>OZ018317.1:251458528-252058528 GCA_963969495.1 Ceratothoa steindachneri | reverse complement strand
ATGTAATGTTTTTCCTTGATATTCTTCAAAGTCGGGAGAACTTAATAACGCCATACTTTACCGCAAATGTATAACATACTATTTAGTAGGATCATACTAAACAAGCAACGCTATTGTGCGAACAATAAACTAATCACTTTGTACTGATATACATAAATAGTTCATTTAAGTCAGTTATTTAGGCTTGAAGTTCGTTAAGTCAGGGACTCATTGTGCCCTATGAACTAGATAATCCTCCAGTCTGGGACAAGAAAATCCATAATTTAAGAACCGTATATTACATATACCGGGTATTGTAACAGTCAGTTTACACTCATTACAACGTTCTCAATAACGGACATAATGATTGTTTTGATGCAGTTAGATTTTAAGGGGGCTAAGGTTAGAGCATATGGGAAACTAATACCTTTTAAAAAATCCCCCTTTTGGGTGTGTGGAGATGGAATCTGTTTATGAAACTGCAGATAAGGTGTTATATATATATATATATATATATATATATATATATATATATATATATATATATATATATATATATATATTGGTGCATTATGGGAGTAGCTTCTCTTCAACAGGTACATGTTTGGTCAAAGACCAGGTTGTATTTCGACTTAACCAATTTTACTTTAGCGCCTTCTAACTAACTGCCGAATGCAATTAGAACGAGCTAAAATAAAATTGGTAAAGTCCAAATACAACCTGGTCTTTAACAATACATATATATATACATATATATATATATATATATATATATATATATGCAAAAAATCACACAGGAAAATGAAAGTCGGATTTCAAGTACTTTCGAACTTGTTCAATTCATTATCAAGGAATAACGAAAAGTTTTACAAAGGTGGTATATATATATATATATATATATATATATATATATATATATATATATATATATATATATATATATATATATATATATATATGTGTGAACCAGAAAGGCAAAGCCACGCCCATGTACAACGAAAGGACCCAAAATAGAAAAATAATATCAAAGAGGGATGTGAAATTTAAAACCAAATAGATAAGTTCTACTCCCTGAAAATTCTAACCTGTGCGCAAAGAATGTAGACATTTATGTGACTAAACTAAGTACATACATACCCGATGATGAATACATAAAAATAGACAAGAGAGACATAACTAAATTAATAAATCAAAGGGCTAAGATTTAAAATGAACAATTTCCTTATAAATATGCCTTTTAATAACAGGGTCTAGTTTTATATGATCGGGGGATATATTAAAATTAGGCGAGGAATTAATGAATGAGCATTCAACAATATTTCTTTGAACAAAGTCATCAGATTTGTAAATAAATTTAGCCGAATTCCAATTGATAGGGTCACTGTTTTCCGATAAATGGAATGCAATAGCGTTTTCTTTGTCCATTTATCAGAAAACATTTTTCCTGTGGGGTTTTCTGCAATTATTGCTCTACTCAAGCACTATTGTGAGTTTCTCATATCCATATATATATATATATATATATATATATATATATATATATGGATATGAGAAAGTGTTTTTTTGGTAAATGGTTGTTTGAATTTTTCGTTAATCATTATCTCGGGTGATTGAAAGATCAAGAAAGGGCATCTTATCATTTGACTCTACTTCCATGGTGAATTTGATGTTGGGGTGTAAAGTGTTAAAAAATTCAAGAAAAGTTGGCTATGTGGAGGATTATTGAAAATTGCCAAGGAATCATCAACGAAACGGCGGTAGAAGGAGGGTTTGTAATCTAAATTAGTGGAAAACATTTGATCTTCGAGATGTGTCATAAAAAAGTCAGCTGCAAGTGGTCCCATTGGAGAACCCATTGCAACACCATCGATCTGGCAGTAAACTTTATTATTAAACGTGAACCAAGATTCAGAAAGACTTAATTCCAGCGCCCCTTTTAATTGGCTTCGTGAAAATCCATGAAAAGTATTTTTTGGAATGGAACACCTTATTTAATATTAAATTGATTGTATAGTTGAGGGCAATGTTAGTAAATAAAGATTCAACATCATAACTCACCATATATCCATCGTTAACTTTGCTGAGTAATTCTTCTTTAAACTTATAGGAGTTTTGTATGGAGAACTGATTTTCAGTAAAGGTGAAAGGAGTTTAACTAGATATTTGGCCGGTTTGTATGATGGTAAAGAATAAGAGGCAAGTATGGGTCTCAAAGGGACTCCTTTGTGTATTTTAGTTAGAAAATACATGAATGCTAAATAACTGGAAGATACAAATAATTCATTATAGGTATCTTTAGGAATAATTGATGCCTGCTTAAGTTGTGTTAAGAAACGATTAACTTTATCTTCGAATCGTAGAAGAATAGTTTTAAGTAAATCAGTGATTGGTTCAAATTTCGTTCTGTCATTCAATATACTATGGGCTTTTTGTACATAGTCCTCCCTATCAAGGATCACTACACCCTTTCCCTTATCAGGTTTAGTAACTATTATATCCTTTTTGCCCGCAAGTGTCCGTAATACTTTTCTGCTTTAGGCCTAATTATGAAGTTCGAAGTTCTAGATGAATGTATTTTAGAATAAAATTCGCTCGAGAGAGAAGATAACTCAGAACAAAAGTTAGTAAAGTTTCCTTTTATAGGTAGATCCTTAACCTTGCGTGCCATATTTTCAAAATACAGCATGAATTTAGGTTTAGTTATTTTGTAAAAAGGGAGTTTAAATTCAAGTCCCAAAGTAAGTAAAATTTTTCACGAAAGCTTAAAGCAGTACGTGACAAGTTAATAACCACTTTTTCCGGATCCATAAAGGTTGGGAAGGACAATCCCAAATTCGACAACTTTCTGGTGTGTCTTTGTATACATACATTTTGGTGAAATATTTTGGTTTTATACAAAAAATACCTTATGAGGTGAATGTCTAAAAGAGACAAATGCGTCTTCAAATTGGCAAATTCTTCGGTTATATTATGTTGATGAAGAGTAAACATTTTTGATGTAGAAGTTATTTCTAGGATGATAAGTTGATCCAAAGAATCTTTATAGAAATACGAGTTATACAGAGATTTGCGATGTAGCTTAAAATAAAGAAATTTAGGATATGTTTTTGAATTAATACAAACTTTAAGGAAGATGATGTCCTGTCTGGCCTTAATCATCTTCATAGTTTCCTTCTCAAGATGGCGAATAACTGTGATAATTGGTCACCCTTTAAAATAATGTCTTGTTGGCCTTTTCAAGTTTTCTTCATATGTATTAACTTTGTAAACTTATTCTCGCCTGAAGACGAAAACTTGTAGTTTTCGAAAAATTAAAAGATGCTGCATCCGTTTCATTTCTCCTTAATATTATATATATATATATATATATATATATATATATATATATATATATATATATATATATATATAAGAGAACCAGGGCAGCAGAAAAGAAATGCAATTTTCTTTCTTTATTTAATTTCAACCAACTTTTCGAGGGCCAGCCTCATCTTCTGGGTACTGGAATTATATTTAGTATAAATACAAAGTAATTCTAATTGACATTGGATAGGTAACATAAGGGGAATGGTCTTACAAGTCACTTTTTGTATAAGTCATGATACCACAACGATAATTGATGGAATTGCATTGGTAATAGCAACATTACACAAATTAACATGGAAGTGGCAAAGTAAGGGAAACATTAATTTAAACTAAGAAGGTGGTAAAGGAAGGTAACCACCTAACGTGCAATATGTAATGGGAAAGACGAAGTTTGATCGTTAAGTGTGGGTTTACTATCTAAAATATATATGGGTTCAAGGATTCGTAAATCAGAGAGGGTATCAGCTGTAGAGACTATAGAAAAGTCTCCGATCTTTACCTGTAAATTGCAAGAATTGGCGTCGAGTTGGATGATAGAATAGTCAGGTTTGGCTAGGGGCAAACCCGTACGGCAGGACCTCCCGGCGCGCTGTTCAACTCTTGAAAGGAGAGTTCGGCTGGTAGGGCCAATATAGGTCGCATCGTGCGACCTATATATATATATATATATATATATATATATATATATATATATATGAAGGCAAAGTAATCTCCGAAAGAAAAACAACAATAGGCTAATTTAGAATGAAAACAAATAAACAAATAAAACAAAGACAATATAAAACAACAACAACACTAATTAAGAGGCATCCTCATTGCTTATGTGCCCTAGGAGGGCTTGCCTCCCTCAGGTCAGCAATTTCAAAAGGAAATAGCATGGGGAAGGCAGCAATGCCCCCAAATCTCTATGGCAACAGAGCATCATCTCATACAAAGCAACAGAGACAGACATAAGTAACCCCACTCGCCCCTGCACTGAGACGGGTACCGTTAGCGAAGATCTCCCAGAAAAGAACATTTAACCAAAAAGTTGGCTACAGTTTGGGGTACCAAAAATCCCTATAGAAGGTTCAGAAACGCCTTAGATGTGGTTGTGTCTTTTGAGTGTATCCGATTCAGAGGCCACGAAAAAATAAAGTGATGTAAATTAATTTCGCTACAATACTAATTTATTCTGACTTACTTTTGGGAAAATATTTTTTTCGAGATTTATTAAACTATGATAACTGAAATTACATTCTTAAATTATAATTTATATCTAAGTTTTGCTAATATTTGAAATTCTCGATGTAAAAAAATCGCCTAAAGGTTGTAATTTTTAGAATATTTTAAATATTTAAAGGTAAAATGATCGCATTTCGAAACGGATGGAGGAAGCATGTTAAAAATCATCGTGAACACAAAGATACGAACACAGATCGCCCTCCCACCCATAGGATAATAAGGAGATCCTGAGAAAAATTTATCATTTTTCACCTTTGGGGAAATTTTCTAATCGCCCGCCTAAAAAGATAGAGCTCAACTGAAGACGGCTGGAAAACATCGAAGAGGATATTAATCCCGAAGCATCCTCGGAAATCTGCGAACAAGGTCATGAACTTTAGGCCTATTTCATTGCTAGAGACCGTTGGGAAGGTGTTCGAGAAGAGCCTTAACAGCAGGCTAACTACACACCTATCGGACCATTATCTGGTGAATGAAGAACAACATAGATTTAGAAAACACCGCAGCATGGAGGCAGCCATAACTCACATGCTTTAATATGCAGCAACAGGTAGAGCTAATGGGTGCTGGATCGACATCGTCTGTAGAGATGTAATGAAGGCCTTCGCTAAAGCCTAGAACGATGTCCTGGATCGATGGAGACTCACGCCCCATTTAGAAAAAAAACCCTCTTCAGCTATTTGACTGGCAGGCCAGCTGTCATTGCCTTCGAGCAGCACACAGGAAAGAATTTCGAGCTCCTGTCCGGTGTACCGCAAGGAGGATGCCTCAGTTCCACTCTCTTCACCATCTGCATGATAGATATCCCTAAACCTATAGACAGAAGAACGCTCAACATCCAGTACGCGGACGATGTCACCCAAATCGTGGTTCGTAGGACAAAATCCGGAAGGATGATGGCCAGAGCCACGGATACGGAAGCCGAAAGGATCTCCAGCTTTGAAAGGCACTGGAAAATCCAGACCAACATAGCAAAATTCAAAAGCACTTGCGATCGGGAGACATCGGACCGTCAATCTCAATATAGACACGACCGACATCGAATACTCACCAAGTGTGTCCGTACTCGGCTTCAAGCTTGCCAGCACGGGCATGAGCGGACACATCGGCACAAGGATTGGAATGGCGAACACGAAACAACAAAATTGGAAGATTTAAAAACCTTAACCAAGCAAATAAGAAGAAAGTATACACCAGTTTAGTTAGATCTAAACTGGTATATCCTGCTATACCGCTCAACACAGCCTCATCCAGCAACAACACAAAACTTCAGTGGGTGCAAAATCGAGGACTCCGGTTCATCACCAACGAAAGATGGCAAGAGTTCCGGACCTCGAGTAACCTCCATGAAGAGGTCGGCATTGATCCGATCAAAGTCTTCATTCACAAACGAGGACGAGACGAGACATATGGGCAAGACTCGAAACAATTCTCCCCAGCGAGACCCCGGACGCCCTTGACCCAGAAGCGGAAGGAGGTAGATTTAAAAACTACCCTCTCAACACCAGAACCATCGAACCTATACCTAGATACAAATAACTCGAAAAATAAAATAAGAAAATAAGTAAACAAGACAAAAGATCCCGTAGTGGGACAAACAAAATTAGAATATATATATATATATATATATATATATATATATATATATATATATATATATATATATATATATATATATATGAAACACTGTTTCACTCAATAACGAGTAAAGAAAACCACTATTATTGGAACATAAAGTTTATTATTATTATTATTATTATTGAAACGGTTATATATAAATAAACCGTTTTAATAATAATAATAAACTTTATGTTCCAATAATAGTGTTTTTCTTGCATATATATATATATATATATATATATATATATATATATATATATATAACTGAATCACGGAGATATGAAACGCGATGAATATATAAATAAAATCAACAGCCACGTAAGAAAATGAAGCACGGGTCAGATCTCCCGTCTTTCATTTTCCTTTCTCATCTGCAGTCAATACTCCAAGCTGCAACTTAGCTAAATCTTTTATTCCACTTATTGATCCTTTGACACACAATCACTTCACCTTTTGTGACTCTTTCGATTTTTCAAAATATATTGGTGATCTCCGTTTGGGGAATTCTTCTTTTATGGCCACAATCGCTTTGGATTCATTATTTACTAATATTCCTTTACAGGAAACCATTAATATTATTTCCGATACTCCTTTTCATAATACGAGTAAAATATTGGGTTTAACTGAGCAACCTTTCCTCAAGCTTTTAAAGCTAGCTGTGGGTGATACCATTTTTCTTTTTAACAACGAGCTCTATTTACAACACGAAGGCATGGCTATGGGTTCCCCACTGGGTCCCTCCTTTGTCAATAGCTTTTTGTGTCACCACGAAACTCGGTGGCTGGACAAGTGTCCTCTAGAATTCAAGCCTATTGTCTTTAAAAGATTTATAGATGACTGTTTTCTGATTTTTAAGCACAGGGATCATGCACCCTTATTTCTCAATTATATTAGCCAACAATATCCTAACATAAGGTTTTCTATGGCAACACTAAAGGATAACAAAATTTCGTTCTTGGTTGTCCGAACAGGTTCGTCTTATAATACAACCATTTACAGAAAACCTACCACCACTAGATTGGGTACACATTTTTTTAGTAGTTCTCCCATTCAGTTTAAATTATCCAGTGTTAAAAGCCGAATTTTTAGAGCCTACCATATATGCTCTAACTGGATATCGTTTCATGAAGAACTGACTTATTTAAAGGATTTCTTCAAATTTAATTATTACCCCGATTCCATCTTCGACCAGTTAGTATCCAAATTTCTCTTCAAAATATACTATCCTCGACCCTTTCTTACTACTGTTTCTAAACAGAAGGTTTTCATTAGCCTACCCTATCTCGAGCATTTAACATCAGAGTTTAACAAACTCCTTCTCTCTACCCTCAACAAACATTTTCCTCAATGCCAATTCATTTGTATATACTCCAACCCTGTATCGTTAAATTCCTTTTTTCTCCATAAGGAGCCAATCCCTTTGGGCTTGCGATCTTGTATAATTTACAATTATACATGTACGACCTGCCACAGTCGTCATGTAGGCCAAACTGGCTTGCAACTTAAATGCAGGATCGCGAAGCACTTGGGTTTGTCTCATAGGACTGGTATTCCCATCTGTAAACCTGAAGCCTCTTCCATCAGGCAACACTCTGAGTATCACCAACATCCTCTTAATTCTGATTCATTTACTATATTATCTTCAGCCTTAACTTCTCTCGATTTAAAAATCTTAGAGTCACTATACATCAATAAAATAAATCCAAACCTAAATAATTACTCCTCCTCAATTAAACTATTCACTATATAACCAACCAACACTTCAATAGATTAACTAGCCAACCAACCAACCGAACAAATCTCGTTAGTTTTTTTTTATATCTTTACTTAGTTGATTTCTCAACTCCCAGGATAAAGGTTGGTCTCTCTGTTTAATTCATTCTAATTTGTTTTCGTTTTTTTTGTTGTTTTTTTTATAATTTAATATAATAGGGTATTTTATTGTTTAATCCATTTACCTTTAATATTTGATATATAAGTCAGTTTATGTTATGACTTCACTTCTTTCTATTATTTTTTAAAATTACACTGGATAGTTTTAATTAATTCTATATATTTTTTTCTATATATTGTCAATTTTATTATTTTAACTTGTTTTCATTAATATTCCTTTCCCTTCTCATTAATAGACACAGTCGCTGAAGATGGTCCTAGTGAAGGTCCGAAACGTCCGGCCAATAAATGATTACTGTAATCACCTGGGTCTTCATATCCCATATATATATATATATATATATATATATATATATATATATATATATATATATATATATATATATTAGATCCCGTAGTGGGACACCAATGCCCCCAAAAGGAGAAGGCCCCATCACCGGGCATCATTCATTTATCTCTACTAATTTCTTCCTCTTCCATCTATTTTGCCCTTCCCTCTCTTCATTACTTATCCCACCTCTTATTCTATCTTTCTAAATGAAACGAGAAGAAACGAAGCTTGGCTCAGTTGGTCATAGGATAGTGATGGGGGAGGACACGCGATGTGGGAGCCTCCGTTCGTTGAGTGGAGACTGGAAAATCTCTAGTGTAATATTTTTGTTGGGGGAAGGGGGGGGCAGATTGTTTCTCTCCTTGGTCGACCTCTCTGCCTTTCTTAGTAAGACAGACGTGTTAAGGAGGAAAGGAAAGCAGTTTTTTAGCTTTCGTCCCTTATTCCGTGCATAAAAAGAAAGGAGGCAAAGAGATCGGAAGGCAGGGTCTCTGATCAGCGATTAAATAAGCTCATTACTAAAGCCTTGATTACTAAATGTCAACCTGGTACTAAAGCTCGTAACGAGATCTACCATACTTGTGTGTGTGTCGGGGGCGCTAGTCAGGGCCATGGAAATATGTAACCCTCCTTTTCATCCCTACTGCTATCAGTAGTCTCCTCTTTTAGCAACTCGGCCTCTGTACATTCCGCATAGTTTCGCTCGACTGATCCCTTTCTGAAGGAACCTTGCAAACTTTATGCGGCAGATGAACTCGTTTGTTTAGCCTGGGGCACGGGGGGCTCTCTGTAAAGGCCTGGGGGCAAGGGGGGGCTCTCTGTAAAGGGCTGGGGGCAAGGGGGGCTCTCTGGAAAGGGCTAGGGGCATGGGGGTCTCTCTGGAAAGGCCTGGGGGTACGGGGGGGCTCTCTGGAAAGGCTTTGGGGCACGGGGTGGGGCCTCTCTGGAAAGGCCGTAAAAAGCGACTGGCAACTATCACTATGCCACCAGAAGCAAGTCTAATAGTAAAATTAGGTTGTCAAGAAATTAATGTCGTTTTTATAATACATAAAAAAATGCTTCATAGAAATGCTCCCAAAGCTCAAATTTGCTTGCAAACTATTAAAAGATAGCTGTAGTAATGCCCAGGCATTTTTACGCTGTAGTATTGCCCAGGCATTTCTGTTCAGGTGTAGTACTGCAAACAGAGAGTTTTAAAATTTAGAAGGACAAATATGTATGTAGGTAGCTATTTTTTATGCGAACATATGCATATGTAGATAGGTATTTATATGTGAACACATGTGTAAGTAGATAAGTATTTATATGCGAACACATGTATATGTAGATAGGTATTTATATCTGAACACATGTGTATGTAGATAGGTATTTATATGCGAACACATGTATATGTAGATAGGTATTTATATGCAAACACATGTGTATGTAGATAGGTATTTATATGCGAACACATGTGTATGTAGATAGGTATTTATATGCGAACACATGTGTATGTAGATAGGTATTTATATGCGAACACATATGTATGTAGGTAGGTATTTTCTATGGGAACATTGTGTATGTAAGTAGCGAGTTTTTATGGTAACACATGTGTATGTATGTATTTATATGCAAACACATGTGTATGTAGATAAGTATTTATATGCGAACACATGTGTATGTAGATAGGTATTTATATGGAAACACATGTGTATGTAGATAAGTATTTATATGCGAACACATGTGTATGTAGATAGGTATTTATATGCGAACACATGTGTATGTAGATAGGTATTTATATGCGAACACATATGTATGTAGGTAGGTATTTTCAATGAGAACATTGTGTATGTAAGTAGCGAGTTTTTATGGTAACACATGTGTATGTATCTATGTAGTTATTTATATACGAACACATGTGTATGTAGATAGGTAATTTTATGGGATCACTGTGTATGTAAGTAGCGAGTTTTTATGCGAACACATATGTATGTGGGTAGGTATTTTCTATGGGAACATTGTGTATGTAAGTAGCGAGTTTTTATGGTAACACATGTGTATGTATCTACGTAGGTATTTATATGCGAACACATGTGTATGTAGATAGGTATTTTTATGGGAACACTATGTATGTATGTAGCAAGTATTTATTGGAACAAATACGTATGTAGGTAGCGAGTGTTTATACAAACACATGTGTATGTAGGTAGCGAGTGTTTATGCAAACACATGTGTATGTAGTTAGGTATTCTTTATACGAACACATGGGTATGTAGGTAGGTAATTTTTATGAGGAAACTGTGTATGTAGGTAGGAAGTTTTTATGGGAACACATGTGTATGTAGGTAGCAAGTTTTAATGTGAACACGTGCATGTATGTAGCGAGTTTTTATTCGAACACATGTGTATGTAGGTTGCTAGTGTTTATGCGAAAACATGTGTACTTAGTTATCTAATTTCTAAGCGAACGCATGTGTATTTATGTAGGTATTTTAATGCGAAACATGTGTATGTAAATATAAATATTTTATGCTAAAACATGTATAGGTAGGTAGTAAATGTTTATGCGAACACATGCCTAAGTACGTAGAAAGTTTTTATGCAAACACAGGTATATGTAGGTAGCAAATTTTTATGCGAACATATGTGTATGTAAATAGAAAGTTTTTATGCGAACACATATGTATGTAGGTAGTGAATTTTTATGCGAAAACATGCGTAAGTTAGTAGCGAGTTTTTATGCGAACCCATGTGTATGTAGGAAGGGAGTTTCTTATGCAAACACATTACTATGTAGGTAGGGAGTGTTTTTACAAGCATATGTGTATGTATGTAGCTAGTTTTATGCAAACACTTGCATATGTAGGTAGCGAGTTTTTTATAGGAATATATGTGCATGCAGATAGTGTAGTGTAGTTAGTGTTTGCATAAGAAACTCTCTTCCTACATACACATGGGTTCGCATAAAAAACTCGCTACTAACTTATGTAGATAGCGAGTTTTTAAGCGATCACATGTGTAGGTATGTAGAGAGGTTTTATGCTAACAAATGTATATGTAGGTTGCGAGTTTCTTATGCGAACAGATATGTATGAAGGTTGCGAGTGTTTAGGGGAACACATGTATTCATTTTTTATGCGAACACATGGCTATGTAGGTAGCGAGTTTTTATGCGAATACATAGGTATGTAGATAGCGAGTTTTTTTGCGAACACATGTGTATGTAAGTTGCTATTTTTAATTGAACACATGTGTATGTAGGTAGCTATTTTTATGCGAAACATGTGTATGTAGCTATTCGTTTTTGTGTGGACACATGTGTATGTAGGTATTTAATATTTATGCGAACACATGTGTATGTAGTTATTGACTTTTTCTGCGAACACATGGGTATATAAGTAACGAATTTTTATGCAAAGACGTGTATGTAGGTAGTGAATTTTTAGGCGAATACATGCGTTAGTAGGTAGCGAGATTTTTATGCGAACCCATGTGTATGTAGGTAGGGAGTTTCTTATGCGAACACATATGTATGTAGGTATCAAGTTTTTATGCAAACACATGCGTATGTAGGTTGCGAGTTTCTATGCAAACACATAGGTATGTAGGTTGCAAGTTATTTATGCCAACAATTGCGTATGTAGGTAGCGAGTTTCTTATACGAACACATGTGTATACGAAACTCTCTACCTACATACGCAATTGTAGGTATACACATGTGCATATTGGTACCAAATTTTTATACGAGGACATCTGTATGAAGGTAATGAAATTATATGTGAACAGAGGTGTATGTACGTAGCGAGTTTGTTATAAGAAAACCTTTGGATGTAGCTAGCGTGTTTTTATGCGAAATATGTGTATATAGGTATCTATTTTTATAACGAACACATGTGTATGTAGGTAGTTATATTTATGCGAACATATGCGTATGTACGTAGCAAATATTTATGCGAACACATGTGAAAGTATTTAGTGAGTTGGTATGCGAATACATGTGTATGTGGGTATCATGTTTCTTATGGAAACACATGTGTATATAGGTAGCAAGTTTATGCGATCACATGTGTAGGTATGTAGCCATTTTTAATGCGAACATATGTGTATGTAGGTATCGAGTGTTTATGTTAACATATGTGTATATAGGTAGCGAGTGTTTAGGCGAACTGATATGTATGAAGGTAGCGAGTTTTATCCGAACACATGTCTATTTATGTAGTGAGTTTTTATGCGAATATATGTGTATGTAGGTAGTTATTTTTCTGCGAACACATGTGTATGTAGATAGTGAATATATATAGGAACAAATATGTATGTAGGTAGCAAATTTTCATATGAACACATGTGGAAGTAGGTAGAGAGGTTTTATTCGAACACAAGTGTATATAGGGAGCGAGGTTCTATGAGAACGCATTTGTCCAAATATTCGAGGATCCAAGCGAAGGGTTGTGATGAGGAAACCAATCTGGGTTTCTTAAGGAAATATTCGAGGATCCAAGCGAAGGGTTGTGATGAGGAAACCAATCTTGGTTTCTTAAGGAAATATTCGAGGATCCAAGAGAAGGGTTGTGATGAGGAAACCAATCTGGGTTTCTTAAGGAAATATTCGAGGATCCAAGCGAAGGGTTGTGATGAGGAAACCAATCTAGGTTTCTTAAGGAAATATTCGAGGATCCAAGAGAAGGGTTGTGATGAGGAAACCAATCTGGGTTTCTTAAGGAAATATTCGAGGATCCAAGCGAAGGGTTGTGATGAGGAAACCAATCTGGGTTTCTTAAGGAAATATTCGAGGATCCAAGCGAAGGGTTGTGATGAGGAAACCAATCTGGGTTTCTTAAGGAAATATTCGAGGATCCAAGAGAAGGGTTGTGATGAGGAAACCAATCTGGGTTTCTTAAGGAAATATTCGAGGATCCAAGCGAAGGGTTGTGATGAGGAAACCAATCTGGGTTTCTTAAGGAAATATTCGAGGATCCAAGAGAAGGGTTGTGATGAGGAAACCAATCTGGGTTTCTTAAGGAAATATTCGAGGATCCAAGCGAAGGGTTGTGATGAGGAAACCAATCTGGGTTTCTTAAGGAAATATTCGAGGATCCAAGAGAAGGGTTGTGATGAGGAAACCAATCTGGGTTTCTTAAGGAAATATTCGAGGATCCAAGCGAAGGGTTGTGATGAGGAAACCAATCTGGGTTTCCTAAGGAAATATTCGAGGATCCAAGCGAAGGGTTGTGATGAGGAACCCAATCTGGATTTCTTAAGGAAATATTCGAGGATCCAAGCGAAGGGTTGTGATGAGGAAACAAATCTGGGTTTCTTAAGGAAATATTCGAGGATCCAAGCGAAGGGTTGTGATGAGGAAACCAATCTAGGTTTCTTAAGGAAATATTCGAGGATCCAAGCGAAGGGTTGTGATGAGGAAACCAATCTGGGTTTCTTAAGGAAATATTCGAGGATCCAAGCGAAGGATTGTGATGAGGAAACCAATCTGGGTTTCTTAAGGAAATATTCGAGGATCCAAGGGAAGGGTTGTGATGAGGAAACCAATCTGGATTTCTTAAGGAAATATTCGAGGATCCAAGCGAAGGGTTGTGATGAGGAAACCAATCTGAGTTTCTTAAGGAAATATTCGAGGATCCAAGCGAAGGGTTGTGATGAGGAAACCAATCTGGGTTTCTTAAGGAAATATTCGAGGATCCAAGAGAAGGGTTGTGATGAGGAAACCAATCTGGGTTTCTTAAGGAAATATTCGAGGATCCAAGAGAAGGGTTGTGATGAGGAAACCAATCTGGGTTTCTTAAGGAAATATTCGAGGATCCAAGCGAAGGTTGTGATGAGGAAACCAATCTGGGTTTCTTAAGGAAATATCTTCAATAAAAGGAGTGACGAGATTTACAGATTCTCCTGCGGTCATTGCGGCTCGGGGGTGGGGGGGGGGCTGGCCATGTTGGCTATCGCGTACCCCATACCCCCTTACACTGCCCCGAATGAGATGGGACACCTAAGCATCAGGGGTGGGAGGGGGTGGGGGCAATTGCCCTGTACTCTTTTTTCGTGGTGCCAAATTCTTCTTCTTATTATTTCTTCTTCTTTTTCTTTTCTTCTTTTTCTTTCTTTTACTTTTTCTTTTTTCTTTTTCTTTTCTCCTTTTTCTTCCTCTTTTACTTCTTTTTCTTTTTCTTCTTCCTCCTTTTCTTTTTTCTTCTTCATTCTTCTTCTTTATCTTGTTCTTGTGTTTCTTTTTTCTTCTTCTACTTCTTCTTCCTCCTTCTTCTTCTAATTGTCTTCAACGTCTTCTTCGCCGTCGTTTTCGTTGTTTCTTCTTCTTCTTCTTAATTTTCCTCTTCTGCTTCTGCTTTTTCGCCTTCTTTCTTCTTCCTCGCCCGTTTATTCTCGCTTTTATCATTTTTTCCCCTTTTTTCCATTTTCTTGTTCTTCTTTTTACTTCTCTTATTCCGGTTTGTTCCTCTCATTCCTCTCTTTTCTTCTTATTTTTACTTTTATTTTCTGCTTTGCTCCTATTCCTCTTCTTCCCTTTTCTACTTTACCTCTTCTTTAATTTTTGTTCTCATAATTATTATTATTGGTGAATTTGGGCTAAGTTTGAATGCGTTGATGCCTGCATAGCTCGAGTACTCTAAAGAGGAGACTTCGTAGGGCGCTCGAATGATAGTAAACAAGTACCTATGGGAGAATAGAAGGGTGTGGGGTGGGGTGCGGTGGGAGAAGGGGGGAGGGGCGCATCTCTTTTATGTAGGAAGTTATGATCACGTTAAAATTAACAAAATATATCTCATTGGTAGATTATTTTAATATAAGAAAGAATAAAAGCCCAAATTTGGTATCTTAAAAAAAATATCCGCGGGAAAAAGAAACACCTAATGATTCCAAGCTGTTTCGTCTATATTCAAAGAAGCGTCATTCAGGGCTATGACAAATAGTCATAGTCTTAGCTTCTGATCGTAAAAAAATGGATCCGATGCGGCGTTGTGTATCGCGATGAAGTCTAAATATGTGTAAAAAAGATTTGTTTTTGTAAGCAAAGTCAGCAGACCTATGTCGCGTGCTCTCAATTATTCTGAATTATCACCTTACGATCTTCAAAAACTTTCAATAATTCACGGACTAACCCTGTGAGGATCTTGGTAATTATGTAGTTTGAAAGGGAATTTAAAACAACTTAAGGGTTTCAAATTTCGTTAGAATCGGCCGAATAGTTACGATGTTATTGGCAAAAAACTTAGTGAAAAGTAAATTGGTTA
This sequence comes from Ceratothoa steindachneri, assembly GCA_963969495.1. Lineage (NCBI taxonomy): Eukaryota > Metazoa > Arthropoda > Malacostraca > Isopoda > Cymothoidae > Ceratothoa > Ceratothoa steindachneri. Next base: position 252,042,877 of record OZ018317.1, on the reverse strand, counting down.
CCATCCCACCGACGACCTACGGACCAAGATAGTAAATTATACAGTCGCATGCACGCAACTAAAAAAACAAAACAATGCCATTACGACTTGCGTAAGATGTAAATTCATGGTGGCGTCTAGATTCTAGTAATCGTCGCGTCAAGATGGTTCTAGGATGAGTACAAAATGGCGGCGCAGGAATAACTCGATATTCAGAATCCCGCTCGACGATCTTCTTTATTCCTTAAGGGCTTAATTCCAGAGCATTTCCAATGCCTTTTCATCTTTATGGACCATTCTCATTTTGCATCAGTATTTACAAAGGAGAAACTAAATGTCTTATGTATAGTACTCATGGGTCAGGGAAAGAGGTGTTTACTACCATTAGTGTGGATCGGAGGATGATAAAAGGACTAATAGGTGATTTAGATACTACCAAGGCCTCCGGCCCTGATAATATTCATTCTAGGATACTTAAGAAGGGGTAGAAAGTATCTCAATAGCTCTGGAGAAGTTGTATACTAGGTCACTAGAATATGGAGAAATACCCGATGATTGGAAGAGAGCGAATGTAGTCCCCATTTTCAAGAAGGGTAGTAAAGAGGATCCAAATAACTTTAGACCGGTTAGCCTAACTCCTGTAGTCTGTAAAATTCTTAAGAAAATAGTTAAAAAAGGGATTTGCCAACATCTAGAGAGGGAGGGGTTAATCAGCGATGTTTAGCATTGGTTTAGATCAGGTAGATCATGTTTGACTAATTTACTAGACTTTCTGGAGTTTGTAACAGATCAAGTAGATAAGGGAGAGAATATATATATAATTTACTTAGATTTTAGTAAAGCATTTGATAAGGTACCACATAGGAGACTAGTTTATAAATTAAAAATGATTGGGATATGTGGGGGTGTTTCAAATTGGAAAGCTGAGTGGCTGAAAGACAGGAAACAAAGGGTAGTGCTAAATGGTGTAAAGTCAGAGTGAAGGGATGTTATCAGTGGGGTTCCTCAGGGATCAGTTCTCGGTCCATTATTATTTGTCATCTATATAAACGATCTTGGGGAGGCAGTTAATAATAAAGTGTCAATTTTTGCGGATGATACCAAATTAGCAGCTGTAGTTAAAGATATTGATGATAATTTTAAAGTGCAGGGGGATTTAAATAAATTGTTATCCTGGGCACATAAGTGGCAAATGACTTTCAACCTTGATAAGTGCAAAGTTATTAACATGGGAAAAGATAATAGAGAATTTAATAGAGAATTTAACTAGGAAATGGATGGACATTGGCTGAGCTCAGTAGATGATGAGAAAGATCTAGGAGTAGTAATAGATAAGTCATTAAGGTTCTCTAAGCAGTGTATTGAAGCAAGAAATAGGGCAAATAGAGTGCTGGGTTTCATTAAGAGAAATGTCAGTTACAAAAGTAAGGAGGTTATTCTTAAACTCTATAACTCTTATGTTAGGCCGCATCTAGAGTACTGTATACAGGCATGGTCCCCACATTTTAGACACGATATTAACCTTCTTGAGTCAGTGCAACGGAGGGCAACAAAGATTATTCCTTCCCTGAGGCACCTTGAATATGAAGATAGACTAAGGGTATTAAATATGTTCTCATTCCAAAGGAGGTGTGTAAGAGGGGATATGATTGCTTTTTATATTTATTATTGTGGTTTTCTCTTCCATTCAATCTTTGAATTATACCTGGTTCGATTTCCTTTCAAGATAATTAATTATAATTAATAAAATTGGTTGATTAATCAAAGTTTTAGAAGAATTGATTTTGCGAGGATATAAACTACGAGTCAGTTCAACGTCTATAATTTATACCGAATGTTTCGGTTTTATGGCCAAAGTATTGATGAGTTTCCTTAGAACTTCGCTCTTATTAAAGATATGTGTGGCGCTGTTTGTTTATTCTTTCTCAGCTGCAGCAGTCGTCATAAAACCGAAAAATATTTACTTCTTTAATAAATAATATTTATTTCTTCCTTTCAACATTTATGCCATCATGTCATAATTTGTGTAAACGTTTCCACCAAAGTTTGCAATGGTTCACGATATTTAAATGGTAAAACCATCAAAGTCCTAACACTGTACATATTTTAGAATGTCATTTTTTTTTTAACAGTTTGAATTTTTAAATTTAATGTTTCTCTTAGTTCAAGTGTGACTGTTATTGTAATTTTAATACAAGTTTTGAGTCTTTTTCGGAATAGGCCCGGCAGTGAAATAGGCGTTCGAGGCTATCGCTTGGTTAAGGCTAAGGCTATAAGGCTATAGTGTGAATACAGCCAAGAGGTTTGGATAGGTTTTGGAGCAAGGAATTGGCTCAAACCTCTTGCGGAAAGGTTGTCACTCATGTATGGCTAGGTCGCTCCACCTGGTTGTCAGATGACATCAGATTTGGATTTTAGATTCAGAAACCTCAATTACCCCCTGTGACATTGGTTTGACCTTCATATCTCAAATAACGGCCGATTTAGCACCTCTAGCCACTAGGTAACGCCCCCTGATGGTCAACTTATATCATATTTGAACTCAGTGACCTCAATAAACCTCTGGTAGCATTGGTTTTAGCTGGCTACATTGAGCCAGCGACTCGATGCGGACAGAAGAGGAATGCAACACGAGATTTATATTACCCATAGACCTGTTTGCTTCGTCCCAGTTAAAAACGGTAATTGTTAAGATTAGTGGTGTACGATTTTGTTAGGGATTACTACTAAAAAATACTACTATATTATTAAAAATAGCAGGGAGATGCACCCCTACAATTAAAGAGGAGGGGGGTATGGGGGCGAAGGCGGGCATTTGGAAATTCTCTTCAGAATTTTATATAATATAATATGATGCGACCCCAAAGCGAAAAATTGCTAAGAAATATCGTGCGCAACTAATCTTAATGTCAGAGAGAGAAGGTTTACCCCCCCCCCATTAGAACCCAACGTCTACCTGTGGCACCTGAGTAGATACACCTGCAGGGCCAGACAGCCCCAAGGAAGCGGCGAGATTTTCGCGAGACCGCGTAATCCGTTTGGGTTCCATTCCTCTCGCCGGTGCACCATCTGATCGGCGCCAGATCCACGGCGCTAAAGACCTTTGCACAAAGCTGTAAGGCCGCCGAGACTACCCTCCCCCTGGTGCTCCAAGTCTAATGAGATCTCCGTTCCCCTTTGGGGGGCCCCCGTCGACCTGCTTCCACCGAGGCAGTATAAATACTTCGAGAAAAGCGTTGGGAAAGCAGTATAATACAGCCCCGTCTTGGTTAGCAGTCACGTACAGTCTCGTACGCCCTGCCTCGCCTCCCAACTGCTTCTAGCTAAGAACGCGATGCGCCACCTCTATCGGGCCTTGCTCGTATCTAATGCCAGATTTCCCGCCGACAGACGATAGACACGGACAGGCATCTATTACTCGGTTATCGACTTCGTTCAACTACTGTAGTAATACCTCGCTCATTTCTCAGCGAGGTTAAAGAAGAAGGAATCTTGCAAGTGAAACTTTGCAGCGCCCCGTTTACTTGCCGTATTCAAGCCTCTAGTCAATTAGGCTTTACGTGAGTCTCCCCGATAATTGCAATCCCCGCACATCTTCTCTCGAACTCTCGTACCCGTCGAGTCATTTGTATCCCCCCTTCCCCGTTTGGTACCCCGGCTCTCATTTTATTTATCGTCATTTATTATTGATATTTTCTTTGTATATAGTAAAGTTATATATTTTTCTACTATTGGTTTCTCTAAACCCAGAACCTCTAAGAATTGATTATTTAGGCCAACCGCGCTCGATTTTGTTTATTTAACCTTCGCACTGGGATCTGTTTCCCTATTCTCTGGCGTGCCCTCTTCACGGCCACCTTACGACATCTATATTATATTCTGGTGTCAGGTTGTTTAGGCTCACCTGCAGTATCTGATCTCATTTCTTTTAGACGTGTGACAGATTCTAATGGGTGTTATTCTTGTATATTAAAGGTTCTGGTTTTAGAAACTGTAGAAAAGACTTTACCTATTTCCCATTTTCCCTTTTGTGTGCGTATTTTGTATTGAATTTTATGACCGTGTGAATCTTTAGCCCTTTCCAGGCCTCATAAAACGTCGGCCGTATTGTAAAGGAGTTAATCTTATTTATTTTTCTTTGTATTGTTATCGTTTTCTTCTTTGCGTATTGGGCTTCCCAGGTTCTCGCTAAATTCCGGAGTGAATATTTCGAGTATAATTAAAAATTCGCGTCGTGCGAAATAATTATCGCTGCTTTTTGTTCTTTTAAGTGAAGAATCGTAGGTCCGCCAAATCCTACCAGCACTTCTGTGCGTCAAATAATCCCCCCTTTTTTTGCGTTGCTTTCATTGAAAGCTGCTCGAACGCGATAAAATTTCCTCATTATTTAACACGTTCAAGTTGCAAGGAGAGTCGCTTGAGTTCAACGGCAAGGACCCCTTAGCTTATATTTGAGAAGATGAAAGGATCGAAAGAGAAGAGAAGGAACGAGAAGAAAGAAGAGATAGAGAAGAACGAGAAGAAAGGGAAAGAATCCGCCTTCATGAAGTTGAAATGAGTAGAACCAGAAACGAGACGCTGTCCATCAGCTCGAGGTCCGAAGCTCCCGACGCGAAAATTGTGTGTCCTGCGTTCACACGTTGGTCACATTTTAACCACTGCCCATGACAGCCTATTTTCCGGCCATTTTAGCCACACGAAGACCACCCAGAAGATCTTCAAATATTTTTATTGGCCAGGCGCCCAAGAATAAATCCTTCGTTACTGCAGGTCTTGCGACATTTGCCAAAAGACTGCCGTCAAAGGACGATTTAATGACGCACCGTTCCCGTGTCGCAATTGAATGAGTCTTTTTGAGACTCAGGAAGGCGCAGTCAATTCGCTACACCCCAGCGACGTATGCTATATTCATTCTATATATTTTTTCATCGCCCCTTTTCTTACACCCCTCTATCTACGGACTCCTTTAGAGTAGCAAAATAATTAGAGTTTTGGGGCGTCCCTGGGAAGTTTGCATTCATTAAGAGAATCGATAAAGAAAGGTTTATTTGCAATCGTTTCTCTGGTTTCGTTGAGCAAGTCTGAGGCGATGTTGGTGGCCATGGCGATTTTTTGTATTTGTTTAGTGATAGTTTCGATTTGAAAGGTAGCAGATTAAGGGTGAAATTGGATGTTGTCTTTGAATAAATAAAATAATAATTGTATTTTATTTTTAACTCGGATTAACCATGATTAGTTTTCCCTTTAGTAGTCTCTTTGGCTAATTCGTATCCTTTCCATTCTTACTGTCCATTTCATTCGTATTTTATTTTATTTTTTTATATAACCTCTATGTTTGTTTTTAATGTTTTCTTAATTCCACTCGGTTAATTTGTTCGTTGGTATTGAATAATTTAACTCTGATGTTTGCTTTCCGTAGGTTTAGCGTTTCTTCTCCTCTGTTTTCTTGTAGGTCTCCGCAGCTTTGATTAATTTCTATAAAGTTATTGTTCATGTCTTGGATGTTATTCATGTAAATTAATTCATGTCTTGGATGTTATTCATGTAAATTAATTCATGTCTTGGATGTTATTCATGTAAATTAATTCATGTCTTGGATGTTATTCATGTAAATTAATTCATGTCTTGGATGTTATTCATGTAAATTAATTCATGTCTTGGATGTTATTCATGTAAATTAATTCATGCCTTGAATGTTATTCATGTAAATTAATTCATGCCTTGAATGTTATTCATGTAAATTAATTCATGTCTTGGATGTTATTCATGGAAATTAATTCATGCCTTGAATGTTATTCATGTAAATTAATTCATGTCTTGGATGTTATTCATGTAAATTAATTCATGCCTTGAATGTTATTCATGTAAATTAATTCATGTCTTGGATGTTATTCATGTAAATTAATTCATGTCTTGGATGTTATTCATGTAAATTGATTCATGTCTTGGATGTTATTCATGTAAATTAATTCATGCCTTGAATGTTATTCATGTAAATTAATTCATGTCTTGGATGTTATTCATGTAAATTAATTCATGCCTTGAATGTTATTCATGTAAATTAATTCATGTCTTGGATGTTATTCATGTAAATTAATTCATGCCTTGAATGTTATTCATGTAAATTAATTCATGCCTTGAATGTTATTCATGTAAATTAATTCATGTCTTGGATGTTATTCATGTAAATTAATTCATGCCTTGAATGTTATTCATGTAAATTAATTCATGTCTTGGATGTTATTCATGTAAATTAATTCATGTCTTGGATGTTATTCATGTAAATTAATTCATGTCTTGGATGTTATTCATGTAAATTAATTCATGTCTTGGATGTTATTCATGTAAATTAATTCATGTCTTGGATGTTATTCATGTAAATTAATTCATGTCTTGGATGTTATTCATGTAAATTAATTCATGTCTTGGATGTTATTCATGTAAATTAATTCATGTCTTGGATGTTATTCATGTAAATTAATTCATGTCTTGGATGTTATTCATGTAAATTAATTCATGTCTTGGATGTTATTCATGTAAATTAATTCATGTCTTGAATGTTATTCATGTAAATTAATTCATGTCTTGGATGTTATTCATGTAAATTAATTCATGCCTTGAATGTTATTCATGTAAATTAATTCATGCCTTGAATGTTAATCATGTAAATTAATTCATGTCTTGGATGTTATTCATGTAAATTAATTCATGCCTTGAATGTTATTCATGTAAATTAATTCATGTCTTGGATGTTATTCATGTAAATTAATTCATGTCTTGGATGTTATTCATGTAAATTAGTTCATGTCTTGGATGTTATTCATGTAAATTAATTCATGTCTTGGATGTTATTCATGTAAATTAATTCATGTCTTGGATGTTATTCATGTAAATTAATTCATGTCTTGGATGTTATTCATGTAAATTAATTCATGTCTTGGATGTTATTCATGTAAATTAATTCATGCCTTGGATGTTATTCATGTAAATTAATTCATGCCTTGAATGTTATTCATGTAAATTAATTCATGTCTTGGATGTTATTCATGTAAATTAATTCATGCCTTGAATGTTATTCATGTAAATTAATTCATGTCTTGGATGTTATTCATGTAAATTAATTCATGCCTTGAATGTTATTCATGTAAATTAATTCATGCCTTGAATGTTATTCATGTAAATTAATTCATGTCTTGGATGTTATTCATGTAAATTAATTCATGTCTTGGATGTTATTCATGTAAATTAATTTATGTCTTGGATGTTATTCATGTAAATTAATTCATGTCTTGGATGTTATTCATGTAAATTAATTCATGTCTTGGATGTTATTCATGTAAATTAATTCATGCCTTGAATGTTATTCATGTAAATTAATTCATGTCTTGGATGTTATTCATGTAAATTAATTCATGTCTTGGATGTTATTCATGTAAATTAATTCATGTCTTGGATGTTATTCATGTAAATTAATTCATGTCTTGGATGTTATTCATGTAAATTAATTCATGTCTTGGATGTTATTCATGTAAATTAATTCATGCCTTGAATGTTATTCATGTAAATTAATTCATGTCTTGGATGTTATTCATGTAAATTAATTCATGTCTTGGATGTTATTCATGTAAATTAATTCATGTCTTGGATGTTATTCATGTAAATTAATTCATGTCTTGGATGTTATTCATGTAAATTAATTCATGTCTTGGATGTTATTCATGTAAATTAATTCATGTCTTGGATGTTATTCATGTAAATTAATTCATGTCTTGGATGTTATTCATGTAAATTAATTCATGCCTTGGATGTTATTCATGTAAATTAATTCATGCCTTGAATGTTATTCATGTAAATTAATTCATGCCTTGAATGTTATTCATGTAAATTAATTCATGCCTTGAATGTTATTCATGTAAATTAATTCATGTCTTGGATGTTATTCCTTAGGGTGTTTCTCCCCCCACAATTTTTTTTTGAAGTTTCACTCTAATCACCAATTTTTGTTCCATTAGGTATAAAAACAATGATCGCCAAATATCGTGCAATTCAATTAATATTTAGGGGTGTCTCCCTCGAAGGTCTAACATTTACCTTAATATTTATGAGAGAAAAAAAAAGCTTTTTGAGTTTTTGGTTCAAAGTTGGATTTCGCAAAATCTTCTTGTCATAATGGATGTTCTAATTATAAAAACGTTTTGTTCTTGTAAATTTTTTCATTAACTTAACTGGAAATGAGAAATCGCATAGAAAATGAAAAAAGGAGAAAATATTCATTAATATGAATTCAAGAATATTTTGTCTTTTTTTAAATAAATGCATTGCGTATGTTGCGTGTGTGTGAACAAGGGGAAGGAAGATATAACAGTGCTGTGATTGGCTATGTGCGTGGCGACGTGTGTAAAGGGGAGGGGGTAGTGTCCCCTAATTGAGAACCCTTATCCCCCACGTATGTTAGAGTTTTATGTCAGCTCTCACTGGGACTATACCCGATACCTAGGCGTTGGAAATCCAACGCATTATCCACTAAGTTAACGTAAGCATCAATCAATTACAATTGAAGGATTGGATCGCTAGATATTAATTGATGTTTTATTTTTAAGTCATTTTTTTCACATTTACCATGTATTTAGTGGCACTGTTGTGGCAAAACGAGAAATTTCAATTAATTTTTGTTAACTGCCTGACTTTAAAAGGTCCAATGGCTCCTTATCTATCCTAAGTGTTGTCTATTTAATAAGTTTTTCATGGTTTCAGGAGAGCTCCGACTTTACCACCCCGAGACCCTAACGTTTCGTTCTTCATGCTTGACTATGGGGAGCTTACTTAAGGTTTCATGTTTTCTCATAACTCCACTAAACATGTTCACAATTTGATCGATGAGTTCCATTTAGCTTTATTTAGTTTCATCTGACAACACAACACTAGTTTGAAATTCGCCAGCTTTATCAAAATGGTGTATGGCGAAGTTTAGAGGAGGTTTTATGCATTCTTTTTAATGGCTGACAAATGACTTTAACGAAGTGTAGCGTTTCCATGTTCAAGAGGAGAAACGATGATGTCAACTTTTAGAAAGGAATAAGAACAGAACATGGATTGCCGTATTTTACCTTAATTTCTATAAAACACCTGCACCCCCCCCACCCCCCAGAAAAAAACCCAGAAGACTTTAAAAAATCAGCAAAGTTTTGATTCCCAAAACTTCAGAAGTTTATGAATGGAAGTGAAACTGTAATAGTTGGCGCATCCAGCGACTGCTAGCAACCCCGTAATGGTGACACCTGGAAACCTGACGACTTTTGAGGCCTACTTAATCTGAAAAACACGGGAAATGCACATAATCGTCATTCACACAACTCTAATCGCTCCACGCCAGGTGTAAGCCTCCACACCAACCTCCATAGAGCTCTCCATCTACGCTAGCTGTAAACACCCTGATCTAAGGTAACAAAAATAATTCCACCTGACTTAGTCAATAAATAATATAGATCGTTAGCGCGTTTGCATAACCAACACCTCCTGATTGATTCACCTCAAACTTGTCTCTGGAATTATAAATTTAGAGACCGCACTTAAAATGTCATAGATCATTAAACTGGTCTGTATTTTATAAAATATTACAATGGGTTCACGTGGAACTAAAATAACATTTAACATAAGTGAGTTCGAATGGATAAAATGGTCTAAAAAGAGCTCTTGTTCCCGAAGTCATAGTACCTCTTTTTGGAAGAGTCCGAATGGACAGTGGTCAAATGACTGAGTGTTTTTGTTGTTCCCTATGCATTAAGGAAATGAGGAAAGCTTGTACTGGGGGTTAGGAACGTCGAACTTTGAAACTAAGATCACCGCTCTTCTAAATTTCAACGTTTGGCCCACTAGTAAGGGGCGCGGCGATTTACCATCCTGGCCGCCGTGCTGACGGGATTCAGCACTCCGTTTGACCCCAGCTTAGCCTCTTCTCCTTCCTTCAAAACACTTGTTTCCTTGCTTTTCATACAACCTCTCCCACAACTTTCTCTGGTCAGCCTCTAATTTCACAGGGTAGATGGTGACCTTCTTCTCAGCCAACCGTCCATGATTGGGGCTGAGGGGGGAGGGGACAATGTTCCTTAACCCTTGAGCTCCGGTCTGGGGTGGCATGTTTTTAACAACCTGCTTCATCTCCACCCATACTTTCCTCACATCCCTTTTCCTCTCCTCTTCACATTCTATCAATTTTACGCCGTGTTCAAGGTGGAGCCGCCATGCCGATGGATTGCCAGGCCACCAGCGGGAGGGGTGGTCCCAAATGGCGGCGCCTGGCTCTGCCAGGCCTTTAGGCACTCCTTGCAGGGTGGGCTACTGCGAGAGGTGATGAGCTATTGCGTCATGTATAAAAAAGGGGCTCACCATGCCCATGTATGAAAATCAACCCCCCGTCCCAAATCTCTCCCCATTCGCCCTTGTACATCGACGGAGCCGCCCTCGGGCACCTCCACCGAAAAAATGGAGCCCCCCCCCCTGTGCTTGCGCAGGGGACCCTCCATATTTCTTTAACCGGAGAGGAGGCTTACTTTTCTCCTACGCCTACGGGTGAAGGGGACTCCCCCTCACCCCCTTCTCTGGAGGTGCTTTCGAGCACCTCCCTATTTCCTGCGGCAGTCCCTCCTTTTCTTTCTAAGGGGACTGCCAAGAAAGCCAGCAGGCAGCCCATTGCCGACCGACCCTCGTGTAAGCGGCTCGGTAGGGCAAACCCCTTTAGGGGGTAGAGGGAAGCCAGGTCCCTTCGGTCACTTCCCTCAAAAGACCTGCTGGCAAGAATTTTAAACCTTGCAGGGGTCAAGGCCTGTGCCGCCCCACACAAGACTGGTGACACTGCCAAGGGGACATGCGTTGTCTTGAGAGGGGATGGCCAACTGGAGGCCCCTCCTGTGATAGACATGATCCTTGAGGAAACCCAGCCTCAGACGGTAGGGCCTTCCATGAGGGGGAATCCTGGCTTGGCGCCAAACACCGAACCCAAATCCACCCCTATGCAAGGTCCTCCTCAAACGGCTATGGTTTTTGAGGCAGTACAAGGAGGGAAGGGATCTCCTCCGGACGGTGCCCCTGCGACCACCTGGACCTTCTCTATTTCGGAGAAGGACCTGGCTGAGGCCGGTCCATCTGGCCTAGGGGCTTCTGCGTGAAGGGGGGGGGAGAAGCGAGTTCATTCCCCGCCCTCCTCTCCAAAAAAGAAAAAGACTAAGACAAAAGAGACTAAGAAGACTCGGGGCTCCTCTCCATCCGCGTGGGCTGCAGGGACGGATGAGTCTGCTGCCACTTTGGCAAGCGACCAAGCCAAGATCGGCACATCCGGCCCCTCTGCCCCCCCCCGGTTGCGGAACCCCTGACTAAGACCAAAAGTGCACAGGGCGGATCCTCGATGACATCAAGGTCCTTCATCAGAGGTTACCTGGCGTTTTCGAGCCCGCTGGCTTCAAACGCTTCCTCGTTATTCACTCCACTGATGGCACCATGTTGTCCAAGGGCAACATGATCCATTAGAGGAGAGGATTAACTAGTGCAATTGGTAGGGAGCCGAAGGTGACCCATTTCTCGGACGGGAGCCTTCTGGCGAATCCCGCTGAGGTGGCCAAGATAAGTGCTCTTCGGACACTTCATGGCACCCCGGTGAGTGTGACACCGCACTCTACCATGAACTTTGTAAAAGGAGTAGTTTATGCAAGGTAACTCGTTGACTACTCCATTGAGGACATCACCTTAGAGCTGGCCGACCATGTGGCGGTCAAGGTCGAACGTGTGATGAAAAAACAGGGAGGGGCCTCGAGACCCACCCCTACACTCTTCGTCACGTTCGACTGTGACAAGCTGCCTGAGTCGGTGCGTGCTGGTTGGCACCGCTACCGCGTGAAGGCATTCGTGCCACTGCCGCGGCGGTGCTATTACTTTCACCGCTTCGGCAAAACGAATCGATCTTGTAGACGTGCAAAGTCAGGGTCACCCGAAGAGGGTGTAAATTGCTCTACACCTGGGTGAGCGAGGCATGGCCTTTCTCTTAGATTTGTTCAACAGGATCTGGGTGGAGGGTCTTCTCCCAGATTCCTGGCGAATCGCTACTGTGCTCGCCTTTCGCAAACCAGGGAGAGATCACTCTACTCCGACTGGTTTCCTCCCAATTTCTCTAACCTCTTGCGTGTGCAAGTTGATGGAGAAATTGGTAAATGTTAGATTAGTCTATTTCCTGGACAGCGGAGGCCATCTGTCTTCTGCACAGTGCGGCTTCCGTAAGTTCCACTCCACGTCGGATGCTCTGCTCCGACTGGAAAATGCCGTCTGCGAGGCTTTCCTTCGTAAACAGCACTACGCCATGGTGTTTTTCGATCTGGAGAAGGCCTATGATACCGCATGGCGATACGGAATCATGGAGACTCTCCACACGATGGGGGCGAGGGGACGCCTCCCAATGTTTATATCTGAATTTTTTGCGAGATCGTCGATTCCGCGTACGAGTGGGGGAGCCCTCTACGGCCCAGAGGAGCAGGAAGAGGGTGTCCCGCAGGAAAGTGTCCTGAGTATCACACTCTTTGCTCTGAGCATCAACGGCATCACCTCGGTGCTGCCGGAAGATGTTCTCGCTACGCTCTACGTGGACGACCTTTCGATCTCTTTTGGCGCGGCCCAGATGCCAACTCTGGAGCGTCGACTCCAACAGGCATTGAACCGCGTCTCTCGCTATGCCGAAGCGCACAGGTTTCGGTTTTCTTAGGCCAAGACTAAGGTGGTGCACTTCTGCCGCCATCCCCGGCTTTACCACGACCCAGATTTGTTTCTTAATGGGGTGCGCCTGGATGTGGTCGAATCGCACCGCTTCCTTGGTCTTGTATTCGACCGACGCTTCACCTGGGAGGCTCATTTTCGCAGCCTTAGGGTCTCTTGTACATTCTCCGTTCCGTGACGTTAAGCGCTTGGGGTGCTGATAGTACTGCCCTACTTTTTTATCGATCCTTTGTTCGTTCGAAGCTCGACAAAGGATGCGAGTTTTATGCATCCGCAGCCGAGCGTATATTGCGGAAGGTGGACTCGATCCACCACACCGGCCTTCGCCTTGCGACCGGTGCCTTCCGCACTTTCCCCATTGAGAGCCTGTTGGTCAATGCTGGGGAGATGCCACTCGTTCTGCGCCGCGTGCAGTGCATCCCTTGCCTGTACGCGCGAGCCCGGCGCCTCCCTCAGTCGCCAACAGCTCTCACTGCATCCGCAGCTGATCTCGATAGTGCCTATGCCACTGAGAGACGCCAGTCATACCCTAAGCCCTTTGGGTTTAGGGCCAGGAAACTCCTTCGAGAGCTAGATATAGCTCTCGGGCCGGTGGCGCCCCTGGTTCTGCCTAGGACGCCACCCTTCGAGGGTACCCCATTTGGCTATTTGTCGCCACGCCTCTGCTCCCAAAGCTTGTACGGCGCCGGGAGTATTGCGTTCGACCTTTTTGGAGCAAACCTCGTGTCACGCTGGAACCGTGCCAGTGTATACGGATGGCTCCAAGTCCGAAGAGGGGGTCGGCTTCCACGCCGTATCCCCTCTGTTTGAAGTCAGTGGGGTTCTGCCAGGCACTGCGTCTGTCTTCACGGCCAAGCTGGTGGCAATACACCACTCGGTACGGGAGATTACGTGACGTGCCCGGTTCGGAGACCGGATTGTGATCTATAGCGACCCACAAAGCGCCCTGAGTGCTCTCGGGGCATTGGAATCTCCGCATCTCCTGGTTCGCGATATCCGTGACGCCACGGTTTTTGCGAGCCGGGCAGATGTCGGGATTATCTCCTGCTGGGCTCCTGGACATGTAGGAATTGCGGGGAATAAGCGCGCCGATGAGGGTGCCAAAGAGTCCACGAGGACTCTACGACCGGACCAGCGTTTCGATCTTCCTCACACCGACCACATGGCAGGAATACGGGCAGCTCTTCGGACTGCTTGGCAAAGAAGATGGGAGACGGTCGAAGGGAACTTAAAGTTGCGTGCCATTGCGCCGCGACTGTTCCCATGGACCTATCCCCCAATGCCGCGACGGCTTCAGGTGGCTTTCTGTCGTCTCCGAATCAGACACACTCGTGCGACGCATCGCTATTTGATGGAGCGCTCGCCTGTGCCCTATTGCGACGACTGCGTCGTTCCCCAGACTGTTCGGCACATTCTTTTAGAATTTTCCAGTCTGGGTGATCTTCGCGCACGTTACCTGTCCCAGTACCGAGATTGGCGAGGTCACTACCTGCTGTCCTTTGTACTCGGGACGAGTGCGTGCACATTGACTGGTGGAATGTTGACTTTTGGGGGGAGGCCGGGCTTCTTCCCCTTTATTTAAGAAGGTTCTATTTCTTTCTCTTTGTTTGTTATTGTTTTCTTTGTAGGTTGCACGCTCCTTCACCGGGGTAAGGGGGACCTACCCCCGCTGCCGGAGATTGCTTCCTAATTGTTAAGTTTTTCACATTTTTATCATTGTTATGTTTTCATATTTTTATTTTAAAGTAGCCTAGTTCTAGGCTGTCGTGTTTCCGGCGACTGATGCCCAAGTGGGCAGTTGCCAGTTGGGCTCTATAAAAAAAAAATAAACGTTTGGCCCGAAAAGTAATTTTTAAATTGCTCCACGCCAAGTGCCATCCTTCACAGCATTCTTCCATTTAGTTCTCCATCCACGCGAGTTGCGACCCCCTGATTTGAGGCAACCAAGAAGAATTTCAACCTAACCTTATCAATAAATAATATAAATCGTGAATGTGTTTACATAACCAACACCTCCAGTGATTCCCCTCAAACTTTTTTCTGTATTTATAAATTTAAAGACTGTGCTTAAAGTGTCATCGACCTTCAAACTGGTCTTCAGGTTTTTAGGGTCTGATGACTAGCAAGACTATTCTCGCGACTTGATCAGATTTTGGCAGAAAGGATCTTTACAAGCATGAATGTAAGAAGTTGCTGTTATCGAAGACCTCACATTAAACATCAAAGTATTTGTTAATAACTCTTATGTTACGATAATTAAATTCTGTCCCAAACTTTAATCTCTCGAAAGAGAAATTCAAATATTATTCCGTGGTTAGCTGGCTCATCGCCCCCCCAAATAGGTATCACTTGAAACCTAAGAGGAGTCAGCCCCTACTTATAAATATGGCCTCCATGTTTTCGTGCGTGTTGCTCTCTCTCTCTGGTTTGAAGTTAGTTTATCTTCTCTCTCTCTAATTTTGTATACAAGGAATGTATTATGGTAATATTTTGTTAGTCTTTGTATAGGTGAGGGATGGAGCGTGATGCTTCGAAAATAATCTTGTATATAATTGCTAAGGTCCTCCAAAGGTTAACCCGGGAATTATTTTGTTTTGGCAATAACATAATAACTATTCAGCCGATTCTAACGAACGTTGAAACTTACAGATGGTTTCATTCTCTTTCTAAAGATATAATTGCCAATGTCCTCCCAAGTTTAGCCCAGGAATAAATTTGTTTTGGCCATAGCATCATAACTATCCGGCTGATTCTAACGAAATTTGAAATCCTTATGCTGTTTTACATTCTCTTTCGAATGATATAATTGCTAAGGTCCTCCAAAGGTTAGCCCGGGAATTATTTTGTTTTAGGAATAATATCATAACTATTCAGCCGATTCTAACGAACGTTAAAACTTACGGATTGTTTTTCATTCTCATTCTAAAGATATAATTACCAATGTCCTCCCAAGTTTAGCCCAGGAATTAATTTATTTTGGCCATAGCATCATAACTCTTCGGCTGACTCTAACGAAGTTTGAAATCCTTATGCTGTTTTACATTCTCTTTCGAATGATATAATTGCTAAGGTCCTCAAAAGGTTAGTCAGGGAATTATTTTGTTATGGCAATAACATCATAACTATTCAGCCGATTCTAACGAACGTTGAAACTTACAGATTGTTTTTCATTCTCTTTCTAAAGATATAATTGCCAATGTCCTCCCAAGTTTAGCCCAGGAATTAATTTGTTTTGGCCATAGCATTATAACTATTCGGCTGATTCTAACGAAATTTGAAATCCTTATGCTGTTTTACATTCTCTTTCGAATGATATAATTGCTAAGGTCCTCCAAAGGTTAGCCCGTAAATTATTTTGTTTTGAAAATAATATCATAACTATTTCGCTGATTCTAACGAAATTTGAAATCCTTATGCTGTTTTACATTCTCTTTCGAATGATATAATTGCTAAGCTCCTCCAAAGGTTAGCCTGGGAATTATTTTGTTTTAGGAATAATATCATAACTATTCAGCCGATTCTAACGAACGTTGAAACTTACAGATTGTTTTTCATTCTCTTTCTAAAGATATAATTGCCAATGTCCTCCCAAGTTTAGCCCAGGAATAAATTTGTTTTGGCCAAAGCATCATAACTATCCGGCTGATTCTAAAGAAATTTGAAATCCTTATGCTGTTTTACATTCTCTTTCGAATGATATAATTGCTAAGGTCCTCCAAAGTTTAGCCCGGGAATTATTTTGTTTTGGCAATAACATCATAACTATTCAGCCGATTCTAACGAACGTTGAAACTTACAGATTGTTTTTCATTCTCTTTCTAAAGATATAATTGCCAATGTCCTCCCAAGTTTAGCCACGGAATTAATTTGTTTTGGCCATAGCATCATAACTATCCGGCTGATTCTAACGAAATTTGAAATCCTTATGCTGTTTTACATTCTCTTTCGAATGATATAATTGCTAAGGTCCTCCAAAGGTTAGCGCGGGAATTATTTTGTTTTGAAAATAATATCATAAATATTTGGCTGATTCTAACGAAATTTGAAATCCTTATGCTGTTTTACAGTCTCTTTCGGATGATATAATTGCTAAGGTCCTCAAAAGGTTACCCCGGGAATTATTTTGTTTTAGGAATAATATCATAACTATTCAGCCGATTCTAACGAACGTTGAAACTTACAGATTGTTTTTCATTCTCTTTCTAAAGATATAATTGCCAATGTCCTCCCAAGTTTAGCCCAGGAATAAATTTGTTTTGGCCATAGCATCATAACTATCCGGCTAATTCTAATGAAATTTGAAATCCTTATGCTGTTTTACATTCTCTTTCGAATGATATAATTGCTAAGGTCCTCAAAAGGTTAGTCAGGGAATTATTTTGTTATGGCAATAACATCATAACTATTCAGCCGATTCTAACGAACGTTGAAACTTACAGATTGTTTTCATTCTCTTTCTAAAGATATAATTGCCAATGTCCTCACAAGTTTAGCCCAGGAATTAATTTGTTTTGGCCATAGCATCATAACTATCCGGCTGATTCTAACGAAATTTGAAATCCTTATGCTGTTTTACATTCTCTTTCGAATGATATAATTGCTAAGGTCCTCCAAAGGTTAGCGCGGGAATTATTTTGTTTTGAAAATAATATCATAAATATTTGGCTGATTCTAACGAAATTTGAAATCCTTATGCTGTTTTACAGTCTCTTTCGGATGATATAATTGCTAAGGTCCTCAAAAGGTTACCCCGGGAATTATTTTGTTTTAGGAATAATATCATAACTATTCAGCCGATTCTAACGAACGTTAAAACTTACGGATTGTTTTTCATTCTCTTTCTAAAGATATAATTACCAATGTCCTCCCAAGTTTAGCCCAGGAATTAATTTGTTTTGGCCATAGCATCATAACTATCCGGCTAATTCTAACGAAATTTGAAATCCTTATGCTGTTTTACATTCTCTTTCGAATGATATAATTGCTAAGGTCCTCCAAAGGTTAGCGCGGGAATTATTTTGTTTTGAAAATAATCTCATAACTATTTGGCTGATTCTAACGAAATTTGAAATCCTTATGCTGTTTTACAGTCTCTTTCGGATGATATAATTGCTAAGGTCCTCAAAAGGTTAGCCAGGAATTATTTTGTTTTGGCAATAACATCATAACTATTCATCCGATTCTAACGAACGTTGAAACTTACAGATTGTTATCATTCTCTTTCTAAAGATATAATTGCCAATGTCCTCCCAAGGTTAGCCCAGGAATTAATTTGTTTTGGCCATAGCATCATAACTATCCGGCTGATTCTAACGAAATTTGAAATCCTTGTGCTGTTTTACATTCTCTTTCGAATGATATAATTGCTAAGGTCCTCCAAAGGTTAGCCCGGGAATTATTTTGTTTTGAAAATAATATCATAAATATTTGGCTGATTCTAACGAAATTTGAAATCCTTATGCTGTTTTACAGTCTCTTTCGGATGATATAATTGCTAAGGTCCTCAAAAGGTTACCCCGGGAATTATTTTGTTTTAGGAATAATATCATAACTATTCAGCCGATTCTAACGAACGTTAAAACTTACGGATTGTTTTTCATTCTCTTTCTAAAGATATAATTGCCAATGTCCTCCCAAGTTTAGCCCAGGAATTAATTTGTTTTGGCCATAGCATCATAACTATCTGGCTGATTCTAACGAAATTTGAAATCCTTGTGCTGTTTTACATTCTCTTTCGAATGATATAATTGCTAAGGTCCTCCAAAGGTTACCCGGGAATTATTTGGTTTTAAAAATAATATCATAACTATTTAGCTGATTCTAACGAAATTGGAAATCCTTATGCTGTTTTACATTCTCTTTCGAATGATATAATTGCTAAGGTCCTCAAAAGATTAGCCAGGGAATTATTTTGTTTTGGCAATAACATCATAACTATTCATCCGATTCTAACGAACGTTGAAACTTACAGATTGTTTTTCATTCTCTTTCTAAAGATATAATTGCCAATGTCCTCCCAAGTTTAGCCCAGGAATTAATTTGTTTTGGCCATAGCATCATAACTATTCGGCTGATTCTAACGAAATTTGAAATCCTTATGCTGTTTTACATTCTCTTTCGAATGATATAATTGCTAAGGTCCTCCAAAGGTTACCCGGGAATTATTTGGTTTTGAAAATAATATCATAACTATTTGGCTGATTCTAACGAAATTGGAAATCCTTATGCTGTTTTACATTCTCTTTCGAATGATATAATTGCTAAGGTCCTCAAAATATTAGCCAGGGAATTATTTTGTTTTGGCAATAACATCATAACTATTCATCCGATTCTAACGAACGTTGAAACTTACAGATTGTTTTTCATTCTCTTTCTAAAGATATAATTGCCAATGTCCTCCCAAGTTTAGCCCAGGAATTAATTTGTTTTGGCCATAGCATCATAACTATTCGGCTGATTCTAACGAAATTTGAAATCCTTATGCTGTTTTACATTCTCTTTCGAATGATATAATTGCTAAGCTCCTCCAAAGGTTAGCCCGGGAATTATTTTGTTTTAGGAATAATATCATAACTATTCAGCCGATTCTAACGAACGTTAAAACTTACGGATTGTTTTTCATTCTCATTCTAAAGATATAATTACCAATGTCCTCCCAAGTTTAGCCCAGGAATTAATTTATTTTGGCCATAGCATCATAACTATCCGGCTAATTCTAACGAAATTTTTAATCCTTATGATGTTTTACATTCTCTTTCGAATGATATAATTGCTAAGGTCCTCCAAAGGTTAGCCCGGGAATTATTTTGTTTTGGGAATAATATCATAACTATTCAGCCGATTCTAACGAACGTTAAAACTTACGGATTGTTTTTCATTCTCTTTCTAAAGATATAATTACCAATGTCCTCCCAAGTTTAGCCCAGGAATTAATTTGTTTTGGCCATAGCATCATAACTATTCGGCTGATTCTAACGAAGTTTGAAATTCTTATGCTGTTTTACATTCTCTTTCGAATGATATAATTGCTAAGGTCCTCCAAAGTTTAGCCCGGGAATTATTTTGTTTTGGCAATAACATCATAACTATTCAGCCGATTCTAACGAACGTTGAAACTTACAGATTGTTTTTCATTCTCTTTCTAAAGATATAATTGCCAATGTCCTCCCAAGGTTAGCCCAGGAATTAATTTGTTTTGGCCATAGCATCATAACTATTCGGCTGATTCTAACGAAATTTCAAATGCTTATGCTGTTTTACATTCTCTTTCGGATGATATAACTGCTAAGGTCCTCAAAAGGTTAGCCCGGGAATTATTTTGTTTTGGAAATAACATCATAACTATTCAGCCGATTCTAACGAACGTTGAAACTTACAGATTATTTTTCATTCTCTTGCTAAAGATATAATTACCAATGTCCTCCCAAGTTTAGCCCAGGAATTAATTTGTTTTGGCCATAGCATCATAACTATCCGGCTGATTCTAACGAAATTTGAAATCCTTATGCTGTTTTACATTCTCTTTTGGATGATATAATTGCTAAGGTCCTCCAAAGGTTAGCCCGGGAATTATTTTGTTTTGGAAATAATATCATAACTATTCAGCCGATTCTAACGAACGTTGAAACTTACAGATGGTTTCATTCTCTTTCTAAAGATATAATTGTCAATGTCCTCCCAAGTTTAGCCCAGGAATTAATTTGTTTTGGCCATAGCATCATAACTATTCGGCTGATTCCAACGAAGTTTGAAATTCTTATGCTGTTTTACATTCTCTTTCGAATGATATAATTGCTAAGGTCCTCCAAAGTTTAGCCCGGGAATTATTTTGTTTTGGCAATAACATCATAACTATTCAGCCGATTCTAACGAACGTTGAAACTTACAGATTGTTTTTCATTCTCTTTCTAAAGATATAATTGCCAATGTCCTCCCAAGGTTAGCCCAGGAATTAATTTGTTTTGGCCATAGCATCATAACTATTCGGCTGACTCTAACGAAGTTTGAAATTCTTATGCTGTTTTACATTCTCTTTCAAATGATATAATTGCTAAGGTCCTCCAAAGTTTAGCCCGGGAATTATTTTGTTTTGGCAATAACATCATAACTATTCAGCCGATTCTAACGAACGTTGAAACTTACAGATTGTTTTTCATTCTCTTTCTGTAAATATAATTGCCAATGTCCTCCCAATTTTAGCCCGGGAATTATTTTGTTTTAAAAATAATATCATAACTATTTGGCTGATTCTAACGAAATTTGAAATCCTTATGCTGTTTTACATTCTCTTTCGGATGATATAATTGCTAAGGTCCTCAAAAGGTTAGCCAGGGAATTATTTTGTTTTGGGCAATGACATCATAACTATTCATCCGATTCTAACGAACGTTGAAACTTACAGATTGTTTTTCATTCTCTTTCTAAAGATATAATTGCCAATGTCCTCCCAAGTTTAGCCCAGGAATTAATTTGTTTTGGCCATAGCATCATAACTATTCGGCTGATTCTAACAAAATTTCAAATGCTTATTCTTTTTTAAATTCTCTTTCGAATGATATAATTGCTAAGGTCCTCAAAAGATTAGCCAGGAATTATTTTGTTTTGGCAATAACATCATAACTATTCATCCGATTCTAACGAACGTTGAAACTTACAGATTGTTTTTCATTCTCTTTCTAAAGATATAATTGCCAATGTCCTCCCAAGTTTAGCCCATGAATTAATTTGTTTTGGCCATAGCATCATAACTATTCGGCTGATTCTAACGAAATTTGAAATCCTTATGCTGTTTTACATTCTCTTTCGAATGATATAATTGCTAAGGTCCTCCAAAGGTTAGCCCGTGAATTATTTTGTTTTGAAAATAATATCATAACTATTTAGCTGATTCTAACGAAATTTGGAATTCTTATGCTGTTTTACATTCTCTTTCGGATGATATAACTGCTAAGGTCCTCAAAAGTTTAGCCAGGGAATTATTTTGTTTTGGCAATAACATCATAACTATTCATCCGATTCTAACGAACGTTGAAACTTACAGATTGTTTTTCATTCTCTTTCTAAAGATATAATTGCCAATGTCCTCCCAAGTTTAGCCCAGGGAATTAATTTGTTTTGGCTATTGCATCATAACTATCCAGCTGATTCTAACGAATTTTGAAATCCTTATGCTGTTTTACATTCTCTTTTGGATGATATAATTGCTAAGGTCCTCCAAAGGTTAGCCCGGGAATTATTTTGTTTTGGAAATAATATCATAACTATTCAGCCGATTCTAACGAACGTTGAAACTTACAGATGGTTTCATTCTCTTTCTAAAGATATAATTGTCAATGTCCTCCCAAGTTTAGCCCAGGAATTATTTTGTTTTGGCCATAGCATCATAACTATTCGGCTGATTCTAACGAAGTTTGAAATTCTTATGCTGTTTTACATTCTCTTTCGAATGATATAATTGCTAAGGTCCTCCTAAGTTTAGCCCGGGAATTATTTTGTTTTGGCAATAACATCATAACTATTCAGCCGATTCTAACGAACGTTGAAACTTACAGATTGTTTTTCATTCTCTTTCTAAAGATATAATTGCCAATGTCCTCCAAAGTTAGCCCAGGAATCAATTTGTTTTGGCCATAGCATCATAACTATTCGGCTGATTCTAACGAAGTTTGAAATTCTTATGCTGTTTTACATTCTCTTTCGAATGATATAATTGCTAAGGTTCTCCAAAGGTTAGCCCGGGAATTATTTTGTTTTGAAAATAATATCATAACTATTTGGCTGATTCTAACGAAATTTGAAATCCTTATGCTATTTTACATTCTCTTTCGGATGATATAATTGCTAAGGTCCTCAAAAGGTTAGCCCGTGAATTATTTTAATTTGGCAATGACATCATAACTATTCATCCGATTCTAACGAACGTTGAAACTTACAGATTGTTTTTCATTCTCTTTCTAAAGATATAATTGCCAATGTCCTCCCAATTTTAGCCTAGGAATTAATTTGTTTTGGCCATAGCATCATAACTATTCGGCTGATTCTAACGAAATTTGAAATCCTTATGCTGTTTTACATTCTCTTTCGGATGATATAATTGCTAAGGTCCTCAAAAGGTTAGCCCGTGAATTATTTTGTTTTGGCAATGACATCATAACTATTCATCCGATTCTAACGAACGTTGAAACTTACAGATTGTTTTTCATTCTCTTTCTAAAGATATAATTGCCAATGTCCTCCCAAGTTTAGCCCAGGAATTAATTTGTTTTGGCCATAGCATCATAACTATTCGGCTGATTCTAACGAAATTTGAAATCCTTATGCTGTTTTACATTCTCTTTCGAATGATATAATTGCTAAGGTTCTCCAAAGGTTAGCCCGGGAATTATTTTGTTTTGAAAATAATATCATAACTATTTGGCTGATTCTAACGAAATTTGAAATCCTTATGCTATTTTACATTCTCTTTCGGATGATATAATTGCTAAGGTCCTCAAAAGGTTAGCCCGTGAATTATTTTGTTTTGGCAATGACATCATAACTATTCATCCGATTCTAACGAACGTTGAAACTTACAGATTGTTTTTCATTCTCTTTCTAAAGATATAATTGCCAATGTCCTCCCAATTTTAGCCTAGGAATTAATTTGTTTTGGCCATAGCATCATAACTATTCGGCTGATTCTAACGAAATTTGAAATCCTTATGCTGTTTTACATTCTCTTTCGAATGATATAATTGCTAAGGTCCTCCAAAGGTTAGCCCGTGAATTATTTTGTTTTGAAAATAATATCATAACTATTCGGCTGATTCTAACGAAATTTGGAATCCTCATGCTGTTTTACATTCTCTTTCGAATGATATAATTGCTAAGCTCCTCCAAAGGTTAGCCCGGGAATTATTTTGTTTTAGGAATAATATCATAACTATTTAGCTGATTCTAACGAACGTTAAAACTTACGGATTGTTTTTCATTCTCTTTCTAAAGATATAATTACCAATGTCCTCCCAAGATAAGCCCAGGAATTAATTTGTTTTAGCCATAACATCATAACTATTCAGCTGATTCTTACGAAATTTCAAATACTTCTGCTGTTTTACATTCTCTTTCGAATGATATAATTGCTAAGGTCCTCCAAAGGTTAGCCCGGGAATTATTTTGATTTAGGAATAATATCATAACTATTCAGCCGATTCTAACGAACGTTAAAACTTACGGATTGTTTTTCATTCTCATTCTAAAGATATAATTACCAATGTCCTCCCAAGATAAGCCCAGGAATTAATTTGTTTTGGCCATAGCATCATAACTATCCGGCTAATTCTAACGAAATTTTTAATCCTTATGCTGTTTTACATTCTCTTTCGAATGATATAATTGCTAAGGTCCTCCAAAGGTTAGCCCGGGAATTATTTTGTTTTGGGAATAATATCATAACTATTCAGCCGATTCTAACGAACGTTAAAACTTACGGATTGTTTTTCATTCTCTTTCTAAAGATATAATTACCAATGTACTCCCAAGTTTAGCCCAGGAATTAATTTGTTTTAGCCATAACATCATAACTATTCAGCTGATTCTAACGAAATTTCAAATGCTTATGCTTTTTTAAATTCTCTTTCGAATGATATAATTGCTAAGGTCCTCAAAAGGTTAGCCAGGAATTATTTTGTTTTGGCAATAACATCATAACTATTCCTCCGATTCTAACGAACGTTGAAACTTACAGATTGTTTTTCATTCTCTTTCTAAAGATATAATTGCCAATGTCCTCCCAAGTTTAGCCCAGGAATTAATTTGTTTTGGCGATAGCATCATAACTATTCGGCTGATTCTAACTAAATTTGAAATCCTTATGCTGTTTTACATTCTCTTTCGAATGATATAATTGCTAAGGTCCTCCAAAGGTTAGCCCGTGAATTATTTTGTTTTGAAAATAATATCATAACTATTTGGCTGATTCTAACGAAATTTGGAATTCTTATGCTGTTTTACATTCTCTTTTGGATGATATAACTGCTAAGGTCCTCAAAAGGTTAGCCAGGGAATTATTTTGTTTTGGCAATAACATCATAACTATTCATCCGATTCTAACGAACGTTGAAACTTACAGCTTGTTTTTCATTCTCTTTCTAAAGATATAATTGCCAATGTCCTCCCAAGATTAGCCCAGGGAATTAATTTGTTTTGGCCATAGCATCATAACTATCCGGCTGATTCTAACGAAATTTGAAATCCTTATGCTGTTTTACATTCTCTTTTGGATGATATAATTGCTAAGGTCCTCCAAAGGTTAGCCCGGGAATTATTTTGTTTTGGAAATAATATCATAACTATTCAGACGATTCTAACAAACGTTGAAACTTACAGATGGTTTCATTCTCTTTCTAAAGATATAATTGTTAATGTCCTCCCAAGTTTAGCCCAGGAATTAATTTGTTTTGGCGATAGCATCATAACTATTCGGCTGATTCTAACTAAATTTGAAATCCTTATGCTGTTTTACATTCTCTTTCGAATGATATAATTGCTAAGCTCCTCCAAAGGTTAGCCCGGGAATTATTTTGTTTTGGCAATAACATCATAACTATTCAGCCGATTCTAACGAACGTTGAAACTTACAGATTGTTTTTCATTCTCTTTCTAAAGATATAATTGCCAATGTCCTCCCAAGGTTAGCCCAGGAATTAATTTGTTTTGGCCATAGCATCATAACTATTCGGCTGACTCTAACGAAGTTTGAAATTCTTATGCTGTTTTACATTCTCTTTCGAATGATATAATTGCTAAGGTCCTCCAAAGTTTAGCCCGGGAATTATTTTGTTTTTGCAATAACATCATAACTATTCAGCCGATTCTAACGAACGTTGAAACTTACAGATTGTTTTTCATTCTCTTTCTAAAGATATAATTGCCAATGTCCTCCCAAGTTTAGCCCGGGAATTATTTGGTTTTGAATATAATATCATAACTATTTGGCTGATTCTAACGAAATTTAAAATCCTTATGCTGTTTTACATTCTCTTTCGAATGATATAATTGCTAAGGTCCTCCAAAGGTTAGCCCGGGAATTATTTTGTTTTGAAAATAATATCATAACTATTTGGCTGATTCTAACGAAATTGGAAATCCTTATGCTATTTTACATTCTCTTTCGGATGATATAATTGCTAAGGTCCTCAAAAGGTTAGCCAGGGAATTATTTTGTTTTGGGCAATGACATCATAACTATTCATCCGATTCTAACGAACGTTGAAACTTACCGTTTGTTTTTCATTCTCTTTCTAAAGATATAATTGCCAATGTCCTCCCAAGTTTAGCCCAGGAATTAATTTGTTTTGGCCATAGCATCATAACTATTCGGCTGATTCTAACGAAATTTCAAATGCTTATTCTTTTTTAAATTCTCTTTCGAATGATATAATTGCTAAGGTCCTCAAAAGGTTAGCCAGGAAT
Source organism: Ceratothoa steindachneri (assembly GCA_963969495.1). Classification (NCBI taxonomy): domain Eukaryota; kingdom Metazoa; phylum Arthropoda; class Malacostraca; order Isopoda; family Cymothoidae; genus Ceratothoa; species Ceratothoa steindachneri. The sequence goes on along the minus strand of OZ018317.1, from coordinate 252,016,690 downwards.
TATTTTGTTTTGGCAATAACATCATAACTATTCAGCCGATTCTAACGAACGTTGAAACTTACAGATTGTTTTTCATTCTCTTTCTAAAGATATAATTGCCAATGTCCTCCAAAGTTTAGCCCAGGAATTAATTTGTTTTGGCCATAGCATCATAACTATTCGGCTGATTCTAACGAAATTTGAAATCCTTATGCTGTTTTACATTCTCTTTTGGATGATATAATTGCTAAGGTCCTCCAAAGGTTAGCCCGGGAATTATTTTGTTTTGGAAATAATATCATAACTATTTGACTGATTCTAACGAAGTTTGAAATTCTTATGCTGTTTTACATTCTCTTTCGAATGATATAATTGCTAAGGTCCTCCAAAGTTTAGCCCGGGAATTATTTTGTTTTGGCAATAACATCATAACTATTCAGCCGATTCTAACGAACGTTGAAACTTACAGATTGTTTTTCATTCTCTTTCTAAAGATATAATAGCCAATGTCCTCCCAAGTTTAGCCCGGGAATTATTTTGTTTTGAAAATAATATCATACCTATTTGGCTGATTCTAACGAATTTTGAAATCCTTATGCTGTTTTACATTCTCTTTCGGATGATATAATTGCTAAGGTCCTCAAAAGGTTAGCCAGGGAATTATTTTGTTTTGGGCAATGACATCATAACTATTCATCCGATTCTAACGAACGTTGAAACCTACAGATTGTTTTTCATTCTCTTTCTAAAGATATAATTGCCAATGTCCTCCCAAGTTTAGCCCAGGAATTAATTTGTTTTGGCCATAGCATCATAACTATTCGGCTGATTCTAACGAAATTTCAAATGCTTATTCTTTTTTAAATTCTCTTTCGAATGATATAATTGCTAAGGTCCTCAACAGATTAGCCAGGAATTATTTTGTTTTGGCAATAACATCATAACTATTCATCCGATTCTAACGAACGTTGAAACTTACAGATTGTTTTTCATTCTCATACTAAAGATATAATTGCCAATGTCCTCCCAAGTTTAGCCCGGGAATTATTTTGTTTTGAAAATAATATCATAACTATTTGGCTGATTCTAACGAAATTTGAAATCCTGATGCTATTTTACATTCTCTTTCGGATGATATAATTGCTAAGGTCCTCAAAAGGTTAGCCAGGGAATTATTTTGTTTTGGGCAATGACATCATAACTATTCATCCGATTCTAACGAACGTTGAAACTTACAGATTGTTTTTCATTCTCTTTCTAAAGATATAATTGCCAATGTCCTCCCAAGTTTAGCCCAGGAATTAATTTGTTTTGGCCGTAGCATCATAACTATTCGGCTGATTCTAACGAAGTTTGAAATTCTTATGCTGTTTTACATTCTCTTTCGAATGATATAATTGCTAAGGTCCTCCAAAGTTTAGCCCGGGAATTATTTTGTTTTGGCAATAACATCATAACTATTCAGCCGATTCTAACGAACGTTGAAACTTACAGATTGTTTTTCATTCTCTTTCTAAAGATATAATTGTCAATGTCCTCCCAAGGTTAGCCCAGGAATTAATTTGTTTTGGCCATAGCATCATAACTCTTCGGCTGACTCTAACGAAGTTTGAAATTCTTATGCTGTTTTACATTCTCTTTCGAATGATATAATTGCTAAGGTCCTCCAAAGTTTAGCCCGGGAATTATTTTGTTTTGAAAATAATATCATAACTATTCAGCCGATTCTAACGAACGTTGAAACTTACAGATTGTTTTTCATTCTCTTTCTAAAGATATAATTGCCAATGTCCTCCCAAGTTTAGCCCGGGAATTATTTTGTTTTGGAAATAATATCATAACTATTTGGCTGATTCTAACGAAATTTAAAATCCTTATGCTGTTTTACATTCTCTTTCGAATGATATAATTGCTAAGGTCCTCCAAAGTTTAGCCCGGGAATTATTTTGTTTTGAAAATAATATCATAACTATTTGGCTGATTCTAACGAAATTTGAAATCCTTATGCTATTTTACATTCTCTTTTGGATGATATAATTGCTAAAGTCCTCCAAAGGTTAGCCCGGGAATTATTTTGTTTTGGAAATAATATCATAACTATTCAGCCCATTCTAACGAACGTTGAAACTTACAGATTGTTTTTCATTCTCTTTCTAAAGATATAATTGTCAATGTCCTCCCAAGGTTAGCCCAGGAATTAATTTGTTTTGGCCATAGCATCATAACTCTTCGGCTGACTCTAACGAAGTTTGAAATCCTTATGCTGTTTTACATTCTCTTTCGGATGATATAATTGCTAAGGTCCTCAAAAGGTTAGCCAGGGAATTATTTTGTTTTTGCAATAACATCATAACTATTCATCCGATTCTAACGAACGTTGAAACTTACAGATTGTTTTTCATTCTCTTTCTAAAGATATAATTGCCAATGTCCTCCCAAGTTTAGCCCGGGAATTATTTTGTTTTGGAAATAATATCATAACTATTTGGCTGATTCTAACGAAATTTAAAATCCTTATGCTGTTTTACATTCTCTTTCGAATGATATAATTGCTAAGGTCCTCCAAAGTTTAGCCCGGGAATTATTTTGTTTTTGCAATAACATCATAACTATTCAGCCGATTCTAACGAACGTTGAAACTTACAGATTGTTTTTCATTCTCTTTCTAAAGATATAATTGTCAATGTCCTCCCAAGGTTAGCCCAGGAATTAATTTGTTTTGGCCATAGCATCATAACTCTTCGGCTGACTCTAACGAAGTTTGAAATTCTTATGCTGTTTTACATTCTCTTTCGAATGATATAATTGCTAAGGTCCTCCAAAGTTTAGCCCGGGAATTATTTTGTTTTTGCAATAACATCATAACTATTCAGCCGATTCTAACGAACGTTGAAACTTACAGATTGTTTTTCATTCTCTTTCTAAAGATATAATTGCCAATGTCCTCCCAAGTTTAGCCCGGGAATTATTTTGTTTTGGAAATAATATCATAACTATTTGGCTGATTCTAACGAAATTTAAAATCCTTATGCTGTTTTACATTCTCTTTCGAATGATATAATTGCTAAGGTCCTCCAAAGGTTAGCCCGGGAATTATTTTGTTTTGAAAATAATATCATAACTATTTGGCTGATTCTAACGAAATTTGAAATCCTTATGCTATTTTACATTCTCTTTCGGATGATATAATTGCTAAGGTCCTCAAAAGGTTAGCCCGTGAATTATTTTGTTTTGGCAATGACATCATAACTATTCAGCCGATTCTAACGAACGTTGAAACTTACAGATTGTTTTTCATTCTCTTTCTAAAGATATAATTGCCAATGTCCTCCCAAGTTAGCCCAGGAATTAATTTGTTTTGGCCATAGCATCATAACTATTCGGCTGATTCTAACGAAGTTTGAAATTCTTATGCTGTTTTACATTCTCTTTCGAATGATATAATTGCTAAGGTTCTCCAAAGGTTAGCCCGGGAATTATTTTGTTTTGAAAATAATATCATAACTATTTGGCTGATTCTAACGAAATTTGAAATCCTTATGCTATTTTACATTCTCTTTCGGATGATATAATTGCTAAGGTCCTCAAAAGGTTAGCCCGTGAATTATTTTAATTTGGCAATGACATCATAACTATTCATCCGATTCTAACGAACGTTGAAACTTACAGATTGTTTTTCATTCTCTTTCTAAAGATATAATTGCCAATGTCCTCCCAATTTTAGCCTAGGAATTAATTTGTTTTGGCCATAGCATCATAACTATTCGGCTGATTCTAACGAAATTTGAAATCCTTATGCTGTTTTACATTCTCTTTCGGATGATATAATTGCTAAGGTCCTCAAAAGGTTAGCCCGTGAATTATTTTGTTTTGGCAATGACATCATAACTATTCATCCGATTCTAACGAACGTTGAAACTTACAGATTGTTTTTCATTCTCTTTCTAAAGATATAATTGCCAATGTCCTCCCAAGTTTAGCCCAGGAATTAATTTGTTTTGGCCATAGCATCATAACTATTCGGCTGATTCTAACGAAATTTGAAATCCTTATGCTGTTTTACATTCTCTTTCGAATGATATAATTGCTAAGGTTCTCCAAAGGTTAGCCCGGGAATTATTTTGTTTTGAAAATAATATCATAACTATTTGGCTGATTCTAACGAAATTTGAAATCCTTATGCTATTTTACATTCTCTTTCGGATGATATAATTGCTAAGGTCCTCAAAAGGTTAGCCCGTGAATTATTTTGTTTTGGCAATGACATCATAACTATTCATCCGATTCTAACGAACGTTGAAACTTACAGATTGTTTTTCATTCTCTTTCTAAAGATATAATTGCCAATGTCCTCCCAATTTTAGCCTAGGAATTAATTTGTTTTGGCCATAGCATCATAACTATTCGGCTGATTCTAACGAAATTTGAAATCCTTATGCTGTTTTACATTCTCTTTCGAATGATATAATTGCTAAGGTCCTCCAAAGGTTAGCCCGTGAATTATTTTGTTTTGAAAATAATATCATAACTATTCGGCTGATTCTAACGAAATTTGGAATCCTCATGCTGTTTTACATTCTCTTTCGAATGATATAATTGCTAAGCTCCTCCAAAGGTTAGCCCGGGAATTATTTTGTTTTAGGAATAATATCATAACTATTTAGCTGATTCTAACGAACGTTAAAACTTACGGATTGTTTTTCATTCTCTTTCTAAAGATATAATTACCAATGTCCTCCCAAGATAAGCCCAGGAATTAATTTGTTTTAGCCATAACATCATAACTATTCAGCTGATTCTTACGAAATTTCAAATACTTCTGCTGTTTTACATTCTCTTTCGAATGATATAATTGCTAAGGTCCTCCAAAGGTTAGCCCGTGAATTATTTTGTTTTGAAAATAATATCATAACTATTCGGCTGATTCTAACGAAATTTGGAATCCTCATGCTGTTTTACATTCTCTTTCGAATGATATAATTGCTAAGCTCCTCCAAAGGTTAGCCCGGGAATTATTTTGATTTAGGAATAATATCATAACTATTCAGCCGATTCTAACGAACGTTGAAACTTACAGATTGTTTTTCATTCTCATTCTAAAGATATAATTACCAATGTCCTCCCAAGATTAGCCCAGGAATTAATTTGTTTTAGCCATAACATCATAACTATTCAGCTGATTCTAACGAAATTTCAAATACTTCTGCTGTTTTACATTCTCTTTCGAATGATATAATTGCTAAGGTCCTCCAAAGGTTAGCCCGGGAATTATTTTGATTTAGGAATAATATCATAACTATTCAGCCGATTCTAACGAACGTTAAAACTTACGGATTGTTTTTCATTCTCATTCTAAAGATATAATTACCAATGTCCTCCCAAGATAAGCCCAGGAATTAATTTGTTTTGGCCATAGCATCATAACTATCCGGCTAATTCTAACGAAATTTTTAATCCTTATGCTGTTTTACATTCTCTTTCGAATGATATAATTGCTAAGGTCCTCCAAAGGTTAGCCCGGGAATTATTTTGTTTTGGGAATAATATCATAACTATTCAGCCGATTCTAACGAACGTTAAAACTTACGGATTGTTTTTCATTCTCTTTCTAAAGATATAATTACCAATGTACTCCCAAGTTTAGCCCAGGAATTAATTTGTTTTAGCCATAACATCATAACTATTCAGCTGATTCTAACGAAATTTCAAATGCTTATGCTTTTTTAAATTCTCTTTCGAATGATATAATTGCTAAGGTCCTCAAAAGGTTAGCCAGGAATTATTTTGTTTTGGCAATAACATCATAACTATTCATCCGATTCTAACGAACGTTGAAACTTACAGATTGTTTTTCATTCTCTTTCTAAAGATATAATTGCCAATGTCCTTCCAAGTTTAGCCCAGGAATTAATTTGTTTTGGCGATAGCATCATAACTATTCGGCTGATTCTAACTAAATTTGAAATCCTTATGCTGTTTTACATTCTCTTTCGAATGATATAATTGCTAAGGTCCTCCAAAGGTTAGCCCGTGAATTATTTTGTTTTGAAAATAATATCATAACTATTTGGCTGATTCTAACGAAATTTGGAATTCTTATGCTGTTTTACATTCTCTTTTGGATGATATAACTGCTAAGGTCCTCAAAAGGTTAGCCAGGGAATTATTTTGTTTTGGCAATAACATCATAACTATTCATCCGATTCTAACGAACGTTGAAACTTACAGCTTGTTTTTCATTCTCTTTCTAAAGATATAATTGCCAATGTCCTCCCAAGATTAACCCAGGGAATTAATTTGTTTTGGCCATAGCATCATAACTATCTGGCTGATTCTAACGAAATTTGAAATCCTTATGCTGTTTTACATTCTCTTTTGGATGATATAATTGCTAAGGTCCTCCAAAGGTTAGCCCGGGAATTATTTTGTTTTGGAAATAATATCATAACTATTCAGACGATTCTAACAAACGTTGAAACTTACAGATGGTTTCATTCTCTTTCTAAAGATATAATTGTTAATGTCCTCCCAAGTTTAGCCCAGGAATTAATTTGTTTTGGCGATAGCATCATAACTATTCGGCTGATTCTAACTAAATTTGAAATCCTTATGCTGTTTTACATTCTCTTTCGAATGATATAATTGCTAAGCTCCTCCAAAGGTTAGCCCGGGAATTATTTTGTTTTGGCAATAACATCATAACTATTCAGCCGATTCTAACGAACGTTGAAACTTACAGATTGTTTTTCATTCTCTTTCTAAAGATATAATTGCCAATGTCCTCCCAAGGTTAGCCCAGGAATTAATTTGTTTTGGCCATAGCATCATAACTATTCGGCTGACTCTAACGAAGTTTGAAATTCTTATGCTGTTTTACATTCTCTTTCGAATGATATAATTGCTAAGGTCCTCCAAAGTTTAGCCCGGGAATTATTTTGTTTTTGCAATAACATCATAACTATTCAGCCGATTCTAACGAACGTTGAAACTTACAGATTGTTTTTCATTCTCTTTCTAAAGATATAATTGCGAAGGTCCTCCCAAGTTTAGCCCGGGAATTATTTGGTTTTGAATATAATATCATAACTATTTGGCTGATTCTAACGAAATTTAAAATCCTTATGCTGTTTTACATTCTCTTTCGAATGATATAATTGCTAAGGTCCTCCAAAGGTTAGCCCGGGAATTATTTTGTTTTGAAAATAATATCATAACTATTTGGCTGATTCTAACGAAATTTGAAATCCTTATGCTATTTTACATTCTCTTTCGGATGATATAATTGCTAAGGTCCTCAAAAGGTTAGCCAGGGAATTATTTTGTTTTGGGCAATGACATCATAACTATTCATCCGATTCTAACGAACGTTGAAACTTACAGATTGTTTTTCATTCTCTTTCTAAAGATATAATTGCCAATGTCCTCCCAAGTTTAGCCCAGGAATTAATTTGTTTTGGCCATAGCATCATAACTATTCGGCTGATTCTAACGAAATTTCAAATGCTTATGCTGTTTTACATTCTCTTTCGGATGATATAACTGCTAAGGTCCTCAAAAGGTTAGCCCGGGAATTATTTTGTTTTGGAAATAACATCATAACTATTCAGCCGATTCTAACGAACGTTGAAACTTACAGATTATTTTTCATTCTCTTGCTAAAGATATAATTACCAATGTCCTCCCAAGTTTAGCCCAGGAATTAATTTGTTTTGGCCATAGCATCATAACTATCCGGCTGATTCTAACGAAATTTGAAATCCTTATGCTGTTTTACATTCTCTTTTGGATGATATAATTGCTAAGGTCCTCCAAAGGTTAGCCCGGGAATTATTTTGTTTTGGAAATAATATCATAACTATTCAGCCGATTCTAACGAACGTTGAAACTTACAGATGGTTTCATTCTCTTTCTAAAGATATAATTGTCAATGTCCTCCCAAGTTTAGCCCAGGAATTAATTTGTTTTGGCCATAGCATCATAACTATTCGGCTGATTCCAACGAAGTTTGAAATTCTTATGCTGTTTTACATTCTCTTTCGAATGATATAATTGCTAAGGTCCTCCAAAGTTTAGCCCGGGAATTATTTTGTTTTGGCAATAACATCATAACTATTCAGCCGATTCTAACGAACGTTGAAACTTACAGATTGTTTTTCATTCTCTTTCTAAAGATATAATTGCCAATGTCCTCCCAAGGTTAGCCCAGGAATTAATTTGTTTTGGCCATAGCATCATAACTATTCGGCTGACTCTAACGAAGTTTGAAATTCTTATGCTGTTTTACATTCTCTTTCAAATGATATAATTGCTAAGGTCCTCCAAAGTTTAGCCCGGGAATTATTTTGTTTTGGCAATAACATCATAACTATTCAGCCGATTCTAACGAACGTTGAAACTTACAGATTGTTTTTCATTCTCTTTCTGTAAATATAATTGCCAATGTCCTCCCAATTTTAGCCCGGGAATTATTTTGTTTTAAAAATAATATCATAACTATTTGGCTGATTCTAACGAAATTTGAAATCCTTATGCTGTTTTACATTCTCTTTCGGATGATATAATTGCTAAGGTCCTCCAAAGGTTAGCCCGTGAATTATTTTGTTTTGAAAATAATATCATAACTATTCGGCTGATTCTAACGAAATTTGGAATCCTCATGCTGTTTTACATTCTCTTTCGAATGATATAATTGCTAAGCTCCTCCAAAGGTTAGCCCGGGAATTATTTTGTTTTAGGAATAATATCATAACTATTTAGCTGATTCTAACGAACGTTAAAACTTACGGATTGTTTTTCATTCTCTTTCTAAAGATATAATTACCAATGTCCTCCCAAGATAAGCCCAGGAATTAATTTGTTTTAGCCATAACATCATAACTATTCAGCTGATTCTTACGAAATTTCAAATACTTCTGCTGTTTTACATTCTCTTTCGAATGATATAATTGCTAAGGTCCTCCAAAGGTTAGCCCGTGAATTATTTTGTTTTGAAAATAATATCATAACTATTCGGCTGATTCTAACGAAATTTGGAATCCTCATGCTGTTTTACATTCTCTTTCGAATGATATAATTGCTAAGCTCCTCCAAAGGTTAGCCCGGGAATTATTTTGATTTAGGAATAATATCATAACTATTCAGCCGATTCTAACGAACGTTGAAACTTACAGATTGTTTTTCATTCTCATTCTAAAGATATAATTACCAATGTCCTCCCAAGATTAGCCCAGGAATTAATTTGTTTTAGCCATAACATCATAACTATTCAGCTGATTCTAACGAAATTTCAAATACTTCTGCTGTTTTACATTCTCTTTCGAATGATATAATTGCTAAGGTCCTCCAAAGGTTAGCCCGGGAATTATTTTGATTTAGGAATAATATCATAACTATTCAGCCGATTCTAACGAACGTTAAAACTTACGGATTGTTTTTCATTCTCATTCTAAAGATATAATTACCAATGTCCTCCCAAGATAAGCCCAGGAATTAATTTGTTTTGGCCATAGCATCATAACTATCCGGCTAATTCTAACGAAATTTTTAATCCTTATGCTGTTTTACATTCTCTTTCGAATGATATAATTGCTAAGGTCCTCCAAAGGTTAGCCCGGGAATTATTTTGTTTTGGGAATAATATCATAACTATTCAGCCGATTCTAACGAACGTTAAAACTTACGGATTGTTTTTCATTCTCTTTCTAAAGATATAATTACCAATGTACTCCCAAGTTTAGCCCAGGAATTAATTTGTTTTAGCCATAACATCATAACTATTCAGCTGATTCTAACGAAATTTCAAATGCTTATGCTTTTTTAAATTCTCTTTCGAATGATATAATTGCTAAGGTCCTCAAAAGGTTAGCCAGGAATTATTTTGTTTTGGCAATAACATCATAACTATTCATCCGATTCTAACGAACGTTGAAACTTACAGATTGTTTTTCATTCTCTTTCTAAAGATATAATTGCCAATGTCCTTCCAAGTTTAGCCCAGGAATTAATTTGTTTTGGCGATAGCATCATAACTATTCGGCTGATTCTAACTAAATTTGAAATCCTTATGCTGTTTTACATTCTCTTTCGAATGATATAATTGCTAAGGTCCTCCAAAGGTTAGCCCGTGAATTATTTTGTTTTGAAAATAATATCATAACTATTTGGCTGATTCTAACGAAATTTGGAATTCTTATGCTGTTTTACATTCTCTTTTGGATGATATAACTGCTAAGGTCCTCAAAAGGTTAGCCAGGGAATTATTTTGTTTTGGCAATAACATCATAACTATTCATCCGATTCTAACGAACGTTGAAACTTACAGCTTGTTTTTCATTCTCTTTCTAAAGATATAATTGCCAATGTCCTCCCAAGATTAACCCAGGGAATTAATTTGTTTTGGCCATAGCATCATAACTATCTGGCTGATTCTAACGAAATTTGAAATCCTTATGCTGTTTTACATTCTCTTTTGGATGATATAATTGCTAAGGTCCTCCAAAGGTTAGCCCGGGAATTATTTTGTTTTGGAAATAATATCATAACTATTCAGACGATTCTAACAAACGTTGAAACTTACAGATGGTTTCATTCTCTTTCTAAAGATATAATTGTTAATGTCCTCCCAAGTTTAGCCCAGGAATTAATTTGTTTTGGCGATAGCATCATAACTATTCGGCTGATTCTAACTAAATTTGAAATCCTTATGCTGTTTTACATTCTCTTTCGAATGATATAATTGCTAAGCTCCTCCAAAGGTTAGCCCGGGAATTATTTTGTTTTGGCAATAACATCATAACTATTCAGCCGATTCTAACGAACGTTGAAACTTACAGATTGTTTTTCATTCTCTTTCTAAAGATATAATTGCCAATGTCCTCCCAAGGTTAGCCCAGGAATTAATTTGTTTTGGCCATAGCATCATAACTATTCGGCTGACTCTAACGAAGTTTGAAATTCTTATGCTGTTTTACATTCTCTTTCGAATGATATAATTGCTAAGGTCCTCCAAAGTTTAGCCCGGGAATTATTTTGTTTTTGCAATAACATCATAACTATTCAGCCGATTCTAACGAACGTTGAAACTTACAGATTGTTTTTCATTCTCTTTCTAAAGATATAATTGCGAAGGTCCTCCCAAGTTTAGCCCGGGAATTATTTGGTTTTGAATATAATATCATAACTATTTGGCTGATTCTAACGAAATTTAAAATCCTTATGCTGTTTTACATTCTCTTTCGAATGATATAATTGCTAAGGTCCTCCAAAGGTTAGCCCGGGAATTATTTTGTTTTGAAAATAATATCATAACTATTTGGCTGATTCTAACGAAATTTGAAATCCTTATGCTATTTTACATTCTCTTTCGGATGATATAATTGCTAAGGTCCTCAAAAGGTTAGCCAGGGAATTATTTTGTTTTGGGCAATGACATCATAACTATTCATCCGATTCTAACGAACGTTGAAACTTACAGATTGTTTTTCATTCTCTTTCTAAAGATATAATTGCCAATGTCCTCCCAAGTTTAGCCCAGGAATTAATTTGTTTTGGCCATAGCATCATAACTATTCGGCTGATTCTAACGAAATTTCAAATGCTTATGCTGTTTTACATTCTCTTTCGGATGATATAACTGCTAAGGTCCTCAAAAGGTTAGCCCGGGAATTATTTTGTTTTGGAAATAACATCATAACTATTCAGCCGATTCTAACGAACGTTGAAACTTACAGATTATTTTTCATTCTCTTGCTAAAGATATAATTACCAATGTCCTCCCAAGTTTAGCCCAGGAATTAATTTGTTTTGGCCATAGCATCATAACTATCCGGCTGATTCTAACGAAATTTGAAATCCTTATGCTGTTTTACATTCTCTTTTGGATGATATAATTGCTAAGGTCCTCCAAAGGTTAGCCCGGGAATTATTTTGTTTTGGAAATAATATCATAACTATTCAGCCGATTCTAACGAACGTTGAAACTTACAGATGGTTTCATTCTCTTTCTAAAGATATAATTGTCAATGTCCTCCCAAGTTTAGCCCAGGAATTAATTTGTTTTGGCCATAGCATCATAACTATTCGGCTGATTCCAACGAAGTTTGAAATTCTTATGCTGTTTTACATTCTCTTTCGAATGATATAATTGCTAAGGTCCTCCAAAGTTTAGCCCGGGAATTATTTTGTTTTGGCAATAACATCATAACTATTCAGCCGATTCTAACGAACGTTGAAACTTACAGATTGTTTTTCATTCTCTTTCTAAAGATATAATTGCCAATGTCCTCCCAAGGTTAGCCCAGGAATTAATTTGTTTTGGCCATAGCATCATAACTATTCGGCTGACTCTAACGAAGTTTGAAATTCTTATGCTGTTTTACATTCTCTTTCAAATGATATAATTGCTAAGGTCCTCCAAAGTTTAGCCCGGGAATTATTTTGTTTTGGCAATAACATCATAACTATTCAGCCGATTCTAACGAACGTTGAAACTTACAGATTGTTTTTCATTCTCTTTCTGTAAATATAATTGCCAATGTCCTCCCAATTTTAGCCCGGGAATTATTTTGTTTTAAAAATAATATCATAACTATTTGGCTGATTCTAACGAAATTTGAAATCCTTATGCTGTTTTACATTCTCTTTCGGATGATATAATTGCTAAGGTCCTCAAAAGGTTAGCCAGGGAATTATTTTGTTTTGGGCAATGACATCATAACTATTCATCCGATTCTAACGAACGTTGAAACTTACAGATTGTTTTTCATTCTCTTTCTAAAGATATAATTGCCAATGTCCTCCCAAGTTTAGCCCAGGAATTAATTTGTTTTGGCCATAGCATCATAACTATTCGGCTGATTCTAACAAAATTTCAAATGCTTATTCTTTTTTAAATTCTCTTTCGAATGATATAATTGCTAAGGTCCTCAAAAGATTAGCCAGGAATTATTTTGTTTTGGCAATAACATCATAACTATTCATCCGATTCTAACGAACGTTGAAACTTACAGATTGTTTTTCATTCTCTTTCTAAAGATATAATTGCCAATGTCCTCCCAAGTTTAGCCCATGAATTAATTTGTTTTGGCCATAGCATCATAACTATTCGGCTGATTCTAACGAAATTTGAAATCCTTATGCTGTTTTACATTCTCTTTCGAATGATATAATTGCTAAGGTCCTCCAAAGGTTAGCCCGTGAATTATTTTGTTTTGAAAATAATATCATAACTATTTAGCTGATTCTAACGAAATTTGGAATTCTTATGCTGTTTTACATTCTCTTTCGGATGATATAACTGCTAAGGTCCTCAAAAGTTTAGCCAGGGAATTATTTTGTTTTGGCAATAACATCATAACTATTCATCCGATTCTAACGAACGTTGAAACTTACAGATTGTTTTTCATTCTCTTTCTAAAGATATAATTGCCAATGTCCTCCCAAGTTTAGCCCAGGGAATTAATTTGTTTTGGCTATTGCATCATAACTATCCAGCTGATTCTAACGAATTTTGAAATCCTTATGCTGTTTTACATTCTCTTTTGGATGATATAATTGCTAAGGTCCTCCAAAGGTTAGCCCGGGAATTATTTTGTTTTGGAAATAATATCATAACTATTCAGCCGATTCTAACGAACGTTGAAACTTACAGATGGTTTCATTCTCTTTCTAAAGATATAATTGTCAATGTCCTCCCAAGTTTAGCCCAGGAATTATTTTGTTTTGGCCATAGCATCATAACTATTCGGCTGATTCTAACGAAGTTTGAAATTCTTATGCTGTTTTACATTCTCTTTCGAATGATATAATTGCTAAGGTCCTCCTAAGTTTAGCCCGGGAATTATTTTGTTTTGGCAATAACATCATAACTATTCAGCCGATTCTAACGAACGTTGAAACTTACAGATTGTTTTTCATTCTCTTTCTAAAGATATAATTGCCAATGTCCTCCCAAGTTAGCCCAGGAATCAATTTGTTTTGGCCATAGCATCATAACTATTCGGCTGATTCTAACGAAGTTTGAAATTCTTATGCTGTTTTACATTCTCTTTCGAATGATATAATTGCTAAGGTTCTCCAAAGGTTAGCCCGGGAATTATTTTGTTTTGAAAATAATATCATAACTATTTGGCTGATTCTAACGAAATTTGAAATCCTTATGCTATTTTACATTCTCTTTCGGATGATATAATTGCTAAGGTCCTCAAAAGGTTAGCCCGTGAATTATTTTAATTTGGCAATGACATCATAACTATTCATCCGATTCTAACGAACGTTGAAACTTACAGATTGTTTTTCATTCTCTTTCTAAAGATATAATTGCCAATGTCCTCCCAATTTTAGCCTAGGAATTAATTTGTTTTGGCCATAGCATCATAACTATTCGGCTGATTCTAACGAAATTTGAAATCCTTATGCTGTTTTACATTCTCTTTCGGATGATATAATTGCTAAGGTCCTCAAAAGGTTAGCCCGTGAATTATTTTGTTTTGGCAATGACATCATAACTATTCATCCGATTCTAACGAACGTTGAAACTTACAGATTGTTTTTCATTCTCTTTCTAAAGATATAATTGCCAATGTCCTCCCAAGTTTAGCCCAGGAATTAATTTGTTTTGGCCATAGCATCATAACTATTCGGCTGATTCTAACGAAATTTGAAATCCTTATGCTGTTTTACATTCTCTTTCGAATGATATAATTGCTAAGGTTCTCCAAAGGTTAGCCCGGGAATTATTTTGTTTTGAAAATAATATCATAACTATTTGGCTGATTCTAACGAAATTTGAAATCCTTATGCTATTTTACATTCTCTTTCGGATGATATAATTGCTAAGGTCCTCAAAAGGTTAGCCCGTGAATTATTTTGTTTTGGCAATGACATCATAACTATTCATCCGATTCTAACGAACGTTGAAACTTACAGATTGTTTTTCATTCTCTTTCTAAAGATATAATTGCCAATGTCCTCCCAATTTTAGCCTAGGAATTAATTTGTTTTGGCCATAGCATCATAACTATTCGGCTGATTCTAACGAAATTTGAAATCCTTATGCTGTTTTACATTCTCTTTCGAATGATATAATTGCTAAGGTCCTCCAAAGGTTAGCCCGTGAATTATTTTGTTTTGAAAATAATATCATAACTATTCGGCTGATTCTAACGAAATTTGGAATCCTCATGCTGTTTTACATTCTCTTTCGAATGATATAATTGCTAAGCTCCTCCAAAGGTTAGCCCGGGAATTATTTTGTTTTAGGAATAATATCATAACTATTTAGCTGATTCTAACGAACGTTAAAACTTACGGATTGTTTTTCATTCTCTTTCTAAAGATATAATTACCAATGTCCTCCCAAGATAAGCCCAGGAATTAATTTGTTTTAGCCATAACATCATAACTATTCAGCTGATTCTTACGAAATTTCAAATACTTCTGCTGTTTTACATTCTCTTTCGAATGATATAATTGCTAAGGTCCTCCAAAGGTTAGCCCGGGAATTATTTTGATTTAGGAATAATATCATAACTATTCAGCCGATTCTAACGAACGTTAAAACTTACGGATTGTTTTTCATTCTCATTCTAAAGATATAATTACCAATGTCCTCCCAAGATAAGCCCAGGAATTAATTTGTTTTGGCCATAGCATCATAACTATCCGGCTAATTCTAACGAAATTTTTAATCCTTATGCTGTTTTACATTCTCTTTCGAATGATATAATTGCTAAGGTCCTCCAAAGGTTAGCCCGGGAATTATTTTGTTTTGGGAATAATATCATAACTATTCAGCCGATTCTAACGAACGTTAAAACTTACGGATTGTTTTTCATTCTCTTTCTAAAGATATAATTACCAATGTACTCCCAAGTTTAGCCCAGGAATTAATTTGTTTTAGCCATAACATCATAACTATTCAGCTGATTCTAACGAAATTTCAAATGCTTATGCTTTTTTAAATTCTCTTTCGAATGATATAATTGCTAAGGTCCTCAAAAGGTTAGCCAGGAATTATTTTGTTTTGGCAATAACATCATAACTATTCCTCCGATTCTAACGAACGTTGAAACTTACAGATTGTTTTTCATTCTCTTTCTAAAGATATAATTGCCAATGTCCTCCCAAGTTTAGCCCAGGAATTAATTTGTTTTGGCGATAGCATCATAACTATTCGGCTGATTCTAACTAAATTTGAAATCCTTATGCTGTTTTACATTCTCTTTCGAATGATATAATTGCTAAGGTCCTCCAAAGGTTAGCCCGTGAATTATTTTGTTTTGAAAATAATATCATAACTATTTGGCTGATTCTAACGAAATTTGGAATTCTTATGCTGTTTTACATTCTCTTTTGGATGATATAACTGCTAAGGTCCTCAAAAGGTTAGCCAGGGAATTATTTTGTTTTGGCAATAACATCATAACTATTCATCCGATTCTAACGAACGTTGAAACTTACAGCTTGTTTTTCATTCTCTTTCTAAAGATATAATTGCCAATGTCCTCCCAAGATTAGCCCAGGGAATTAATTTGTTTTGGCCATAGCATCATAACTATCCGGCTGATTCTAACGAAATTTGAAATCCTTATGCTGTTTTACATTCTCTTTTGGATGATATAATTGCTAAGGTCCTCCAAAGGTTAGCCCGGGAATTATTTTGTTTTGGAAATAATATCATAACTATTCAGACGATTCTAACAAACGTTGAAACTTACAGATGGTTTCATTCTCTTTCTAAAGATATAATTGTTAATGTCCTCCCAAGTTTAGCCCAGGAATTAATTTGTTTTGGCGATAGCATCATAACTATTCGGCTGATTCTAACTAAATTTGAAATCCTTATGCTGTTTTACATTCTCTTTCGAATGATATAATTGCTAAGCTCCTCCAAAGGTTAGCCCGGGAATTATTTTGTTTTGGCAATAACATCATAACTATTCAGCCGATTCTAACGAACGTTGAAACTTACAGATTGTTTTTCATTCTCTTTCTAAAGATATAATTGCCAATGTCCTCCCAAGGTTAGCCCAGGAATTAATTTGTTTTGGCCATAGCATCATAACTATTCGGCTGACTCTAACGAAGTTTGAAATTCTTATGCTGTTTTACATTCTCTTTCGAATGATATAATTGCTAAGGTCCTCCAAAGTTTAGCCCGGGAATTATTTTGTTTTTGCAATAACATCATAACTATTCAGCCGATTCTAACGAACGTTGAAACTTACAGATTGTTTTTCATTCTCTTTCTAAAGATATAATTGCCAATGTCCTCCCAAGTTTAGCCCGGGAATTATTTGGTTTTGAATATAATATCATAACTATTTGGCTGATTCTAACGAAATTTAAAATCCTTATGCTGTTTTACATTCTCTTTCGAATGATATAATTGCTAAGGTCCTCCAAAGGTTAGCCCGGGAATTATTTTGTTTTGAAAATAATATCATAACTATTTGGCTGATTCTAACGAAATTGGAAATCCTTATGCTATTTTACATTCTCTTTCGGATGATATAATTGCTAAGGTCCTCAAAAGGTTAGCCAGGGAATTATTTTGTTTTGGGCAATGACATCATAACTATTCATCCGATTCTAACGAACGTTGAAACTTACCGTTTGTTTTTCATTCTCTTTCTAAAGATATAATTGCCAATGTCCTCCCAAGTTTAGCCCAGGAATTAATTTGTTTTGGCCATAGCATCATAACTATTCGGCTGATTCTAACGAAATTTCAAATGCTTATTCTTTTTTAAATTCTCTTTCGAATGATATAATTGCTAAGGTCCTCAAAAGGTTAGCCAGGAATTATTTTGTTTTGGCAATAACATCATAACTATTCAGCCGATTCTAACGAACGTTGAAACTTACAGATTGTTTTTCATTCTCTTTCTAAAGATATAATTGCCAATGTCCTCCAAAGTTTAGCCCAGGAATTAATTTGTTTTGGCCATAGCATCATAACTATTCGGCTGATTCTAACGAAATTTGAAATCCTTATGCTGTTTTACATTCTCTTTTGGATGATATAATTGCTAAGGTCCTCCAAAGGTTAGCCCGGGAATTATTTTGTTTTGGAAATAATATCATAACTATTTGACTGATTCTAACGAAGTTTGAAATTCTTATGCTGTTTTACATTCTCTTTCGAATGATATAATTGCTAAGGTCCTCCAAAGTTTAGCCCGGGAATTATTTTGTTTTGGCAATAACATCATAACTATTCAGCCGATTCTAACGAACGTTGAAACTTACAGATTGTTTTTCATTCTCTTTCTAAAGATATAATAGCCAATGTCCTCCCAAGTTTAGCCCGGGAATTATTTTGTTTTGAAAATAATATCATACCTATTTGGCTGATTCTAACGAATTTTGAAATCCTTATGCTGTTTTACATTCTCTTTCGGATGATATAATTGCTAAGGTCCTCAAAAGGTTAGCCAGGGAATTATTTTGTTTTGGGCAATGACATCATAACTATTCATCCGATTCTAACGAACGTTGAAACCTACAGATTGTTTTTCATTCTCTTTCTAAAGATATAATTGCCAATGTCCTCCCAAGTTTAGCCCAGGAATTAATTTGTTTTGGCCATAGCATCATAACTATTCGGCTGATTCTAACGAAATTTCAAATGCTTATTCTTTTTTAAATTCTCTTTCGAATGATATAATTGCTAAGGTCCTCAACAGATTAGCCAGGAATTATTTTGTTTTGGCAATAACATCATAACTATTCATCCGATTCTAACGAACGTTGAAACTTACAGATTGTTTTTCATTCTCATACTAAAGATATAATTGCCAATGTCCTCCCAAGTTTAGCCCGGGAATTATTTTGTTTTGAAAATAATATCATAACTATTTGGCTGATTCTAACGAAATTTGAAATCCTGATGCTATTTTACATTCTCTTTCGGATGATATAATTGCTAAGGTCCTCAAAAGGTTAGCCAGGGAATTATTTTGTTTTGGGCAATGACATCATAACTATTCATCCGATTCTAACGAACGTTGAAACTTACAGATTGTTTTTCATTCTCTTTCTAAAGATATAATTGCCAATGTCCTCCCAAGTTTAGCCCAGGAATTAATTTGTTTTGGCCGTAGCATCATAACTATTCGGCTGATTCTAACGAAGTTTGAAATTCTTATGCTGTTTTACATTCTCTTTCGAATGATATAATTGCTAAGGTCCTCCAAAGTTTAGCCCGGGAATTATTTTGTTTTGGCAATAACATCATAACTATTCAGCCGATTCTAACGAACGTTGAAACTTACAGATTGTTTTTCATTCTCTTTCTAAAGATATAATTGTCAATGTCCTCCCAAGGTTAGCCCAGGAATTAATTTGTTTTGGCCATAGCATCATAACTCTTCGGCTGACTCTAACGAAGTTTGAAATTCTTATGCTGTTTTACATTCTCTTTCGAATGATATAATTGCTAAGGTCCTCCAAAGTTTAGCCCGGGAATTATTTTGTTTTGAAAATAATATCATAACTATTCAGCCGATTCTAACGAACGTTGAAACTTACAGATTGTTTTTCATTCTCTTTCTAAAGATATAATTGCCAATGTCCTCCCAAGTTTAGCCCGGGAATTATTTTGTTTTGGAAATAATATCATAACTATTTGGCTGATTCTAACGAAATTTAAAATCCTTATGCTGTTTTACATTCTCTTTCGAATGATATAATTGCTAAGGTCCTCCAAAGTTTAGCCCGGGAATTATTTTGTTTTGAAAATAATATCATAACTATTTGGCTGATTCTAACGAAATTTGAAATCCTTATGCTATTTTACATTCTCTTTTGGATGATATAATTGCTAAAGTCCTCCAAAGGTTAGCCCGGGAATTATTTTGTTTTGGAAATAATATCATAACTATTCAGCCCATTCTAACGAACGTTGAAACTTACAGATTGTTTTTCATTCTCTTTCTAAAGATATAATTGTCAATGTCCTCCCAAGGTTAGCCCAGGAATTAATTTGTTTTGGCCATAGCATCATAACTCTTCGGCTGACTCTAACGAAGTTTGAAATCCTTATGCTGTTTTACATTCTCTTTCGGATGATATAATTGCTAAGGTCCTCAAAAGGTTAGCCAGGGAATTATTTTGTTTTTGCAATAACATCATAACTATTCATCCGATTCTAACGAACGTTGAAACTTACAGATTGTTTTTCATTCTCTTTCTAAAGATATAATTGCCAATGTCCTCCCAAGTTTAGCCCGGGAATTATTTTGTTTTGGAAATAATATCATAACTATTTGGCTGATTCTAACGAAATTTAAAATCCTTATGCTGTTTTACATTCTCTTTCGAATGATATAATTGCTAAGGTCCTCCAAAGTTTAGCCCGGGAATTATTTTGTTTTTGCAATAACATCATAACTATTCAGCCGATTCTAACGAACGTTGAAACTTACAGATTGTTTTTCATTCTCTTTCTAAAGATATAATTGTCAATGTCCTCCCAAGGTTAGCCCAGGAATTAATTTGTTTTGGCCATAGCATCATAACTCTTCGGCTGACTCTAACGAAGTTTGAAATTCTTATGCTGTTTTACATTCTCTTTCGAATGATATAATTGCTAAGGTCCTCCAAAGTTTAGCCCGGGAATTATTTTGTTTTTGCAATAACATCATAACTATTCAGCCGATTCTAACGAACGTTGAAACTTACAGATTGTTTTTCATTCTCTTTCTAAAGATATAATTGCCAATGTCCTCCCAAGTTTAGCCCGGGAATTATTTTGTTTTGGAAATAATATCATAACTATTTGGCTGATTCTAACGAAATTTAAAATCCTTATGCTGTTTTACATTCTCTTTCGAATGATATAATTGCTAAGGTCCTCCAAAGGTTAGCCCGGGAATTATTTTGTTTTGAAAATAATATCATAACTATTTGGCTGATTCTAACGAAATTTGAAATCCTTATGCTATTTTACATTCTCTTTCGGATGATATAATTGCTAAGGTCCTCAAAAGGTTAGCCCGTGAATTATTTTGTTTTGGCAATGACATCATAACTATTCAGCCGATTCTAACGAACGTTGAAACTTACAGATTGTTTTTCATTCTCTTTCTAAAGATATAATTGCCAATGTCCTCCCAAGTTAGCCCAGGAATTAATTTGTTTTGGCCATAGCATCATAACTATTCGGCTGATTCTAACGAAGTTTGAAATTCTTATGCTGTTTTACATTCTCTTTCGAATGATATAATTGCTAAGGTTCTCCAAAGGTTAGCCCGGGAATTATTTTGTTTTGAAAATAATATCATAACTATTTGGCTGATTCTAACGAAATTTGAAATCCTTATGCTATTTTACATTCTCTTTCGGATGATATAATTGCTAAGGTCCTCAAAAGGTTAGCCCGTGAATTATTTTAATTTGGCAATGACATCATAACTATTCATCCGATTCTAACGAACGTTGAAACTTACAGATTGTTTTTCATTCTCTTTCTAAAGATATAATTGCCAATGTCCTCCCAATTTTAGCCTAGGAATTAATTTGTTTTGGCCATAGCATCATAACTATTCGGCTGATTCTAACGAAATTTGAAATCCTTATGCTGTTTTACATTCTCTTTCGGATGATATAATTGCTAAGGTCCTCAAAAGGTTAGCCCGTGAATTATTTTGTTTTGGCAATGACATCATAACTATTCATCCGATTCTAACGAACGTTGAAACTTACAGATTGTTTTTCATTCTCTTTCTAAAGATATAATTGCCAATGTCCTCCCAAGTTTAGCCCAGGAATTAATTTGTTTTGGCCATAGCATCATAACTATTCGGCTGATTCTAACGAAATTTGAAATCCTTATGCTGTTTTACATTCTCTTTCGAATGATATAATTGCTAAGGTTCTCCAAAGGTTAGCCCGGGAATTATTTTGTTTTGAAAATAATATCATAACTATTTGGCTGATTCTAACGAAATTTGAAATCCTTATGCTATTTTACATTCTCTTTCGGATGATATAATTGCTAAGGTCCTCAAAAGGTTAGCCCGTGAATTATTTTGTTTTGGCAATGACATCATAACTATTCATCCGATTCTAACGAACGTTGAAACTTACAGATTGTTTTTCATTCTCTTTCTAAAGATATAATTGCCAATGTCCTCCCAATTTTAGCCTAGGAATTAATTTGTTTTGGCCATAGCATCATAACTATTCGGCTGATTCTAACGAAATTTGAAATCCTTATGCTGTTTTACATTCTCTTTCGAATGATATAATTGCTAAGGTCCTCCAAAGGTTAGCCCGTGAATTATTTTGTTTTGAAAATAATATCATAACTATTCGGCTGATTCTAACGAAATTTGGAATCCTCATGCTGTTTTACATTCT
The DNA here is from genome assembly GCA_963969495.1 of Ceratothoa steindachneri. NCBI lineage: Eukaryota > Metazoa > Arthropoda > Malacostraca > Isopoda > Cymothoidae > Ceratothoa > Ceratothoa steindachneri. The sequence goes on along the minus strand of OZ018317.1, from coordinate 251,994,349 downwards.
CTTTCGAATGATATAATTGCTAAGCTCCTCCAAAGGTTAGCCCGGGAATTATTTTGTTTTAGGAATAATATCATAACTATTTAGCTGATTCTAACGAACGTTAAAACTTACGGATTGTTTTTCATTCTCTTTCTAAAGATATAATTACCAATGTCCTCCCAAGATAAGCCCAGGAATTAATTTGTTTTAGCCATAACATCATAACTATTCAGCTGATTCTTACGAAATTTCAAATACTTCTGCTGTTTTACATTCTCTTTCGAATGATATAATTGCTAAGGTCCTCCAAAGGTTAGCCCGTGAATTATTTTGTTTTGAAAATAATATCATAACTATTCGGCTGATTCTAACGAAATTTGGAATCCTCATGCTGTTTTACATTCTCTTTCGAATGATATAATTGCTAAGCTCCTCCAAAGGTTAGCCCGGGAATTATTTTGATTTAGGAATAATATCATAACTATTCAGCCGATTCTAACGAACGTTGAAACTTACAGATTGTTTTTCATTCTCATTCTAAAGATATAATTACCAATGTCCTCCCAAGATTAGCCCAGGAATTAATTTGTTTTAGCCATAACATCATAACTATTCAGCTGATTCTAACGAAATTTCAAATACTTCTGCTGTTTTACATTCTCTTTCGAATGATATAATTGCTAAGGTCCTCCAAAGGTTAGCCCGGGAATTATTTTGATTTAGGAATAATATCATAACTATTCAGCCGATTCTAACGAACGTTAAAACTTACGGATTGTTTTTCATTCTCATTCTAAAGATATAATTACCAATGTCCTCCCAAGATAAGCCCAGGAATTAATTTGTTTTGGCCATAGCATCATAACTATCCGGCTAATTCTAACGAAATTTTTAATCCTTATGCTGTTTTACATTCTCTTTCGAATGATATAATTGCTAAGGTCCTCCAAAGGTTAGCCCGGGAATTATTTTGTTTTGGGAATAATATCATAACTATTCAGCCGATTCTAACGAACGTTAAAACTTACGGATTGTTTTTCATTCTCTTTCTAAAGATATAATTACCAATGTACTCCCAAGTTTAGCCCAGGAATTAATTTGTTTTAGCCATAACATCATAACTATTCAGCTGATTCTAACGAAATTTCAAATGCTTATGCTTTTTTAAATTCTCTTTCGAATGATATAATTGCTAAGGTCCTCAAAAGGTTAGCCAGGAATTATTTTGTTTTGGCAATAACATCATAACTATTCATCCGATTCTAACGAACGTTGAAACTTACAGATTGTTTTTCATTCTCTTTCTAAAGATATAATTGCCAATGTCCTTCCAAGTTTAGCCCAGGAATTAATTTGTTTTGGCGATAGCATCATAACTATTCGGCTGATTCTAACTAAATTTGAAATCCTTATGCTGTTTTACATTCTCTTTCGAATGATATAATTGCTAAGGTCCTCCAAAGGTTAGCCCGTGAATTATTTTGTTTTGAAAATAATATCATAACTATTTGGCTGATTCTAACGAAATTTGGAATTCTTATGCTGTTTTACATTCTCTTTTGGATGATATAACTGCTAAGGTCCTCAAAAGGTTAGCCAGGGAATTATTTTGTTTTGGCAATAACATCATAACTATTCATCCGATTCTAACGAACGTTGAAACTTACAGCTTGTTTTTCATTCTCTTTCTAAAGATATAATTGCCAATGTCCTCCCAAGATTAACCCAGGGAATTAATTTGTTTTGGCCATAGCATCATAACTATCTGGCTGATTCTAACGAAATTTGAAATCCTTATGCTGTTTTACATTCTCTTTTGGATGATATAATTGCTAAGGTCCTCCAAAGGTTAGCCCGGGAATTATTTTGTTTTGGAAATAATATCATAACTATTCAGACGATTCTAACAAACGTTGAAACTTACAGATGGTTTCATTCTCTTTCTAAAGATATAATTGTTAATGTCCTCCCAAGTTTAGCCCAGGAATTAATTTGTTTTGGCGATAGCATCATAACTATTCGGCTGATTCTAACTAAATTTGAAATCCTTATGCTGTTTTACATTCTCTTTCGAATGATATAATTGCTAAGCTCCTCCAAAGGTTAGCCCGGGAATTATTTTGTTTTGGCAATAACATCATAACTATTCAGCCGATTCTAACGAACGTTGAAACTTACAGATTGTTTTTCATTCTCTTTCTAAAGATATAATTGCCAATGTCCTCCCAAGGTTAGCCCAGGAATTAATTTGTTTTGGCCATAGCATCATAACTATTCGGCTGACTCTAACGAAGTTTGAAATTCTTATGCTGTTTTACATTCTCTTTCGAATGATATAATTGCTAAGGTCCTCCAAAGTTTAGCCCGGGAATTATTTTGTTTTTGCAATAACATCATAACTATTCAGCCGATTCTAACGAACGTTGAAACTTACAGATTGTTTTTCATTCTCTTTCTAAAGATATAATTGCGAAGGTCCTCCCAAGTTTAGCCCGGGAATTATTTGGTTTTGAATATAATATCATAACTATTTGGCTGATTCTAACGAAATTTAAAATCCTTATGCTGTTTTACATTCTCTTTCGAATGATATAATTGCTAAGGTCCTCCAAAGGTTAGCCCGGGAATTATTTTGTTTTGAAAATAATATCATAACTATTTGGCTGATTCTAACGAAATTTGAAATCCTTATGCTATTTTACATTCTCTTTCGGATGATATAATTGCTAAGGTCCTCAAAAGGTTAGCCAGGGAATTATTTTGTTTTGGGCAATGACATCATAACTATTCATCCGATTCTAACGAACGTTGAAACTTACAGATTGTTTTTCATTCTCTTTCTAAAGATATAATTGCCAATGTCCTCCCAAGTTTAGCCCAGGAATTAATTTGTTTTGGCCATAGCATCATAACTATTCGGCTGATTCTAACGAAATTTCAAATGCTTATTCTTTTTTAAATTCTCTTTCGAATGATATAATTGCTAAGGTCCTCAAAAGGTTAGCCGGAATTATTTTGTTTTGGCAATAACATCATAACTATTCAGCCGATTCTAACGAACGTTGAAACTTACAGATTGTTTTTCATTCTCTTTCTAAAGATATAATTGCCAATGTCCTCCAAAGTTTAGCCCAGGAATTAATTTGTTTTGGCCATAGCATCATAACTATTCGGCTGATTCTAACGAAATTTGAAATCCTTATGCTGTTTTACATTCTCTTTTGGATGATATAATTGCTAAGGTCCTCCAAAGGTTAGCCCGGGAATTATTTTGTTTTGGAAATAATATCATAACTATTTGACTGATTCTAACGAAGTTTGAAATTCTTATGCTGTTTTACATTCTCTTTCGAATGATATAATTGCTAAGGTCCTCCAAAGTTTAGCCCGGGAAATATTTTGTTTTGGCAATAACATCATAACTATTCAGCCGATTCTAACGAACGTTGAAACTTACAGATTGTTTTTCATTCTCTTTCTAAAGATATAATAGCCAATGTCCTCCCAAGTTTAGCCCGGGAATTATTTTGTTTTGAAAATAATATCATACCTATTTGGCTGATTCTAACGAAATTTGAAATCCTTATGCTGTTTTACATTCTCTTTCGGATGATATAATTGCTAAGGTCCTCAAAAGGTTAGCCAGGGAATTATTTTGTTTTGGGCAATGACATCATAACTATTCATCCGATTCTAACGAACGTTGAAACTTACAGATTGTTTTTCATTCTCTTTCTAAAGATATAATTGCCAATGTCCTCCCAAGTTTAGCCCAGGAATTAATTTGTTTTGGCCATAGCATCATAACTATTCGGCTGATTCTAACGAAATTTCAAATGCTTATTCTTTTTTAAATTCTCTTTCGAATGATATAATTGCTAAGGTCCTCAACAGATTAGCCAGGAATTATTTTGTTTTGGCAATAACATCATAACTATTCATCCGATTCTAACGAACGTTGAAACTTACAGATTGTTTTTCATTCTCATACTAAAGATATAATTGCCAATGTCCTCCCAAGTTTAGCCCGGGAATTATTTTGTTTTGAAAATAATATCATAACTATTTGGCTGATTCTAACGAAATTTGAAATCCTGATGCTATTTTACATTCTCTTTCGGATGATATAATTGCTAAGGTCCTCAAAAGGTTAGCCAGGGAATTATTTTGTTTTGGGCAATGACATCATAACTATTCATCCGATTCTAACGAACGTTGAAACTTACAGATTGTTTTTCATTCTCTTTCTAAAGATATAATTGCCAATGTCCTCCCAAGTTTAGCCCAGGAATTAATTTGTTTTGGCCGTAGCATCATAACTATTCGGCTGATTCTAACGAAGTTTGAAATTCTTATGCTGTTTTACATTCTCTTTCGAATGATATAATTGCTAAGGTCCTCCAAAGTTTAGCCCGGGAATTATTTTGTTTTGAAAATAATATCATAACTATTCAGCCGATTCTAACGAACGTTGAAACTTACAGATTGTTTTTCATTCTCTTTCTAAAGATATAATTGCCAATGTCCTCCCAAGTTTAGCCCGGGAATTATTTTGTTTTGGAAATAATATCATAACTATTTGGCTGATTCTAACGAAATTTAAAATCCTTATGCTGTTTTACATTCTCTTTCGAATGATATAATTGCTAAGGTCCTCCAAAGGTTAGCCCGGGAATTATTTTGTTTTGAAAATAATATCATAACTATTTGGCTGATTCTAACGAAATTTGAAATCCTTATGCTATTTTACATTCTCTTTTGGATGATATAATTGCTAAAGTCCTCCAAAGGTTAGCCCGGGAATTATTTTGTTTTGGAAATAATATCATAACTATTCAGCCCATTCTAACGAACGTTGAAACTTACAGATTGTTTTTCATTCTCTTTCTAAAGATATAATTGTCAATGTCCTCCCAAGGTTAGCCCAGGAATTAATTTGTTTTGGCCATAGCATCATAACTCTTCGGCTGACTCTAACGAAGTTTGAAATCCTTATGCTGTTTTACATTCTCTTTCGGATGATATAATTGCTAAGGTCCTCAAAAGGTTAGCCAGGGAATTATTTTGTTTTTGCAATAACATCATAACTATTCATCCGATTCTAACGAACGTTGAAACTTACAGATTGTTTTTCATTCTCTTTCTAAAGATATAATTGCCAATGTCCTCCCAAGTTTAGCCCGGGAATTATTTTGTTTTGGAAATAATATCATAACTATTTGGCTGATTCTAACGAAATTTAAAATCCTTATGCTGTTTTACATTCTCTTTCGAATGATATAATTGCTAAGGTCCTCCAAAGTTTAGCCCGGGAATTATTTTGTTTTTGCAATAACATCATAACTATTCAGCCGATTCTAACGAACGTTGAAACTTACAGATTGTTTTTCATTCTCTTTCTAAAGATATAATTGTCAATGTCCTCCCAAGGTTAGCCCAGGAATTAATTTGTTTTGGCCATAGCATCATAACTCTTCGGCTGACTCTAACGAAGTTTGAAATTCTTATGCTGTTTTACATTCTCTTTCGAATAATATAATTGCTAAGGTCCTCCAAAGTTTAGCCCGGGAATTATTTTGTTTTTGCAATAACATCATAACTATTCAGCCGATTCTAACGAACGTTGAAACTTACAGATTGTTTTTCATTCTCTTTCTAAAGATATAATTGCCAATGTCCTCCCAAGTTTAGCCCGGGAATTATTTTGTTTTGGAAATAATATCATAACTATTTGGCTGATTCTAACGAAATTTAAAATCCTTATGCTGTTTTACATTCTCTTTCGAATGATATAATTGCTAAGGTCCTCCAAAGGTTAGCCCGGGAATTATTTTGTTTTGAAAATAATATCATAACTATTTGGCTGATTCTAACGAAATTTGAAATCCTTATGCTATTTTACATTCTCTTTTGGATGATATAATTGCTAAAGTCCTCCAAAGGATAGCCCGGGAATTATTTTGTTTTGGAAATAATATCATAACTATTCAGCCGATTCTAACAAAAGGTGAAACTTACAGATTGTTTCATTCTCTTTCTAAAGATATAATTGTCAATGTCCTCCCAAGTATAGCCCAGGAATTAATTTGTTTTGGCCATAGCATCATAACTATTCGGCTGATTCTAACGAAATTTGAAATCCTTATGCTGTTTTACATTCTCTTTCGAATGATATAATTGCTAAGGTCCTCCAAAGGTTACCCGGGAATTATTTGGTTTTGAAAATAATATCATAACTATTTGGCTGATTCTAATGAAATTGGAAATCCTTATGCTGTTTTACATTCTCTTTCGAATGATATAATTGCTAAGGTCCTCAAAAGATTAGCCAGGGAATTATTTTGTTTTGGCAATAACATCATAACTATTCATCCGATTCTAACGAACGTTGAAACTTACAGATTGTTTTTCATTCTCTTTCTAAAGATATAATTGCCAATGTCCTCCCAAGTTTAGCCCAGGAATTAATTTGTTTTGGCCATAGCATCATAACTATTCGGCTGATTCTAACGAAATTTGAAATCCTTATGCTGTTTTACATTCTCTTTCGAATGATATAATTGCTAAGCTCCTCCAAAGGTTAGCCCGGGAATTATTTTGTTTTAGGAATAATATCATAACTATTCAGCCGATTCTAACGAACGTTAAAACTTACGGATTGTTTTTCATTCTCATTCTAAAGATATAATTACCAATGTCCTCCCAAGTTTAGCCCAGGAATTAATTTATTTTGGCCATAGCATCATAACTATCCGGCTAATTCTAACGAAATTTTTAATCCTTATGCTGTTTTACATTCTCTTTTGAATGATATAATTGCTAAGGTCCTCCAAAGGTTAGCCCGGGAATTATTTTGTTTTGGGAATAATATCATAACTATTCAGCCGATTCTAACGAACGTTAAAACTTACGGATTGTTTTTCATTCTCTTTCTAAAGATATAATTACCAATGTCCTCCCAAGTTTAGCCCAGGAATTAATTTGTTTTGGCCATAGCATCATAACTATTCGGCTGATTCTAACGAAGTTTGAAATTCTTATGCTGTTTTACATTCTCTTTCGAATGATATAATTGCTAAGGTCCTCCAAAGTTTAGCCCGGGAATTATTTTGTTTTGGCAATAACATCATAACTATTCAGCCGATTCTAACGAACGTTGAAACTTACAGATTGTTTTTCATTCTCTTTCTAAAGATATAATTGCCAATGTCCTCCCAAGGTTAGCCCAGGAATTAATTTGTTTTGGCCATAGCATCATAACTATTCGGCTGATTCTAACGAAATTTCAAATGCTTATGCTGTTTTACATTCTCTTTCGGATGATATAACTGCTAAGGTCCTCAAAAGGTTAGCCAGGGAATTATTTTGTTTTGGCAATAACATCATAACTATTCAACGTTGAAACTTACAGATTGTTTTTCATTCTCTTTCTAAAGATATAATTGCCAATGTCCTCCCAAGTTTAGCCCAGGAATTAATTTGTTTTGGCCATAGCATCATAACTATTCGGCTGATTCTAACGAAATTTGAAATCCTTATGCTGTTTTACATTCTCTTTCGAATGATATAATTGCTAAGGTCCTCAAAAGGTTAGCAAGGAATTATTTTGTTTTGGCAATAACATCATAACTATTCATCCGATTCTAACGAACGTTGAAACTTACAGATTGTTTTTCATTCTCTTTCTAAAGATATAATTACCAATGTCCTCCCAAGTTTAGCCCAGGAATTAATTTGTTTTGGCCATAGCATCATAACTATCGGGCTGATTCTAACGAAATTTGAAATCCTTATGCTGTTTTACATTCTCTTTTGGATGATATAATTGCTAAGGTCCTCCAAAGGTTAGCCCGGGAATTATTTTGTTTTGGAAATAATATCATAACTATTCAGCCGATTCTAACGAACGTTGAAACTTACAGATGGTTTCATTCTCTTTCTAAAGATATAATTGTCAATGTCCTCCCAAGTTTAGCCCAGGAATTAATTTGTTTTGGCCATAGCATCATAACTATTCGGCTGATTCCAACGAAGTTTGAAATTCTTATGCTGTTTTACATTCTCTTTCGAATGATATAATTGCTAAGGTCCTCCAAAGTTTAGCCCGGGAATTATTTTGTTTTGGCAATAACATCATAACTATTCAGCCGATTCTAACGAACGTTGAAACTTACAGATTGTTTTTCATTCTCTTTCTAAAGATATAATTGCCAATGTCCTCCCAAGGTTAGCCCAGGAATTAATTTGTTTTGGCCATAGCATCATAACTATTCGGCTGACTCTAACGAAGTTTGAAATTCTTATGCTGTTTTACATTCTCTTTCAAATGATATAATTGCTAAGGTCCTCCAAAGTTTAGCCCGGGAATTATTTTGTTTTGGCAATAACATCATAACTATTCAGCCGATTCTAACGAACGTTGAAACTTACAGATTGTTTTTCATTCTCTTTCTGTAAATATAATTGCCAATGTCCTCCCAATTTTAGCCCGGGAATTATTTTGTTTTAAAAATAATATCATAACTATTTGGCTGATTCTAACGAAATTTGAAATCCTTATGCTGTTTTACATTCTCTTTCGGATGATATAATTGCTAAGGTCCTCAAAAGGTTAGCCAGGGAATTATTTTGTTTTGGGCAATGACATCATAACTATTCATCCGATTCTAACGAACGTTGAAACTTACAGATTGTTTTTCATTCTCTTTCTAAAGATATAATTGCCAATGTCCTCCCAAGTTTAGCCCAGGAATTAATTTGTTTTGGCCATAGCATCATAACTATTCGGCTGATTCTAACAAAATTTCAAATGCTTATTCTTTTTTAAATTCTCTTTCGAATGATATAATTGCTAAGGTCCTCAAAAGATTAGCCAGGAATTATTTTGTTTTGGCAATAACATCATAACTATTCATCCGATTCTAACGAACGTTGAAACTTACAGATTGTTTTTCATTCTCTTTCTAAAGATATAATTGCCAATGTCCTCCCAAGTTTAGCCCATGAATTAATTTGTTTTGGCCATAGCATCATAACTATTCGGCTGATTCTAACGAAATTTGAAATCCTTATGCTGTTTTACATTCTCTTTCGAATGATATAATTGCTAAGGTCCTCCAAAGGTTAGCCCGTGAATTATTTTGTTTTGAAAATAATATCATAACTATTTGGCTGATTCTAACGAAATTTGGAATTCTTATGCTGTTTTACATTCTCTTTCGGATGATATAACTCCTAAGGTCCTCAAAAGTTTAGCCAGGGAATTATTTTGTTTTGGCAATAACATCATAACTATTCATCCGATTCTAACGAACGTTGAAACTTACAGATTGTTTTTCATTCTCTTTCTAAAGATATAATTGCCAATGTCCTCCCAAGTTTAGCCCAGGGAATTAATTTGTTTTGGCTATTGCATCATAACTATCCGGCTGATTCTAACGAAATTTGAAATCCTTATGCTGTTTTACATTCTCTTTTGGATGATATAATTGCTAAGGTCCTCCAAAGGTTAGCCGGGGAATTATTTTGTTTTGGAAATAATATCATAACTATTCAGCCGATTCTAACGAACGTTGAAACTTACAGATGGTTTCATTCTCTTTCTAAAGATATAATTGTCAATGTCCTCCCAAGTTTAGCCCAGGAATTATTTTGTTTTGGCCATAGCATCATAACTATTCGGCTGATTCTAACGAAGTTTGAAATTCTTATGCTGTTTTACATTCTCTTTCGAATGATATAATTGCTAAGGTCCTCCAAAGTTTAGCCCGGGAATTATTTTGTTTTGGCAATAACATCATAACTATTCAGCCGATTCTAACGAACGTTGAAACTTACAGATTGTTTTTCATTCTCTTTCTAAAGATATAATTGCCAATGTCCTCCTAAGTTTAGCCCAGGAATTATTTTGTTTTGGCCATAGCATCATAACTATTCGGCTGATTCTAACGAAGTTTGAAATTCTTATGCTGTTTTACATTCTCTTTCGAATGATATAATTGCTAAGGTCCTCCAAAGTTTAGCCCGGGAATTATTTTGTTTTGGCAATAACATCATAACTATTCAGCCGATTCTAACGAACGTTGAAACTTACAGATTGTTTTTCATTCTCTTTCTAAAGATATAATTGCCAATGTCATCCCAAGTTAGCCCAGGAATTAATTTGTTTTGGCCATAGCATCATAACTATTCGGCTGATTCTAACGAAGTTTGAAATTCTTATGCTGTTTTACATTCTCTTTCGAATGATATAATTGCTAAGGTTCTCCAAAGGTTAGCCCGGGAATTATTTTGTTTTGAAAATAATATCATAACTATTTGGCTGATTCTAACGAAATTTGAAATCCTTATGCTATTTTACATTCTCTTTCGGATGATATAATTGCTAAGGTCCTCAAAAGGTTAGCCCGGGAATTATTTTGTTTTGAAAATAATATCATAACTATTTGGCTGATTCTAACGAAATTTGAAATCCTTATGCTATTTTACATTCTCTTTTGGATGATATAATTGCTAAAGTCCTCCAAAGGATAGCCCGGGAATTATTTTGTTTTGGAAATAATATCATAACTATTCAGCCGATTCTAACAAAAGGTGAAACTTACAGATTGTTTCATTCTCTTTCTAAAGATATAATTGTCAATGTCCTCCCAAGTATAGCCCAGGAATTAATTTGTTTTGGCCATAGCATCATAACTATTCGGCTGATTCTAACGAAATTTGAAATCCTTATGCTGTTTTACATTCTCTTTCGAATGATATAATTGCTAAGGTCCTCCAAAGGTTACCCGGGAATTATTTGGTTTTGAAAATAATATCATAACTATTTGGCTGATTCTAATGAAATTGGAAATCCTTATGCTGTTTTACATTCTCTTTCGAATGATATAATTGCTAAGGTCCTCAAAAGATTAGCCAGGGAATTATTTTGTTTTGGCAATAACATCATAACTATTCATCCGATTCTAACGAACGTTGAAACTTACAGATTGTTTTTCATTCTCTTTCTAAAGATATAATTGCCAATGTCCTCCCAAGTTTAGCCCAGGAATTAATTTGTTTTGGCCATAGCATCATAACTATTCGGCTGATTCTAACGAAATTTGAAATCCTTATGCTGTTTTACATTCTCTTTCGAATGATATAATTGCTAAGCTCCTCCAAAGGTTAGCCCGGGAATTATTTTGTTTTAGGAATAATATCATAACTATTCAGCCGATTCTAACGAACGTTAAAACTTACGGATTGTTTTTCATTCTCATTCTAAAGATATAATTACCAATGTCCTCCCAAGTTTAGCCCAGGAATTAATTTATTTTGGCCATAGCATCATAACTATCCGGCTAATTCTAACGAAATTTTTAATCCTTATGCTGTTTTACATTCTCTTTTGAATGATATAATTGCTAAGGTCCTCCAAAGGTTAGCCCGGGAATTATTTTGTTTTGGGAATAATATCATAACTATTCAGCCGATTCTAACGAACGTTAAAACTTACGGATTGTTTTTCATTCTCTTTCTAAAGATATAATTACCAATGTCCTCCCAAGTTTAGCCCAGGAATTAATTTGTTTTGGCCATAGCATCATAACTATTCGGCTGATTCTAACGAAGTTTGAAATTCTTATGCTGTTTTACATTCTCTTTCGAATGATATAATTGCTAAGGTCCTCCAAAGTTTAGCCCGGGAATTATTTTGTTTTGGCAATAACATCATAACTATTCAGCCGATTCTAACGAACGTTGAAACTTACAGATTGTTTTTCATTCTCTTTCTAAAGATATAATTGCCAATGTCCTCCCAAGGTTAGCCCAGGAATTAATTTGTTTTGGCCATAGCATCATAACTATTCGGCTGATTCTAACGAAATTTCAAATGCTTATGCTGTTTTACATTCTCTTTCGGATGATATAACTGCTAAGGTCCTCAAAAGGTTAGCCAGGGAATTATTTTGTTTTGGCAATAACATCATAACTATTCAACGTTGAAACTTACAGATTGTTTTTCATTCTCTTTCTAAAGATATAATTGCCAATGTCCTCCCAAGTTTAGCCCAGGAATTAATTTGTTTTGGCCATAGCATCATAACTATTCGGCTGATTCTAACGAAATTTGAAATCCTTATGCTGTTTTACATTCTCTTTCGAATGATATAATTGCTAAGGTCCTCAAAAGGTTAGCAAGGAATTATTTTGTTTTGGCAATAACATCATAACTATTCATCCGATTCTAACGAACGTTGAAACTTACAGATTGTTTTTCATTCTCTTTCTAAAGATATAATTACCAATGTCCTCCCAAGTTTAGCCCAGGAATTAATTTGTTTTGGCCATAGCATCATAACTATCGGGCTGATTCTAACGAAATTTGAAATCCTTATGCTGTTTTACATTCTCTTTTGGATGATATAATTGCTAAGGTCCTCCAAAGGTTAGCCCGGGAATTATTTTGTTTTGGAAATAATATCATAACTATTCAGCCGATTCTAACGAACGTTGAAACTTACAGATGGTTTCATTCTCTTTCTAAAGATATAATTGTCAATGTCCTCCCAAGTTTAGCCCAGGAATTAATTTGTTTTGGCCATAGCATCATAACTATTCGGCTGATTCCAACGAAGTTTGAAATTCTTATGCTGTTTTACATTCTCTTTCGAATGATATAATTGCTAAGGTCCTCCAAAGTTTAGCCCGGGAATTATTTTGTTTTGGCAATAACATCATAACTATTCAGCCGATTCTAACGAACGTTGAAACTTACAGATTGTTTTTCATTCTCTTTCTAAAGATATAATTGCCAATGTCCTCCCAAGGTTAGCCCAGGAATTAATTTGTTTTGGCCATAGCATCATAACTATTCGGCTGACTCTAACGAAGTTTGAAATTCTTATGCTGTTTTACATTCTCTTTCAAATGATATAATTGCTAAGGTCCTCCAAAGTTTAGCCCGGGAATTATTTTGTTTTGGCAATAACATCATAACTATTCAGCCGATTCTAACGAACGTTGAAACTTACAGATTGTTTTTCATTCTCTTTCTGTAAATATAATTGCCAATGTCCTCCCAATTTTAGCCCGGGAATTATTTTGTTTTAAAAATAATATCATAACTATTTGGCTGATTCTAACGAAATTTGAAATCCTTATGCTGTTTTACATTCTCTTTCGGATGATATAATTGCTAAGGTCCTCAAAAGGTTAGCCAGGGAATTATTTTGTTTTGGGCAATGACATCATAACTATTCATCCGATTCTAACGAACGTTGAAACTTACAGATTGTTTTTCATTCTCTTTCTAAAGATATAATTGCCAATGTCCTCCCAAGTTTAGCCCAGGAATTAATTTGTTTTGGCCATAGCATCATAACTATTCGGCTGATTCTAACAAAATTTCAAATGCTTATTCTTTTTTAAATTCTCTTTCGAATGATATAATTGCTAAGGTCCTCAAAAGATTAGCCAGGAATTATTTTGTTTTGGCAATAACATCATAACTATTCATCCGATTCTAACGAACGTTGAAACTTACAGATTGTTTTTCATTCTCTTTCTAAAGATATAATTGCCAATGTCCTCCCAAGTTTAGCCCATGAATTAATTTGTTTTGGCCATAGCATCATAACTATTCGGCTGATTCTAACGAAATTTGAAATCCTTATGCTGTTTTACATTCTCTTTCGAATGATATAATTGCTAAGGTCCTCCAAAGGTTAGCCCGTGAATTATTTTGTTTTGAAAATAATATCATAACTATTTGGCTGATTCTAACGAAATTTGGAATTCTTATGCTGTTTTACATTCTCTTTCGGATGATATAACTCCTAAGGTCCTCAAAAGTTTAGCCAGGGAATTATTTTGTTTTGGCAATAACATCATAACTATTCATCCGATTCTAACGAACGTTGAAACTTACAGATTGTTTTTCATTCTCTTTCTAAAGATATAATTGCCAATGTCCTCCCAAGTTTAGCCCAGGGAATTAATTTGTTTTGGCTATTGCATCATAACTATCCGGCTGATTCTAACGAAATTTGAAATCCTTATGCTGTTTTACATTCTCTTTTGGATGATATAATTGCTAAGGTCCTCCAAAGGTTAGCCCGGGAATTATTTTGTTTTGGAAATAATATCATAACTATTCAGCCGATTCTAACGAACGTTGAAACTTACAGATGGTTTCATTCTCTTTCTAAAGATATAATTGTCAATGTCCTCCCAAGTTTAGCCCAGGAATTATTTTGTTTTGGCCATAGCATCATAACTATTCGGCTGATTCTAACGAAGTTTGAAATTCTTATGCTGTTTTACATTCTCTTTCGAATGATATAATTGCTAAGGTCCTCCAAAGTTTAGCCCGGGAATTATTTTGTTTTGGCAATAACATCATAACTATTCAGCCGATTCTAACGAACGTTGAAACTTACAGATTGTTTTTCATTCTCTTTCTAAAGATATAATTGCCAATGTCCTCCTAAGTTTAGCCCAGGAATTATTTTGTTTTGGCCATAGCATCATAACTATTCGGCTGATTCTAACGAAGTTTGAAATTCTTATGCTGTTTTACATTCTCTTTCGAATGATATAATTGCTAAGGTCCTCCAAAGTTTAGCCCGGGAATTATTTTGTTTTGGCAATAACATCATAACTATTCAGCCGATTCTAACGAACGTTGAAACTTACAGATTGTTTTTCATTCTCTTTCTAAAGATATAATTGCCAATGTCATCCCAAGTTAGCCCAGGAATTAATTTGTTTTGGCCATAGCATCATAACTATTCGGCTGATTCTAACGAAGTTTGAAATTCTTATGCTGTTTTACATTCTCTTTCGAATGATATAATTGCTAAGGTTCTCCAAAGGTTAGCCCGGGAATTATTTTGTTTTGAAAATAATATCATAACTATTTGGCTGATTCTAACGAAATTTGAAATCCTTATGCTATTTTACATTCTCTTTCGGATGATATAATTGCTAAGGTCCTCAAAAGGTTAGCCCGTGAATTATTTTGTTTTGGCAATGACATCATAACTATTCATCCGATTCTAACGAACGTTGAAACTTACAGATTGTTTTTCATTCTCTTTCTAAAGATATAATTGCCAATGTCCTCCCAAGTTTAGCCCAGGAATTAATTTGTTTTGGCCATAGCATCATAACTATTCGGCTGATTCTAACGAAATTTGAAATCCTTATGCTGTTTTACATTCTCTTTCGAATGATATAATTGCTAAGGTTCTCCAAAGGTTAGCCCGGGAATTATTTTGTTTTGAAAATAATATCATAACTATTTGGCTGATTCTAACGAAATTTGAAATCCTTATGCTATTTTACATTCTCTTTCGGATGATATAATTGCTAAGGTCCTCAAAAGGTTAGCCCGTGAATTATTTTGTTTTGGCAATGACATCATAACTATTCATCCGATTCTAACGAACGTTGAAACTTACAGATTGTTTTTCATTCTCTTTCTAAAGATATAATTGCCAATGTCCTCCCAATTTTAGCCTAGGAATTAATTTGTTTTGGCCATAGCATCATAACTATTCGGCTGATTCTAACGAAATTTGAAATCCTTATGCTGTTTTACATTCTCTTTCGAATGATATAATTGCTAAGGTCCTCCAAAGGTTAGCCCGTGAATTATTTTGTTTTGAAAATAATATCATAACTATTCGGCTGATTCTAACGAAATTTGGAATCCTCATGCTGTTTTACATTCTCTTTCGAATGATATAATTGCTAAGCTCCTCCAAAGGTTAGCCCGGGAATTATTTTGTTTTAGGAATAATATCATAACTATTTAGCTGATTCTAACGAACGTTAAAACTTACGGATTGTTTTTCATTCTCTTTCTAAAGATATAATAGCCAATGTCCTCCCAAGTTTAGCCCAGGAATTAATTTGTTTTGGCCATAGCATCATAACTATTCGGCTGATTCTAACGAAATTTGAAATCCTTATGCTGTTTTACATTCTCTTTCGAATGATATAATTGCTAAGCTCCTCCAAAGGTTAGCCCGGGAATTATTTTGTTTTAGGAATAATATCATAACTATTCAGCCGATTCTAACCAACGTTAAAACTTACGGATTGTTTTTCATTCTCATTCTAAAGATATAATTACCAATGTCCTCCCAAGTTTAGCCCAGGAATTAATTTATTTTGGCCATAGCATCATAACTATCCGGCTAATTCTAACGAAATTTTTAATCCTTATGCTGTTTTACATTCTCTTTCGAATGATATAATTGCTAAGGTCCTCCAAAGGTTAGCCCGGGAATTATTTTGTTTTGGGAATAATATCATAACTATTCAGCCGATTCTAACGAACGTTAAAACTTACGGATTGTTTTTCATTCTCTTTCTAAAGATATAATTACCAATGTCCTCCCAAGTTTAGCCCAGGAATTAATTTG
The DNA here is from genome assembly GCA_963969495.1 of Ceratothoa steindachneri. NCBI lineage: Eukaryota > Metazoa > Arthropoda > Malacostraca > Isopoda > Cymothoidae > Ceratothoa > Ceratothoa steindachneri. The sequence continues at coordinate 251,977,955 of OZ018317.1, read as the reverse complement.
TTTTGGCCATAGCATCATAACTATTCGGCTGAGTCTAACGAAGTTTGAAATTCTTATGCTGTTTTACATTCTCTTTCGAATGATAAAATTGCTAAGGTCCTCCAAAGTTTAGCCCGGGAATTATTTTGTTTTGGCAATAACATCATAACTATTCAGCCGATTCTAACGAACGTTGAAACTTACAGATTGTTTTTCATTCTCTTTCTAAAGATATAATTGCCAATGTCCTCCCAAGGTTAGCCCAGGAATTAATTTGTTTTGGCCATAGCATCATAACTATTCGGCTGATTCTAACGAAATTTCAAATGCTTATGCTGTTTTACATTCTCTTTCGGATGATATAACTGCTAAGGTCCTCAAAAGGTTAGCCAGGGAATTATTTTGTTTTGGCAATAACATCATAACTATTCAACGTTGAAACTTACAGATTGTTTTTCATTCTCTTTCTAAAGATATAATTGCCAATGTCCTCCCAAGTTTAGCCCAGGAATTAATTTGTTTTGGCCATAGCATCATAACTATTCGGCTGATTCTAACGAAATTTGAAATCCTTATGCTGTTTTACATTCTCTTTCGAATGATATAATTGCTAAGGTCCTCAAAAGGTTAGCCAGGAATTATTTTGTTTTGGCAATAACATCATAACTATTCATCCGATTCTAACGAACGTTGAAACTTACAGATTGTTTTTCATTCTCTTTCTAAAGATATAATTACCAATGTCCTCCCAAGTTTAGCCCAGGAATTAATTTGTTTTGGCCATAGCATCATAACTATCCGGCTGATTCTAACGAAATTTGAAATCCTTATGCTGTTTTACATTCTCTTTTGGATGATATAATTGCTAAGGTCCTCCAAAGGTTAGCCCGGGAATTATTTTGTTTTGGAAATAATATCATAACTATTCAGCCGATTCTAACGAACGTTGAAACTTACAGATGGTTTCATTCTCTTTCTAAAGATATAATTGTCAATGTCCTCCCAAGTTTAGCCCAGGAATTAATTTGTTTTGGCCATAGCATCATAACTATTCGGCTGATTCCAACGAAGTTTGAAATTCTTATGCTGTTTTACATTCTCTTTCGAATGATATAATTGCTAAGGTCCTCCAAAGTTTAGCCCGGGAATTATTTTGTTTTGGCAATAACATCATAACTATTCAGCCGATTCTAACGAACGTTGAAACTTACAGATTGTTTTTCATTCTCTTTCTAAAGATATAATTGTCAATGTCCTCCCAAGGTTAGCCCAGGAATTAATTTGTTTTGGCCATAGCATCATAACTATTCGGCTGACTCTAACGAAGTTTGAAATTCTTATGCTGTTTTACATTCTCTTTCAAATGATATAATTGCTAAGGTCCTCCAAAGTTTAGCCCGGGAATTATTTTGTTTTGGCAATAACATCATAACTATTCAGCCGATTCTAACGAACGTTGAAACTTACAGATTGTTTTTCATTCTCTTTCTGTAAATATAATTGCCAATGTCCTCCCAATTTTACCCCGGGAATTATTTTGTTTTAAAAATAATATCATAACTATTTGGCTGATTCTAACGAAATTTGAAATCCTTATGCTGTTTTACATTCTCTTTCGGATGATATAATTGCTAAGGTCCTCAAAAGGTTAGCCAGGGAATTATTTTGTTTTGGGCAATGACATCATAACTATTCATCCGATTCTAACGAACGTTGAAACTTACAGATTGTTTTTCATTCTCTTTCTAAAGATATAATTGCCAATGTCCTCCCAAGTTTAGCCCAGGAATTAATTTGTTTTGGCCATAGCATCATAACTATTCGGCTGATTCTAACGAAATTTCAAATACTTCTGCTGTTTTACATTCTCTTTCGAATGATATAATTGCTAAGGTCCTCCAAAGGTTAGCCCGTGAATTATTTTGTTTTGAAAATAATATCATAACTATTCGGCTGATTCTAACGAAATTTGGAATCCTCATGCTGTTTTACATTCTCTTTCGAATGATATAATTGCTAAGCTCCTCCAAAGGTTAGCCCGGGAATTATTTTGATTTAGGAATAATATCATAACTATTCAGCCGATTCTAACGAACGTTGAAACTTACAGATTGTTTTTCATTCTCATTCTAAAGATATAATTACCAATGTCCTCCCAAGATAAGCCCAGGAATTAATTTGTTTTAGCCATAACATCATAACTATTCAGCTGATTCTAACGAAATTTCAAATACTTCTGCTGTTTTACATTCTCTTTCGAATGATATAATTGCTAAGGTCCTCCAAAGGTTAGCCCGGGAATTATTTTGATTTAGGAATAATATCATAACTATTCAGCCGATTCTAACGAACGTTAAAACTTACGGATTGTTTTTCATTCTCATTCTAAAGATATAATTACCAATGTCCTCCCAAGATTAGCCCAGGAATTAATTTGTTTTGGCCATAGCATCATAACTATCCGGCTAATTCTAACGAAATTTTTAATCCTTATGCTGTTTTACATTCTCTTTCGAATGATATAATTGCTAAGGTCCTCCAAAGGTTAGCCCGGGAATTATTTTGTTTTTGGAATAATATCATAACTATTCAGCCGATTCTAACGAACGTTAAAACTTACGGATTGTTTTTCATTCTCTTTCTAAAGATATAATTACCAATGTACTCCCAAGTTTAGCCCAGGAATTAATTTGTTTTAGCCATAACATCATAACTATTCAGCTGATTCTAACGAAATTTCAAATGCTTATGCTTTTTTAAATTCTCTTTCGAATGATATAACTGCTAAGGTCCTCAAAAGGTTAGCCAGGGAATTATTTTGTTTTGGCAATAACATCATAACTATTCATCCGATTCTAACGAACGTTGAAACTTACAGCTTGTTTTTCATTCTCTTTTTAAAGATATAATTGCCAATGTCCTCCCAAGATTAGCCCATGGAATTAATTTGTTTTGGCCATAGCATCATAACTATCCGGCTGATTCTAACGAAATTTGAAATCCTTATGCTGTTTTACATTCTCTTTTGGATGATATAATTGCTAAGGTCCTCCAAAGGTTAGCCCGGGAATTATTTTGCTTTGGAAATAATATCATAACTATTCAGCCGATTCTAACGAACGTTGAAACTTACAGATGGTTTCATTCTCTTTCTAAAGATATAATTGTTAATGTCCTCCCAAGTTTAGCCCAGGAATTAATTTGTTTTGGCGATAGCATCATAACTATTCGGCTGATTCTAACTAAATTTGAAATCCTTATGCTGTTTTACATTCTCTTTCGAATGATATAATTGCTAAGCTCCTCCAAAGGTTAGCCCGGGAATTATTTTGTTTTGGCAATAACATCATAACTATTCAGCCGATTCTAACGAACGTTGAAACTTACAGATTGTTTTTCATTCTCTTTCTAAAGATATAATTGCCAATGTCCTCCTAAGGTTAGCCCAGGAATTAATTTGTTTTGGCCATAGCATCATAACTTTTCGGCTGACTCTAACGAAGTTTGAAATTCTTATGCTGTTTTACATTCTCTTTCGAATGATATAATTGCTAAGGTCCTCCAAAGTTTAGCCCGGGAATTATTTTGTTTTTGCAATAACATCATAACTATTCAGCCGATTCTAACGAACGTTGAAACTTACAGATTGTTTTTCATTCTCTTTCTAAAGATATAATTGCCAATGTCCTCCCAAGTTTAGCCCGGGAATTATTTGGTTTTGAATATAATATCATAACTATTTGGCTGATTCTAACGAAATTTAAAATCCTTATGCTGTTTTACATTCTCTTTCGAATGATATAATTGCTAAGGTCCTCCAAAGGTTAGCCCGGGAATTATTTTGTTTTGAAAATAATATCATAACTATTTGGCTGATTCTAACGAAATTTGAAATCCTTATGCTATTTTACATTCTCTTTCGGATGATATAATTGCTAAGGTCCTCAAAAGGTTAGCCAGGGAATTATTTTGTTTTGGGCAATGACATCATAACTATTCATCCGATTCTAACGAACGTTGAAACTTACAGATTGTTTTTCATTCTCTTTCTAAAGATATAATTGCCAATGTCCTCCCAAGTTTAGCCCAGGAATTAATTTGTTTTGGCCATAGCATCATAACTATTCGGCTGATTCTAACGAAATTTCAAATGCTTATTCTTTTTTAAATTCTCTTTCGAATGATATAATTGCTAAGGTCCTCAAAAGGTTAGCCAGGAATTATTTTGTTTTGGCAATAACATCATAACTATTCAGCCGATTCTAACGAACGTTGAAACTTACAGATTGTTTTTCATTCTCTTTCTAAAGATATAATTGCCAATGTCCTCCAAAGTTTAGCCCAGGAATTAATTTGTTTTGGCCATAGCATCATAACTATTCGGCTGATTCTAACGAAATTTGAAATCCTTATGCTGTTTTACATTCTCTTTTGGATGATATAATTGCTAAGGTCCTCCAAAGGTTAGCCCGGGAATTATTTTGTTTTGGAAATAATATCATAACTATTTGGCTGATTCTAACGAAGTTTGAAATTCTTATGCTGTTTTACATTCTCTTTCGAATGATATAATTGCTAAGGTCCTCCAAAGTTTAGCCCGGGAATTATTTTGTTTTGGCAATAACATCATAACTATTCAGCCGATTCTAACGAACGTTGAAACTTACAGATTGTTTTTCATTCTCTTTCTAAAGATATAATTGCCAATGTCCTCCCAAGTTTAGCCCGGGAATTATTTTGTTTTGAAAATAATATCATAACTATTTGGCTGATTCTAACGAAATTTGAAATCCTTATGCTGTTTTACATTCTCTTTCGGATGATATAATTGCTAAGGTCCTCAAAAGGTTAGCCAGGGAATTATTTTGTTTTGGGCAATGACATCATAACTATTCATCCGATTCTAACGAACGTTGAAACTTACAGATTGTATTTCATTCTCTTTCTAAAGATATAATTGCCAATGTCCTCCCAAGTTTAGCCCAGGAATTAATTTGTTTTGGCCATAGCATCATAACTATTCGGCTGATTCTAACGAAATTTCAAATGCTTATTCTTTTTTAAATTCTCTTTCGAATGATATAATTGCTAAGGTCCTCAACAGATTAGCCAGGAATTATTTTGTTTTGGCAATAACATCATAACTATTCATCCGATTCTAACGAACGTTGAAACTTACAGATTGTTTTTCATTCTCATACTAAAGATATAATTGCCAATGTCCTCCCAAGTTTAGCCCGGGAATTATTTTGTTTTGAAAATAATATCATAACTATTTGGCTGATTCTAACGAAATTTGAAATACTTATGCTATTTTACATTCTCTTTCGGATGATATAATTGCTAAGGTCCTCAAAAGGTTAGCCAGGGAATTATTTTGTTTTGGGCAATGACATCATAACTATTCATCCGATTCTAACGAACGTTGAAACTTACAGATTGTTTTTCATTCTCTTTCTAAAGATATAATTGCCAATGTCCTCCCAAGTTTAGCCCAGGAATTAATTTGTTTTGGCCGTAGCATCATAACTATTCGGCTGATTCTAACGAAGTTTGAAATTCTTATGCTGTTTTACATTCTCTTTCGAATGATATAATTGCTAAGGTCCTCCAAAGTTTAGCCCGGGAATTATTTTGTTTTGGCAATAACATCATAACTATTCAGCCGATTCTAACGAACGTTGAAACTTACAGATTGTTTTTCATTCTCTTTCTAAAGATATAATTTTCAATGTCCTCCCAAGGTTAGCCCAGGAATTAATTTGTTTTGGCCATAGCATCATAACTCTTCGGCTGACTCTAACGAAGTTTGAAATTCTTATGCTGTTTTACATTCTCTTTCGAATGATATAATTGCTAAGGTCCTCCAAAGGTTAGCCCGGGAATTATTTTGTTTTGAAAATAATATCATAACTATTCAGCCGATTCTAACGAACGTTGAAACTTACAGATTGTTTTTCATTCTCTTTCTAAAGATATAATTGCCAATGTCCTCCCAAGTTTAGCCCGGGAATTATTTTGTTTTGGAAATAATATCATAACTATTTGGCTGATTCTAACGAAATTTAAAATCCTTATGCTGTTTTACATTCTCTTTCGAATGATATAATTGCTAAGGTCCTCCAAAGGTTAGCCCGGGAATTATTTTGTTTTGAAAATAATATCATAACTATTTGGCTGATTCTAACGAAATTTGAAATCCTTATGCTATTTTACATTCTCTTTTGGATGATATAATTGCTAAAGTCCTCCAAAGGTTAGCCCGGGAATTATTTTGTTTTGGAAATAATATCATAACTATTCAGCCCATTCTAACGAACGTTGAAACTTACAGATTGTTTTTCATTCTCTTTCTAAAGATATAATTGTCAATGTCCTCCCAAGGTTAGCCCAGGAATTAATTTGTTTTGGCCATAGCATCATAACTCTTCGGCTGACTCTAACGAAGTTTGAAATCCTTATGCTGTTTTACATTCTCTTTCGGATGATATAATTGCTAAGGTCCTCAAAAGGTTAGCCAGGGAATTATTTTGTTTTTGCAATAACATCATAACTATTCATCCGATTCTAACGAACGTTGAAACTTACAGATTGTTTTTCATTCTCTTTCTAAAGATATAATTGCCAATGTCCTCCCAAGTTTAGCCCGGGAATTATTTTGTTTTGAAAATAATATCATAACTATTTGGCTGATTCTAACGAAATTTAAAATCCTTATGCTGTTTTACATTCTCTTTCGAATGATATAATTGCTAAGGTCCTCCAAAGTTTAGCCCGGGAATTATTTTGTTTTGGCAATAACATCATAACTATTCAGCCGATTCTAACGAACGTTGAAACTTACAGATTGTTTTTCATTCTCTTTCTAAAGATATAATTGTCAATGTCCTCCCAAGGTTAGCCCAGGAATTAATTTGTTTTGGCCATAGCATCATAACTCTTCGGCTGACTCTAACGAAGTTTGAAATTCTTATGCTGTTTTACATTCTCTTTCGAATGATATAATTGCTAAGGTCCTCCAAAGTTTAGCCCGGGAATTATTTTGTTTTGGCAATAACATCATAACTATTCAGCCGATTCTAACGAACGTTGAAACTTACAGATTGTTTTTCATTCTCTTTCTAAAGATATAATTGCCAATCTCCTCCCAAGTTTAGCCCGGGAATTATTTTGTTTTGGAAATAATATCATAACTATTTGGCTGATTCTAACGAAATTTAAAATCCTTATGCTGTTTTACATTCTCTTTCGAATGATATAATTGCTAAGGTCCTCCAAAGGTTAGCCCGGGAATTATTTTGTTTTGAAAATAATATCATAACTATTTGGCTGATTCTAACGAAATTTGAAATCCTTATGCTATTTTACATTCTCTTTTGGATGATATAATTGCTAAAGTCCTCCAAAGGTTAGCCCGGGAATTATTTTGTTTTGGAAATAATATCATAACTATTCAGCCGATTCTAACAAAAGGTGAAACTTACAGATTGTTTCATTCTCTTTCTAAAGATATAATTGTCAATGTCCTCCCAAGTATAGCCCAGGAATTAATTTGTTTTGGCCATAGCATCATAACTATTCGGCTGATTCTAACGAAATTTGAAATCCTTATGCTGTTTTACATTCTCTTTCGAATGATATAATTGCTAAGGTCCTCAAAAGGTTAGCCAGGGAATTATTTTGTTTTGGCAATAACATCATAACTATTCAACGTTGAAACTTACAGATTGTTTTTCATTCTCTTTCTAAAGATATAATTGCCAATGTCCTCCCAAGTTTAGCCCAGGAATTAATTTGTTTTGGCCATAGCATCATAACTATTCGGCTGATTCTAACGAAATTTGAAATCCTTATGCTGTTTTACATTCTCTTTCGAATGATATAATTGCTAAGGTCCTCAAAAGGTTAGCCAGGAATTATTTTGTTTTGGCAATAACATCATAACTATTCATCCGATTCTAACGAACGTTGAAACTTACAGATTGTTTTTCATTCTCTTTCTAAAGATATAATTACCAATGTCCTCCCAAGTTTAGCCCAGGAATTAATTTGTTTTGGCCATAGCATCATAACTATCCGGCTGATTCTAACGAAATTTGAAATCCTTATGCTGTTTTACATTCTCTTTTGGATGATATAATTGCTAAGGTCCTCCAAAGGTTAGCCCGGGAATTATTTTGTTTTGGAAATAATATCATAACTATTCAGCCGATTCTAACGAACGTTGAAACTTACAGATGGTTTCATTCTCTTTCTAAAGATATAATTGTCAATGTCCTCCCAAGTTTAGCCCAGGAATTAATTTGTTTTGGCCATAGCATCATAACTATTCGGCTGATTCCAACGAAGTTTGAAATTCTTATGCTGTTTTACATTCTCTTTCGAATGATATAATTGCTAAGGTCCTCCAAAGTTTAGCCCGGGAATTATTTTGTTTTGGCAATAACATCATAACTATTCAGCCGATTCTAACGAACGTTGAAACTTACAGATTGTTTTTCATTCTCTTTCTAAAGATATAATTGTCAATGTCCTCCCAAGGTTAGCCCAGGAATTAATTTGTTTTGGCCATAGCATCATAACTATTCGGCTGACTCTAACGAAGTTTGAAATTCTTATGCTGTTTTACATTCTCTTTCAAATGATATAATTGCTAAGGTCCTCCAAAGTTTAGCCCGGGAATTATTTTGTTTTGGCAATAACATCATAACTATTCAGCCGATTCTAACGAACGTTGAAACTTACAGATTGTTTTTCATTCTCTTTCTGTAAATATAATTGCCAATGTCCTCCCAATTTTACCCCGGGAATTATTTTGTTTTAAAAATAATATCATAACTATTTGGCTGATTCTAACGAAATTTGAAATCCTTATGCTGTTTTACATTCTCTTTCGGATGATATAATTGCTAAGGTCCTCAAAAGGTTAGCCAGGGAATTATTTTGTTTTGGGCAATGACATCATAACTATTCATCCGATTCTAACGAACGTTGAAACTTACAGATTGTTTTTCATTCTCTTTCTAAAGATATAATTGCCAATGTCCTCCCAAGTTTAGCCCAGGAATTAATTTGTTTTGGCCATAGCATCATAACTATTCGGCTGATTCTAACGAAATTTCAAATACTTCTGCTGTTTTACATTCTCTTTCGAATGATATAATTGCTAAGGTCCTCCAAAGGTTAGCCCGTGAATTATTTTGTTTTGAAAATAATATCATAACTATTCGGCTGATTCTAACGAAATTTGGAATCCTCATGCTGTTTTACATTCTCTTTCGAATGATATAATTGCTAAGCTCCTCCAAAGGTTAGCCCGGGAATTATTTTGATTTAGGAATAATATCATAACTATTCAGCCGATTCTAACGAACGTTGAAACTTACAGATTGTTTTTCATTCTCATTCTAAAGATATAATTACCAATGTCCTCCCAAGATAAGCCCAGGAATTAATTTGTTTTAGCCATAACATCATAACTATTCAGCTGATTCTAACGAAATTTCAAATACTTCTGCTGTTTTACATTCTCTTTCGAATGATATAATTGCTAAGGTCCTCCAAAGGTTAGCCCGGGAATTATTTTGATTTAGGAATAATATCATAACTATTCAGCCGATTCTAACGAACGTTAAAACTTACGGATTGTTTTTCATTCTCATTCTAAAGATATAATTACCAATGTCCTCCCAAGATTAGCCCAGGAATTAATTTGTTTTGGCCATAGCATCATAACTATCCGGCTAATTCTAACGAAATTTTTAATCCTTATGCTGTTTTACATTCTCTTTCGAATGATATAATTGCTAAGGTCCTCCAAAGGTTAGCCCGGGAATTATTTTGTTTTTGGAATAATATCATAACTATTCAGCCGATTCTAACGAACGTTAAAACTTACGGATTGTTTTTCATTCTCTTTCTAAAGATATAATTACCAATGTACTCCCAAGTTTAGCCCAGGAATTAATTTGTTTTAGCCATAACATCATAACTATTCAGCTGATTCTAACGAAATTTCAAATGCTTATGCTTTTTTAAATTCTCTTTCGAATGATATAACTGCTAAGGTCCTCAAAAGGTTAGCCAGGGAATTATTTTGTTTTGGCAATAACATCATAACTATTCATCCGATTCTAACGAACGTTGAAACTTACAGCTTGTTTTTCATTCTCTTTTTAAAGATATAATTGCCAATGTCCTCCCAAGATTAGCCCATGGAATTAATTTGTTTTGGCCATAGCATCATAACTATCCGGCTGATTCTAACGAAATTTGAAATCCTTATGCTGTTTTACATTCTCTTTTGGATGATATAATTGCTAAGGTCCTCCAAAGGTTAGCCCGGGAATTATTTTGCTTTGGAAATAATATCATAACTATTCAGCCGATTCTAACGAACGTTGAAACTTACAGATGGTTTCATTCTCTTTCTAAAGATATAATTGTTAATGTCCTCCCAAGTTTAGCCCAGGAATTAATTTGTTTTGGCGATAGCATCATAACTATTCGGCTGATTCTAACTAAATTTGAAATCCTTATGCTGTTTTACATTCTCTTTCGAATGATATAATTGCTAAGCTCCTCCAAAGGTTAGCCCGGGAATTATTTTGTTTTGGCAATAACATCATAACTATTCAGCCGATTCTAACGAACGTTGAAACTTACAGATTGTTTTTCATTCTCTTTCTAAAGATATAATTGCCAATGTCCTCCTAAGGTTAGCCCAGGAATTAATTTGTTTTGGCCATAGCATCATAACTTTTCGGCTGACTCTAACGAAGTTTGAAATTCTTATGCTGTTTTACATTCTCTTTCGAATGATATAATTGCTAAGGTCCTCCAAAGTTTAGCCCGGGAATTATTTTGTTTTTGCAATAACATCATAACTATTCAGCCGATTCTAACGAACGTTGAAACTTACAGATTGTTTTTCATTCTCTTTCTAAAGATATAATTGCCAATGTCCTCCCAAGTTTAGCCCGGGAATTATTTGGTTTTGAATATAATATCATAACTATTTGGCTGATTCTAACGAAATTTAAAATCCTTATGCTGTTTTACATTCTCTTTCGAATGATATAATTGCTAAGGTCCTCCAAAGGTTAGCCCGGGAATTATTTTGTTTTGAAAATAATATCATAACTATTTGGCTGATTCTAACGAAATTTGAAATCCTTATGCTATTTTACATTCTCTTTCGGATGATATAATTGCTAAGGTCCTCAAAAGGTTAGCCAGGGAATTATTTTGTTTTGGGCAATGACATCATAACTATTCATCCGATTCTAACGAACGTTGAAACTTACAGATTGTTTTTCATTCTCTTTCTAAAGATATAATTGCCAATGTCCTCCCAAGTTTAGCCCAGGAATTAATTTGTTTTGGCCATAGCATCATAACTATTCGGCTGATTCTAACGAAATTTCAAATGCTTATTCTTTTTTAAATTCTCTTTCGAATGATATAATTGCTAAGGTCCTCAAAAGGTTAGCCAGGAATTATTTTGTTTTGGCAATAACATCATAACTATTCAGCCGATTCTAACGAACGTTGAAACTTACAGATTGTTTTTCATTCTCTTTCTAAAGATATAATTGCCAATGTCCTCCAAAGTTTAGCCCAGGAATTAATTTGTTTTGGCCATAGCATCATAACTATTCGGCTGATTCTAACGAAATTTGAAATCCTTATGCTGTTTTACATTCTCTTTTGGATGATATAATTGCTAAGGTCCTCCAAAGGTTAGCCCGGGAATTATTTTGTTTTGGAAATAATATCATAACTATTTGGCTGATTCTAACGAAGTTTGAAATTCTTATGCTGTTTTACATTCTCTTTCGAATGATATAATTGCTAAGGTCCTCCAAAGTTTAGCCCGGGAATTATTTTGTTTTGGCAATAACATCATAACTATTCAGCCGATTCTAACGAACGTTGAAACTTACAGATTGTTTTTCATTCTCTTTCTAAAGATATAATTGCCAATGTCCTCCCAAGTTTAGCCCGGGAATTATTTTGTTTTGAAAATAATATCATAACTATTTGGCTGATTCTAACGAAATTTGAAATCCTTATGCTGTTTTACATTCTCTTTCGGATGATATAATTGCTAAGGTCCTCAAAAGGTTAGCCAGGGAATTATTTTGTTTTGGGCAATGACATCATAACTATTCATCCGATTCTAACGAACGTTGAAACTTACAGATTGTATTTCATTCTCTTTCTAAAGATATAATTGCCAATGTCCTCCCAAGTTTAGCCCAGGAATTAATTTGTTTTGGCCATAGCATCATAACTATTCGGCTGATTCTAACGAAATTTCAAATGCTTATTCTTTTTTAAATTCTCTTTCGAATGATATAATTGCTAAGGTCCTCAACAGATTAGCCAGGAATTATTTTGTTTTGGCAATAACATCATAACTATTCATCCGATTCTAACGAACGTTGAAACTTACAGATTGTTTTTCATTCTCATACTAAAGATATAATTGCCAATGTCCTCCCAAGTTTAGCCCGGGAATTATTTTGTTTTGAAAATAATATCATAACTATTTGGCTGATTCTAACGAAATTTGAAATACTTATGCTATTTTACATTCTCTTTCGGATGATATAATTGCTAAGGTCCTCAAAAGGTTAGCCAGGGAATTATTTTGTTTTGGGCAATGACATCATAACTATTCATCCGATTCTAACGAACGTTGAAACTTACAGATTGTTTTTCATTCTCTTTCTAAAGATATAATTGCCAATGTCCTCCCAAGTTTAGCCCAGGAATTAATTTGTTTTGGCCATAGCATCATAACTATTCGGCTGATTCTAACGAAGTTTGAAATTCTTATGCTGTTTTACATTCTCTTTCGAATGATATAATTGCTAAGGTCCTCCAAAGTTTAGCCCGGGAATTATTTTGTTTTGGCAATAACATCATAACTATTCAGCCGATTCTAACGAACGTTGAAACTTACAGATTGTTTTTCATTCTCTTTCTAAAGATATAATTTTCAATGTCCTCCCAAGGTTAGCCCAGGAATTAATTTGTTTTGGCCATAGCATCATAACTCTTCGGCTGACTCTAACGAAGTTTGAAATTCTTATGCTGTTTTACATTCTCTTTCGAATGATATAATTGCTAAGGTCCTCCAAAGGTTAGCCCGGGAATTATTTTGTTTTGAAAATAATATCATAACTATTCAGCCGATTCTAACGAACGTTGAAACTTACAGATTGTTTTTCATTCTCTTTCTAAAGATATAATTGCCAATGTCCTCCCAAGTTTAGCCCGGGAATTATTTTGTTTTGGAAATAATATCATAACTATTTGGCTGATTCTAACGAAATTTAAAATCCTTATGCTGTTTTACATTCTCTTTCGAATGATATAATTGCTAAGGTCCTCCAAAGGTTAGCCCGGGAATTATTTTGTTTTGAAAATAATATCATAACTATTTGGCTGATTCTAACGAAATTTGAAATCCTTATGCTATTTTACATTCTCTTTTGGATGATATAATTGCTAAGGTCCTCCAAAGTTTAGCCCGGGAATTATTTTGTTTTGGCAATAACATCATAACTATTCAGCCGATTCTAACGAACGTTGAAACTTACAGATTGTTTTTCATTCTCTTTCTAAAGATATAATTGTCAATGTCCTCCCAAGGTTAGCCCAGGAATTAATTTGTTTTGGCCATAGCATCATAACTCTTCGGCTGACTCTAACGAAGTTTGAAATTCTTATGCTGTTTTACATTCTCTTTCGAATGATATAATTGCTAAGGTCCTCCAAAGTTTAGCCCGGGAATTATTTTGTTTTGGCAATAACATCATAACTATTCAGCCGATTCTAACGAACGTTGAAACTTACAGATTGTTTTTCATTCTCTTTCTAAAGATATAATTGCCAATCTCCTCCCAAGTTTAGCCCGGGAATTATTTTGTTTTGGAAATAATATCATAACTATTTGGCTGATTCTAACGAAATTTAAAATCCTTATGCTGTTTTACATTCTCTTTCGAATGATATAATTGCTAAGGTCCTCCAAAGGTTAGCCCGGGAATTATTTTGTTTTGAAAATAATATCATAACTATTTGGCTGATTCTAACGAAATTTGAAATCCTTATGCTATTTTACATTCTCTTTTGGATGATATAATTGCTAAAGTCCTCCAAAGGTTAGCCCGGGAATTATTTTGTTTTGGAAATAATATCATAACTATTCAGCCGATTCTAACAAAAGGTGAAACTTACAGATTGTTTCATTCTCTTTCTAAAGATATAATTGTCAATGTCCTCCCAAGTATAGCCCAGGAATTAATTTGTTTTGGCCATAGCATCATAACTATTCGGCTGATTCTAACGAAATTTGAAATCCTTATGCTGTTTTACATTCTCTTTCGAATGATATAATTGCTAAGGTCCTCAAAAGGTTAGCCAGGGAATTATTTTGTTTTGGCAATAACATCATAACTATTCATCCGATTCTAACAAACGTTAAAACTTACGGATTGTTTTTCATTCTCTTTCTAAAGATATAATTGCCAATGTCCTCCCAAGTTTAGCCCGGGAATTATTTTGTTTTGAAAATAATATCATAACTATTTGGCTGATTCCAACGAAATTTGAAATCCTTATGCTGTTTTACATTCTCTTTCGAATGATATAATTGCTAAGGTCCTCCAAAGGTTAGCCCGAGAATTATTTTGTTTTGAAAATAATATCATAACTATTTGGCTGATTCTAACGAAATTTGAAATCCTTCTGCTATTTTACATTCTCTTTCGGATGATATAATTGCTAAGGTCCTCAAAAGGTTAGCCAGGGAATTATTTTGTTTTGGCAATGACATCATAACTATTCATCCGATTCTAACGAACGTTGAAACTTACAGATTGTTTTTCATTCTCTTTCTAAAGATATAATTGACAATGTCCTCCCAAGTTTAGCCCAGGAATTAATTTGTTTTGGCCATAGCATCATAACTATTCGGCTGATTCTAACGAAATTTCAAATGCTTATGCTGTTTTACATTCTCTTTCGAATGATATAATTGCTAAGGTCCTCCAAAGGTTAGCCCGTGAATTATTTTGTTTTGAAAATAATATCATAACTATTTGGCTGATTCTAACGAAATTTGAAATCCTTATGCTGTTTTACATTCTCTTTCGAATGATATAATTGCTAAGCTCCTCCAAAGGTTAGCCCGGGAATTATTTTGTTTTAGGAATAATATCATAACTATTCAGCCGATTCTAACGAACGTTAAAACTTACGGATTGTTTTTCATTCTCTTTCTAAAGATATAATTACCAATGTCCTCCCAAGTTTAGCCCAGGAATTAATTTATTTTGGCCATAGCATCATAACTATCCGGCTAATTCTAACGAAATTTTTAATCCTTATGCTGTTTTACATTCTCTTTCGAATGATATAATTGCTAAGGTCCTCCAAAGGTTAGCCCGGGAATTATTTTGTTTTGGGAATAATATCATAACTATTCAGCCGATTCTAACGAACGTTAAAACTTACGGATTGTTTTTCATTCTCTTTCTAAAGATATAATTACCAATGTCCTCCCAAGTTTAGCCCAGGAATTAATTTGTTTTGGCCATAGCATCATAACTATTCGGCTGATTCTAACGAAGTTTGAAATTCTTATGCTGTTTTACATTCTCTTTCGAATGATATAATTGCTAAGGTCCTCCAAAGTTTAGCCCGGGAATTATTTTGTTTTGGCAATAACATCATAACTATTCAGCCGATTCTAACGAACGTTGAAACTTACAGATTGTTTTTCATTCTCTTTCTAAAGATATAATTGCCAATGTCCTCCCAAGGTTAGCCCAGGAATTAATTTGTTTTGGCCATAGCATCATAACTATTCGGCTGATTCTAACGAAATTTCAAATGCTTATGCTGTTTTACATTCTCTTTCGGATGATATAACTGCTAAGGTCCTCAAAAGGTTAGCCAGGGAATTATTTTGTTTTGGCAATAACATCATAACTATTCAACGTTGAAACTTACAGATTGTTTTTCATTCTCTTTCTAAAGATATAATTGCCAATGCCCTCCCAAGGTTAGCCCAGGAATTAATTTGTTTTGGCCATAGCATCATAACTATTCGGCTGATTCTAACGAAATTTCAAATGCTTATTCTGTTTTACATTCTCTTTCGGATGATATAACTGCTAAGGTCCTCAAAAGGTTAGCCCGGGAATTATTTTGTTTTGGAAATTATATCATAACTATTCAGCCCATTCGAACGAACGTTGAAACTTACAGATTGTTTTTCATTCTCTTTCTAAAGATATAATTGTCAATGTCCTCCCAAGCTTAGCCCAGGAATTAATTTGTTTTGGCCATAGCATCATAACTCTTCGGCTGACTCTAACGAAGTTTGAAATCCTTATGCTGTTTTACATTCTCTTTCGGATGATATAATTGCTAAGGTCCTCAAAAGTTTAGCCAGGGAATTATTTTGTTTTGGCAATAACATCATAACTATTCATCCGATTCTAACGAACGTTGAAACTTACAGATTGTTTTTCATTCTCTTTCTAAAGATATAATTGCCAATGTCCTCCCAAGTTTAGCCCCGGAATTATTTTGTTTTGGAAATAATATCATAACTATTTGGCTGATTCTAACGAAATATAAAATCCTTATGCTGTTTTACATTCTCTTTCGAATGATATAATTGCTAAGGTCCTCCAAAGGTTAGCCTGGGAATTATTTTGTTTTGAAAATAATATCATAACTATTTGGCTGATTCTAACGAAGTTTGAAATTCTTATGCTGTTTTACATTCTCTTTCGAATGATATAATTGCTAAGGTCCTCCAAAGTTTAGCCCGGGAATTATTTTGTTTTTGCAATAACATCATAACTATTCAGCCGATTCTAACGAACGTTGAAACTTACAGATTGTTTTTCATTCTCTTTCTAAAAGATATAATTGTCAATGTCCTCCCAAGGTTAGCCCAGGAATTAATTTGTTTTTGCCATAGCATCATAACTCTTCGGCTGACTCTAACGAAGTTTGAAATTCTTATGCTGTTTTACATTCTCTTTCGAATGATATAATTGCTAAGGTCCTCCAAAGTTTAGCCCGGGAATTATTTTGTTTTGGCAATAACATCATAACTATTCAGCCGATTCTAACGAACGTTGAAACTTACAGATTGTTTTTCATTCTCTTTCTAAAGATATAATTGCCAATGTCCTCCCAAGTTTAGCCCGGGAATTATATTGTTTTGGAAATAATATCATAACTATTTGGCTGATTCTAACGAAATTTAAAATCCTTATGCTGTTTTACATTCTCTTTCGAATGATATAATTGCTAAGGTCCTCCAAAGGTTAGCCCGGGAATTATTTTGTTTTGAAAATAATATCATAACTATTTGGCTGATTCTAACGAAATTTGAAATCCTTATGCTATTTTACATTCTCTTTTGGATGATATAATTGCTAAAGTCCTCCAAAGGTTAGCCCGGGAATTATTTTGTTTTGGAAATAATATCATAACTATTCAGCCGATTCTAACAAAAGGTGAAACTTACAGATTGTTTCATTCTCTTTCTAAAGATATAATTGTCAATGTCCTCCCAAGTTTAGCCCAGGAATTAATTTGTTTTGGCCATAGCATCATAACTATTCGGCTGATTCTAACGAAATTTGAAATCCTTATGCTGTTTTACATTCTCTTTCGAATGATATAATTGCTAAGGTCCTTAAAAGGTTAGCCAGGGAATTATTTTGTTTTGGCAATAACATCATAACTATTCATCCGATTCTAACGAACGTTAAAACTTACGGATTGTTTTTCATTCTCTTTCTAAAGATATAATTGCCAATGTCCTCCCAAGTTTAGCCCGGGAATTATTTTGTTTTAAAAATAATATCATAACTATTTGGCTGATTCTAACGAAATTTGAAATCCTTATGCTGTTTTACATTCTCTTTCGAATGATATAATTGCTAAGGTCCTCCAAAGGTTAGCCCGGGAATTATTTTGTTTTGAAAATAATATCATAACTATTTGGCTGATTCTAACGAAATTTGAAATCCTTCTGCTATTTTACATTCTCTTTCGGATGATATAATTGCTAAGGTCCTCAAAAGGTTAGCCAGGGAATTATTTTATTTTGGCAATGACATCATAACTATTCATCCGATTCTAACGAACGTTGAAACTTACAGATTGTTTTTCATTCTCTTTCTAAAGATATAATTGCCAATGTCCTCCCAAGTTTAGCCCAGGAATTAATTTGTTTTGGCCATAGCATCATAACTATTCGGCTGATTCTAACGAAATTTCAAATGCTTATGCTGTTTTACATTCTCTTTCGAATGATATAATTGCTAAGGTCCTCCAAAGGTTAGCCCGTGAATTATTTTGTTTTGAAAATAATATCATAACTATTTGGCTGATTCTAACGAAATTTGAAATCCTTATGCTGTTTTACATTCTCTTTCGAATGATATAATTGCTAAGCTCCTCCAAAGGTTAGCCCGGGAATTATTTTGTTTTAGGAATAATATCATAACTATTCAGCCGATTCTAACGAACGTTAAAACTTACGGATTGTTTTTCATTCTCTTTCTAAAGATATAATTACCAATGTCCTCCCAAGTTTAGCCCAGGAATTAATTTATTTTGGCCATAGCATCATAACTATCCGGCTAATTCTAACGAAATTTTTAATCCTTATGCTGTTTTACATTCTCTTTCGAATGATATAATTGCTAAGGTCCTCCAAAGGTTAGCCCGGGAATTATTTTGTTTTGGGAATAATATCATAACTATTCAGCCGATTCTAACGAACGTTAAAACTTACGGATTGTTTTTCATTCTCTTTCTAAAGATATAATTACCAATGTCCTCCCAAGTTTAGCCCAGGAATTAATTTGTTTTGGCCATAGCATCATAACTATTCGGCTGATTCTAACGAAGTTTGAAATTCTTATGCTGTTTTACATTCTCTTTCGAATGATATAATTGCTAAGGTCCTCCAAAGTTTAGCCCGGGAATTATTTTGTTTTGGCAATAACATCATAACTATTCAGCCGATTCTAACGAACGTTGAAACTTACAGATTGTTTTTCATTCTCTTTCTAAAGATATAATTGCCAATGTCCTCCCAAGGTTAGCCCAGGAATTAATTTGTTTTGGCCATAGCATCATAACTATTCGGCTGATTCTAACGAAATTTCAAATGCTTATGCTGTTTTACATTCTCTTTCGGATGATATAACTGCTAAGGTCGTCAAAAGGTTAGCCAGGGAATTATTTTGTTTTGTCAATAACATCATAACTATTCAACGTTGAAACTTACAGATTGTTTTTCATTCTCTTTCTAAAGATATAATTGCCAATGTCCTCCCAAGTTTAGCCCAGGAATTAATTTATTTTGGCCATAGCATCATAACTATCCGGCTAATTCTAACGAAATTTTAAATCCTTATGCTGTTTTACATTCTCTTTCGAATGATATAATTGCTAAGGTCCTCCAAAGGTTAGCCCGGGAATTATTTTGTTTTGGGAATAATATCATAACTATTCAGCCGATTCTAACGAACGTTAAAACTTACGGATTGTTTTTCATTCTCTTTCTAAAGATATAATTACCAATGTCCTCCCAAGTTTAGCCCAGGAATTAATTTGTTTTGGCCATAGCATCATAACTATTCGGCTGATTCTAACGAAGTTTGAAATTCTTATGCTGTTTTACATTCTCTTTCGAATGATATAATTGCTAAGGTCCTCCAAAGTTTAGCCCGGGAATTATTTTGTTTTGGCAATAACATCATAACTATTCAGCCGATTCTAACGAACGTTGAAACTTACAGATTGTTTTTCATTCTCTTTCTAAAGATATAATTGCCAATGTCCTCCCAAGGTTAGCCCAGGAATTAATTTGTTTTGGCCATAGCATCATAACTATTCGGCTGATTCTAACGAAATTTCAAATGCTTATGCTGTTTTACATTCTCTTTCGGATGATATAACTGCTAAGGTCCTCAAAAGGTTAGCCAGGGAATTATTTTGTTTTGGCAATAACATCATAACTATTCAACGTTGAAACTTACAGATTGTTTTTCATTCTCTTTCTAAAGATATAATTGCCAATGTCCTCCCAAGTTTAGCCCAGGAGTTAATTTGTTTTGGCCATGGCATCATAACTATTCGGCTGATTCTAACGAAATTTAAAAACCTTATACTGTTTTACATTCTCTTTCGAATGATATAATTGCTAAGGTCCTCAAAAGGTTAGCCAGGAATTATTTTGTTTTGGCAATAACATCATAATTATTCATCCGATTCTAACGAACGTTGAAACTTACAGATTGTTTTTCATTCTCTTTCTAAAGATATAATTACCAATGTCCTCCCAAGTTTAGCCCAGGAATTAATTTGTTTTGGCCATAGCATCATAACTATCCGGCTGATTCTAACGAAATTTGAAATCCTTATGCTGTTTTACATTCTCTTTTGGATGATATAATTGCTAAGGTCCTCCAAAGGTTAGCCCGGGAATTATTTTGTTTTGGAAATAATATCATAACTATTCAGCCGATTCTAACGAACGTTGAAACTTACAGATGGTTTCATTCTCTTTCTAAAGATATAATTAACCAATTTCCTCCCAAGGTTAGCCCAGGAATTAATTTGTTTTGGCCATAGCATCATAACTATTCGGCTGACTCTAACGAAGTTTGAAATTCTTATGCTGTTTTACATTCTCTTTCAAATGATATAATTGCTAAGGTCCTCCAAAGTTTAGCCCGGGAATTATTTTGTTTTGGCAATAACATCATAACTATTCATCCGATTCTAACGAACGTTGAAACTTACAGATTGTTTTTCATTCTCTTTCTAAAGATATAATTGCCAATGTCCTCCCAAGTTTAGCCCGGGAATTATTTTGTTTTGAAAATAATATCATAACTATTCGGCTGATTCTAACGAAATTTGAAATCCTTATGCTGTTTTACATTCTCTTTCGAATGATATAATTGCTAAGGTCCTCCAAAGGTTAGCCCGTGAATTATTTTGTTTTGAAAATAATATCATAACTATTTGGCTGATTCTAACGAAATCTGGAATTCTTATGCTGTTTTACATTCTCTTTCGGATGATATAACTGCTAAGGTCCTCAAAAGTTTAGCCAGGGAATTATTTTGTTTTGGCAATAACATCATAACTATTCATCCGATTCTAACGAACATTGAAACTTACAGATTGTTTTTCATTCTCTTTCTAAAGATATAATTGCCAATGTCCTCCCAAGTTTAGCCCAGGGAATTAATTTGTTTTGGCTATTGCATCATAACTATCCGGCTGATTCTAACGAAATTTGAAATCCTTATGCTGTTTTACATTCTCTTTTGGATGATATAATTGCTAAGGTCCTCCAAAGGTTAGCCCGGGAATTATTTTGTTTTGAAAATAATATCATAACTATTTGGCTGATTCTAACGAAATTTGAAATCCTTATGCTATTTTACATTCTCTTTTGGATGATATAATTGCTAAAGTCCTCCAAAGGTTAGCCCGGGAATTATTTTGTTTTGGAAATAATATCATAACTATTCAGCCGATTCTAACAAAAGGTGAAACTTACAGATTGTTTCATTCTCTTTCTAAAGATATAATTGTCAATGTCCTCCCAAGTATAGCCCAGGAATTAATTTGTTTTGGCCATAGCATCATAACTATTCGGCTGATTCTAACGAAATTTGAAATCCTTATGCTGTTTTACATTCTCTTTCGAATGATATAATTGCTAAGGTCCTCAAAAGGTTAGCCAGGGAATTATTTTGTTTTGGCAATAACATCATAACTATTCATCCGATTCTAACAAACGTTAAAACTTACGGATTGTTTTTCATTCTCTTTCTAAAGATATAATTGCCAATGTCCTCCCAAGTTTAGCCCGGGAATTATTTTGTTTTGAAAATAATATCATAACTATTTGGCTGATTCCAACGAAATTTGAAATCCTTATGCTGTTTTACATTCTCTTTCGAATGATATAATTGCTAAGGTCCTCCAAAGGTTAGCCCGAGAATTATTTTGTTTTGAAAATAATATCATAACTATTTGGCTGATTCTAACGAAATTTGAAATCCTTCTGCTATTTTACATTCTCTTTCGGATGATATAATTGCTAAGGTCCTCAAAAGGTTAGCCAGGGAATTATTTTGTTTTGGCAATGACATCATAACTATTCATCCGATTCTAACGAACGTTGAAACTTACAGATTGTTTTTCATTCTCTTTCTAAAGATATAATTGACAATGTCCTCCCAAGTTTAGCCCAGGAATTAATTTGTTTTGGCCATAGCATCATAACTATTCGGCTGATTCTAACGAAATTTCAAATGCTTATGCTGTTTTACATTCTCTTTCGAATGATATAATTGCTAAGGTCCTCCAAAGTTTAGCCCGGGAATTATTTTGTTTTGGCAATAACATCATAACTATTCAGCCGATTCTAACGAACGTTGAAACTTACAGATTGTTTTTCATTCTCTTTCTAAAGATATAATTGCCAATGTCCTCCCAAGGTTAGCCCAGGAATTAATTTGTTTTGGCCATAGCATCATAACTATTCGGCTGATTCTAACGAAATTTCAAATGCTTATGCTGTTTTACATTCTCTTTCGGATGATATAACTGCTAAGGTCCTCAAAAGGTTAGCCAGGGAATTATTTTGTTTTGGCAATAACATCATAACTATTCAACGTTGAAACTTACAGATTGTTTTTCATTCTCTTTCTAAAGATATAATTGCCAATGCCCTCCCAAGGTTAGCCCAGGAATTAATTTGTTTTGGCCATAGCATCATAACTATTCGGCTGATTCTAACGAAATTTCAAATGCTTATGCTGTTTTACATTCTCTTTCGGATGATATAACTGCTAAGGTCCTCAAAAGGTTAGCCCGGGAATTATTTTGTTTTGGAAATTATATCATAACTATTCAGCCCATTCGAACGAACGTTGAAACTTACAGATTGTTTTTCATTCTCTTTCTAAAGATATAATTGTCAATGTCCTCCCAAGCTTAGCCCAGGAATTAATTTGTTTTGGCCATAGCATCATAACTCTTCGGCTGACTCTAACGAAGTTTGAAATCCTTATGCTGTTTTACATTCTCTTTCGGATGATATAATTGCTAAGGTCCTCAAAAGTTTAGCCAGGGAATTATTTTGTTTTGGCAATAACATCATAACTATTCATCCGATTCTAACGAACGTTGAAACTTACAGATTGTTTTTCATTCTCTTTCTAAAGATATAATTGCCAATGTCCTCCCAAGTTTAGCCCCGGAATTATTTTGTTTTGGAAATAATATCATAACTATTTGGCTGATTCTAACGAAATTTAAAATCCTTATGCTGTTTTACATTCTCTTTCGAATGATATAATTGCTAAGGTCCTCCAAAGGTTAGCCTGGGAATTATTTTGTTTTGAAAATAATATCATAACTATTTGGCTGATTCTAACGAAGTTTGAAATTCTTATGCTGTTTTACATTCTCTTTCGAATGATATAATTGCTAAGGTCCTCCAAAGTTTAGCCCGGGAATTATTTTGTTTTTGCAATAACATCATAACTATTCAGCCGATTCTAACGAACGTTGAAACTTACAGATTGTTTTTCATTCTCTTTCTAAAAGATATAATTGTCAATGTCCTCCCAAGGTTAGCCCAGGAATTAATTTGTTTTTGCCATAGCATCATAACTCTTCGGCTGACTCTAACGAAGTTTGAAATTCTTATGCTGTTTTACATTCTCTTTCGAATGATATAATTGCTAAGGTCCTCCAAAGTTTAGCCCGGGAATTATTTTGTTTTGGCAATAACATCATAACTATTCAGCCGATTCTAACGAACGTTGAAACTTACAGATTGTTTTTCATTCTCTTTCTAAAGATATAATTGCCAATGTCCTCCCAAGTTTAGCCCGGGAATTATATTGTTTTGGAAATAATATCATAACTATTTGGCTGATTCTAACGAAATTTAAAATCCTTATGCTGTTTTACATTCTCTTTCGAATGATATAATTGCTAAGGTCCTCCAAAGGTTAGCCCGGGAATTATTTTGTTTTGAAAATAATATCATAACTATTTGGCTGATTCTAACGAAATTTGAAATCCTTATGCTATTTTACATTCTCTTTTGGATGATATAATTGCTAAAGTCCTCCAAAGGTTAGCCCGGGAATTATTTTGTTTTGGAAATAATATCATAACTATTCAGCCGATTCTAACAAAAGGTGAAACTTACAGATTGTTTCATTCTCTTTCTAAAGATATAATTGTCAATGTCCTCCCAAGTTTAGCCCAGGAATTAATTTGTTTTGGCCATAGCATCATAACTATTCGGCTGATTCTAACGAAATTTGAAATCCTTATGCTGTTTTACATTCTCTTTCGAATGATATAATTGCTAAGGTCCTTAAAAGGTTAGCCAGGGAATTATTTTGTTTTGGCAATAACATCATAACTATTCATCCGATTCTAACGAACGTTAAAACTTACGGATTGTTTTTCATTCTCTTTCTAAAGATATAATTGCCAATGTCCTCCCAAGTTTAGCCCGGGAATTATTTTGTTTTAAAAATAATATCATAACTATTTGGCTGATTCTAACGAAATTTGAAATCCTTATGCTGTTTTACATTCTCTTTCGAATGATATAATTGCTAAGGTCCTCCAAAGGTTAGCCCGGGAATTATTTTGTTTTGAAAATAATATCATAACTATTTGGCTGATTCTAACGAAATTTGAAATCCTTCTGCTATTTTACATTCTCTTTCGGATGATATAATTGCTAAGGTCCTCAAAAGGTTAGCCAGGGAATTATTTTGTTTTGGCAATGACATCATAACTATTCATCCGATTCTAACGAACGTTGAAACTTACAGATTGTTTTTCATTCTCTTTCTAAAGATATAATTGCCAATGTCCTCCCAAGTTTAGCCCAGGAATTAATTTGTTTTGGCCATAGCATCATAACTATTCGGCTGATTCTAACGAAATTTCAAATGCTTATGCTGTTTTACATTCTCTTTCGAATGATATAATTGCTAAGGTCCTCCAAAGGTTAGCCCGTGAATTATTTTGTTTTGAAAATAATATCATAACTATTTGGCTGATTCTAACGAAATTTGAAATCCTTATGCTGTTTTACATTCTCTTTCGAATGATATAATTGCTAAGCTCCTCCAAAGGTTAGCCCGGGAATTATTTTGTTTTAGGAATAATATCATAACTATTCAGCCGATTCTAACGAACGTTAAAACTTACGGATTGTTTTTCATTCTCTTTCTAAAGATATAATTACCAATGTCCTCCCAAGTTTAGCCCAGGAATTAATTTATTTTGGCCATAGCATCATAACTATCCGGCTAATTCTAACGAAATTTTTAATCCTTATGCTGTTTTACATTCTCTTTCGAATGATATAATTGCTAAGGTCCTCCAAAGGTTAGCCCGGGAATTATTTTGTTTTGGGAATAATATCATAACTATTCAGCCGATTCTAACGAACGTTAAAACTTACGGATTGTTTTTCATTCTCTTTCTAAAGATATAATTACCAATGTCCTCCCAAGTTTAGCCCAGGAATTAATTTGTTTTGGCCATAGCATCATAACTATTCGGCTGATTCTAACGAAGTTTGAAATTCTTATGCTGTTTTACATTCTCTTTCGAATGATATAATTGCTAAGGTCCTCCAAAGTTTAGCCCGGGAATTATTTTGTTTTGGCAATAACATCATAACTATTCAGCCGATTCTAACGAACGTTGAAACTTACAGATTGTTTTTCATTCTCTTTCTAAAGATATAATTGCCAATGTCCTCCCAAGGTTAGCCCAGGAATTAATTTGTTTTGGCCATAGCATCATAACTATTCGGCTGATTCTAACGAAATTTCAAATGCTTATGCTGTTTTACATTCTCTTTCGGATGATATAACTGCTAAGGTCGTCAAAAGGTTAGCCAGGGAATTATTTTGTTTTGGCAATAACATCATAACTATTCAACGTTGAAACTTACAGATTGTTTTTCATTCTCTTTCTAAAGATATAATTGCCAATGTCCTCCCAAGTTTAGCCCAGGAATTAATTTATTTTGGCCATAGCATCATAACTATCCGGCTAATTCTAACGAAATTTTAAATCCTTATGCTGTTTTACATTCTCTTTCGAATGATATAATTGCTAAGGTCCTCCAAAGGTTAGCCCGGGAATTATTTTGTTTTGGGAATAATATCATAACTATTCAGCCGATTCTAACGAACGTTAAAACTTACGGATTGTTTTTCATTCTCTTTCTAAAGATATAATTACCAATGTCCTCCCAAGTTTAGCCCAGGAATTAATTTGTTTTGGCCATAGCATCATAACTATTCGGCTGATTCTAACGAAGTTTGAAATTCTTATGCTGTTTTACATTCTCTTTCGAATGATATAATTGCTAAGGTCCTCCAAAGTTTAGCCCGGGAATTATTTTGTTTTGGCAATAACATCATAACTATTCAGCCGATTCTAACGAACGTTGAAACTTACAGATTGTTTTTCATTCTCTTTCTAAAGATATAATTGCCAATGTCCTCCCAAGGTTAGCCCAGGAATTAATTTGTTTTGGCCATAGCATCATAACTATTCGGCTGATTCTAACGAAATTTCAAATGCTTATGCTGTTTTACATTCTCTTTCGGATGATATAACTGCTAAGGTCCTCAAAAGGTTAGCCAGGGAATTATTTTGTTTTGGCAATAACATCATAACTATTCAACGTTGAAACTTACAGATTGTTTTTCATTCTCTTTCTAAAGATATAATTGCCAATGTCCTCCCAAGTTTAGCCCAGGAGTTAATTTGTTTTGGCCATGGCATCATAACTATTCGGCTGATTCTAACGAAATTTGAAATCCTTATACTGTTTTACATTCTCTTTCGAATGATATAATTGCTAAGGTCCTCAAAAGGTTAGCCAGGAATTATTTTGTTTTGGCAATAACATCATAATTATTCATCCGATTCTAACGAACGTTGAAACTTACAGATTGTTTTTCATTCTCTTTCTAAAGATATAATTACCAATGTCCTCCCAAGTTTAGCCCAGGAATTAATTTGTTTTGGCCATAGCATCATAACTATCCGGCTGATTCTAACGAAATTTGAAATCCTTATGCTGTTTTACATTCTCTTTTGGATGATATAATTGCTAAGGTCCTCCAAAGGTTAGCCCGGGAATTATTTTGTTTTGGAAATAATATCATAACTATTCAGCCGATTCTAACGAACGTTGAAACTTACAGATGGTTTCATTCTCTTTCTAAAGATATAATTAACCAATTTCCTCCCAAGGTTAGCCCAGGAATTAATTTGTTTTGGCCATAGCATCATAACTATTCGGCTGACTCTAACGAAGTTTGAAATTCTTATGCTGTTTTACATTCTCTTTCAAATGATATAATTGCTAAGGTCCTCCAAAGTTTAGCCCGGGAATTATTTTGTTTTGGCAATAACATCATAACTATTCATCCGATTCTAACGAACGTTGAAACTTACAGATTGTTTTTCATTCTCTTTCTAAAGATATAATTGCCAATGTCCTCCCAAGTTTAGCCCGGGAATTATTTTGTTTTGAAAATAATATCATAACTATTCGGCTGATTCTAACGAAATTTGAAATCCTTATGCTGTTTTACATTCTCTTTCGAATGATATAATTGCTAAGGTCCTCCAAAGGTTAGCCCGTGAATTATTTTGTTTTGAAAATAATATCATAACTATTTGGCTGATTCTAACGAAATCTGGAATTCTTATGCTGTTTTACATTCTCTTTCGGATGATATAACTGCTAAGGTCCTCAAAAGTTTAGCCAGGGAATTATTTTGTTTTGGCAATAACATCATAACTATTCATCCGATTCTAACGAACATTGAAACTTACAGATTGTTTTTCATTCTCTTTCTAAAGATATAATTGCCAATGTCCTCCCAAGTTTAGCCCAGGGAATTAATTTGTTTTGGCTATTGCATCATAACTATCCGGCTGATTCTAACGAAATTTGAAATCCTTATGCTGTTTTACATTCTCTTTTGGATGATATAATTGCTAAGGTCCTCCAAAGGTTAGCCCGGGAATTATTTTGTTTTGGAAATAATATCATAACTATTCAGCCGATTCTAACGAACGTTGAAACTTACAGATGGTTTCATTCTCTTTCTAAAGATATAATTGTCAATGTCCTCCCAAGTTTAGCCCAGGAATTATTTTGTTTTGGCCATAGCATCATAACTATTCGGCTGATTCTAACGAAGTTTGAAATTCTTATGCTGTTTTACATTCTCTTTCGAATGATATAATTGCTAAGGTCCTCCAAAGTTTAGCCCGGGAATTATTTTGTTTTGGCAATAACATCATAACTATTCAGCCGATTCTAACGAACGTTGAAACTTACAGATTGTTTTTCATTCTCTTTCTAAAGATATAATTGCCAATGTCCTCCCAAGGTTAGCCCAGGAATTAATTTGTTTTGGCCATAGCATCATAACTATTCGGCTGATTCTAACGAAATTTCAAATGCTTATGCTGTTTTACATTCTCTTTCGGATGATATAACTGCTAAGGTCCTCAAAAGGTTAGCCAGGGAATTATTTTGTTTTGGCAATAACATCATAACTATTCAACGTTGAAACTTACAGATTGTTTTTCATTCTCTTTCTAAAGATATAATTGCCAATGTCCTCCCAAGTTTAGCCCAGGAGTTAATTTGTTTTGGCCATGGCATCATAACTATTCGGCTGATTCTAACGAAATTTGGAATCCTTATGCTGTTTTACATTCTCTTTCGAATGATATAATTGCTAAGGTCCTCAAAAGGTTAGCCAGGAATTATTTTGTTTTGGCAATAACATCATAATTATTCATCCGATTCTAACGAACGTTGAAACTTACAGATTGTTTTTCATTCTCTTTCTAAAGATATAATTACCAATGTCCTCCCAAGTTTAGCCCAGGAATTAATTTGTTTTGGCCATAGCATCATAACTATCCGGCTGATTCTAACGAAATTTGAAATCCTTATGCTGTTTTACATTCTCTTTTGGATGATATAATTGCTAAGGTCCTCCAAAGGTTAGCCCGGGAATTATTTTGTTTTGGAAATAATATCATAACTATTCAGCCGATTCTAACGAACGTTGAAACTTACAGATGGTTTCATTCTCTTTCTAAAGATATAATTAACCAATTTCCTCCCAAGGTTAGCCCAGGAATTAATTTGTTTTGGCCATAGCATCATAACTATTCGGCTGACTCTAACGAAGTTTGAAATTCTTATGCTGTTTTACATTCTCTTTCAAATGATATAATTGCTAAGGTCCTCCAAAGTTTAGCCCGGGAATTATTTTGTTTTGGCAATAACATCATAACTATTCATCCGATTCTAACGAACGTTGAAACTTACAGATTGTTTTTCATTCTCTTTCTAAAGATATAATTGCCAATGTCCTCCCAAGTTTAGCCCGGGAATTATTTTGTTTTGAAAATAATATCATAACTATTCGGCTGATTCTAACGAAATTTGAAATCCTTATGCTGTTTTACATTCTCTTTCGAATGATATAATTGCTAAGGTCCTCCAAAGGTTAGCCCGTGAATTATTTTGTTTTGAAAATAATATCATAACTATTTGGCTGATTCTAACGAAATCTGGAATTCTTATGCTGTTTTACATTCTCTTTCGGATGATATAACTGCTAAGGTCCTCAAAAGTTTAGCCAGGGAATTATTTTGTTTTGGCAATAACATCATAACTATTCATCCGATTCTAACGAACATTGAAACTTACAGATTGTTTTTCATTCTCTTTCTAAAGATATAATTGCCAATGTCCTCCCAAGTTTAGCCCAGGGAATTAATTTGTTTTGGCTATTGCATCATAACTATCCGGCTGATTCTAACGAAATTTGAAATCCTTATGCTGTTTTACATTCTCTTTTGGATGATATAATTGCTAAGGTCCTCCAAAGGTTAGCCCGGGAATTATTTTGTTTTGGAAATAATATCATAACTATTCAGCCGATTCTAACGAACGTTGAAACTTACAGATGGTTTCATTCTCTTTCTAAAGATATAATTGTCAATGTCCTCCCAAGTTTAGCCCAGGAATTATTTTGTTTTGGCCATAGCATCATAACTATTCGGCTGATTCTAACGAAGTTTGAAATTCTTATGCTGTTTTACATTCTCTTTCGAATGATATAATTGCTAAGGTCCTCCAAAGTTTAGCCCGGGAATTATTTTGTTTTGGCAATAACATCATAACTATTCAGCCGATTCTAACGAACGTTGAAACTTACAGATTGTTTTTCATTCTCTTTCTAAAGATATAATTGCCAATGTCCTCCCAAGTTTAGCCCGGGAATTATTTTGTTTTGAAAATAATATCATAACTATTCGGCTGATTCTAACGAAATTTGAAATCCTTATGCTGTTTTACATTCTCTTTCGAATGATATAATTGCTAAGGTTCTCCAAAGGTTAGCCCGGGAATTATTTTGTTTTGAAAATAATATCATAACTATTTGGCTGATTCTAACGAAATTTGAAATCCTTATGCTATTTTACATTCTCTTTCGGATGATATAATTGCTAAGGTCCTCAAAAGGTTAGCCAGGGAATTATTTTGTTTTGGCAATAACATCATAACTATTCATCCGATTCTAACGAACGTTGAAACTTACAGATTGTTTTTCATTCTCTTTCTAAAGATATAATTGCCAATGTCCTCCCAAGTTTAGCCCAGGAATAAATTTGTTTTGGCCATAGCATCATATCTATTCGGCTGATTCTAATGAAATTTGAAATCCTTATGCTGTTTTACATTCTCTTTCGAATGATATAATTGCTAAGGTCCTCCAAAGGTTAGCCCGTGAATTATTTTGTTTTGAAAATAATATCATAACTATTTGGCTGATTCAACGAAATTTGGAATTCTTATGCTGTTTTACATTCTCTTTCGAATGATATAATTGCTAAGGTCCTCCAAAGGTTAGCCCGGGAATTATTTTGTTTTAGGAATAATATCATAACTATTCAGCCGATTCTAACGAACGTTAAAACTTACGGATTGTTTTTCATTCTCTTTCTAAAGATATAATTACCAATGTCCTTCCAAGTTTAGCCCAGGAATTAATTTGTTTTGGCCATAGCATCATAACTATCTGGCTAATTCTAACGAAATTTGAAATCCTTATGCTGTTTTACATTCTCTTTCGAATGATATAATTGCTAAGGTCCTCCAAAGGTTAGCCCGGGAATTATTTTGTTTTGAAAATAATATCATAACTATTTGGCTGATTCTAACGAAATTTGAAATGCTTATGCTGTTTTACATTCTCTTTCGAATGATATAATTGCTAAGGTCCTCAAAAGGTTAGCCAGGGAATTATTTTGTTTTGGCAATAACATCATAACTATTCAGCCGATTCTAACGAACGTTGAAACTTAAAAATTGTTTTTCATTCTCTTTCTAAAGATATAATTGCCAATGTCCTCCCAAGTTTAGCCCAGGGATTAATTTGTTTTGGCCATAGCATCATAACTATTCGGCTGATTCTAACGAAATTTGAAATCCTTATGCTGTTTTACATTCTCTTTCGAATGATATAATTGCTAAGGTCCTCCAAAGGTTAGCCCGGGAAGTATTTTGTTTTGAAAATAATATCATAACTATTTGGCTGATTCTAACGAAATTTGAAATGCTTATGCTGTTTTACATTCTCTTTCGAATGATATAATTGCTAAGGTCCTCAAAAGGTTAGCCAGGGAATTATTTTGTTTTGGCAATAACATCATAACTATTCAGCCGATTCTAACGAACGTTGAAACTTAAAAATTGTTTTTCATTCTCTTTCTAAAGATATAATTGCCAATGTCCTCCCAAGTTTAGCCCAGGAATTAATTTGTTTTGGCCATAGCATCATAACTATTCGGCTGATTCTAACGAAATTTGAAATCCTTATGCTGTTTTACATTCTCTTTCGAATGATATAATTGCTAAGGTCCTCCAAAGGTTAGCCCGGGAAGTATTTTGTTTTGAAAATAATATCATAACTATTTGGCTGATTCTAACGAAATTTGAAATCCTTATGCTGTTTTACATTCTCTTTCGAATGATTTAATTGCTAAGGTCCTCCAAAGGTTAGCCCGGGAATTATTTTGTTTTGGGAACAATATCATAACTATTCAGCCGATTCTAACGAACGTTAAAACTTACGGATTGTTTTTCATTCTCTTTCCAAAGATATAATTACCAATGTCCTCCCAAGTTTAGCCCAGGAATTAATTTGTTTTGGCCATAACATCATAACTATCCGGCTAATTCTAACGAAATTTGAAATCCTTATGCTGTTTTACATTCTCTTTCGAATGATATAATTGCTAAGGTCCTCCAAAGGTTAGCCTGGGAATTATTTTTTTTGAAAATAATGTCATAACTTTTTTGCTGATTCTAATGAAATTTGAAATTCTTATGCTGTTTTACATTCTCTTTCGAATGATATAATTGCTAAGGGCCTCCAAAGGTTAGCCCGGGAATTATTTTGTTTTGGAATAATATCATAACTATTCAGCCGATTCTAACGAACGTTAAAACTTACGGATTCTTTTTCATTCTCATTCTAAAGTTATAATTACCAATGTCCTCCCAAGATTAGCCCAGGAATTAATTTGTTTTGGCCATAGCATCATAACTATCCGGCTAATTCTTACGAAATGTGAAATCCTTATGCTGTTTTACATTCTCTTTCGAATGATATAATTGCTAAGGTCCTCCAAAGGTTAGCCCGGGAATTATTTTGTTTTGAAAATAATATCATAACTATTTGGCTGATTCTAACGAAATTTGAAATCCTTATGCTGTTTTACATTCTCTTTCGGATAATATAATTGCTAAGGTCCTCAAAAGGTTAGCCAGGGAATTATTTTGTTTTGGCAATAACATCATAACTATTCATCCGATTCTAACGAACGTTGAAACTTACAGAATGTTTTTCATTCTCTTTCTAAAGATATAATTGCCAATGTCCTCCCAAGTTTAGCCCAGGAATTCATTTGTTTTGGCCATAGCATCATAACTATTCGGCTGATTCTAACGAAATTTCAAATGCTTATGCTTTTTTAAATTCTCTTTCGAATGATATAATTGCTAAGGTCCTCCAAAGGTTAGCCCGTGAATTATTTTGTTTTGAAAATAATATCATAACTATTTGGCTGATTCTAACGAAATTTGGAATTCTTATGCTGTTTTACATTCTCTTTCGAATGATATAATTGCTAAGGTCCTCCAAAGTTTAGCCTGGGAATTATTTTGTTTTGGGAATAATATCATAACTATTCAGCCGATTCTAACGAACGTTAAAACTTACGGATTGTTATTCATTCTCTTTCTAAAGATATAATTACAAATGTCCTCCCAAGTTTAGCCCAGGAATTAATTTGTTTTGGCCATAGCATCATAACTATCCGGCTAATTCTAACGAAATTTGAAACCCTTATGCTGTTTTACATTCTCTTTCGAATGATATAATTGCTAAGGTCCTCCAAAGGTTAGCCCGGGAATTATTTTGTTTTGGGAATGATATCATAACTATTCAGCCGATTCTAACGAACGTCAAAACTTACGGATTGTTTTTCATTCTCTTTCTAAAGATATAATTACCAATGTCCTCCCAAGTTTAGCCCAGGAATTAATTTGTTTTGGCCATAGCATCATAACTATTCGGCTGATTCTAACGAAATTTCAAATGCTTATGCTGTTTTAAATTCTCTTTCGAATGATATAATTGCTAAGGTCCTCAAAAGGTTAGCCAGGAATTATTTTGTTTTGGCAATAACATCAAAACTATTCATCCGATTCTAACGAACGTTGAAACTTACAGATTGTTTTTCATTCTCTTTCTAAAGATATAATTGCCAATGTCCTCCCAAGATAAGCCCAGGGAATTAATTTGTTTTGGCCATAGCATCATAACTATCTGGCTGATTCTAACGAAATTTGAAATCCTTATGGTGTTTTACATTCTCTTTTGGATGATATAATTGCTAAGGTCCTCCAAAGGTTAGCCCGGGAATTATTTTGTTTTGGAAATAATATCATAACTATTCAGCCGATTCTAACGAACGTTGAAACTTACAGATGGTTTCATTCTCTTTCTAAAGATATAATTGTCAATGTCCTCTCAAGTTTAGCCCAGGGATTAATTTGGTTTGGCCATAGCATCATAACTATTCGGCTGATTCTAACGAAGTTTGAAATTCTTATGCTGTTTTACATTCTCTTTCGAATGATATAATTGCTAAGGTCCTCCAAAGTTTAGCCCGGGAATTATTTTGTTTTGGCAATAACATCATAACTATTCAGCCGATTCTAACGAACGTTGAAACTTACAGATTGTTTTTCATTCTCTTTCTAAAAATATAATTGCCAATGTCCTCCCAAGGTTAGCCCAGGAATTAAATTGTTTTGGCCATAGCATCATAACTATTCGGCTGATTCTAACGAAGTTTGAAATTCTTATGTATTTTACATTCTCTTTCGAATGATATAATTGCTAAGGTCCTCCAAAGTTTAGCCCGGGAATTATTTTGTTTTGGCAATAACATCATAACTATTCAGCCGATTCTAACGAACGTTGAAACTTACCGATTGTTTTTCATTCTCTTTCTAAAGATATAATTGCCAATGTCCTCCCAAGTTTAGCCCGGGAATTATTTTGTTTTGAAAATAATATCATAACTATTTGGCTGATTCTAACGAAATTTGAAATTTTTATGCTGTTTTACATTCTCTTTCGGATGATATAATTGCTAAGGTCCTCAAAAGGTTAGCCAGGAATTATTTTGTTTTGGCAATAACATCATAACTATTCATCCGATTCTAACGAACGTTGAAACTTTCAGATTGTTTTTCATTCTCTTTCTAAAGATATAATTGCCAATGTCCTCCCAAGTTTAGCCCAGGAATTAATTTGTTTTGGCCATAGCAACATAACTATTCGGCTGATTCTAACGAAATTTGAAATCCTTATGCTGTTTTACATTCTCTTTCGAATGATATAATTGCTAAGGTCCTCCAAAGGTTAGCCCGTGAATTATTTTGTTTTGAAAATAATATCATAACTATTTAGCTGATTCTAACGAAATTTGGAATTCTTATGCTGTTTTACATTCTCTTTCGGATGATATAACTGCTAAGGTCCTCAAAAGGTTAGCCAGGGAATTATTTTGTTTTGGCAATAACATCATAACTATTCATCCGATTTTAACGAACGTTGAAACGTACAGATTGTTTTTCATTCTCTTTCTAAAAATATAATTGCCAATGTCCTCCCAAGTTTAGCCCAGGGAATTAATTTGTTTTGGCCATAGCATCATAACTATCCGGCTGATTCTAACGAAATTTGAAATCCTTATGCTGTTTTACATTCTCTTTTGGATGATATAATTGCTAAGGTCCTCCAAAGGTTAGCCCGGGAATTATTTTGTTTTGGAAAAAATATCATAACTATTCAGCCGATTCTAACGAACGTTGAAACTTACAGATGGTTTCATTCTCTTTCTAAAGATATAATTGTCAATGTCCTCCCAAGTTTAGCCCAGGAATTAATTTGTTTTGGCCATAGCATCATACCTATTCGGCTGATTCTAACGAAGTTTGAAATTCTTATGCTGTTTTACATTCTCTTTCGAATGATATAATTGCTAAGGTCCTGCAAAGTTTAGCCCGGGAATTATTTTGTTTTGGCAATAACATCATAACTATTCAGCCGATTCTAACGAACGTTGAAACTTACAGATTGTTTTTCATTCTCTTTCTAAAGATATAATTGCCAATGTCCTCCCAAGGTTAGCCCAGGAATTAATTTGTTTTGGCCATAGCATCATAACTATTCGGCTGATTCTAACGAAGTTTGAAATTCTTATGCTGTTTTACATTCTCTTTCGAATGATATAATTGCTAAGGTCCTCCAAAGTTTAGCCCGGGAATTATTTTGTTTTGGCAATAACATTATAACTTTTCAGCCGTTTCTAACGAACGTTGAAACTTACAGATTGTTTTTCATTCTCTGTCTAAAGATATAATTGCCAATGTCCTCCCAAGTTTAGCCCGGGAATTATTTTGTTTTGAAAATAATATCATAACTATTCGGCTGATTCTAACGAAATTTGAAATCCTTATGCTGTTTTTACATTCTCTTTAAGATGATATAATTGCTAAGGTTCTCAAAAGGATAGCCAGGGAATTATTTTGTTTTGGGCAATGACATCATAACTATTCAGCCGATTCTAACGAACGTTGAAACTTACAGATTGTTTTTCATTCTCTTTCTAAAGATATAATTGCCAATGTCCTCCCAAGGTTAGCCCAGGAATTAATTTGTTTTGGCCATAGCATCATAACTATTCGGCTGATTCTAACGAAGTTTGAAATTCTTATGCTGTTTTACATTCTCTTTCGAATGATATAATTGCCAAGGTCCTCCAAAGTTTAGCCCGGGAATTATTTTGTTTTGGCAATAACATCATAACTATTCAGCCGATTCTAACGAACGTTGAAACTTTCAGATTGTTTTTCATTCTCTTTCTAAAGATATAATTGCCAATGTCCTCCCAAGTTTAGCCCGGGAATTATTTTGTTTTGAAAATAATATCATACCTATTTGGCTGATTCTAACGAAATTTGAAATCCTTATGCTGTTTTACATTCTCTTTCGAATGATATAATTGCTAAGGTCCTCCAAAGGTTAGCCCGTGAATTATTTTGTTTTGAAAATAATATCATAACTATTTAGCTGATTCTAACGAAATTTGGAATTCTTATGCTGTTTTACATTCTCTTTCGGATGATATAACTGCTAAGGTCCTCAAAAGGTTAGCCAGGAATTATTTTCTTTTAACAATAACATCATAACTATTCAGCCGATTCTAACGAACGTTGAAAGTTACAGATTGTTTTTCATTCTCTTTCTAAAGATATAATTGCCAATGTCCTCCCAAGTTTAGCCCGGGAATTATTTTGTTTTGAAAATAATATCATAACTATTTGGCTGATTCTAACGAAATTTAAAATCCTTATGCTGTTTTACATTCTCTTTCGAATGATATAATTGCTAAGGTCCTCCAAAGGTTAGCCCGGGAATTATTTTGTTTTGAAAATAATATCATAACTATTTGGCTGATTCTAACGAAATTTGAAATCCTTATGCTATTTTACATTCTCTTTAAGATGATATAATTGCTAAGGTTCTCAAAAGGATAGCCAGGGAATTATTTTGTTTTGGGCAATGAGATCATAACTATTCATCCGATTCTAACGAACGTTGAAACTTACAGATTGATTTTCATTCTCTTTCTAAAGATATAATTGCCAATGTCCTCCCAAGTTTAGCCCAGGAATTAATTTGTTTTGGCCATAGCATCATAACTATTCGGCTGATTCTAACGAAATTTGAAATGCTTATGCTGTTTTAAATTCTCTTTCGAATGATTTAATTGCTAAGGTCCTCCAAAGGTTAGCCCGGGAATTATTTTGTTTTGGCAATAACATCATAACTATTCGGCCGATTGTAACGAACGTTGAAACTTAAAGATTGTTTTTCATTCTCTTTCTAAAGATATAATTGCCAATGTCCTCCCAAGTTTAGCCCAGGAATTAATTTGTTTTGGCCATAGCATCATAACTATTTGGCTGATTCTAACGAAATTTCAAATGCTTATGCTGTTTTAAATTCTCTTTCGAATGATATAATTGCTAAGGTCCTCCAAAGTTTAGCCCGGGAATTATTTTGTTTTGGCAATAACATCATAACTATTCAGCCGATTCTAACGAACGTTGAAACTTACAGATTGTTTTTCATTCTCTTTCTAAAGATATAATTGCCAATGTCCTCCCAAGTTTAGCCCAGGAATTAATTTGTTTTGGCCATAGCATCATAACTATTCGGCTGATTCTAACGAAATTTCAAATGCTTATGCTGTTTTAAATTCTCTTTCGAATGATATAATTGCTAAGGTCCTCAAAAGGTTAGCCAGGAATTATTTTGTTTTGCCAATAACATCAAAACTATTCAGCCGTTTCTAACGAACGTTGAAACTTACAGATTGTTTTTCATTCTCTGTCTAAAGATATAATTGCCAATGTCCTCCCAAGTTTAGCCCGGGAATTATTTTGTTTTGAAAATAATATCATAACTATTCGGCTGATTCTAACGAAATTTGAAATCCTTATGCTGTTTTACATTCTCTTTCGAATGATATAATTGCTAAGGTTCTCCAAAGGTTAGCCCGGGAATTATTTTGTTTTGAAAATAATATCATAACTATTTGGCTGATTCTAACGAAATTTGAAATCCTTATGCTATTTTACATTCTCTTTCGGATGATATAATTGCTAAGGTCCTCAAAAGGTTAGCCAGGGAATTATTTTGTTTTGGCAATAACATCATAACTATTCATCCGATTCTAACGAACGTTGAAACTTACAGATTGTTTTTCATTCTCTTTCTAAAGATATAATTGCCAATGTCCTCCCAAGTTTAGCCCAGGAATAAATTTGTTTTGGCCATAGCATCATATCTATTCGGCTGATTCTAATGAAATTTGAAATCCTTATGCTGTTTTACATTCTCTTTCGAATGATATAATTGCTAAGGTCCTCCAAAGGTTAGCCCGTGAATTATTTTGTTTTGAAAATAATATCATAACTATTTGGCTGATTCAACGAAATTTGGAATTCTTATGCTGTTTTACATTCTCTTTCGAATGATATAATTGCTAAGGTCCTCCAAAGGTTAGCCCGGGAATTATTTTGTTTTAGGAATAATACCATAACTATTCAGCCGATTCTAACGAACGTTAAAACTTACGGATTGTTTTTCATTCTCTTTCTAAAGATATAATTACCAATGTCCTTCCAAGTTCAGCCCAGGAATTAATTTGTTTTGGCCATAGCATCATAACTATCTGGCTAATTCTAACGAAATTTGAAATCCTTATGCTGTTTTACATTCTCTTTCGAATGATATAATTGCTAAGGTCCTCCAAAGGTTAGCCCGGGAATTATTTTGTTTTGAAAATAATATCATAACTATTTGGCTGATTCTAACGAAATTTGAAATGCTTATGCTGTTTTACATTCTCTTTCGAATGATATAATTGCTAAGGTCCTCAAAAGGTTAGCCAGGGAATTATTTTGTTTTGGCAATAACATCATAACTATTCAGCCGATTCTAACGAACGTTGAAACTTAAAAATTGTTTTTCATTCTCTTTCTAAAGATATAATTGCCAATGTCCTCCCAAGTTTAGCCCGGGAATTAATTTGTTTTGGCCATAGCATCATAACTATTCGGCTGATTCTAACGAAATTTGAAATCCTTATGCTGTTTTACATTCT
Organism: Ceratothoa steindachneri; assembly: GCA_963969495.1. Classification (NCBI taxonomy): domain Eukaryota; kingdom Metazoa; phylum Arthropoda; class Malacostraca; order Isopoda; family Cymothoidae; genus Ceratothoa; species Ceratothoa steindachneri. The sequence continues at coordinate 251,938,484 of OZ018317.1, read as the reverse complement.
CTTTCGAATGATATAATTGCTAAGGTCCTCCAAAGGTTAGCCCGGGAAGTATTTTGTTTTGAAAATAATATCATAACTATTTGGCTGATTCTAACGAAATTTGAAATCCTTATGCTGTTTTACATTCTCTTTCGAATGATTTAATTGCTAAGGTCCTCCAAAGGTTAGCCCGGGAATTATTTTGTTTTGGGAACAATATCATAACTATTCAGCCGATTCTAACGAACGTTAAAACTTACGGATTGTTTTTCATTCTCTTTCCAAAGATATAATTACCAATGTCCTCCCAAGTTTAGCCCAAGAATTAATTTGTTTTGGCCATAACATCATAACTATCCGGCTAATTCTAACGAAATTTGAAATCCTTATGCTGTTTTACATTCTCTTTCGAATGATATAATTGCTAAGGTCCTCCAAAGGTTAGCCTGGGAATTATTTTTTTTGAAAATAATGTCATAACTTTTTTGCTGATTCTAATGAAATTTGAAATTCTTATGCTGTTTTACATTCTCTTTCGAATGATATAATTGCTAAGGGCCTCCAAAGGTTAGCCCGGGAATTATTTTGTTTTGGAATAATATCATAACTATTCAGCCGATTCTAACGAACGTTAAAACTTACGGATTCTTTTTCATTCTCATTCTAAAGATATAATTACCAATGTCCTCCCAAGATTAGCCCAGGAATTAATTTGTTTTGGCCATAGCATCATAACTATCCGGCTAATTCTTACGAAATGTGAAATCCTTATGCTGTTTTACATTCTCTTTCGATTGATATAATTGCTAAGGTCCTCCAAAGGTTAGCCCGTGAAATATTTTGTTTTGAAAATAATATCATAACTATTCGGCTGATTCTAACAAAATTTCAAATGCTTATGCTGTTTTAAATTCTCTTTCGAATGATATAATTGCTAAGGTCCTCAAAAGGTTAGCCAGGAATTATTTTGTTTTGGCAATAACATCATAACTATTTAGCCGATTCTAACGAACGTTGAAACTTACAGATTGTTTTTCATTCTCTTTCTAAAGATATAATTATCAATGTCCTCCCAAGTTTAGCCCAGGAATTAATTTGTTTTGGCCATAGCATCATAACTATTTGGCTGATTCTAACGAAATTTCAAATGCCTATGCTGGTTTAAATTCTCTTTCGAATGATATAATTGCTAAGGTCCTCAAAAGGTTAGCCAGGAATTATTTTGTTTTGGCAATAACATCATAACTATTCAGCCGATTCTAACGAACGTTGAAACTTACAGATTGTTTTTCATTCTCTTTCTAAAGATATAATTACCAATGTCCTTCCAAGTTTAGCCCAGGAATTAATTTGTTTTGGCCATAGCATCATAACTATTCGGCTAATTCTAACGAAATTTGAAATCCTTATGCTGTTTTACATTCTCTTTCGAATGATATAATTGCTAAGGTCCTCCAAAGGTTAGCCCGGGAATTATTTTGTTTTGAAAATAATATCATAAATATTTGGCTGATTCTAACGAAATTTGAAATCCTTATGCTGTTTTACATTCTCTTTCGGATGATATAATTGCTAAGGTCCTCAAAAGGTTAGCCAGGAATTATTTTGTTTTGGCAATAACATCATAACTATTCAGCCGATTCTAACGAACGTTGAAACTTACAGATTGTTTTTCATTCTCTTTCTAAAGATATAATTGCCAATGTCCTCCCAAGTTTAGCCCAGGAATTAATTTGTTTTGGCCATAGCATCATAACTATTCGGCTGATTCTAACGAAATTTGAAATCCTTATGCTGTTTTACATTCTCTTTCGAATGATATAATTGCTAAGGTCCTCCAAAGGTTAGCCCGTGAATTATTTTGTTTTGAAAATAATATCATAACTATTTGGCTGATTCTAACGAAATTTGGAATCCCTTATGCTGTTTTACATTCTCTTTCGAATGATATAATTGCTAAGCTCCTCCAAAGGTTAGCCCGGGAATTATTTTGTTTTAGGAATAATATCATAACTATTCAGCCGATTCTAACGAACGTTAAAACTTACGGATTGTTTTCATTCTCTTTCTAAAGATATAATTACCAATGTCCTCCCAAGTTTAGCCCAGGAATTAATTTGTTTTGGCCATAGCATCATAACTATCCGGCTAATTCTAATGAAATTTGAAATCCTTATGCTGTTTTACATTCTCTTTCGAATGATATAATTGCTAAGGTCCTCCAAAGGTTAGCCCGGGAATTATTTTGTTTTGAAAATAATATCATAACTATTTGGCTGATTCTAACGAAATTTGAAATGCTTATGCTGTTTTACATTCTCTTTCGGATGATATAATTGCTAAGGTCCTCAAAAGGTTAGCCAGGGAATTATTTTGTTTTGGCAATAACATCATAACTATTCATCCGATTCTAACGAACGTTGAAACTTACGGATTGTTTTTCATTCTTTTTCTAAAGATATAATTACCAATGTCCTCCCAAGTTTAGCCCAGGAATTAATTTGTTTTGGCCATAGCATCATAACTATCCGGCTAATTCTAACGAAATTTGAAATCCTTATGCTGTTTTACATTCTCTTTCGAATGATATAATTGCTAAGGTCCTCCAAAGGTTAGCCCGGGAATTATTTTGTTTTGAAAATAATATCATAACTATTTGGCTGATTCTAACGAAATTTGAAATCCTTATGCTGTTTTACATTCTCTTTCGGATGATATAATTGCTAAGGTCCTCAAAAGGTTAGCCAGGGAATTATTTTGTTTTGGCAATAACATCATAACTATTCATCCGATTCTAACGAACGTTGAAACTTACAGAATGTTTTTCATTCTCTTTCTAAAGATATAATTGCCAATGTCCTCCCAAGTTTAGCCCAGGAATTCATTTGTTTCGGCCATAGCATCATAACTATTCGGCTGATTCTAACGAAATTTCAAATGCTTATTCTTTTTTAAATTCTCTTTCGAATGATATAATTGCTAAGGTCCTCAAAAGGTTAGCCAGGAATTATTTTGTTTTGGCAATAACATCATAACTATTCATCCGATTCTAACGAACGTTGAAACTTACAGATTGTGTTTCATTCTCTTTCTAAAGATATAATTGCCAATGTCCTCCCAAGTTTAGCCCAGGAATAAATTTGTTTTGGCCATAGCATCATATCTATTCGGCTGATTCTAATGAAATTTGAAATCCTTATGCTGTTTTACATTCTCTTTCGAATGATATAATTGCTAAGGTCCTCCAAAGGTTAGCCCGTGAAATATTTTGTTTTGAAAATAATATCATAACTATTTCGCTGATTCAACGAAATTTGGAATTCTTATGCTGTTTTACATTCTCTTTCGAATGATATAATTGCTAAGGTCCTCCAAAGTTTAGCCCGGGAATTATTTTGTTTTGGCAATAACATCATAACTATTCAGCCGATTCTAACGAATGTTGAAACTTACGGATTGTTTTTCATTCTCTTTCTAAAGATATAATTACCAATGTCCTCCCAAGTTTAGCCCAGGAATTAATTTGTTTTGGCCATAGCATCATAACTATCCGGCTAATTCTAATGAAATTTGAAATCCTTATGCTGTTTTACATTCTCTTTCGATTGATATAATTGCTAAGGTCCTCCAAAGGTTAGCCCGTGAAATATTTTGTTTTGAAAATAATATCATAACTATTTCGCTGATTCAACGAAATTTGAAATCCTTATGCTGTTTTACATTCTCTTTCGGATGATATAATTGCTAAGGTCCTCAAAAGGTTAGCCAGGAATTATTTTGTTTTGGCAATAACATCATAACTATTCAGCCGATTCTAACGAACGTTGAAACTTACAGATTGTGTTTCATTCTCTTTCTAAAGATATAATTACCAATGTCCTTCCAAGTTTAGCCCAGGAATTAATTTGTTTTGTCCATAGCATCATAACTATCCGGCTAATTCTAACGAAATTTGAAATCCTTATGCTGTTTTACATTCTCTTTCGAATAATATAATTGCTAAGGTCCTCCAAAGGTTAGCCCGGGAATTATTTTGTTGTGAAAATAATATCATAACTATTTGGCTGATTCTAACGAAATTTGAAATGCTTATGCTGTTTTACATTCTCTTTCGAATGATATAATTGCTAAGGTCCTCAACAGGTTAGCCAGGGAATTATTTTGTTTTGGCAATAACATCATAACTATTCAGCCGATTCTAACGAACGTTGAAACTTACAGATTGTTTTTCATTCTCTTTCTAAAGATATAATTACCAATGTCCTCCCAAGTTTAGACCGGGAATTAATTTGTTTTGGCCATAGCATCATAACTATTCGGCTGATTCTAACGAAATTTGAAATCTTTATGCTGTTTTACATTCTCTTTCGAATGATATAATTGCTAAGGTCCTCCAAAGGTTAGCCCGGGAAGTATTTTGTTTTGAAAATAATATCATAACTATTTGGCTGATTCTAACGAAATTTGAAATCCTTATGCTGTTTTACATTCTCTTTCGAATGATTTAATTGCTAAGGTCCTCCAAAGGTTAGCCCGGGAATTATTTTGTTTTAAGAACAATATCATAACTATTCAGCCGATTCTAACGAACGTTAAAACTTACGGATTGTTTTTCATTTTCTTTCCAAAGATATAATTACCAATGTCCTCCCAAGTTTAGCCCAGGAATTAATTTATTTTGGCCATAACATCATAACTATCCGGCTAATTCTAACGAAATTTGAAATCCTTATGCTGTTTTACATTCTCTTTCGAATGATATAATTGCTAAGGTCCTCCAAAGGTTAGCCTGCGAATTATTTTGTTTTGAAAATAATGTCATAACTTTTTTGCTGATTCTAATGAAATTTGAAATTCTTATGCTGTTTTACATTCTCTTTCGAATGATATAATTGCTAAGGGCCTCCAAAGGTTAGCCCGGGAATTATTTTGTTTTGGGAATAATATCATAACTATTCAGCCGATTCTAACTAATGTTAAAACTTACGGATTGTTTTTCATTCTCTTTCTAAAGATATAATTACCAATGTCCTTCCAAGTTTAGCCCGGGAATTAATTTGTTTTGGCCATAGCATCATAACTATCCGGCTAATTCTAACGAAATTTGAAATACTTCTGCTGTTTTACATTCTCTTTCGAATGATATAATTGCTAAGGTCCTCCAAAGGTTAGCCTGGGAATTATTTTGTTTTGGAAATAATTTCATAACTATTCAGCCGATTCTAACGAACGTTAAAACTTACGGATTGTTTTTCATTCTCTTTCTAAAGATATAATTACCAATGTCCTCCCAAGTATAGCCCAGGAATTAATTTGTTTTGGCCATAGCATCATAACTATCCGGCTAATTCTAATGAAATTTGAAATCCTTATGCTGTTTTACATTCTCTTTAGAATGATATAATTGCTAAGGTCCTCCAAAGGTTAGCCCGGGAATTATTTTTTTGTGAAAATAATATCATAACTATTTGGCTGATTCTAACGAAATTTGAAATGCTTATGCTGTTTTACATTCTCTTTCGGATGATATAATTGCTAAGGTCCTCAAAAGGTTAGCCAGGGAATTATTTTGTTTTGGCAATAACATCATAACTATTCATCCGATTCTAACGAACGTTGAAACTTACGGATTGTTTTTCATTCTTTTTCTAAAGATATAATTACCAATGTCCTCCCAAGTTTAGCCCAGGAATTAATTTGTTTTGGCCATAGCATCATAACTATCCGGCTAATTCTAACGAAATTTGAAATCCTTATGCTGTTTTACATTCTCTTTCGAATGATATAATTGCTAAGGTCCTCAACAGGTTAGCCAGGGAATTATTTTGTTTTGGCAATAACATCATAACTATTCAGCCGATTCTAACGAACGTTGAAACTTACAGATTGTTTTTCATTCTCTTTCTAAAGATATAATTACCAATGTCCTCCCAAGTTTAGACCGGGAATTAATTTGTTTTGGCCATAGCATCATAACTATTCGGCTGATTCTAACGAAATTTGAAATCTTTATGCTGTTTTACATTCTCTTTCGAATGATATAATTGCTAAGGTCCTCCAAAGGTTAGCCCGGGAAGTATTTTGTTTTGAAAATAATATCATAACTATTTGGCTGATTCTAACGAAATTTGAAATCCTTATGCTGTTTTACATTCTCTTTCGAATGATTTAATTGCTAAGGTCCTCCAAAGGTTAGCCCGGGAATTATTTTGTTTTAAGAACAATATCATAACTATTCAGCCGATTCTAACGAACGTTAAAACTTACGGATTGTTTTTCATTTTCTTTCCAAAAATATAATTACCAATGTCCTCCCAAGTTTAGCCCAGGAATTAATTTATTTTGGCCATAACATCATAACTATCCGGCTAATTCTAACGAAATTTGAAATCCTTATGCTGTTTTACATTCTCTTTCGAATGATATAATTGCTAAGGTCCTCCAAAGGTTAGCCTGCGAATTATTTTGTTTTGAAAATAATGTCATAACTTTTTTGCTGATTCTAATGAAATTTGAAATTCTTATGCTGTTTTACATTCTCTTTCGAATGATATAATTGCTAAGGGCCTCCAAAGGTTAGCCCGGGAATTATTTTGTTTTGGGAATAATATCATAACTATTCAGCCGATTCTAACTAATGTTAAAACTTACGGATTGTTTTTCATTCTCTTTCTAAAGATATAATTACCAATGTCCTTCCAAGTTTAGCCCGGGAATTAATTTGTTTTGGCCATAGCATCATAACTATCGGCTAATTCTAACGAAATTTGAAATACTTCTGCTGTTTTACATTCTCTTTCGAATGATATAATTGCTAAGGTCCTCCAAAGGTTAGCCTGGGAATTATTTTGTTTTGGAAATAATTTCATAACTATTCAGCCGATTCTAACGAACGTTAAAACTTACGGATTGTTTTTCATTCTCTTTCTAAAGATATAATTACCAATGTCCTCCCAAGTATAGCCCAGGAATTAATTTGTTTTGGCCATAGCATCATAACTATCCGGCTAATTCTAACGAAATTTGAAATACTTCTGCTGTTTTACATTCTCTTTCGAATGATATAATTGCTAAGGTCCTCCAAAGGTTAGCCTGGGAATTATTTTGTTTTGGAAATAATTTCATAACTATTCAGCCGATTCTAACGAACCTTAAAACTTACGGATTGTTTTTCATTCTCTTTCTAAAGATATAATTACCAATGTCCTCCCAAGTTGAGCCCAGGAATTAATTTGTTTTGGCCATAGCATCATAACTATCCGGCTAATTCTAACGAAATTTGAAATCCTTATGCTGTTTTACATTCTCTTTCGAATGATATAATTGCTAAGGTCCTCCAAAGGTTACCCCGGGAATTATTTTGTTTTGAAAATAATATCATAACTATTTGGCTGATTCTAACGAAATTTGAAATCCTTATGCTGTTTTACATTCTCTTTCGAATGATATAATAGCTAAGGTCCTCAAAAGGTTAGCCAGGGAATTATTTTGTTTTGGCAATAACATCATAACTATTTAGCCGATTCTAACGAACGTTGAAACTTACAGATTGTTTTTCATTCTCTTTCTAAAGATATAATTATCAATGTCCTCCCAAGTTTAGCCCAGGAATTAATTTGTTTTGGCCATAGCATCATAACTATTTGGCTGATTCTAACGAAATTTCAAATGCTTATGCTGTTTTAAATTCTCTTTCGAATGATATAATTGCTAAGGTCCTCAAAAGGTTAGCCAGGAATTATTTTGTTTTGGCAATAACATCATAACTATTCAGCCGATTCTAACGAACGTTGAAACTTACAGATTGTTTTTCATTCTCTTTCTAAAGATATAATTACCAATGTCCTTCCAAGTTTAGCCCAGGAATTAATTTGTTTTGGCCATAGCATCATAACTATTCGGCTAATTCTAACGAAATTTGAAATCCTTATGCTGTTTTACATTCTCTTTCGAATGATATAATTGCTAAGGTCCTCCAAAGGTTAGCCCGGGAATTATTTTGTTTTGAAAATAATATCATAAATATTTGAACTGATTCTAACGAAATTTGAAATCCTTATGCTGTTTTACATTCTCTTTCGGATGATATAATTGCTAAGGTCCTCAAAAGGTTAGCCAGGAATTATTTTGTTTTGGCAATAACATCATAACTATTCAGCCGATTCTAACGAACGTTGAAACTTACAGATTGTTTTTCATTCTCTTTCTAAAGATATAATTACCAATGTCCTCCCAAGTTTAGCCCAGGAATTAATTTGTTTTGGCCATAGCATCATAACTATTTGGCTGATTCTAACGAAATTTCAAATGCTTATGCTGTTTTAAATTCTCTTTCGAATGATATAATTGCTAAGGTCCTCAAAAGGTTAGCCCGGGAATTATTTTGTTTTGAAAATAATATCATAACTATTTGGCTGATTCTAACGAAATTTGAAATCCTTATGCTGTTTTACATTCTCTTTCGGATGATATAATTGCTAAGGTCCTCAAAAGGTTAGCCTGCGAATTATTTTGTTTTGGCAATAACATCATAACTATTCATCCGATTCTAACGAACGTTGAAACTTACAGATTGTTTTTCATTCTCTTTCTAAAGATATAATTGCCAATGTCCTCCCAAGTTTAGCCCAGGAATTAATTTGTTTTGGCCATAGCATCATAACTATTCGGCTGATTCTAACGAAATTTGAAATCCTTATGCTGTTTTACATTCTCTTTCGAATGATATAATTGCTAAGGTCCTCCAAAGGTTAGCCCGTGAATTATTTTGTTTTGAAAATAATATCATAACTATTTGGCTGATTCTAACGAAATTTGGAATCCTCATGCTGTTTTACATTCTCTTTCGAATGATATAATTGCTAAGCTCCTCCAAAGGTTAGCCCGGGAATTATTTTGTTTTAGGAATAATATCATAACTATTCAGCCGATTCTAACGAACGTTAAAACTTACGGATTGTTTTCATTCTCTTTCTAAAGATATAATTACCAATGTCCTCCCAAGTTTAGCCCAGGAATTAATTTGTTTTGGCCATAGCATCATAACTATCCGGCTAATTCTAATGAAATTTGAAATCCTTATGCTGTTTTACATTCTCTTTCGAATGATATAATTGCTAAGGTCCTCCAAAGGTTAGCCCGGGAATTATTTTGTTTTGAAAATAATATCATAACTATTTGGCTGATTCTAACGAAATTTGAAATGCTTATGCTGTTTTACATTCTCTTTCGGATGATATAATTGCTAAGGTCCTCAAAAGGTTAGCCAGGGAATTATTTTGTTTTGGCAATAACATCATAACTATTCATCCGATTCTAACGAACGTTGAAACTTACGGATTGTTTTTCATTCTTTTTCTAAAGCTATAATTACCAATGTCCTCCCAAGTTTAGCCCTGGAATTAATTTGTTTTGGCCATAGCATCATAACTATCCGGCTAATTCTAACGAAATTTGAAATCCTTATGCTGTTTTACATTCTCTTTCGAATGATATAATTGCTAAGGTCCTCCAAAGGTTAGCCCGGGAATTATTTTGTTTTGAAAATAATATCATAACTATTTGGCTGATTCTAACGAAATTTGAAATCCTTATGCTGTTTTACATTCTCTTTCGGATGATATAATTGCTAAGGTCCTCAAAAGGTTAGCCAGGGAATTATTTTGTTTTGGCAATAACATCATAACTATTCATCCGATTCTAACGAACGTTGAAACTTACAGAATGTTTTTCATTCTCTTTCTAAAGATATAATTGCCAATGTCCTCCCAAGTTTAGCCCAGGAATTCATTTGTTTTGGCCATAGCATCATAACTATTCGGCTGATTCTAACGAAATTTCAAATGCTTATTCTTTTTTAAATTCTCTTTCGAATGATATAATTCCTAAGGTCCTCAAAAGGTTAGCCAGGAATTATTTTGTTTTGGCAATAACATCATAACTATTCATCCGATTCTAACGAACGTTGAAACTTACAGATTGTGTTTCATTCTCTTTCTAAAGATATAATTGCCAATGTCCTCCCAAGTTTAGCCCAGGAATAAATTTGTTTTGGCCATAGCATCATATCTATTCGGCTGATTCTAATGAAATTTGAAATCCTTATGCTGTTTTACATTCTCTTTCGAATGATATAATTGCTAAGGTCCTCCAAAGGTTAGCCCGTGAAATATTTTGTTTTGAAAATAATATCATAACTATTTCGCTGATTCAACGAAATTTGGAATTCTTATGCTGTTTTACATTCTCTTTCGAATGATATAATTGCTAAGGTCCTCCAAAGTTTAGCCCGGGAATTATTTTGTTTTGGCAATAACATCATAACTATTCAGCCGATTCTAACGAACGTTGAAACTTACGGATTGTTTTTCATTCTCTTTCTAAAGATATAATTACCAATGTCCTCCCAAGTTTAGCCCAGGAATTAATTTGTTTTGGCCATAGCATCATAACTATCCGGCTAATTCTAATAAAATTTGAAATCCTTATGCTGTTTTACATTCTCTTTCGATTGATATAATTGCTAAGGTCCTCCAAAGGTTAGCCCGTGAAATATTTTGTTTTGAAAATAATATCATAACTATTTCGCTGATTCAACGAAATTTGAAATCCTTATGCTGTTTTACATTCTCTTTCGGATGATATAATTGCTAAGGTCCTCAAAAGGTTAGCCAGGAATTATTTTGTTTTGGCAATAACATCATAACTATTCAGCCGATTCTAACGAACGTTGAAACTTACAGATTGTGTTTCATTCTCTTTCTAAAGATATAATTACCAATGTCCTTCAAAGTTTAGCCCAGGAATTAATTTGTTTTGGCCATAGCATCATAACTATCCGGCTAATTCTAACGAAATTTGAAATCCTTATGCTGTTTTACATTCTCTTTCGAATAATATAATTGCTAAGGTCCTCCAAAGGTTAGCCCGGGAATTATTTTGTTGTGAAAATAATATCATAACTATTTGGCTGATTCTAACGAAATTTGAAATGCTTATGCTGTTTTACATTCTCTTTCGAATGATATAATTGCTAAGGTCCTCAACAGGTTAGCCAGGGAATTATTTTGTTTTGGCAATAACATCATAACTATTCAGCCGATTCTAACGAACGTTGAAACTTACAGATTGTTTTTCATTCTCTTTCTAAAGATATAATTACCAATGTCCTCCCAAGTTTAGACCGGGAATTAATTTGTTTTGGCCATAGCATCATAACTATTCGGCTGATTCTAACGAAATTTGAAATCTTTATGCTGTTTTACATTCTCTTTCGAATGATATAATTGCTAAGGTCCTCCAAAGGTTAGCCCGGGAAGTATTTCTTTTGAAAATAATATCATAACTATTTGGCTGATTCTAACGAAATTTGAAATCCTTATGCTGTTTTACATTCTCTTTCGAATGATTTAATTGCTAAGGTCCTCCAAAGGTTAGCCCGGGAATTATTTTGTTTTAAGAACAATATCATAACTATTCAGCCGATTCTAACGAACGTTAAAACTTACGGATTGTTTTTCATTTTCTTTCCAAAGATATAATTACCAATGTCCTCCCAAGTTTAGCCCAGGAATTAATTTATTTTGGCCATAACATCATAACTATCCGGCTAATTCTAACGAAATTTGAAATCCTTATGCTGTTTTACATTCTCTTTCGAATGATATAATTGCTAAGGTCCTCCAAAGGTTAGCCTGCGAATTATTTTGTTTTGAAAATAATGTTATAACTTTTTTGCTGATTCTAATGAAATTTGAAATTCTTATGCTGTTTTACATTCTCTTTCGAATGATATAATTGCTAAGGGCCTCCAAAGGTTAGCCCGGGAATTATTTTGTTTTGGGAATAATATCATAACTATTCAGCCGATTCTAACTAATGTTAAAACTTACGGATTGTTTTTCATTCTCTTTCTAAAGATATAATTACCAATGTCCTTCCAAGTTTAGCCCGGGAATTAATTTGTTTTGGCCATAGCATCATAACTATCCGGCTAATTCTAACGAAATTTGAAATACTTCTGCTGTTTTACATTCTCTTTCGAATGATATAATTGCTAAGGTCCTCCAAAGGTTAGCCTGGGAATTATTTTGTTTTGGAAATAATTTCATAACTATTTAGCCGATTCTAACGAACGTTAAAACTTACGGATTGTTTTTCATTCTCTTTCTAAAGATATAATTACCAATGTCCTCCCAAGTTGAGCCCAGGAATTAATTTGTTTTGGCCATAGCATCATAACTATCCGGCTAATTCTAACGAAATTTGAAATCCTTATGCTGTTTTACATTCTCTTTCGAATGATATAATTGCTAAGGTCCTCCAAAGGTTACCCCGGGAATTATTTTGTTTTGAAAATAATATCATAACTATTTGGCTGATTCTAACGAAATTTGAAATCCTTATGCTGTTTTACATTCTCTTTCGAATGATATAATAGCTAAGGTCCTCAAAAGGTTAGCCAGGGAATTATTTTGTTTTGGCAATAACATCATAACTATTCAGCCGATTCTAACGAACGTTGAAACTTACAGATTGTTTTTCATTCTCTTTCTAAAGATATAATTACCAATGTCCTCCCAAGTTTACCCCAGGAATTAATTTGTTTTGGCCATAGCATCATAACTATTCGGCTGATTCTAACGAAATTTGAAATCCTTATGCTGTTTTACATTCTCTTTCGAATGATTTAATTGCTAAGGTCCTCCAAAGGTTAGCCCGGGAATTATTTTGTTTTGGGAATAATATCATAACTATTCAGCCGATTCTAACGAACGTTAAAACTTACGGATTGTTTTTCATTCTCTTTCTAAAGATATAATTACCAATGTCCTCCCAAGTTTAGCCCAAGAATTAATTTGTTTTTGGCCATAGCATCATAACTATCCGGCTAATTCTAACGAAATTTGAAATCCCTATGCTTTTTTACATTCTCTTTCGAATGATATAATTGCTAAGGTCCTCAAAAGGTTAGCCAGAAATTATTTTGTTTTGGCAATAACATCATAACTATTCAGCCGATTCTAACGAACGTTGAAACTTACAGAATGTTTTTCATTCTCTTTCTAAAGATATAATTGCCAATGTCCTCCCAAGTTTAGCCCAGGAATTCATTTGTTTTGGCCATAGCATCATAACTATTCGGCTGATTCTAACGAAATTTCAAATGCTTATTCTTTTTTAAATTCTCTTTCGAATGATATAATTGCTAAGGTCCTCAAAAGGTTAGCCAGGAATTATTTTGTTTTGGCAATAACATCATAACTATTCATCCGATTCTAACGAACGTTGAAACTTACAGATTGTGTTTCATTCTCTTTCTAAAGATATAATTGCCAATGTCCTCCCAAGTTTAGCCCAGGAATAAATTTGTTTTTGCCATAGCATCATATCTATTCGGCTGATTCTAATGAAATTTGAAATCCTTATGCTGTTTTACATTCTCTTTCGAATGATATAATTGCTAAGGTCCTCCAAAGGTTAGCCCGTGAAATATTTTGTTTTGAAAATAATATCATAACTATTTCGCTGATTCAACGAAATTTGGAATTCTTATGCTGTTTTACATTCTCTTTCGAATGATATAATTGCTAAGGTCCTCCAAAGTTTAGCCCGGGAATTATTTTGTTTTGGCAATAACATCATAACTATTCAGCCGATTCTAACGAACGTTGAAACTTACCGATTGTTTTTCATTCTCTTTCTAAAGATATAATTACCAATGTCCTCCCAAGTTTAGCCCAGGAATTAATTTGTTTTGGCCATAGCATCATAACTATCCGGCTAATTCTAATGAAATTTGAAATCCTTATGCTGTTTTACATTCTCTTTCGATTGATATAATTGCTAAGGTCCTCCAAAGGTTAGCCCGTGAAATATTTTGTTTTGAAAATAATATCATAACTACATATTTCGCTGATTCAACGAAATTTGAAATCCTTATGCTGTTTTACATTCTCTTTCGGATGATATAATTGCTAAGGTCCTCAAAAGGTTAGCCAGGAATTATTTTGTTTTGGCAATAACATCATAACTATTCAGCCGATTCTAACGAACGTTGAAACTTACAGATTGTGTTTCATTCTCTTTCTAAAGATATAATTACCAATGTCCTTCCAAGTTTAGCCCAGGAATTAATTTGTTTTGGCCATAGCATCATAACTATCCGGCTAATTCTAACGAAATTTGAAATCCTTATGCTGTTTTACATTCTCTTTCGAATAATATAATTGCTAAGGTCCTCCAAAGGTTAGCCCGGGAATTATTTTGTTGTGAAAATAATATCATAACTATTTGGCTGATTCTAACGAAATTTGAAATGCTTATGCTGTTTTACATTCTCTTTCGAATGATATAATTGCTAAGGTCCTCAACAGGTTAGCCAGGGAATTATTTTGTTTTGGCAATAACATCATAACTATTCAGCCGATTCTAACGAACGTTGAAACTTACAGATTGTTTTTCATTCTCTTTCTAAAGATATAATTACCAATGTCCTCCCAAGTTTAGACCGGGAATTAATTTGTTTTGGCCATAGCATCATAACTATTCGGCTGATTCTAACGAAATTTGAAATCTTTATGCTGTTTTACATTCTCTTTCGAATGATATAATTGCTAAGGTCCTCCAAAGGTTAGCCCGGGAAGTATTTCTTTTGAAAATAATATCATAACTATTTGGCTGATTCTAACGAAATTTGAAATCCTTATGCTGTTTTACATTCTCTTTCGAATGATTTAATTGCTAAGGTCCTCCAAAGGTTAGCCCGGGAATTATTTTGTTTTAAGAACAATATCATAACTATTCAGCCGATTCTAACGAACGTTAAAACTTACGGATTGTTTTTCATTTTCTTTCCAAAGATATAATTACCAATGTCCTCCCAAGTTTAGCCCAGGAATTAATTTATTTTGGCCATAACATCATAACTATCCGGCTAATTCTAACGAAATTTGAAATCCTTATGCTGTTTTACATTCTCTTTCGAATGATATAATTGCTAAGGTCCTCCAAAGGTTAGCCTGCGAATTATTTTGTTTTGAAAATAATGTCATAACTTTTTTGCTGATTCTAATGAAATTTGAAATTCTTATGCTGTTTTACATTCTCTTTCGAATGATATAATTGCTAAGGGCCTCCAAAGGTTAGCCCGGGAATTATTTTGTTTTGGGAATAATATCATAACTATTCAGCCGATTCTAACTAATGTTAAAACTTACGGATTGTTTTTCATTCTCTTTCTAAAGATATAATTACCAATGTCCTTCCAAGTTTAGCCCGGGAATTAATTTGTTTTGGCCATAGCATCATAACTATCCGGCTAATTCTAACGAAATTTGAAATACTTCTGCTGTTTTACATTCTCTTTCGAATGATATAATTGCTAAGGTCCTCCAAAGGTTAGCCTGGGAATTATTTTGTTTTGGAAATAATTTCATAACTATTTAGCCGATTCTAACGAACGTTAAAACTTACGGATTGTTTTTCATTCTCTTTCTAAAGATATAATTACCAATGTCCTCCCAAGTATAGCCCAGGAATTAATTTGTTTTGGCCATAGCATCATAACTATCCGGCTAATTCTAACGAAATTTGAGAATACTTCTGCTGTTTTACATTCTCTTTCGAATGATATAATTGCTAAGGTCCTCCAAAGGTTAGCCTGGGAATTATTTTGTTTTGGAAATAATTTCATAACTATTCAGCCGATTCTAACGAACCTTAAAACTTACGGATTGTTTTTCATTCTCTTTCTAAAGATATAATTACCAATGTCCTCCCAAGTTGAGCCCAGGAATTAATTTGTTTTGGCCATAGCATCATAACTATCCGGCTAATTCTAACGAAATTTGAAATCCTTATGCTGTTTTACATTCTCTTTCGAATGATATAATTGCTAAGGTCCTCCAAAGGTTACCCCGGGAATTATTTTGTTTTGAAAATAATATCATAACTATTTGGCTGATTCTAACGAAATTTGAAATCCTTATGCTGTTTTACATTCTCTTTCGAATGATATAATAGCTAAGGTCCTCAAAAGGTTAGCCAGGGAATTATTTTGTTTTGGCAATAACATCATAACTATTCAGCCGATTCTAACGAACGTTGAAACTTACAGATTGTTTTTCATTCTCTTTCTAAAGATATAATTACCAATGTCCTCCCAAGTTTACCCCAGGAATTAATTTGTTTTGGCCATAGCATCATAACTATTCGGCTGATTCTAACGAAATTTGAAATCCTTATGCTGTTTTACATTCTCTTTCGAATGATTTAATTGCTAAGGTCCTCCAAAGGTTAGCCCGGGAATTATTTTGTTTTTGGAATAATATCATAACTATTCAGCCGATTCTAACGAACGTTAAAACTTACGGATTGTTTTTCATTCTCTTTCTAAAGATATAATTACCAATGTCCTCCCAAGTTTAGCCCAAGAATTAATTTGTTTTTGGCCATAGCATCATAACTATCCGGCTAATTCTAACGAAATTTGAAATCCCTATGCTTTTTTACATTCTCTTTCGAATGATATAATTGCTAAGGTCCTCAAAAGGTTAGCCAGAAATTATTTTGTTTTGGCAATAACATCATATCTATTCAGCCGATTCTAACGAACGTTGAAACTTAAAAATTGTTTTTCATTCTCTTTCCAAAGATATAATTACCAATGTCCTCCCAAGTTTAGCCCAGGAATTAATTTGTTTTGGCCATAGCATCATAACTATCCGGCTAATTCTAACGAAATTTGAAATCCTTATGCTGTTTTACATTCTCTTTCGAATGATATAATTGCTAAGCTCCTCCAAAGGTTAGCCCGGGAATTATTTTGTTTTGGGAATAATATCATAACTATTCAGCCGATTCTAACGAACGTTAAAACTTACGGATTGTTTTTCATTCTCTTTCTAAAGATATAATTACCAATGTCCTCCCAAGTTTAGCCCAGGAATTAATTTGTTTTTGGCCATAGCATCATAACTATCCGGCTAATTCTAACGATATTTTTAATCCTTATGCTTTTTTACATTCTCTTTCGAATGATATAATTGCTAAGGTCCTCAAAAGGTTAGCCAGGAATTATTTTGTTTTGGCAATAACATCATAACTATTCAGCCGATTCTAACGAACGTTGAAACTTAAAAATTGTTTTTCATTCTCTTTCCAAAGATATAATTACCAATGTCCTCCCAAGTTTAGCCCAGGAATTAATTTGTTTTGGCCATAGCATCATAACTATCCGGCTAATTCTAACGAAATTTGAAATCCTTATGCTATTTTACATTCTCTTTCGAATGATATAATTGCTAAGGTCCTCCAAAGGTTAGCCCGGAAATTATTTTGTTTTGGGAATAATATCATAACTATTCAGCCGATTCTAACAAACGTTAAAACTTACGGATTGTTTTTCATTCTCTTTCTAAAGATATAATTACCAATGTCCTCCCAAGTTTAGCCCAGGAATTAATTTGTTTTTGGCCATAGCATCATAACTATCCGGCTAATTCTAACGAAATTTGAAATCCTTATGCTGTTTTACATTCTCTTTCGAATGATATAATTGCTAAGGTCCTACAAAGGTTAGCCCGGGAATTATTTTGTTTTGAAAATAATATCATAACTATTTGGCTGATTCTAACGAAATTTGAAATCCTTATGCTGTTTTACATTCTCTTTCGGATGATATAATTGCTAAGGTCCTCAAAAGGTTAGCCAGGGAATTATTTTGTTTTGGCAATAACATCATAACTATTCATCCGATTCTAAAGAACGTTGAAACTTAGGGATTATTTTTCATTCTCTTTCTAAAGATATAATTACCAATGTCCTCCCAAGTTGAGCCCAGGAATTAATTTGTTTTGGCCATAGCATCATAACTATCCGGCTAATTCTAACGAAATTTGAAATCCTTATGCTGTTTTACATTCTCTTTCGAATGATATAATTGCTAAGGTCCTCCAAAGGTTACCCCGGGAATTATTTTGTTTTGAAAATAATATCATAACTATTTGGCTGATTCTAACGAAATTTGAAATCCTTATGCTGTTTTACATTCTCTTTCGAATGATATAATAGCTAAGGTCCTCAAAAGGTTAGCCAGGGAATTATTTTGTTTTGGCAATAACATCATAACTATTCAGCCGATTCTAACGAACGTTGAAACTTACAGATTGTTTTTCATTCTCTTTCTAAAGATATAATTACCAATGTCCTCCCAAGTTTACCCCAGGAATTAATTTGTTTTGGCCATAGCATCATAACTATTCCGCTGATTCTAACGAAATTTGAAATCCTTATGCTGTTTTACATTCTCTTTCGAATGATTTAATTGCTAAGGTCCTCCAAAGGTTAGCCCGGGAATTATTTTGTTTTTGGAATAATATCATAACTATTCAGCCGATTCTAACGAACGTTAAAACTTACGGATTGTTTTTCATTCTCTTTCTAAAGATATAATTACCAATGTCCTTCCAAGTTTAGCCCGGGAATTAATTTGTTTTGGCCATAGCATCATAACTATCCGGCTAATTCTAACGAAATTTGAAATACTTCTGCTGTTTTACATTCTCTTTCGAATGATATAATTGCTAAGGTCCTCCAAAGGTTAGCCTGGGAATTATTTTGTTTTGGAAATAATTTCATAACTATTTAGCCGATTCTAACGAACGTTAAAACTTACGGATTGTTTTTCATTCTCTTTCTAAAGATATAATTACCAATGTCCTCCCAAGTATAGCCCAGGAATTAATTTGTTTTGGCCATAGCATCATAACTATCCGGCTAATTCTAACGAAATTTGAAATACTTCTGCTGTTTTACATTCTCTTTCGAATGATATAATTGCTAAGGTCCTCCAAAGGTTAGCCTGGGAATTATTTTGTTTTGGAAATAATTTCATAACTATTCAGCCGATTCTAACGAACCTTAAAACTTACGGATTGTTTTTCATTCTCTTTCTAAAGATATAATTACCAATGTCCTCCCAAGTTGAGCCCAGGAATTAATTTGTTTTGGCCATAGCATCATAACTATCCGGCTAATTCTAACGAAATTTGAAATCCTTATGCTGTTTTACATTCTCTTTCGAATGATATAATTGCTAAGGTCCTCCAAAGGTTACCCCGGGAATTATTTTGTTTTGAAAATAATATCATAACTATTTGGCTGATTCTAACGAAATTTGAAATCCTTATGCTGTTTTACATTCTCTTTCGAATGATATAATAGCTAAGGTCCTCAAAAGGTTAGCCAGGGAATTATTTTGTTTTGGCAATAACATCATAACTATTCAGCCGATTCTAACGAACGTTGAAACTTACAGATTGTTTTTCATTCTCTTTCTAAAGATATAATTACCAATGTCCTCCCAAGTTTACCCCAGGAATTAATTTGTTTTGGCCATAGCATCATAACTATTCGGCTGATTCTAACGAAATTTGAAATCCTTATGCTGTTTTACATTCTCTTTCGAATGATTTAATTGCTAAGGTCCTCCAAAGGTTAGCCCGGGAATTATTTTGTTTTTGGAATAATATCATAACTATTCAGCCGATTCTAACGAACGTTAAAACTTACGGATTGTTTTTCATTCTCTTTCTAAAGATATAATTACCAATGTCCTCCCAAGTTTAGCCCAAGAATTAATTTGTTTTTGGCCATAGCATCATAACTATCCGGCTAATTCTAACGAAATTTGAAATCCCTATGCTTTTTTACATTCTCTTTCGAATGATATAATTGCTAAGGTCCTCAAAAGGTTAGCCAGAAATTATTTTGTTTTGGCAATAACATCATAACTATTCAGCCGATTCTAACGAACGTTGAAACTTAAAAATTGTTTTTCATTCTCTTTCCAAAGATATAATTACCAATGTCCTCCCAAGTTTAGCCCAGGAATTAATTTGTTTTGGCCATAGCATCATAACTATCCGGCTAATTCTAACGAAATTTGAAATCCTTATGCTGTTTTACATTCTCTTTCGAATGATATAATTGCTAAGGTCCTCCAAAGGTTAGCCCGGGAATTATTTTGTTTTGGGAATAATATCATAACTATTCAGCCGATTCTAACGAACGTTAAAACTTACGGATTGTTTTTCATTCTCTTTCTAAAGATATAATTACCAATGTCCTCCCAAGTTTAGCCCAGGAATTAATTTGTTTTTGGCCATAGCATCATAACTATCCGGCTAATTCTAACGATATTTTTAATCCTTATGCTTTTTTACATTCTCTTTCGAATGATATAATTGCTAAGGTCCTCAAAAGGTTAGCCAGGAATTATTTTGTTTTGGCAATAACATCATAACTATTCAGCCGATTCTAACGAACGTTGAAACTTAAAAATTGTTTTTCATTCTCTTTCCAAAGATATAATTACCAATGTCCTCCCAAGTTTAGCCCAGGAATTAATTTGTTTTGGCCATAGCATCATAACTATCCGGCTAATTCTAACGAAATTTGAAATCCTTATGCTATTTTACATTCTCTTTCGAATGATATAATTGCTAAGGTCCTCCAAAGGTTAGCCCGGAAATTATTTTGTTTTGGGAATAATATCATAACTATTCAGCCGATTCTAACAAACGTTAAAACTTACGGATTGTTTTTCATTCTCTTTCTAAAGATATAATTACCAATGTCCTCCCAAGTTTAGCCCAGGAATTAATTTGTTTTTGGCCATAGCATCATAACTATCCGGCTAATTCTAACGAAATTTGAAATCCTTATGCTGTTTTACATTCTCTTTCGAATGATATAATTGCTAAGGTCCTCCAAAGGTTACCCCGGGAATTATTTTGTTTTGAAAATAATATCATAACTATTTGGCTGATTCTAACGAAATTTGAAATCCTTATGCTGTTTTACATTCTCTTTCGAATGATATAATAGCTAAGGTCCTCAAAAGGTTAGCCAGGGAATTATTTTGTTTTGGCAATAACATCATAACTATTCAGCCGATTCTAACGAACGTTGAAACTTACAGATTGTTTTTCATTCTCTTTCTAAAGATATAATTACCAATGTCCTCCCAAGTTTACCCCAGGAATTAATTTGTTTTGGCCATAGCATCATAACTATTCGGCTGATTCTAACGAAATTTGAAATCCTTATGCTGTTTTACATTCTCTTTCGAATGATTTAATTGCTAAGGTCCTCCAAAGGTTAGCCCGGGAATTATTTTGTTTTTGGAATAATATCATAACTATTCAGCCGATTCTAACGAACGTTAAAACTTACGGATTGTTTTTCATTCTCTTTCTAAAGATATAATTACCAATGTCCTTCCAAGTTTAGCCCGGGAATTAATTTGTTTTGGCCATAGCATCATAACTATCCGGCTAATTCTAACGAAATTTGAAATACTTCTGCTGTTTTACATTCTCTTTCGAATGATATAATTGCTAAGGTCCTCCAAAGGTTAGCCTGGGAATTATTTTGTTTTGGAAATAATTTCATAACTATTTAGCCGATTCTAACGAACGTTAAAACTTACGGATTGTTTTTCATTCTCTTTCTAAAGATATAATTACCAATGTCCTCCCAAGTATAGCCCAGGAATTAATTTGTTTTGGCCATAGCATCATAACTATCCGGCTAATTCTAACGAAATTTGAAATACTTCTGCTGTTTTACATTCTCTTTCGAATGATATAATTGCTAAGGTCCTCCAAAGGTTAGCCTGGGAATTATTTTGTTTTGGAAATAATTTCATAACTATTCAGCCGATTCTAACGAACCTTAAAACTTACGGATTGTTTTTCATTCTCTTTCTAAAGATATAATTACCAATGTCCTCCCAAGTTGAGCCCAGGAATTAATTTGTTTTGGCCATAGCATCATAACTATCCGGCTAATTCTAACGAAATTTGAAATCCTTATGCTGTTTTACATTCTCTTTCGAATGATATAATTGCTAAGGTCCTCCAAAGGTTACCCCGGGAATTATTTTGTTTTGAAAATAATATCATAACTATTTGGCTGATTCTAACGAAATTTGAAATCCTTATGCTGTTTTACATTCTCTTTCGAATGATATAATAGCTAAGGTCCTCAAAAGGTTAGCCAGGGAATTATTTTGTTTTGGCAATAACATCATAACTATTCAGCCGATTCTAACGAACGTTGAAACTTACAGATTGTTTTTCATTCTCTTTCTAAAGATATAATTACCAATGTCCTCCCAAGTTTACCCCAGGAATTAATTTGTTTTGGCCATAGCATCATAACTATTCGGCTGATTCTAACGAAATTTGAAATCCTTATGCTGTTTTACATTCTCTTTCGAATGATTTAATTGCTAAGGTCCTCCAAAGGTTAGCCCGGGAATTATTTTGTTTTTGGAATAATATCATAACTATTCAGCCGATTCTAACGAACGTTAAAACTTACGGATTGTTTTTCATTCTCTTTCTAAAGATATAATTACCAATGTCCTCCCAAGTTTAGCCCAAGAATTAATTTGTTTTTGGCCATAGCATCATAACTATCCGGCTAATTCTAACGAAATTTGAAATCCCTATGCTTTTTTACATTCTCTTTCGAATGATATAATTGCTAAGGTCCTCAAAAGGTTAGCCAGAAATTATTTTGTTTTGGCAATAACATCATAACTATTCAGCCGATTCTAACGAACGTTGAAACTTAAAAATTGTTTTTCATTCTCTTTCCAAAGATATAATTACCAATGTCCTCCCAAGTTTAGCCCAGGAATTAATTTGTTTTGGCCATAGCATCATAACTATCCGGCTAATTCTAACGAAATTTGAAATCCTTATGCTGTTTTACATTCTCTTTCGAATGATATAATTGCTAAGGTCCTCCAAAGGTTAGCCCGGGAATTATTTTGTTTTGGGAATAATATCATAACTATTCAGCCGATTCTAACGAACGTTAAAACTTACGGATTGTTTTTCATTCTCTTTCTAAAGATATAATTACCAATGTCCTCCCAAGTTTAGCCCAGGAATTAATTTGTTTTTGGCCATAGCATCATAACTATCCGGCTAATTCTAACGATATTTTTAATCCTTATGCTTTTTTACATTCTCTTTCGAATGATATAATTGCTAAGGTCCTCAAAAGGTTAGCCAGGAATTATTTTGTTTTGGCAATAACATCATAACTATTCAGCCGATTCTAACGAACGTTGAAACTTAAAAATTGTTTTTCATTCTCTTTCCAAAGATATAATTACCAATGTCCTCCCAAGTTTAGCCCAGGAATTAATTTGTTTTGGCCATAGCATCATAACTATCCGGCTAATTCTAACGAAATTTGAAATCCTTATGCTATTTTACATTCTCTTTCGAATGATATAATTGCTAAGGTCCTCCAAAGGTTAGCCCGGAAATTATTTTGTTTTGGGAATAATATCATAACTATTCAGCCGATTCTAACAAACGTTAAAACTTACGGATTGTTTTTCATTCTCTTTCTAAAGATATAATTACCAATGTCCTCCCAAGTTTAGCCCAGGAATTAATTTGTTTTTGGCCATAGCATCATAACTATCCGGCTAATTCTAACGAAATTTGAAATCCTTATGCTGTTTTACATTCTCTTTCGAATGATATAATTGCTAAGGTCCTACAAAGGTTAGCCCGGGAATTATTTTGTTTTGAAAATAATATCATAACTATTTGGCTGATTCTAACGAAATTTGAAATCCTTATGCTGTTTTACATTCTCTTTCGGATGATATAATTGCTAAGGTCCTCAAAAGGTTAGCCAGGGAATTATTTTGTTTTGGCAATAACATCATAACTATTCAGCCGATTCTAACGAACGTTGAAACTTACAGATTGTTTTTCATTCTCTTTCTAAAGATATAATTACCAATGTCCTCCCAAGTTTACCCCAGGAATTAATTTGTTTTGGCCATAGCATCATAACTATTCGGCTGATTCTAACGAAATTTGAAATCCTTATGCTGTTTTACATTCTCTTTCGAATGATTTAATTGCTAAGGTCCTCCAAAGGTTAGCCCGGGAATTATTTTGTTTTTGGAATAATATCATAACTATTCAGCCGATTCTAACGAACGTTAAAACTTACGGATTGTTTTTCATTCTCTTTCTAAAGATATAATTACCAATGTCCTCCCAAGTTTAGCCCAAGAATTAATTTGTTTTTGGCCATAGCATCATAACTATCCGACTAATTCTAACGAAATTTGAAATCCCTATGCTTTTTTACATTCTCTTTCGAATGATATAATTGCTAAGGTCCTCAAAAGGTTAGCCAGGAATTATTTTGTTTTGGCAATAACATCATAACTATTCAGCCGATTCTAACGAACGTTGAAACTTAAAAATTGTTTTTCATTCTCTTTCCAAAGATATAATTACCAATGTCCTCCCAAGTTTAGCCCAGGAATTAATTTGTTTTGGCCATAGCATCATAACTATCCGGCTAATTCTAACGAAATTTGAAATCCTTATGCTGTTTTACATTCTCTTTCGAATGATATAATTGCTAAGGTCCTCCAAAGGTTAGCCCGGGAATTATTTTGTTTTGGGAATAATATCATAACTATTCAGCCGATTCTAACGAACGTTAAAACTTACGGATTGTTTTTCATTCTCTTTCTAAAGATATAATTACCAATGTCCTCCCAAGTTTAGCCCAGGAATTAATTTGTTTTTGGCCATAGCATCATAACTATCCGGCTAATTCTAACGATATTTTTAATCCTTATGCTTTTTTACATTCTCTTTCGAATGATATAATTGCTAAGGTCCTCAAAAGGTTAGCTAGGAATTATTTTGTTTTGGCAATAACATCATAACTATTCAGCCGATTCTAACGAACGTTGAAACTTAAAAATTGTTTTTCATTCTCTTTCCAAAGATATAATTACCAATGTCCTCCCAAGTTTAGCCCAGGAATTAATTTGTTTTGGCCATAGCATCATAACTATCCGGCTAATTCTAACGAAATTTGAAATCCTTATGCTATTTTACATTCTCTTTCGAATGATATAATTGCTAAGGTCCTCCAAAGGTTAGCCCGGGAATTATTTTGTTTTGGGAATAATATCATAACTATTCAGCCGATTCTAACGAACGTTAAAACTTACGGATTGTTTTTCATTCTCTTTCTAAAGATATAATTACCAATGTCCTCCCAAGTTTAGCCCAGGAATTAATTTGTTTTTGGCCATAGCATCATAACTATCCGGCTAATTCTAACGAAATTTGAAATCCTTATGCTGTTTTACATTCTCTTTCGAATGATATAATTGCTAAGGTCCTACAAAGGTTAGCCCGGGAATTATTTTGTTTTGAAAATAATATCATAACTATTTGGCTGATTCTAACGAAATTTGAAATCCTTATGCTGTTTTACATTCTCTTTCGGATGATATAATTGCTAAGGTCCTCAAAAGGTTAGCCAGGGAATTATTTTGTTTTGGCAATAACATCATAACTATTCATCCGATTCTAAAGAACGTTGTAACTTAGGGATTATTTTTCATTCTCTTTCTAAAGATATAATTACCAATGTCCTCCCAAGTTTAGCCCAGGAATTAATTTGTTTTGGCCATAGCATCATAACTATCCGGCTAATTCTAACGAAATTTGAAATCCTTATGCTGTTTTACATTCTCTTTCGAATGATATAATTGCTAAGGTCCTCCAAAGGTTAGCCCGGGAATTATTTTGTTTTAAAAATAATATCATAACTATTTGGCTGATTCTAACGAAATTTGAAATCCTTATGCTGTTTTACATTCTCTTTCGGATGATATAATTGCTAAGGTCCTCAAAAGGTTAGCCAGGGAATTATTTTGTTTTGGCAATAACATCATAACTATTCATCCGATTCTAAAGAACGTTGAAACTTAGGGATTATTTTTCATTCTCTTTCTAAAGATATAATTACCAATGTCCTCCCAAGTTTAGCCCAGGAATTAATTTGTTTTGGCCATAGCATCATAACTATTTGGCTAATTCTAACGAAATTTGAAATCCTTATGCTGTTTTACATTCTCTTTCGAATGATATAATTGCTAAGGTCCTCCAAAGGTTAGCCCGGGAATTATTTTGTTTTGAAAATAATATCATAACTATTTGGCTGATTCTAACGAAATTTGAAATCCTTATGCTTTTTTAAATTCTCTTTCGAATGATATAATTGCTAAGGTCCTCAAAAGGTTAGCCAGGAATTATTTTGTTTTGGCAATAACATCATAACTATTCATCCGATTCTAACGAACGTTGAAACTTACAGATTGTGTTTCATTCTCTTTCTAAAGATATAATTGCCAATGTCCTCTCAAGTTTAGCCAAGGAATAAATTTGTTTTGGCAAATGCATCATATCTATTCGGCAGATTCTAATGAAATTTGAAATCCTTATGCTGTTTTACATTCACTTTCGAATGATATAATTGCTAAGGTCCTCCAAAGGTTAGCCCGTGAATTATTTTGTTTTGAAAATAATATTATAACTATTTGGCTGATTCAACGAAATTTGGAATTCTTATGCTGTTTTACATTCTCTTTCGAATGATATAATTGCTAAGGTCCTCCAAAGTTTAGCCCGGGAATTATTTTGTTTTAGGAATAATATCATAACTATTCAGCCGATTCTAACGAACGTTAAAACTTACGGATTGTTTTTCATTCTCTTTCTAAAGATATAATTACCAATGTCCTCACAAGTTTAGCCTAGGAATTAATTTGTTTTGGCCATAGCATCATAACTATTTGGCTAATTCTAACGAAATTTGAAATCCTTATGCTGTTTTACATTCTCTTTCGAATGATATAATTGCTAAGGTCCTCCAAAGGTTAGCCCGGGAATTATTTTGTTTTGAAAATAATATTATAACTATTTGGCTGATTCTAACGAAATTTGAAATGCTTATGCTGTTTTACATTCTCTTTCGAATGATATAATTGCTAAGGTCCTCAAAAGGTTAGCCAGGAATTATTTTGTTTTGGCAATAACATCATAACTATTCATCCGATTCTAACGAACGTTGAAACTTACAGATTGTTTTTCATTCTCTTTCTAAAGATATAATTGCCAATGTCCTCCCAAGTTTAGCCCAGGAATTAATTCGTTTTGGCCATAGCATCATAACTATTCGGCTGATTCTAACGAAATTTGAAATCCTTATGCTGTTTTACATTCTCTTTCGAATGATATAATTGCTAAGGTCCTCCAAAGGTTAGCCCGTGAATTATTTTGTTTTGAAAATAATATCATAACTATTTGGCTGATTCTAACGAAATTTGGAATCCTCATGCTGTTTTACATTCTCTTTCGAATGATATAATTGCTAAGCTCCTCCAAAGGTTAGCCAGGAATTATTTTGTTTTGGCAATAACATCATAACTATTCATCCGATTCTAACGAACTTTAAAACTTACGGATTGTTTTTCATTCTCTTTCTAAAGATATAATTACCAATGTCCTCCCAAGTTAGCCCAGGGATTAATTTGTTTTGGCCATAGCATCATAACTATCCGGCTAATTCTAACGAAATTTTTAATCCTTATGCTGTTTTACATTCTCTTTCGAATGATATAATTGCTAAGGTCCTCCAAAGGTTAGCCCGGGAATTATTTTGTTTTGGGAATAATATCATAACTATTCAGCCGATTCTAACGAACGTTAAAACTTACGGATTGTTTTTCATTCTCTTTCTAAAGATATAATTACCAATGTCCTCCCAAGTTTAGCCTAGGAATTAATTTGTTTTGGCCATAGCATCATAACTATCCGGCTAATTCTAATGAAATTTGAAATCCTTATGCTGTTTTACATTCTCTTTCGAATGATATAATTGCTAAGGTCCTCCAAAGGTTAGCCCGGGAATTATTTTGTTTTGAAAATAATATCCTAACTATTTGGCTGATTCTAACGAAATTTGAAATCCTTATGCTGTTTTACATTCTCTTTCGGATGATATAATTGCTAAGGTCCTCAAAAGGTTAGCCAGGGAATTATTTTGTTTTGGCAATAACATCATAACTATTCATCCGATTCTAACGAACGTTGAAACTTACGGATTGTTTTTCATTCTTTTTCTAAAGATATAATTACCAATGTCCTCCCAAGTTTAGCCCAGGAATTAATTTGTTTTGGCCATAGCATCATAACTATCCGGCTAATTCTAACGAAATTTGAAATCCTTATGCTGTTTTACATTCTCTTTCGAATGATATAATTGCTAAGGTCCTCCAAAGGTTAGCCCGGGAATTATTTTGTTTTGAAAATAATATCATAACTATTTGGCTGATTCTAACGAAATTTAAAATCCTTATGCTGTTTTACATTCTCTTTCGGATGATATAATTGCTAAGGTCCTCAAAAGGTTAGCCAGGGAATTATTTTGTTTTGGCAATAACATCATAACTATTCATCCGATTCTAACGAACTTTGAAACTTACAGAATGTTTTTCATTCTCTTTCTAAAGATATAATTGCCAATGTCCTCCCAAGTTTAGCCCAGGAATTCATTTGTTTTGGCCATAGCATCATAACTATTCGGCTGATTCTAACGAAATTTGAAATCCTTATGCTGTTTTACATTCTCTTTCGAATGATATAATTGCTAAGGTCCTCCAAAGGTTAGCCAGGAATTATTTTGTTTTGGCAATAACATCATAACTATTCATCCGATTCTAACGAACGTTGAAACTTACAGATTGTGTTTCATTCTCTTTCTAAAGATATAATTGCCAATGTCCTCCCAAGTTTAGCCCAGGAATAAATTTGTTTTGGCTATAGCATCATATCTATTCGGCTGATTCTAATGAAATTTGAAATCCTTATGCTGTTTTACATTCTCTTTCGAATGATATAATTGCTAAGGTCCTCCAAAGGTTAGCCCGTGAAATATTTTGTTTTGAAAATAATATCATAACTATTTGGCTGATTCAACGAAATTTGGAATTCTTATGCTGTTTTACATTCTCTTTCGAATGATATAATTGCTAAGGTCCTCCAAAGTTTAGCCCGGGAATTATTTTGTTTTAGGAATAATTTCATAACTATTCAGCCGATTCTAACGAACGTTAAAACTTACATATTGTTTTTCATTCTCTTTCTAAAGATATAATTACCAATGTCCTTCCAAGTTTAGCCCAGGAATTAATTTGTTTTGGCCATAGCATCATAACTATCCGGCTAATTCTAACGAAATTTGAAATCCTTATG
Source organism: Ceratothoa steindachneri (assembly GCA_963969495.1). Taxonomy (NCBI): domain Eukaryota; kingdom Metazoa; phylum Arthropoda; class Malacostraca; order Isopoda; family Cymothoidae; genus Ceratothoa; species Ceratothoa steindachneri. Next base: position 251,909,334 of record OZ018317.1, on the reverse strand, counting down.
CTGTTTTACATTCTCTTTCGAATGATATAATTGCTAAGGTCCTCCAAAGGTTAGCCCGGGAATTATTTTGTTTTGAAAATAATATCATAACTATTTGGCTGATTCTAACGAAATTTGAAATGCTTATGCTGTTTTACATTCTCTTTCGAATTATATAATTGCTAAGGTCCTCAACAGGTTAGCCAGGGAATTATTTTGTTTTGGCAATAACATCATAACTATTCATCCGATTCTAACGAACTTTGAAACTTACAGAATGTTTTTCATTCTCTTTCTAAAGATATAATTACCAATGTCCTCCCAAGTTTAGCCCAGGAATTAATTTGTTTTAGCCATAACATCATAACTATTCAGCTGATTCTAACGAAATTTCAAATGCTTATGCTTTTTTAAATTCTCTTTGGAATGATATAATTGCTAAGGTCCTCAAAAGGTTAGCCAGGAATTATTTTGTTTTGGCAATAACATCATAACTATTCATCCGATTCTAACGAACGTTGAAACTTACAGATTGTGTTTCATTCTCTTTCTAAAGATATAATTGCCAATGTCCTCCCAAGATTAGCCCAGGAATAAATTTGTTTTGGCCATAGCATCATATCTATTCGGCTGATTCTAATGAAATTTGAAATCCTTATGCTGTTTTACATTCTCTTTCGAATGATATAATTGCTAAGGTCCTCCAAAGGTTAGCCCGTGAAATATTTTGTTTTAAAAATAATATCATAACTATTTGGCTGATTCAACGAAATTTGGAATTCTTATGCTGTTTTACATTCTCTTTCGAATGATATAATTGCTAAGGTCCTCCAAAGTTTAGCCCGGGAATTATTTTGTTTTAGGAATAATATCATAACTATTCAGCCGATTCTAACGAACGTTAAAACTTACATATTGTTTTTCATTCTCTTTCTAAAGATATAATTACCAATGTCCTTCCAAGTTTAGCCCAGGAATTAATTTGTTTTGGCCATAGCATCATAACTATCCGGCTAATTCTAACGAAATTTGAAATCCTTATGCTGTTTTACATTCTCTTTCGAATGATATAATTGCTAAGGTCCTCCAAAGGTTAGCCCGGGAATTATTTTGTTTTGAAAATAATATCATAACTATTTGGCTGATTCTAACGAAATTTGAAATGCTTATGCTGTTTTACATTCTCTTTCGAATGATATAATTGCTAAGGTCCTCAACAGGTTAGCCAGGGAATTATTTTGTTTTGGCAATAACATCATAACTATTCAGCCGATTCTAACGAACGTTGAAACTTACAGATTGTTTTTCATTCTCTTTCTAAAGATATAATTACCAATGTCCTCCCAAGTTTAGCCCAGGAATTAATTTGTTTTGGCCATAGCATCATAACTATTCGGCTGATTCTAACGAAATTTGAAATCCTTATGCTGTTTTACATTCTCTTTCGAATGATATAATTGCTAAGGTCCTCCAAAGGTTAGCCCGGGAAGTATTTTGTTTTGAAAATAATATCATAACTATTTGGCTGATTCTAACGAAATTTGAAATCCTTATGCTGTTTTACATTCTCTTTCGAATGATTTAATTGCTAAGGTCCTCCAAAGGTTAGCCCGGGAATTATTTTGTTTTGGGAACAATATCATAACTATTCAGCCGATTCTAACGAACGTTAAAACTTACGGATTGTTTTTCATTTTCTTTCCAAAGTTATAATTACCAATGTCCTCCCAAGTTTAGCCCAGGAATTAATTTATTTTGGCCATAACATCATAACTATCCGGCTAATTCTAACGAAATTTGAAATCCTTATGCTGTTTTACATTCTCTTTCGAATGATATAATTGCTAAGCTCCTCCAAAGGTTAGCCTGCGAATTATTTTGTTTTGAAAATAATGTCATAACTTTTTTGCTGATTCTAATGAAATTTGAAATTCTTATGCTGTTTTACATTCTCTTTCGAATGATATAATTGCTAAGGGCCCCCAAAGGTTAGCCCGGGAATTATTTTGTTTTGGGAATAATATCATAACTATTCAGCCGATTCTAACGAACGTTAAAACTTACGGATTGTTTTTCATTCTCTTTCTAAAGATATAATTACCAATGTCCTTCCAAGTTTAGCCCGGGAATTAATTTGTTTTGGCCATAGCATCATAACTATCCGGCTAATTCTAACGAAATTTGAAATCCTTATGCTGTTTTACATTCTCTTTCGAATGATATAATTGCTAAGGTCCTCCAAAGGTTAGCCTGGGAATTATTTTGTTTTGGGAATAATTTCATAACTATTCAGCCGATTCTAACGAACGTTAAAACTTACGGATTGTTTTTCATTTTCTTTCTAAAGATATAATTACCAATGTCCTCCCAAGTTTAGCCCAGGAATTAATTTGTTTTGGCCATAGCATCATAACTATCCGGCTAATTCTAACGAAATTTGAAATCCTTATGCTGTTTTACATTCTCTTTCGAATGATATAATTGCTAAGGTCCTCCAAAGGTTAGCCCGGGAATTCTTTTGTTTTGAAAATAATATCATAACTATTTGGCTGATTCTAACGAAATTTGAAATGCTTATGCTGTTTTACATTCTCTTTCGAATGATATAATTGCTAAGGTCCTCCAAAGGTTAGCCTGGTAATTATTTTGTTTTGAAAATAATGTCATAACTTTTTGGCTGATTCTAACGAAATTTGAAATTCTTATGCTGTTTTACATTCTCTTTAGAATGATATAATTGCTAAGGTCCTCCAAAGGTTAGCCCGGGAATTATTTTGTTTTGGGAATAATATCATAACTATTCAGCCGATTCTAACGAACGTTAAAACTTACGGATTGTTTTTCATTCTCTTTCCAAAGATATAATTACCAATATCCTCCCAAGTTTAGCCCATGAATTAATTTGTTTTGGCCATAGCATCATAACTATCCGGCTAATTCTAACGAAATTTGAAATCCTTATGCTGTTTTACATTCTCTTTCGAATGATATAAATGCTAAGGTCCTCCAAAGGTTAGCCCTGGAATTATTTTGTTTTGGCAATAATATCATAACTATTAGGCCGATTCTAACGAAAGTTGAAACCTTTATGTTGTTTTACATTTTCTTTCGAATGACATAATGGTTATTTTTACATTTATTGAAAATTTTGAAGGTCGTAAGGTCATACATAAAAATAAGTGAGAGCACGTGACCTTGGTCGGCAGACCTTGTTTATTGCCTAGCAACAAATTACCAGTAATTATTTTATCATTCACATGATTTCTTTCCTCTCTAGACGTGCCCTCTCTGGATCAACTCAACATGCCACATTCTTTCTCGCTCTGTGTCCAATATCGCTTACAACTGGTAAGAGATCCCGCGATCTTAGCACATAAGCGAAAGCGAGAACCGTTCCATTGATTCATCTTTCTTTCGTTCCCAACTCAATGCCCATTAATGATTGTTCAAGCAAACTCATCCTCTGAGCAACGAGGATCAACCCTTTCTACTGTTTTACCTCAGCTCTTCCATTGGTAGTGGTTATCCATCTGGTGTAAACTACATTGGTAGACTTCATCCCGATTCGGTAGTACATGTCATATGCTGTAAATCCGTGGTTCGAATGCTACATTATACTGTAGGTCTACAATGGACAATGTCTCTTAACAAATAAATTAGGCTGGAAAACCCTCCCCCCCCCAAACTCCCCGATTTGATATCTTAATCACATACAGAATTATTCTAGGTAAGGTGCTATGTTATGGTGTATAAGGTATCTTACAGAACGGGAATAAGGTCATCTCTTCCTTTATTCGAGAGTATGTCGACTTCTCGATTGCATGTTCTGCAATCTACCCTCGATTTTCACCGCACAGTGTCATGGCAACAACTAAACTATGTGATCCATGTCCCACATCAATGCACTGTAAAATGAACTGACGCTGCATTTTTACCTCCAATTCTTTCAGGAAATACATTTCCCATCATTTTTAAGTCTATTCGAGAAACGTGGAGCCCAATATCAGCATTAACGCCCATACTCGTATCCCAAAGCGCCCACACTCGTATTCCACATCAGCATGAACGCCCACACTCGTATCCCACCTAAGCTGTCCAAGTCAGAATGAAAGGGTGCGGGGAGAGGCGTCCGGTTTTCCAGGTGGGAAGCAGAGGTCTGTGAGAATGAGTTGGGGTGGAAATTAGAGTCGAACATGGAGGTTCGGACTATTTCCAACACATCCAGGGATTGAATAGCACCCCTTTCGCTTCCTCCCTGTCGGAATGGGGCGAGGGTAAGTGAGGGGGGGAAGGAACTACTAATCTCTATACATATGTTCAAAATCCTTTTTCTCGGACAACCTCTTAGTACAAATACACTGATGTCAAAAGTCAAGGGATAGGTACCTAGTATACTTTAGGATCCCCTGGTGAAATGCAGCCAGTTGACGAGGCATCGAAGCCATAAGCCGGCAGAAGACCTATAGCAAGAGGTTTACCCCCCCCCCCCCTTCTAGATAGTTATCCCGGTTCGCTGATATTTGTAAGTACCGGATTTTGGATGTGAATCGAACCCGCCACCCTCTTGTAAATGTTCGACCGGGCTCGTGTCTGGTGGATGTCATGTCCACGGTCTTCATCAGAAATGTGCACTATCCTCCTTTACCTCATTCTCAGCGACTTGGACCCGAGGAAAGCATTATCTTCCTGGGAGATCCCATCATTGCTATGGTCCCAGAAATCCCCTCCTGGAAGATCCCATCGTTGCTATAGTCAAAGAAATCAGGAAACCTACCCTCAGCCTGATGTCTGGATAACAAGTGGATTCATGGTTTCCTTGGATCCGAGCCAGACCTGAACCCTACCCTCAGCCTGATGCCTGGTTAAAGAGTGGATTCCATGGTTTCCTTGAATCCGAGCCAGACCCGAAATCTACCCTCAGCCTGATGCCTGGTTAACGAGTAAATTGCATGGTTTCCTTGGATCCGAGCCAGACCCGAAACCTACCCACATCCGGATGCCTGGTTAATAAGTGGATTCCATGGTTTCCTTGGATCCGAGTCAGACCCGAAACCTACCCACATCCTGATGCCTGGTTAACAAGGGGATTCCATGGTTTCCTTGGATCCGAGCCAGACCCGAAACCTACCCACATCCTGATGCCTGGCTCACAAGTGGATTCCATGGTTTCCTTGGATCCGAGCCAGACCCAAAACCTACCCACATCCTGATGCCTGGTTAACAAGTGGATTCCATGGTTTCCTTGGATCCGAGCCAGACACGAAACCTACCCACATCCTGATGCCTGGTTAACAAGTGGATTCCATGGTTTCCTTGGATCCGAGCCAGACCCGAAACCTACCCACATCCTGATGCCTGGTTAACAAGTGGATTCCATGGTTTCCTTGGATCCGAGCCAGGCCCGAAACCTACCCACATCCTGATGCCTGGTTAACAAGTGGATTCCGTGGTTTCCTTGGATCCGAGCCAGACCCGAAACCTACCCACATCCTGATGCCTGGTTAACAAGTGGATTCCGTGGTTTCCTTGGATCCGAGCCAGGCCCGAAACCTACCCACATCCTGATGCCTGGTTAATAAGTGGATTCCATAGTTTTCTCGGATCCGAGCCAGATCCAAACCCTACCCACATCCTGATGCCTGGTTAACAAGTGGATTCCATGGTTTCCTTGGATCCGAGCCAGACACGAAACCTACCCACATCCTGATGCCTGGTTAACAAGTGGATTCCATGGTTTCCTTGGATCCGAGCCAGACCCGAAACCTACCCACATCCTGATGCCTGGTTAACAAGTGGATTCCATGGTTTCCTTGGATCCGAGCCAGGCCCGAAACCTACCCACATCCTGATGCCTGGTTAACAAGGGGATTCCATGGTTTCCTTGGATCCGAGCCAGACCCGAAACCTACCCACATCCTGATGCCTGGTTAACAAGTGGATTCCGTGGTTTCCTTGGATCCAAGCCAGGCCCGAAACCTACCCACATCCTGATGCCTGGTTAATAAGTGGATTCCATGGTTTCCTCGGATCCGAGCCAGATCCAAACCCTACCCTCAGCCTGAAGCAACTGAAATTGCGCCTCATCGGCCGCCGCATGTTGCAAGTCTTCCATGGTCTAATTAACGCCATCACGAGCCCGAGTACGGTGTTGAGAGAGGTGTTATTACGTTAACAGGGGTATTATGTCAGGTCTTCCACTCCCATATCCCCTGGACGGTAAAAGACGCTGCGAAGACCCGGTGGATATGCATCTGGTAGCTCCTACATCGGATGCGGATACGATTTGAGCGTGTTGCTTGTCTGTTGCCATGGAAACTTCAAGCCAGATGACGCTGGTCACGATCTTTAAGAGGCCGTGGTCGGCCACTGCCCTGCCCACGGTGGGCATTAGTGCCCTTCATGGGGTATTCTCGGCACAGCCGAGACACTGTAGGTCGAGGGATGTTGAATGGCCTCAGTTTCAGTAATGGAGTGTCCCATCTGTCTGGCACCCACTATCATGCCCAGTTCGAACTCCGTGAACTGCCGTGGGCACCCTAGCCAGTGTTCACACTGACCCACGAGAGGTAAGTTCGTAACTGAATACAGCTCTGCAAATTTCCATGACGTCACGGTACAGTGGCGCAGCCCATTATTAATTTAGCAGACTGCTATCGGATAAGAGTGTGCACTTTGGTTTATGTAAGTAATATTTGTCGTAGGTTAAATTGTGTTCAAATATGGACGTACTCTTCCGCGTGGGATTACTTGTTGATACATATGTGCGTGATCTTTTTCCTGGGATTATCTCTGTGTATACATATTCACTTATTCTCTTTCGCAGAATCACATGTGGATATAAATATATCCGAAATTATATTTGCGAGATTATCTATGTCTATAACTATGTGTGTAATCTATTTCGTGGGAGTGTTGCTGTGTATACATATATACGAAATTTTGGGAAGATAAATTCTGTATATAAATATACACGCGATCGTTTTCCTGCGGTTCCGTCTTTTTATGAAATATACACACAAATATTTTAATGCAGTTAACACTGTATAAATATGTACGTAATGTCTTTTGCGTGGGGATACATATCTCTCTCTCTCTCTCTCTCTCTCTCTCTCTCTCTCTCTCTCTCTCTCTCTCTCTCTATATATATATATATATATATATATATATATATATATTATATATATATATATATATATATATATATATATATATATATATATATATATATATATATATATATATATATAATGGGTGTTCCAATAACTTGGACCGATTTTAAATGTGAGTTAAGTTTAAGCGTCTAATGATTTTTTTGTTCTTTCTTTCAGATTTAACAACGTCAGTCCTTGGCAATTTCAACCATGGAAAGATTAACAATCGAACAACGTGCTAAAGTTATCGAAGCCTATTACGAAAATGGCCGTTCAAACAGAAACGCATTTCGGGCACTTCGCGATTTTTTTGGTCAACATAATCGACCAACCGAGAGTGCAATTGGGAAAATTATTGGTAAATTCAAACAAACGGGGTCGGTGGCAGATATGAAAACGCCATTGCGCCCTCGTTTACTCCGTTCAGCTGAAAACATTGCTGCAGTGCGCGAGAATGTGGCCGAAGATCCAGACACCTCTATTCGTCATCGCGCGCAGGAATTGAACCTCTCCACAACAACGTTACATCGAATTTTGACAACAGATTTGTCTCTACACGCTTACAAAATTCAATTGACAGAAGAACTGAAGACTGCTGACCATTTGAAGCGCCGTACATTCGTCAATTGGGTGCACGAGCGAAGACAAGCCCATGATGATTTTTCGCTCAAAAATCATCCTTAGTGATAAAGCCCATTTTCATCTTAGTGGATTCGTTAATAAGCAGAATTGTCGCATTTGGGCTGATGAAAATCCCAGAAAGATTGCAGAAAAGCCACTGCATCCACAAAAGGTCACTGTTTAGTGTGCATTTTTTGCTAGCGGAATCATTGGGCCGTATTTCTTCGAAAATGATGCCGTGAATTCTGTTACGGTGACGGGCGAGCGATACCGTGCCATGATAACCAACTTTTTAGGGCCTGAATTTAATTCTATTGATGTCGAAGATTTGTGGTTTCAACAGGACGGCGCCACATGCCACACAGCTTTATTGAATGAGAATTCCTAGGTCGCATCATCTCTCGAAACAGCGAGGTCAATTGGTCACCACGATCGTGTGACTTGACGCCTTTAGATTTCTTCCTTTGGGGTCATCTCAAAAGTAAGGTCTATGCGAACAAGCGAACAACAATTCAACAGCTGAAGGATGAGATAATAAGGCATATTGGTGAGATCGAGGAGCAACTATGAAGAGACGTCATCAAAAAATTTGACCATCGATTGGAGTTGTGCCGCCGAAGCCTTGGCGGACATTTAGGCGATAGTATTTTTCACACATAATTGCCATGTCTCAAATAACATGACCCAATAGTGAAACCAATAAATTGGCACCAATAACACTGTTTTATTTGCTAATAACTTCGATTCATCTTAATGGAACACCCTTTATATACGTAATCTTTTGTCTGGGAATACATATGTGTATAAATATGTACGTAATCTTTTTGTGTGGGGATACATGTGTATAAATATTTATGTAATCTTTTTATGGGGGGATACATCTGTGTATAAATTGGTACGTAATCATTTTGTGTTAGATGCACCTGTCTATAATATGTACGTAATCTCTTTGTGTGGGAACGCATCTGTTATAAATATGTACGTAATCTTTTTTGGTGGGGATACATCTGTTTATAAATATGTACGTAATAGTTTTGAAATTTTAAAACTCTTACTCGAAAATTGGTTTATTTAATATTTATAAAGGTTTTAAAAGCCTTGCATTTTAGAACGAAATCAAATTAAATTTGGACACAAAAGAATTACATCCATTAAAGTTTGTTTCCGTCCAACTATTTTTATTTATGTGTCTCGAATTGAAGAAATGGGTAAGAAAAATCATTGAATATGCCTAAACAAATGTTATATAACGAAATATCGTATAAAATAAGCAAAATATATTGCAGAATTCCAAACATGGCCTTATATCATGTCTTTTATCACATAGGCTACCACAGTTACTTAAGACTACGTCTGTTTCAGCTTGTGCGCCTTAATTTCTGAGCGAAAAGGATGGATACCACATAGAAGTTATAACTTTATGAAAATAATTAAATTTCTATTATACATGGTGGTAAGAAAAAAATTATGAATGAAAAAAATATATATATCTCCTTAACAATTTCCTCTAGGAACTAGAAACAATATGAATGAAAGACAACACGAATTCCACCGTAATTCATGATAGGTTGCAATCGAGATCCCCACTTAGATATAGCCTTTGCAATAGACTACTTTTGAAGACTTGGCAAGCAGACTAAATTCACCCCTGAAAATTAATCTCGTTTTCAATTTTCTCACCACGGTAGACCTTTTCTTTTAATGATGACCACCCGAAAAATTCGGCCTGATTAACATCTTGTGAGAAAGTACAACGTCTTGCAGTCGATTGTATTATCCCTTATACCAGGTATCATTTGAGATAAGATAGGTCTAATTATGAAAGATCTCGCAAATTTCTTCCATTTTATTAAAAAGAAATCTGATTTTTAAAAAATCGCAGAGCTACACTCGGTATTTTTAACTTTAATCTTGTTTCTTTCCCCTAAAAAAGTATATAAACATTTATTATTAAAATTTCCGACATTAAAGGGATAAATATAGTTGTTTAAAAAGGCATTATAAAATGGTTGCTTAACTATAGCTGATATGAGCTTATGAGTATTGAAATTCTACTCAATCCAGGATCGTTCTGGGTGATAGTAATAATTAAATTTTATTCTCTTTCAGACAATTGCATCATTTTAGTATGCAGATTATTACACTCCCAGCACGTAACGTTTGAAACGTTGATTGTGGTGACGTTTCTGTAATAATTTACACTGGCGTGAAAGTTCATGTGGCCATTGAAATAAACCATTGTATGCTTGAGTTGATTCTAAACTTCATGCCAACTCCTACTGTAGAAAAATACATAATAGATACAGAAGAAAACGATGGATTCTTTCGTAATTGTATCGCTAGTTTCTTTAGTTATCTTTTCTTGCAACGCCACTAGGAAAATGAGTTATTTCAATGCATTGGAAGTCAAAGATTCAATATTATAAGAGTCAGTGTAGTTGCCATAGAAACGAACTATTCAAATTCTTAAGTGGTTTTCGACATTGGCGCTTCACCCCGTTTATTTTGTCCTCTTTCACGAAAGACAACTCGATTGACCTTGAGGCAAGTGGGGCCTCAATTACATCGTTAGAGGCATCTTCGAAACATCCCAAGCGAGGAAAGAGAGGACACGAGCAATGACGAATCCTCTTTCAACCACAACAATAATCATGTTCATAACCGGTGAGTTGACTTTAGCTAAAAGGACCTACAACACGATTTTAACCTCCATAAGTCATTGGGGAATGGAAATGGGGTAGGGGGAACAAAAGAGAAAAAGAAAGGGCTAGGAATAGTGAAAAGGTATCAATAATAACAAAGACTTCCTCGGAGACCCTCAAAACTATAATAACGGGGTTAGGTGGCGTCTTTATCTTAGCTCCTCACCGATTAGAGGGGTGGGGTTATGGGAAGGACAGACAAACAAAATACAAAGGGAGATAAATAGAAGGAAGGTAAATGGAAATATAATAATAATAATAATATAAACTTTACCAAATCTGAATAAGGAGCCTGAAAGGCTGTATATCACTTCTGTGGAACAAGTTCGTGCTCGCCCCAACCCCCTGAAAAATAGGAACTCGAACGCCCTCATCACAAATTATACACGTTAGAACACCACTAAACACCGATACTACAGAAAGCTTGGCACTGTAGCTTAGAACTATATAAATCATAACACTGTCGCCAGGCACCACATAAATCCTGGTGCTATGACGTGGGAGTACTCCATATCGTGATACTACAGCGTGGAACTACAGAAATCATAGTACGGTGGTGGTATTACAAAAGTCATGGTACTGTAGCGTGTTACTACAGAAATCATGATACTGCAAAAAATATGGTGTTGTGATGTGTTACTACATAAATCATGGTACTGTAGCGTGGCGAGTCTTAGTTAAGTCTTTTCAAGCTCATCAGTAGCCTAGTGGTCTTCGCCAAATACCTCGGGTAAAGGTATTAGCGCCGTGTTCGCAAAGTTTGGAAACTTTGATTTTCTGTGGAATAAGTCAAGGTTATCATGGAGACGTGTTTGTTCTAATGTTTGTAAGGTTTCCTTTTGTTGTTATTTCTAATTGTTATGACTAACAAACGATAATTTAATGAGTGAAAATAGGTTGGTATGGGAATTTTTATATACCGGGTTTTACAAAAGCGATAGAAAATTTTTTGTCGAACAAACTTAAAGTTCGACTTTTCCAGCAAGTTTCATTAAGACGTGTTTTTCATTCTGTCGAGATGGAAGTAAAGAGAATCGAGATCTCTGCTCTCCTGCTCGCGGGCTACAACAAGTCCGACATCGCTAAGGGCTCAACGTTATGCGGATGACCGTCCACAGAGTCGCGGAGAGGCTAAAAGAACATGGAAGACTTCAAAGATGGATCTTGTTCAGGCACACCTTAAGTTGTCGACCTTTTTCCTGTGAGAAAGTCGTTCAAAAGTGCTCCGAACCTCAAAATAGCTACACTCGCGAAGAAGAAGAACATCTCGGTGGCCACTGTGTCCAGGGTCATCAAGAAGAAGGGTGACAAGAGCTTTAGGTGAGTGGTAAGACTTCTGCTCACCGATCGTATGTAAGAACAACGTCAGAAGTGTTGTAGTCGCCTTCTCAACGACTTGAAGAGTCATGGCCATCGAATTCTCAACTGCTCTTCTGATGAAAAAACCTTCACGATCGATCCGGTCGCCAAAAAGCATAACGAATTTTGGTTAGCTTCGGCCAGAACGCCTCCGCGGTCCGCTACGTGTCCACGACCAAATACCGGCCTCCGTGAAGATGCTCGGTGTCCTGGCTTCGAATGACGAGAAAATGCCGCCGGTGTGGTTTGCGGCCGGTTACAGGCTCACTGCTGCCGACTACAGGGACATCTTGGCCACAAAAAGTCCTGCCCTGAGAAAGAAAGAGCACGAAGAAGGCGGACTACGTCTTTGATCATGAAGTTACCAAACCCAAGACAGTGCAAGAGTAGTTGGAGTCGAACATGAACTTCTGGTCACAGGACATTTGGCCGCCGCAGTCATCCGACCTCAATCGCCTCGACTAGAGCGTGTAGTAGCATGTAGAGGGCAAGTCCTGCAAGGTCTGCCCGGTAAAATCGACGAGTTAAAGTCCTCTGTCAACCGCATGTGGGCATGCATGCGGAAGAACTTCATCCGCAACGTGTGCGCGGCCTTAAGGTCTTGTCTGGAGTGCGTGCTTGCCACAGAGGTCGGCCACATTAATTAATGTTACACTTTAAACATATAATTATATGTTGAACAGTAAAAACGTGTCTAACTGCATCAAACCTATCATTGTGTCCTTGTTTGAGAGCGCCGTAACGAATGTAACAGGACCTTTGCAATATCCGGTAGATAGTTTAAGATATGGTCTGAAACGCGATATTCAAATGGCTTATGGTACCTCTTTCCATATAATATCGACCTTCAAGGAATCGACCTATATTAAAAAATATGAGGCAATCATTTATGAAATATTCGATCTGTAATAGATATTACAGGTCAATTTTCATGAAGCGGAGTCAAACAGCAAATGTTTTGAAATTTGACATGCTTAGGAAGAATTTAAAGTGTATCTATTTGTGTGGCTGCAATGAGAGCTCACACATATCTCAGGAACTATTGAATCAATTCTATGAGAGAAAAAACGGAAAGAAACATAGGCCACCATTCTGTAATTCTTGTATTATTTATTTTCCCCTCTCGCTTACACTGCGGCGTTTTTGTCTCATCCTTTGGGTATCTTTTCCCTTTCGCGTCTTTACATTAGCTTGTGTTGCCTTTATTGAAAAAGTGAGACATTGGAAGAGACAGGATAGCGTCCGATATTTTACCGACTTTTCAAATTTAATCTACTGGAAATTCATCAAAGGATTAATTTGCGGTTTCAATTGGAAATTAAATCGCGACGGAATTTTTTAAAAAGTCCTTAAACTGACAAAGGATACTCGAAACATTATTCATGTCTGCGGATGAGGCGAAATTTAATAGGATTGACTGTGATTTGAGAGTGTGTGAGTGAGAAAGTCACCCTAACAGAAGTTGTACATTGGGATGGTATATGCTGATACACGTAGAGAGATTGGTGTGACATTCATATACGCACTCTTTACATATCTACACACCTGTGTAAATTACCGCTAGAAAAAAATGATTCCGAGGTTTCTCACTTATTAAACGAGCCTCATTCAGGGAATGGAAAATAATGGGAAGATATCTTATATAGTAGACCAGGCAATGACTTCCCCACTGACCCCTACTGGGGGGAGCTTGCGCTTCGCTGCTAAGATTAAAATTTAAAATCTAAAAAAAAGTAGCCATGGTTAAATTTTTATAAATTTTATGAAATTCGCCCATTATAATAATTTTAAAAAGGAACTCTAAACTAAATTCCCCCCTTTCAAAAGACATATAAAAATAAATTTTCTGAACTTCACCATTTGTAATTCTGTGTTTTCAAAAATTCACAAAATTTCGACACTTATATTTATTTCTGAACTTCACCATTTTGTGTTTTGATATTATGAAAGAATTATTAGAAATAACTTTGATAAAAAAACATAGGTCATAACCAAACTAAGCTGAAATTATTATTCAAATACTCAAAAAAATCCCCTTTTTAAATTATAGAGTGAGTGAGTGATAAAGGCGGAGGGCTTCGGTTTCTCGCAGAGAGCCGTTCTGTAAGATGCATTATTCCCTCTCTTCTTCGAGCCCCGAATGTTAAATCAAGACGAAAACACTCGGAATCTTATTTTATTTTTCCAACGTGTAATTTAAATACTTGACCTAATTAATGTGAATTTCTTACCACTGGTATATGTACACTTATTTACAAAGTTACATGTGCACTTCACAAACTAAACAGAGGTTGAAGTCTCCATGTCTGCCAAAGGGTGCTCATTAACCTAGAACCCATTATTTACAAAGAACCTACTTATTTCTCAAGAACACAAATATTTCCCAATAAGCAATTAATTTACTGAAAACCTATTAATTTCCCCTAAATCATTTATTCCCCAAGAACCCATTTATTTCCGCAGTACCCATTTATTTCCGAAGAACCCATTTATTTTTCAAGAAGCCACTCATTTACGAAGAACACATTTATTTCCACAAAACTCATTCTTTTCCGAGGGACCTATTTATTCCCCAAGAACTCAGTTTTTTCCCAAGAACTCAGTTTTTCCCCAAGAATTCAGTTTTTCCCCAAGAACTCAGTTTTTCCCCAAGAATTCAGTTTTTCCCCAAGAACTCAGTTTTTCCCCAAGAACTCAGTTTTTCCCCCCAAATTCAGTTTTCCCCAAGAATTCAGTTTTTCCCCAAGAACTCAATTTTTCCGGCAAGAACTCAGTTTTTCCCAAAGAACTCAGTTTTCCCCCAAGAACTCAGTTTTTCCCCAAGAATTCAGTTTTTCCCCAAGAACTCAGTTTTCCCCCAAGAACTCAGTTTTGCCCCCAAGAATTTAGTTTCCCCCCCAAAATTCAGTTTTTCCCCAAGAATTCAGTTTTTCCCCAAGAACTAAGTTTTCCCCTAAGAATTCAGTTTCCTCCAAAGAACTCAGTTTCCCTCCAAGAACTCAGTTTCATCCCAAGACCCCAGTTTTCCCCAAGAACTCAGTTTTCCCCAAGAACTCAGTTTTTCCCCAAAGACTCAGTTTTTCCCTCAGAATTCAGTTTTTACCCAAGAACCCTGTTTTTTCCCAATATCTCAGTTTCCCCCAAGAACTCAGTTTTCCCTAAAGAACTCAGTTTTCCCCAAGAACTCAGTTTCCCCCAAGAACGTAGTTTCCCTCCAAGAACTCAGTTTCCTCACAACAACTCAGTTTCCTCCCAAGAACTAAAATTTCCCCAATAACTCAGTTTTCCCCAAGAACTTAGTTTTCCACAAGAACTCAGTTTTTCCCCAAGAATTCAGTTTTTCCCCAAGAACTCTGTTTGTTCCCAATAACTCAGTTTCCCCAAGAACCCATTTTTCCCCTAAGAACTCAGTTTTACCCAAGAACTGAGTTTTCCCCCAAGAACTTAGTTTTACCCAAGAACTCAGTTTTCCCCCAAGAACTCAGTTTCCCCCAAGAACTCAGTTTTCCTCCAAGAACTCAGTTTTTCCCCAAAGACTCAGTTTTTCCCCAAGAATTCAGTTTTCCCCGAGAACCCTGTTTTTTTCCAATAACTCAGTTTTCCCAATAACTCAGTTTTTCCACAAGAACTCAGTTTTCCCTCAAGAACTTAGTTTTCCCCAAAGAATTCAGTTTTTCCCCAAGAACTCAGTTTTTCCCCAAGAATTCTGTTTTTCCCCAAGAACTCAGTTTTCCCCTAAGAATTCAGTTTCCTCCAAAGAACTCAGTTTCCCTCTAAGAACTCAGTTTCATCCCAAGAACACAGTTTTCCCCAAGAACTCAGTTTTTCCCCAAAGACTCAGTTTTTTCCCAAGAATTCAGTTTTTCCCCAAGAACCCTGTTTTTCCCAATATCTCAGTTTCCCCCCAAAACTCAGTTTTCCCTCAAGAACTCAGTTTTCCCCAAAAACTCAGTTTCCCCCAAGAACTTTGTTTTCCTCCAACAACTCAGTATCCTCACAACAACTCAGTTTCCTCCCAAGAACTAAAATTTCCCCAATAAATCAGTTTTCCCCAAGAACTCAGTTTTCCCCCAATAACTCAGTTTCCCCCAAGAATTCAGTTTTCCTCCGAGAACTCAGTTTTCCCCGAAAAACTCTGTTTGTTCCCAATAACTCAGTTTCCACCAAGAACTCAGTTTTCCCCCAATAACTCAGTTTCCCCCAAGAACTCAGTTTTCCCCCAAGAACTCAGTTTTCCCCGAAGAACTCTGTTTGTTCCCAATAACTCAGTTTCCACCAAGAACTCAGTTTCCCCCCAAGAACTCAGTTTCCCTCTAAGAACTCAGTTTCCTCCCAATAACTCAGTTTTCCCCAAGAATTCAGTTTTTCTCCGAGAACCCGTTTTTTTCCAATAACTCAGTTTCCCCCAAGAACTCAGTTTTTCCTCAAGAACTTAGTTTTTCCCCACGAATTCAGTTTTCCCCCAAGAATTCAGTTTTTCCCAAGAATTCAGTTTTTCCCCAAGAACTCAGTTTTTCCCCAAGAATTAAGTTTTTCCCCAAGAATTCAGTTTTTCCCCAAGAACTCAGTTTTCCCCCAAGAATTCAGTTTCCTCCCAAGAACTCAGTTTCCCCCCAAGAACTCAGTTTCCACCCAAGAACTCAGTTTCCACCCAAGAACTCAGTTTTCCCCAAGAACTCAGTTTTGCCCTGATAACTCAGTTTTCCCCAAGAACTCAGTTTTCCCCCAAGAACTCAGTTTTGTCCAAGAACTCAGTTTTCCGCCAAGAACTCAGTTCTCCCCTAAGAACTTAGTTTTTCCCCAAGAATTCAGTTTTTCCCCAAGAATTCAGTTTTTCCCCAAGAACTCAGTTTTCCCCCAAGAATTCAGTTTTTTCCCAAGAATTCAGTTTTTCCCCAAGAACTCAGTTTTCCCCCAAGAATTCAGTTTCATCCCAAGAACTCAGTTTCCCCCAAGAACTCAGTTTGCCCCAAGAACTCAGTTTTTCCCCAACAACTCAGTTTTCTCCAAGAACCTATTTTTTCCTAAGAACCCATTTTCCCCCAAAGAACCTAGTTTCTCCCCAAGAACCCATTTATTTTCCCCGAACCTATTTATTTCTCAACAGCCTATTTTTTTCCCAAGAGCCCATCTATTTCCCAAACACCCATTAATAAATAATCCAAGGACCTCTTAATTCCACAAGAACCTATTTATTTCCCAAGAACTCATTTAATTCATAATAACCTATTTATTCCACCAGGTCCATTAATTATGAAAGGAACCATTCATTCTACAAGAACTCATTAATTCACAAAAAACCTATTAATTTCCCCAAAACCTATTTATTTCGAAAGGATCCATTTTTTTTTCTTAAGAACCTATTTTCCCCAATGACCTATTCATTACCCAAGCTTCTATTTATTACCCAACAACCCATTAAATAGCACAACCCCCTTCTTTGATAAATGACCCATTTTTCTACCCAAGAACATATTTACCACACGATCTATTCATTATTCAAGGCCCCATTTAATTTCTCACGAACCCATTGGTTACCAAAGAACCCATTTTTAAACCTAAACCACACTCTTTACCCATGGACCTATTCATTATCCAACGACCTATTTATTTCCAAGCGACCCATTAACTTCTCACGGCTCCATTATTATCACGCACCCATTAATTAGCCAAGGAACCCTTCTTTACCTCCAAACCCATTATTTTTATTAGGCTCTATTCATTATCAACGAATTCAGCCATTACTCAAGAATCTAGTGAAAAATCAAGTGAAAAATTAGGATAAAATTAGTGAAAAATATATTGAAAGTTTAGTGAAAAATCTAGCGAAAAAATAGGTTAAAATTAGTGAAAAATATATTGAAAGTTTAGTGAAAAATCCAGTGAAAAATCAGGTTGATATTAGTGAAAAGTTTATTGAAAGTTTAGTAAAAATTCTAGTGAAAAATTAGGTTAAAATTAGTGAAAAATATATTGAAAGTTTAGTGAAAAATCTAGTGAAAAATTAGGTTGATATTAGTGAAAAATCTAGTGAAAAATTAGGTTAAAATTAGTGAAAAATATATTGAAAGTTTATTGAAAAATCTAGTGAAAAATTAGGTTAAAATTAGTGAAAAATCTAGGGGGAAATATATTAAAATATATCTATAACGAATCTATTAGAAAAATATAGGCGAAAACGAAAACCAAAATTGAGAATTTGTTAAATTCTAGATAGAAATTAAGATAACATCTACAACAAATCTAGTTAAGGGTGTAGCACTCTAGCCCTAAACTAGCATAAAATCTAGTACAAAGTCTAGTAATAATAATAGGACAAAATTTTTATATGAAAAGCAAAAACTAGACCAAGATCTAAATCCTGGGTGCCAACGTTTTGTCCTTCCCCATTGCCACGGCTCCTAATAAAGATATTCTTATTCCCATTTCGCAGCCATTGGGGTTTCCCTCGGCACTGACGAGGGTGAGAGTCCCCTATCCAACAGATCCCTCCCTCACTCCTTCCCTCCTGCCGTTACTATGGAGACAGTGCCAACGCCGGCGGATATAAGGGATTGCCCGAGTGGAATGTGGTCCTGCGACGACGGTCTACGTTGTCTTCCACTCAATGACACCTGCTCCGGAGTGCCGCAGTGCCTGGACGAGTCCGATGAATCTGTGGCACTATGTGGTAAGTATATTTGTGGCACTTGATTGGAATATATAACATTTTTCAGCCACGTACACGCATTGAGGCCTTGATAAATAAATAAGAAAGGACTAGGAATTCCATTCTTTTTCTTTTTCCTCGGGCAATCCTATATCTACCTACACTGAGTGTATAACTCCTACATACACCGATATACAAACATATATACCGGAGTACACTTAAAAACACTCGTGGTTTAATAGGATTGTATATTTAGGAATGCAAACCTAATTATATATGGCGATTCGGGGAAGAATTTGGCGGAAATCAATAGCTTCAAAATATCGTCAGAGACGATTCTAATTTTTAATAAACAAGAGGAGAGGGGGAGCTTGCGCATCGCAGGCAGACCTTCGGTTTGTGGTCTACCGCCTATCTTTCTGTAGCAACGGGGTTTGGGTCTAAAAAAAATTAAAAGGTTTCCAGTACATTTCCATAACACTATGTTTTAAGAACGGAATTTTTGGCGGGTTTGAATAATGATAGATTTTTTTTCTCTGAGTTTGGTTATGACCTATATATATTTTGAGTTTTTTTAGAGTTTAAAAAATAAAATGGCGAATTTCAGGAAAAAATAAATATGAATATTGAATGTTTTGGAATTTAAAAAAAAAGTAATTAGAAATGAAGTTAAGAAAAGTGCCTAAAATTCAGACATGGTAGCACTGTATTTGATTTTTTCGTATATTCGAAAGTCTTATCGAAGTTATTTGCAAAATAGATTATTTATTTTAATCTTTATCGGGAGAAAGTTGCTACTGGCCCTTAAAAACGAGTAAAACAAAATGAAATTATAAAAGAAAATTCAAATTCATTAAAAAAGAATTCTTAACATTGTTTTTTCCGTATTTAAAAAGAATTTCGATAATGTTTTTATCTGATCTTTAAGCTTAGAAAATAAGCATCGATTTAAAAAAAAAAAATAGACCAAGAGCAAATTATTAGAAGAAAAGTACTGCAAAATTCGAAAAAAAATTAGACCAAAATGCCGTTGCCAAAGCCCTGTAAGCCGTAAGCCACAGATCGAATGTCTGCCTGCGAAGCACAAGCTCCCCCTGGAAGGAGTAGAACAAGGTACTTTTCCCAAATTATTTCATGTACGGCTTTTGCCGGAGGGAGTGGAGGGTGGGGAGAGCCTAAAACTTTTCTATCCTTTACTTCTACTATTCTATGTGTAAGTGGCAGTAGATTTAAGGCCATATCACCTTAGTCTGGGCCGTAAGGCCCGTGTGATCTGTGTATCTATGTAACTCCTCGTTTCTCCTCATAATTTACTCTCGGTCTAGGGTCTTTCAGATCCATGCATATTTTCTAGGCCTAAAGGAAAGGAAAAAACTTTTATCGGAATTATTTTGATATATGGGAAAAAAATACAATCCACATTTTTTTTTCCATCTAAATTTGCTTTTATATACGAAAAAAAAAGAAAAACATCTATGCCTTAATTTTAATACATTTCCCGAACTCAGGATTTGTTATTATTATTTTAATTCCAAAATCTTCGATAATTATATATACATTTTGTGAACCCTTAGAAAGAACTTGGATAAAAACTTCCAATATATATATACCTATTTAGGTGACTCGCAAACTAAGGCCGTATGTTGAGAAAAATGTGAAATGCACTTTTATCAGATTTGGTGTAGCTTCACAATTATTTACAAATTTATTATATGCAAAAGGCTAAAATGTAAAGTAAATTTAAAAAATAAGTTTTTTTGCTTAAATGTGCAATTTACATTTGTTTTAGCATACGGACGTTACTAAAATTCGAACTGCTAAAAAATAAATAATTCCTAAAATATAATAATTGAGTTTTTTTGGTAAGAAGAAAGATGAAGAACCACGTAAACATTGTGAAGATTTATTTGGCCGGGCGTTTTGGTCCTCATTCAGACCATCATCAGCAACTATGAGTAGAATATGAAAAAAAACAATTAAAAGACAATTAAAATATGAAACATGTCATTTTAAACTCCTCGACAAATATATTTGGAAAAAAGTTATATGAATGAAAAAGAAAAAGAAAAGGATAATTCCAAGACGATTTAAATAAGCAGGAAAAAATGAGAAGGGATAATTCCTAAATAAACATAATTAAAGGGGAAGTAAAATAGGAAAGAATTAAAATAATAATGATAATAATTAATCTTTCAAAAAATCGAACCGGAAAATCACCTTTTTCTAGGTGTCATTGGAAGAAATTGATTAGGGACTGATTTAAGTAAACATTTAAACTAAAATGGTGAGTTGGTTCGTTTGTTTTTTTTTTTCGAATAGTAATCAAGTATTTAATTTTTTTTTTTAATTTGAGAGAACAAGTGTAATTATTTAGTTGAGGACTTAGTTTTTTATGAAGGTTTCAAGAATTTTTAAGTCTAGATTTGGTAGCGGAAGAAAAGAGAGATGGTTATATTTTTCCGAATATTTTCTCATTGAGAAAGTTTCTGGTTTAGAAAAGAAAATATTTATCATCTAAAACTCCCAAATCCTTAGCAATCTTATATTTCAATTAAAGGCTTGTCTAACCAACATAACGACTTTTGCAGGTCGTACAAGTATAATTGTAGACGACACAGGATCACAAGCAACTCGGAAAAGACTCCCTGTGACGAAAACTAGACCATAAAAAGCGAGTGTTAGAGTTTATCCAAATAAATTAACATTGGGGAGAATAAATTTTGAAGGTATCGGTTGTCTTTATATTTAATTTCGTCATCCGATGTTCCAGTCAAAGTAATTTTAAATAGACTTTTTATCGCAAATATTTTTTAATAAAAGTCCAATTATAAACTTGCGAAGGCATGAGTACACTCTTTTAACTGCTTAGGGGTATAAATTCTTTGTTGGGAGAGTCATCTTCAAATTATGGGTGCCACAGTATTCATCCTAGTTTGAAGATCTAAATTAATTTGTTTTTTAAAGGGATCATAACTCCGGGTATAGGATAAATCGCGAAGAAGCCTCGAGTTACCTCCGTAAATCATTTATGCAGTGGAGTACAGGCTATCTGCTTTTAAATAGTTACACATGGCTAACAGAATGGACACGAGGATTTGCATCCATTTGTTGAAACAGCCATTTGCAAGGGACGGCGTTTTCAAAGTCCTATTTACGTGGTCTATGGGGGCATTCCAAAGATGATTTCCCTCTGTGATATGCAGGTGCTTCGTTGCTACCGATTGTAATAGTTGGTCGAATAGTCCCGATTGTAGCTGTATTGTATTGGCTGCTACGATTTTCACCTGTGCGCCGAATCGTGATAGGAAGACAATGGAGAAGGTTTCAGGCACGAACTCTGAAGCCGTTTCATTACAGAGGAAGGCTTCAACCCATCTCGTCTGCCTCAAATAGCTAAGAAGGCATTTAAACCCTCGTTGGTTGTGGGAAATGGACCAACGAGGTCGATAGATACACAACGAATTTTATCATTGACGCTACAAATCGTGTGAAAGGGAGGGGGGTTCGCATGTTCTGAGTACATTCGCTTTCTTGCAGGCAGGGAAACCCCTGACCCAATCTAAAATTTCCATGTGCAAATCTTTCCCTACAAAATGCTCCGAAATGGATTTTAGAGTGGAACGATTTATTAAATGACCCTAGTAGTGATATAGGGGGTTCATAAACCTCGTCAAAGGATAATGGGGGTAGTGAGAGAAAGGCAAGTTGACTTTATGTAGTTTGAGGGAAGTCGACACGTTCGCAGATTTGTCGCTTCTTCGTCAGGCGAAGTCTTCGCGATGTCCATTTTGACTAATATTTTCGTGAGGGTTTCCGCTGTGAGCGAAGCTCCTGTGCTTTGAAATCCATAACAAGTCCTGCGAAACGGATTCTCCTCAAAAGGGGGGCGATCTGCCTGTGGTTATCCCTCTCGATGGTGTTGTCTGCTTCGGTAGCAACCTGGTTGATGGAAGTATCGGGAAGGCGATTTCAAGGTTGGTTGGATTTGAATGGGAAGTTGTCGCTCGGATGACTCCTTGAAGATATCTTGATAGATACTGTCACCAAGAGTATTCTATAGTTGTATAGGAAGTCCATTGCATGTAGATGAGAGAGTTGAGTGGTCCGGGACATCTGTTGAGCAATTGTGGGGGTGTCTCTAAAGATTTGTGGTCTTGTGGGTTGAGTAAGTACAGGAGTTGTTTGGGTTACTTAGATTGGGGGAAGTAGTATCGATGGTGCGGTAGGAGAGCGCAAGAATCAGTGACTTCAGCTTGTATTGGTCACTGGTGATTCTTTCCTAGCTGAAGAGTAATTCAGGTGGAATTCGTTTCTAATTCAGGTCAGGGGATGGTACTTATAACTGGTGCTTCAGCTTGTTGTTGTGTTGTCGTTGTGTACATCCGCTTTGTTGTTTTCAAGAGTTGCGAGGCCTTTTCAAGTGGTTTGGGATGTAATGTTGCAAGATGTCGCTCCGATCGCTTTGAGAGAGCTAATTGCAGTTACCAGACTGTCGAGGGAGGATGCTTCGAGTGTTGTGTCTGCCTCTGAAATGGAAATTATTGCAGTATTCTCTATTTCTCGTCACAATAAATCTGAAACGGACAGTTTTTCCATTTGATTGATTTAATAAAATTCTGAATAATTTACGGGTGTTGATCGGGATCAATGAGGTATCAGCTGAAAGAATTAAAACTGCCTCATAACAAGCTGTATGTGTGAGAACAATCTCTAATATCTTAAATCGTAAAATAATTAGATCCTGTTTCTCCCTGATCAAGAAATAATATTATATTAGAGGTATATATACGAAATAAAAGTATGAAAGACCGCCCCAAAAACAAGAAATCACCATTGAAGAAGACGGAAGGGGAAAGGTAAAGATTCACATTAAGAATTACAAGAAGCAGGTAGTAAGGCCAAACTGAGAAGACGGAAAAGGTAACAGATTAAAAGAAATGGAGATAGCCTAACGAGGGAGATTATAAGACACGAGGAGCGAAAAGTGGGGAAAATACAATGTACATAACAAAGCAGTGACAATTAAAAAAAATAAATATATTGGGGCCACATAACTAAAGATTGTATATAAAAAACTAAGAACAAAAGTCAGAACTAATTTCTTTAAGTATTAGTCTTTTAATTATAGCATCTATTTTATATAAGCCATGGGAAATGTTAAAATTATCACATTGGCTTATAAAAGCATATTCAAGGATATTCCTTTTTATAGGGTCATTGGAACGATACATAAATTTTGCCGAGTTCCAGTTAATTAGATGGTCCTTATCTGACATATGGACAAAAAAAGCACTGTTATCTTCCCCTCTTCGGACATTATATTTATGTTGATTTATGCGAGCAGAAAGTTGTTTACCTGTTTGTCCATAATATTTACCTAAGCAACCAGAACACTCAACTGAATAAACCCTCCCCCACCCCAAACTATTACAATTATTACGTACTAATAAATTCTTAATGGTCATCTCATATTTAAAAGCAACATAAATGTTAAAGTTATCCAAAAGACGGGGAAGATCACTAAAACAAAGAGAAAAAGGTAGAACTAAAATGTTATTACTATTAAAAGGGAGAGTAGGGACAGTTATTCCAAAATCTTTCATCGTCAATCATTATAAAGACATTAATGGACTGCCGTTTGATGAAATTGAGCGGATACTTCTCTCCAAACGTATTTCTTCATTGAAATATGAGGTTACACGCGCCTTCAAAGAAGCCAACGCCTTCGTCACGCCTCCACAGATATCATCCCTTCCAACTGGTCTAATGCGTTACAAGACTATTTTTGGCACACTAAGAATCAAGTCTGCCAAACTGGATCATAAACTCAGACGAAAACTTCAAACCCTCATCGCCGATAGTCGTTGGACTAATGAATCACCGGTCTGAAACTATTACCAAACTCTCCTCCGTAGTTTTGGATGAAAATGTTGTCACCGCTTTAGGATATGGTTTAAATTTTCTATCCCATCCCCCCTTCAAGTGTTTTCATTGCTAAAAGTTTTGTCAATTTACAAAAATTCAGTGATGTACCTAGTGATTTAATTTTTATTGTAAAAGGTTGTGTTTATTCATGCTTGGCTAAGCCTGTCCACCTCAATTATCCCCTTCGTTTTCGTCGTTCTTTATCGACTCTTCGAAAAAAAATCTCCCTCCATATCACAAAGGCCGATAAATATAGTAATATCGGAATCATGGATAAAAATTCCTATCTTAATAAAATTAATGTAATGCTTAATAACCAAGATACTTACCTGCCTGTATTAAAAGATCCCACTCTTCAAGTTAACACTGACTTCCATAAAAATGTACGGCGATTACTTAAAAACTTTCCTGATTTAATTTCAAAATTCAAGTCTAGTAACGCTACCCTCCCTTATTTGTACGGCTTAGTTAAAACTCACAAACCAAATTTTCCATTACGCCCTATTATAAGTTCTGTTGGGTCTGTTTCATATTCCCTGTCTAAATGGCTTACTTCATTTCTTACTCCACCAGTTGGTTCCATTTCTCATTCTCATGTCACTGATAGTTACGACCTTATTTCTAAATTTAATGCTATTCCTTATTCTAATGATTTTACTCTTGTTAGTTTTGATGTTTGTTGATTATTTACCAAAGTACCCGTTGAAGACCTTTTCAATTTCCTTAATGATCATTTGCAAAATTATGATTTGCCGGTACCCGTTACTACTTTCTTGAACCTCATTTCCCTTTGTACCAAAAACTGTAAGTTTTCGTTCGAAAGCAAATATTTCCTCCAAAAATTCCCCTGTCCTTTCTAACTTATATATGGAGTTTTTTGAAACAAAACTTCTCCCTACTATCCTTGACGCTCCGATCGTTTGGTACAGGTATATTGATGATGTCATTTGCTTGTGGCTTAATTCCAAAGATGTTAATGTTTTTCTTACCCGACTCAATTCTCTCGTCCCTTCAATTAAATTTATCCCACGAGATGGAAAATAATAGAACCTCCTCCCGACGCTTCTTCACCTGTTCAACACTTCACTTGCAACTTGTCTTGTTCCCTCTTCCTTCAAACGTGCCCACATCCGTCCGATTCTTAAAAAGCCTCAACTGAACCCCACTGACCCTTCCAATTATCGCTCGATTTCGCAACTTCCTTTCCTCTCTAAGGTTCTGGAGAGAGTGGTTGCTTCACGCATCAACAGTCACATGGTGGCCTGTAACATTGATGAAACCTATCAATCTGGTTTCAAGTCAGGTCACTCCACAGAACCCGCCCTTCTCAATGTGTCCGAATGCTTACGAAGAGCCACGGACAGGGGTTGTGCCTCCATCCTCGTTCTACTCGACCTCTCCTCTGCCTTCGATACAATTGACCATACCGTCCTACTTGATCGCCTCCTCTCTTTCCTCGGCATATCAGGTGCCGTGCTTGACTGGTTCCGCTCTTACCTCTCGTCTCGTACTTAATCCGTTGTGATTGACGACGTTTCATCCGACTCTACCCCCATTCGCTTTGGAGTGCCACAAGGCTCTGTCCTTGGTTCTCTACTATTTCGTATCTACCTTGTCCCTCTTAGTTCCCTTCTCCGTAATCTCAGTCTATCCTTCCACCTCTATGCTGATGACACTCAAATTTTCGTTTCCTCATCCCCCACGTCTCTTGCCTACTCTATCACTGACCTCCTAGCTGCCTACTCCTCCACTTATGACTGGCTCTCTACCAACTTCCTTAGGCTTAATCACTCCAAAACTGAGGTCCTCCTCGTCGGCACCCCTGCTCTTGTGAAAAAATCTAAATCTCTCTTTCCCTCGCTTACTATGGGCGGTAATACTATCATTTTCTCTGACTGCGTTAGGAATCTGGGTGTTGTTTTTGATGACCATCTCTCCTTTAAGCCTCATATCCGCAATGTCAGCAAATCCCCTCTATGTTTCCTTCGTAGCTTCTCTCGCATTCGCTCTCACTTTGATCGCCAAAGTCTTGAGACTGCTGTTCATGCCTTCATCACCTCACGCCTTGACTACTGTAACTCTCTGCTTGTGAATCTGCCATCCTCCTCTCTCCACCCCCTTCAACTTGTACAGAACTATGCCACCCGGCTTCTCCTCCGTCGCCCTCGCTTCTCTCCCTCGAAACCCTTGCTGCATGAACTGCACTGGCTCCCTGTCAGATCCTGTACTCACTTCAAGATACTTCTCTTCACATTTAAGGCCCTAAATATCAAGGCCCCGTCACCACGCCATGTTCCTCGGGCACTTCGGTCACCACATGCACCTCTTTTGAATATTCCTCGTTCATCCCTCTGCTCAATGGGGGACTGCTCCTTCTCAATCTGCGCCCCTAAGTTGTGGAATGCTCTTCCTGCTGAAATCAGGTCTTCTCCCTCTCTTACCACATTTAAGCGTCTCCTGAAAACGCATCTTTTCAGTATTGCCTTCTCCACCCTCTTGAATTTTCATTCTCATATCAGCACAACGTGCGCTCTGGGAAGGCCTTAGGCTTTGAAGAGCGCATTACAAAAGACTTATTATTATTATTATTATAGAACTCATACAAGTTTTAAATACTTTATCTTTCGTAAGCCTACTAATTCAAATTCTTATATTCATTTTTACTCTTCTCACAGCCCTAAAGTTAAACGTTCTGTTTTTCTTCTATGTTTCTACGGGCATTACAAATTGTAAGCCCGGAATATATGGATTTGGAATTTTCCAATATCTTTGAAATTGGCCATAAACTTTGTTACCCTTACCCGTTTCTTCAAAACTGTCTTTCTTCTGCTAAAAAGACATTTTATCAAATTGTCCCTACTCTCTCTTTTAATAGTAATAACATTTTAGTTCTACCATTTTCTCTTTGTTTAAATAATTTTCCCCGTCTTTTGAATAACTTGAACATTTCTGATGCTTTTAAATATGAGACGACCATTAAGAATTTATTAGTACGTAATAATTGTAATAGTTTGGGGTGGGGGAGGGTTTATTCAGTTGAGTGTTCTGGTTGCCTAGGTAAATATTATGGACAAACAGGTAAACAACTTTCTGCTCGCATAAATCAACATAAATATAATGTCCGAAGAGGGGAAGATAACAGTGCTTTTTTTGTCCATATGTCAGATAAGGACCAGCTAATTAACTGGAACTCGGCAAAATTTATGTATCGTTCCAATGACCATATAAAAAGGAATATCCTTGAATATGCTTTTATAAGCCAATGTGATAATTTTAACATTTCCCATGGCTTATATAAAATAGATGCTATAATTAAAAGACTAATACTTAAAGAAATTAGTTCTGACTTTTGTTCTTAGTTTTTTATATACAATCTTTAGTTATGTGGCCCCAATATATTTATTTTTTTTAATTGTCACTGCTTTGTTATGTACATTGTATTTTCCCCACTTTTCGCTCCTCGTGTCTTATAATCTCCCTCGTTAGGCTATCTCCATTTCTTTTAATCTGTTACCCTTTCCGTCTTCTCAGTTTGACCTTACTACCTGCTTCTTGTAATTCTTAATGGAAGTCTTTACCTTTCCCCTTCCGTCTTCTTCAATGGTGATTTCTTGTTTTTGGGGCGGTCTTTCATACTTTTTTTTCGTATATATACCTCTAATATAATATTATTTCTTGTAGTTATCCTTGATAAGGAACTTAATAAAGTTCGAAAGTACTTGTAAACACCATTTCATTTTGTTCTGCGGGACATTGCATTCATATATATATATATATATATATATATATATATATATATATATATATATATATATATATATATATATATATATATATATATATCTGTATGGAGCTCGGCGTGAAGTTTGCATTTAATATTGTGGATAAATCCTAGAGCCACCAGAAACGGATGTAACATCTTTTAATTTCTTACTACGTTTCGAAAACTACAGGTTTTCCTCTTCAAGCTCGAAGTTTACTAATACGTTTGAAGAAAACATGAAAAGGTGACCAATTATAAAATGTTAATAAAATGTTGTACTATAAGTTAAAATTTTACATATGACTTGGCAATAGTTAAATTTGCATTAAAATTAACTCAAAAAGTAGTTAAGAAATTTAAAGTTTATTTTTAGAAATTAATTAAAAACTATAAGAGAAATTAACCTGGCATTAGTTAAAGATAATAAATTTAAACTTTGTTTTTAATTTTGTAAAGACTGTAAGAGTTAAAAAACATTTAATATAAAAACGGTAAATTTTGGTACTTACTAAAGTAGATTCATCATCCTACAGAGTGAATGGTGGGTTTAACAAGCGGCTAGTATTTACAGGTTACAGTGACGCTTGGAAGAGAGGAACATCAACTAGCCAAACAGTAATTAAAAAAACAAACAAAGTGCAGTTAAAATTAGTTAATTAATAAAGATATTGCAATTAAATGTCCGTTGAGTGTAGGTTTGTAGTGTTTGATATATAAACATTCGAGGGTTCTTAGGCAATGTTGCTTGTTGTTAAAGGCTAATACTTGAAAATTCTCAATGGAAATGTCAGTTTTACAGCTTATGGTGTGTTCCCTAATAGAAGACTTTTCCTTTTTATTTGAGATTTTGTTGTGCGCCAACTAATTCCCATATGAGCAGAGAACCTCGCTCCAAGAGACCTGACAGTGCTGCCAATGTAAGAGGCTCCAGTACAACTGGGACATTTAAATAAATAAACATTATCACTGCGGAACTCCAAAGAGATAGGATCTTTACTGCTAAAAAACTTCCTATCGATAATTTGTTTAGAAAAACTATTTGTGGGTTGATTTGGAGAAAATATCTTTTCAAAATGAATAGGATTTTTCTTTTAAAAGTATCGTTTAAAAATCACATCTCTGAAATTAGTAAATATATGGGCATTCTAGGAACTTTTATCCAGGGTTGAGAGGGGGGGGGGTCAATGAGATTATCAAATAGATCTTTTAAAACTCTATCATATAGGTCAGAAGGGAATAGTTTTTTTAGAAAATATTTCCTAAGAAAAACAAATTCATTATGGATTGATTGGCAAGTGGATGATAGCGAGAAACTTCTATGTAGTAAGGTTTTTACTGTGGAAATTTTGTATCTAAAATCACCAAAACTAAAGTACTTTAAGCTTAGTCCTGTGAAAGTTTTCTTTTCAGTAAATGGTTATTTGAATTTTTTGTTGGTCATTTTCTCGGGTGACTAAAAGACCAAGAAAGGGCATCTTATCATTTGACTCTACTTCAATTGGTGAATAAAAGAAAACTTTACTAACTTTTGTTCTGAGTTGTTTTCTCCCTCCAGCGAATTTTATTCTAAAATCCATTCATCTAGAAATAAACTTTAAATTTCTTAACTACTTTTTGAGTTAATTTTAAAGCAAATTTAACTATTGCCAAGTCACATTTAAAATTTTAACTTATAGTACAACATTTTATTGATATTTTATGATTGGTCACCTTCTAAAATAATTCAATGTCTTGTTGGCCTTTTCATGTTTTCTTCAAATGTATTAACTTTAGTAAACTTATTCTAGCCTGAAGAGGAAAAGTTGTAGTTTTCGAAAGTAGTAAGAAATTAAAAGATGTTGCATCCGTTTCTGATGGCCCTTGGATTTATCCTCAATATTATATATATATATATATATATATATATATATATATATATATATATATATATATATATATATGAATAACGTTACAGCCACGAGGAAAATTAGTCGAAAGGCCTCGCAGTTCTCCGTTGTTTCATTTTCCTCGTGGCTGTAACGTTATTCATAAATTCCTCACGTTCCTTATTTTCGTGATTCAGTTATACATATATAAATATATATATATATATATATATATATATATATATATATATATATATATATATATATATATATATATATATATATTGTCATTATTAGACAGCTGATCTACTTCAGGTCCATCGTGACATCCTTCGTCCTCGAACTGGAAGCCAACATTCTAGGATGTCCCATCCACCAGTACCAGTGGGGCATCCTAGAAAGGTAGCTCCCAGTTCGAGGACGAAGGATGTCTCCCTGGACGGACATATAGAAACAAAAACATATGACGTCATTAATAAAAGACTGACTGACATGTCATCCCCCCAAACAAATGAATGACGACTAATAGAGTCTCACTTAATAAAGTAATTATGATACAAGCCTATAGAAAATATGAGAGCATTTTTATATTCTTTACATATTTTTTCAATTATAAAATTATAAGTTTAAAAAGCCGATCACTAAGATTAAAATTCTGGTGCTACGTAGATTTAATAATGGCGGATTCAATAAGATTCCGTTCTTGAATACAATTGACATAAATTAGAGCTTTTTCGCCCGACCAATCAATTTTATGGCCAGTGGAATTTATATGTACAAATAAGGCATTAGAAGTCTGCCCTTTCGGCAACTATATTTGTGCTGGGTGATCTTCACAGATACACCTTTACCAGTTTGACCAACATTAAATTCGTTGCAGGAAGTACATGGAATTGCATAAATGCAAGAAAGTTTCTTAGAAGGCGAATTTTTAATCAACAAATTTTCTAAAACCAAATTAGAAGTAAAAACGACTTGGACATTAAATGAAGAAAGAAAGCTTGGGAATAATGTCTAAAATTATCATTATAGGGTAGAGTCAAACATTTTTTTTAAGGAAAGGTGTTTGGTCATTATTATAAAAAGGTTTTGGGCTGACGCCGTGGCACTATCCAAAACATATAAAAGGTACTTCAGATCCCTACAATTTTGTAAATACACTCAAATCCCGGGTACATAAATTGGGGGCTACGAACTCGAGTGTGAGTAAAAACATAGAAATAATTACAGATTTTGGACATTAATAGGATGGTTCGGGTAAAAATGAATGTACAGAGGAAAATAGGTAGGTTTTCTCTAAGCAGAAAATTTAAAACCTTGCTCAGTACGATGGACAAGACAGTCCCCAAAAGGTAACTTAATTTCAACTTCAGCTTCATAAGTGAACTTTATGGTGGGTACTAAGTTATTTAGTTCGTTTAAAAAAGCCTCAACATTAGAATCATTGAGCCACGTAGAAAAAGAATATCATTCACATACCTAAGCCAAATATTTCTTGGCAAAATTCCTTGCAGGAACTTCAATTCGAAAAACCCCATGTAGAGGCAACTAAGCAGAGGCGAGAGGGGGTTTACCATTGCCATTCCGAAGCGTTGCAAATACCATTTACCATCAAAACCAAAGGAATAATTTTGTATGCACATTTCTATGAGCTTTATACAAACATTAGTGGAAAAAGGTAATGAAACTTCATTCAAAACTTCCAGCAAGTAACTGAGAAGGTCGTCAACTGGGACCTTGGTAAATAAAGACACCGCGTCAAAACTTACCATTTTAAAATCAAAATTCACATTACGGTCATGAAGTTTATCTAGAAAATCAATGTGATTTTTTATTTTGGAGTTAGAAATTGTCCCATTTAAAGGACTCAGGATCGATACCAACCAATGGATAGTTTATAAGAGACCGAACCAACCGAGCTAATAATAGGTCAAAGAGGGAAGCCGGGTTTATGGGTTTTAACCACAGCTGATATATACATATATATATATATATATATATATATATATATATATATATATATATATATATATATATATATATATATATATGATGAAAATTAATGCAATATCGCAAGAAAAGATGAGGAATTAAACCACATTCTCCGAAGACAATTTAATTCAGAACAGTTTCAGTGTATCTCACACCCTTTTTCAACTGACACTGCGTAGAAAATATAAGAAAAGTGCATATAAGCATAACACAAGATCCCCTCTTTTTTCCCCAATCCCCTACTTGAGGCTAATCTGGGGAAAAAAGAGGGGATCTTTCACGATCTGACCTTGTGTTATGCTTATATGCACTTTTCTTATATTTTCTATCCAGTGTCAGTTGAAAAAGGGTGTGAGATACATCGAAACTGTTCTGAATTAAATTGTCTTCGGAGAATGTGGTTTAATTCCTCATATATATATATATATATATATATATATATATATATATATATATATATATATATATATATATAATAGCTGTGTTTTGAGATTTATTGACACAATACAATTTAATGCTCCGCTGTCTCTGTCACTGAGTTTCAGTTTCTGTCCTAAATTACGCTTTCCATAGCTTATTTATCGTTGTTTTTGTTATCCCAACTTGATTTTATAAATAGTTCCTCTCGAAAGTTAAACAATTCAGGATTTTTGTTACCGAGGCCCCCAATATATTCGCGCTCGAACGATTTGGCCGTTTTGGAAGTCAGAAACGCCACCGATCTCGACAAATTCATCTGTTAAAAAACATCTCGGTTATTACATGAAGTAGAGAATGTCTGAAATGCATATACATAAGATTTATTTACCAATCGGATTCTTATTTAGGTAAAAACTTTGGCGAAAATCTAGACATATTACCTGTTTCTATTATTTTATTCAATCTCTGTAGATTAAACTGAGGATGAATAAATGATTTTCATTCAGTTGAAAGGAGGAAGACGTTTGCTCAACCAAAGGACGTGGATTCGATAAGCAGCAGGCAAGTAAAAGAACACACAGATATTTAGAGTTTCGTATATGTAGATTATAGAAGAAAAAAGCAAAGTTAAAAACAGCTAAAATAGGATAAAACTTAGAAACGTAAAGGACAAGAGATAGAAATAAAAAAAATCTTAGCTTGTGATGATTTCATTTATCGCAGTGCTCTCTCACCGAGATCATCATACACAGTTACAAACATATATATTTATTAAAACTATAAGTCCTCATTATAATTGCTAAAACTATTTACAAAAACAAATCAAACACTTTATAAAAACAAACTCAGAGAGGAAAAATCACCGCTCTTCGAAGAGGGATTCCTGGACATTACTTTCCAACTGGGCTACAAAGAGCGGAATAACCTCGGTTTGCTGATATAAATTTAAATGATGCCTTATTATTTGATACAGATAATCGAGTGGTATCTAAAAATAAAGGTTTTAAACTACTAAACCAAAGATTAACACCTCGATAGCACAAAACTTCCTTTCTTCTAAAATAATACAAACCTGGAATAACGAGGAATCTCATTGAAAGCAATACAGTAAAAGAAAAAATAAGATTAAATTATATAAATATTACTTTAAAATACAACTTTGTAGAAATTCATGTTTTGATATTAATTCTCTATCGATCCTCTCTTCCTTTACGTATCCGAGCCTCGAATGGATTTTCGTCTTTGCTGGTTGGTAATGCCACTAATATTTAGCTAATGACGGATAGATAAAAAGAAAAGGAGGGATAAAAATGGGTAATGATGATAAAGAACAGTATAAAATTTTAAACCTGGATAATAAGGACCAAGACGAGGTTCTATTGGCCTCTCCGAGCACACTAGTGCAAAGAACATAGGCACTCAGTATTGCCGACATAACCCTTACCTCCGTTTTTTAGGGTAGGGGCAAAGCGAAAAGAGAAGATAACTAAGAAAAGATACCCCAATAATAATAATAATAATAGTAATAATAATAATAATAATAATAATAGTAATAATAATAATAATAATAATAATAGTAATAATAATAATGATAATAAATCATGCGGACAAATCCATGCTTAAAGTATACTCCTTTCATGGATATCTTCTGCATTATATTTCACTTCCCTTTTCTCTGACCTTCTGGTAAAGATGTTCCGTTGTTTTTTTTTTTAATCAACTAAAATAAATTTAAGAGCAATAAATAAAATAAACCATTCATGTTTCAACCAGATGCGGAAATGCATCGGTGCGAACTCCAATGCTTTATTTATACGATTTGTTTATAAGTGAAACCACGGCTCTTGTTGTCTCTACCAACATACTAACAAACTCATCGTTCGGTCATCAAAAGAGAAAAAAAATAACTAGAAATTCGCTTCGCGAAGGTGGGGAAGATAAGCAAAAAAGACTCAAGCTCTTAAAACTCAAGCTTTAATTTTAAACCCTAGATTTTTAAGGGTAAATAATGGACTTACATGATGAATTGAGCAGAATTGTACTAGCATAACTAGTTGTAGTCGTAAATAAACGTGATTACAGAAATTTAGATATGAAAATGATTGATGTGTGAAAAAGAGAATGTAAAATTGCAAAGTTGTATATTTCAGCGAAACTAAACTCGCTTCTACGAGGAACCCCTAAATGATGTAGAGAGTAGTGAATGAGTGATAATCAGAAGTGCTGGCTTTCACAAATAATCATCACGATTGTCAATAATCGAGATATGAAAAGGATGGATTAACGTGTAAAGTTGGAATTTGATTCTCTGAAGGAGAAAATTCCGGGGTTTTGATGATATATTTGCAGCAAAACATTAATCAGTAGAAACGAAAAATAGAAATTAATTAGCTAAATGATTAAAGTGTGAAACATAATAAAGGAGCAATAAGTATATTTTCTATATTTATTGCTATGGGCAGAATAGTAAGTAAGTGATAGAATACTATCGCAATATTCTTCAATATTTGTGGCCTCAGAATCGCGAAAACATTACGATCGAATGTGCTAGAGTCTGTACTATATTTCGGAGTGTAGTAAACGGGAGATCAAAAGATGAATGTTAAAAACACCTAGGCTCATTTCAGCAGACTGATGACAAAAGTTTGAGCAAGTTCTAATGAAGACTCGGTATTTGATACCTGTCTTTCAGTCAGACCTGTAAGTTTCGAGTGTCTGAGAGATGGTTAAAGTGGGCGGTGTCTCTCCTGTCCGTCTGAGTGTTCATAAGATTTAATTTTATTAATGATATTTCCTATTGCATGTCTGAAACGATGGTTTTCCTTAAAATTTATAACTAGAAATTTCCCTGATTTGTATATTATAAGCCATAATTAAACTATAAGCGTATGGCTCTAAATACCTCATAGGATATTTTAAACACTATACTATCCATTATTAAATTTAGAACTACTCATTGACCTCAGTAAAGAACTATTTAGAAAATGTCCCTTGGCATCTAATTCTAGGACTTCCAAAATGAATGTCGGAATTTGTATTTTTGTAATTTAGCAAAAAATATAGAAGAGATTGGTTAGTAAGAATCTTCGAAATACTTTGATGCGAATAATCTATCTAAATACTAGTTCAAGTGAGATAATTAGCTTGTTTACTTGTTTCGGATCAAGTAAAGATAGTCACTCTTAAGACAAAAAGGCGGGATTAACTTTACTTGGTTAAATGGAGGAGGGACTGAGCTATACTTGGTAAGATGGGAGGTATACGTGGTTATGACATCGTCATTTTAAAGCTACTGGAATAAGCATAAACTAAGAATTAAACGCATGTGAAGATGTAAGAGAGAAATGCTAAACTCTTATCTTCGGGAATTTATGTGGCGTGAAAGACATAAATACAATGTTTTCAATGATTTTTGCGATACGATTGCCAGCCAATACCATTTTAATTAAGTTATTAAAAATTTAATTTCTACAGTTCTACAAAGTTTACAATTTTTAATTGTTTTAAGATAAACTTTCTAACAAATATGTTCCTAAATAAATTAGCTTTACTAATGTAACTTTGGGAGGGATGATCTTTACTTGATAAAATGGGAGGGACTATCTGTACTTG
This sequence comes from Ceratothoa steindachneri, assembly GCA_963969495.1. Lineage (NCBI taxonomy): Eukaryota > Metazoa > Arthropoda > Malacostraca > Isopoda > Cymothoidae > Ceratothoa > Ceratothoa steindachneri. The sequence continues at coordinate 251,873,296 of OZ018317.1, read as the reverse complement.
ATCCCTTGCTTCTCTGTAATTGAATTGAGACAAATTGGCTTAACCTAACGCAAAATTGTGAGGGTAACTAAATTAAAATAGAATAAAATGATTTTCATTAAAATCGACTAAATTTTAAAAGGTTATGAAAATATCATAGAAATTTGACCATTAGGCCAAATTAAGAATCCATTTTAAAATAATTTAAATGAATATCTTAATCGATTCGTGTTATCAAAAATTAACAGAATTCTCTTAATTGTAGAAATTTTATATCAGTTTTTATTTTATTATAATTATTCTATTTCACTTCCAATTTTCGCAAAAATCGTTTTCGCATTAAAATTCAATTTTTTCAGGATTATTTTAGAAAATAAAAGGCAGGATGCTTTTAAATGTGGAATGTATTTATATTTTTACTTTGGTAATACTTTAGTTTATGGGCGCACGGTAGTGGCCACTGTTTCTGGGCTATAATTTTGGGCTACAAGTTGCCCCTCATGACGTCAGAGGGTAGCTTCAGATGTGAACAATCACGGTGTTGTATTTTTTTAACCTTTATTCTTTATTATTTAGAAAATATCTGCACTTCTAATCTATTATATTATTTAGTAATGCATTGATTTTTTTGTTTACTAATGTATTGTTTCATTTACTTATTTTTTTTTAAACCAAACCATTATGTACACACACTGGCAGCCCTTAATTCAACCTTATTTCAAACATTGGCAGCCCTGGAGGAATTCAGTTAAAAGGGCGCGATTCTTGGAACTTGCTTTGTTCGGCTTTAATACTCCTGGAGTGGAAAAGTGCCGCGGCTCGATTATATTAGTAAAAAAAGGTGGAGATGGTTTAACTTTTGTCGTGAATTGATTATTTATTAGATAATTTAAGACGACGATAGTGCCGCCGACATTTAGCAATCGCCTTTTGCATTCAAATCTGGTGTTAGCTTTTCAAATTAGGAATATTACGAAGGTAATTAAAAAATGTTAATTTTTGGCGGAAATAGCCTAAATTGGGCGGCGCTGTCGTCTTTGTTATTTTGATAAACGTGTGATTGGCTCTGCACGTTAATCGAAATAATAAAGACGATAGCGCCGCCTACTGTAGGCTATTTACGCCAAAAATGAACAATTTTAGTTACTTTCGAAATGAGGAGCTTCGCCTTATGACGTCTAACGTCATAAGGCCTAAATTGTAGCTCCAAAACAGTGCGCCCCTAAACTGAAGTATTACCTTAACTTTTCGTAAAACTCAATTTAACATCTTCAAAAAGAAACTATAATTAATAGAGAGTCACTCGTTTTTTACAGGCAAGATAGAAAGATGCAGAGGGGGAATGAAACCTAAAATATAGAGGAAAGTATCTAATTTTTAAATTATGTATTACATAATTTGTGCATAAATTCGTTTTAATTTTCGAGTCTATTTTATTTTGCTTTATTAAAATCGTTTCAATGACGTTCGTTTGAGAATTGTAAATTACTGGAAAAAATTCATGATTTTATTTGGTTTTGTTTTGTGGATTTTTTCAAGATGGTCTTGAATTTTGATTGGTTTAAAGCGATGTTGATAGGGGCGGTGTTTTTGTTGGGGGAGGGGATTCGTGGTATAACCGATATATAAAGGTCGTTTACTAACTACGACTATTAACGACAGACCTTGAGCCGACCTTAGGGTCTTTGCTGGATGGAATAGACGGAAGAAATGTTGGATGGAGAAGGGGATGGAGTAATGGGGAAGGATTAGGGAAAGGAGGGGGTAGAGTAAGGGGAAGAAAGGATGGAGTTGGGGGAAGAGGGGGGTTTGTTGGACTAGGGGGAAAGAGATAAATATTGAAAAGACGAACTATTTCTACCCTCCCACACCCCTTAGTTTATCGTCTAACCTGCCCCCACTTACCCCAACTCCATCAGCAGTAAGTTCTTAGCTTCGAGTGAGGCTATGTGTGGGTTCGTATCTCTGCGCCCGGGGTTTCTGGAGATAAAGACGGGTGAAACCTCGACGTGCCGTTGCAATGCCACGTCAGAACACGATCGCATTTATGAGCTGCTGTTCGCATTGGTTCATTCTTTGGGGCTAGTGACCTCCTCCGTCCGGGTGGGGGTAGTGAAGGGGGGACCTCTGATCACGTGACCTCTCGTGACAGATTTGCGGTGGATTGGATCAACAGGCGTGTGTAAAGGAGTGATGAGGCGTTAATCCGGGACTGATATTTGCGGTGGACCGACGGCAGAAGCCTATTAAAGTGCGGCCGGTTAATTGCTCCCATCGTCTCCACTCTTCCTAATTAAGAGTTGCAGTTCGTTCGCACTTATGAGAGCACGCCACCTTTTTTTTCCGGCCCTGCAAAGTATCTTTGCTGTTTGTGTTTTTCTTCCCACCACTTCCCTATCATACTTTATTCCATTTCTTCTCGGCCATACTTTACTTCAACTCATCTCTCTGTCTTCCATTCGCTTTTTCGCACGAAAAAATACCACTGTCAATATAAAAAAATATGATTTTATTTACCTGTGTGGAAGAAGCGTGCCAATGCAAGGTTTAAGGTATCATAGTTACATTGTGTGCATTAGAGTGTGTGTTGAGATGAGACACGCTCACACGTCTTTGACGTGTAATTAGATAAGGAAAAAAAAGAGTCTCTCTCCAGCTCATTTTCTGGAGTACAACCACACCTTCAAACCCCGAATTTCCTTCCATTATGTATACACGATCACATACTCGTATTTACTTACACACGAATAGAGATTAATTCCAAAGCACACACACATACACACGAATAGAGATTAATTCCCAAGCACATACACACACATACACGCAATTTGTATATACAACCCACCAGGGCCGTAGCTTTCGCAGGGTACGGAATAACACCAGCTCTTTCAGTCATTTCATGTGTGAAAGAGTATGTACACACTTATCGAAAATCTCGTGAACAGATATTCCATATAAACATTTTGATGGTAACATACACACGTTTCCATGGCAATATACATGCATTTCCATCGGAACATATACACGTTTCGAGGGCAATATACATACATTTTCATGGTAAAACACACGTTTCCATGGTAACATACAAACGTTTCCATGGAAGCATACATACGTTTCCATGGCGACATCTGTTCCATGGAAGCATACATACGTTTCCATGGCGACATCTAGTGCTTTTACCATGCAAAATGATATGTATATTGGCACACATACTATGATCATCAAAATTTATATGGATAATGTTCACGAGTTATTGAAAAGGTTTAGGATTACTCTAAATGATCGCTTCCAGGGGGCGAGGGGGAGAGGGGTAGTGGAAGTTTGTGTCTATGGATGGAGTGTAGGTGCTGGAATCTTTAGCGCAATAGCAACGAGGACGTATCCCTTAGAAAGTTGGGAAAATGGGTGAAGTTAGAATGCGCGGAGGATAAATAGGAGCGTATCCACCTGCCGTCGTTGGGGTCGATGGGGGGGGGGGGGACGGGAATTTGCAGGCTTGTTACCCCCCTACTTATCAAGCGGAGCCAAGAAGTAGGGTTTGACTCCCTTCCCCCTCAACCCTCCAGGCTCAGTCCAGGGATGAATGGACGAAGGCTGGTCGGCGACTAGCCTTATAAAAATGGCCGCCATTCAGAAGGGATAAAGCTTAGGTAGTCTCTTACTCTCCCTATTTCTCTCTCTCTTCCTCTTTCTATGTCACCCTCTCCCTCTTTCTCTCTCTCTTCCTCTTTCTATGTCACCCTCTCCCTCTTTCTCTCTCTCTTTCTCAGATCACCTTAGTCTGGGCCGTAAGGCCCGTGTGATCTGTGTATCTATGTAACTCTATGTAACTCTTTCTCTCTCTCCCTCTTTTTTGGTGTTCCACGATTTGGACATATTTATCTTATATGAGCTCTATTTTATTTTACTGTTTATTCGTTCAATGCAATCGTTTTTATAATATGTAAACATGCATTTCTTGTACTATTATTTGTCCCTGAGAAAAATAGGAGTGCCTTTCGTTTGCATCCTCTTAAAGGATGTTCCTTTCAGTGTTTGCTTCCTTGTTTTCCCGCTCTTGACCTATTTGTGGGGGGCTCCGCCCCCAGGCTTTCTCGCATGACACGCGTGAGTGACCAGAAAGACGTCTGGCATAACTTCCTTCTGTCGCTAGGAGCGAGATATCGTAGGAACCCCGTCTGTGTCTTGTCAGATAAGATTGCCCCTATCTCCTATCTCTATAAGGGCGGCTAAGCGGTCTGAGGAACTCCGAGTGGCGAGACTCTGTAAAGAGAATCCCAAGGAGTTTTTTGGATATGTGAACAGCCGTAAACCAATCCGTCGAACGATTGGCCCTTTGAGGAATGAGGAGGGGACATTAAAGCATTCAGATGCAGAAAATGCTAACCTCCTCAACGACTACTTCTCTTCAGTGTTTACTGAAGAGTGTGGTCCCATTCCCCAGCCGACGGATTCCTACTCGGGGGAAAAGCTGGAGGCAATGGACTTCACCGAAGGAGAAATAAAGAAAAAGATCGCTGACCTAAAGACGAATAAGTCCCCTGGACCGGACGGGTTTCTACCTAAAGTGTTGAAGGAAGTGTGCGATGAAGTATCACGACATCTGTGCGCTATCTTTAACATGTCAATCCGGACCAAATGCGTTCCTAGAGACTGGGGTGATGCGGAGGTGACTCCTATCTTCAAGAAAGGAGACCGTAACCAACCATCGAACTACCGACCTATCAGTCTGACTTCGATAGTCGGTAAACTCATGGAAAGCATCATGGTGGACAAAGTAACGTCGTATTTAGAGTCAAACCTGCTACTGAGGAGTTCCCAGCCCTGCTTCCGAAGGCAACGGTCATGCCTGACGAACCTTGTGGAATTCTTCCACAGCCGTAAACCAATCCGTCGAACGATTGGCCCTTTGAGGAATGAGGAGGGGACATTAAAGCATTCAGATGCAGAAAATGCTAACCTCAGAAAGAATTGATAAGGTACCACACCACCGCCTTCTCCGGAAAGTGCAAGCGCTAGGCATAGATGGAAAGGTAGCCGGCTAGATCGAGAACTGGCTAAGTGGCAGACGGCAACGGGTGGTGGTGAATGGACAGTCTTCTGAGTGGGTGCCCGTTACTAGCGGGGTGCCTCAAGGTTCTGTCCTGGGACCACTACTATTCATCATCTACGTCAACGACATGGACGGTGACATGGTTGCCAAGATTTCCAAATTTGCCGACGATACCAAGCTTGGTATGAACGTTGCAAAGGAGGGAAATACTGCCCGCCTGCAGGAAGATCTTGGGAAGATTGGGGAGTGGTTGGACACGTGGCAAATGCCTTTTAACGTGGGCAAATGCAAAGTGATGCATATCGGCCACAGAAACCCCCAATCTCAGTATATCCTTAAAGGCACTGCTATGGAATCCACCGACACTGAGAAGGACTTGGGTGTAACAATCACTAGTGACCTCAAGTTCTCGAAACAGTGCATTGAGGCGGAGAAAAAGGCCCAAAGGATGCTAGGCTATATTAAGCGCCAGTTTGGTTATCGGAACCAGGAGATTGTACTGTGCCTGTACAACTCACTTGTCCGACCGCACCTAGAGTATGCCGTACAATTTTGGAGTCCTTCATTGCGAAAGGACATCGCGAGATTGGAACGCGTACAAGCCAGGGCAACCAAGCTGATTCCCTCTATCCGACATAAAAGTTATGAGGATAGACTAAGGGAATTAGATCTGTTCTCGCTGGAAACCCGTAGACTGCGTGGTCAGCTCATCGAAGTTTTCAAAATACTTCGAGGGTTCGACAATGTTGACTACCGGGATATTTTCACACTGAGTGAGAACAGAACGCGCAATCACGGCTTCAAACTTGAACTGAAGCGTTACAACCGCAATCTGTGTGGAAATTTTTTCACTTACAGTATCTGCGGTATGTGGAACGCACTTCCAGTGGAAGTTGTCAACAGTGAATCTGTTGACCAGTTCAAATCAAGACTAGACAAAGTCTTGAAAAGTGGCCGTTTAGGGACGCAAAACAATTGAGCAGCCTTGTGCCCGCTCAATTGCTAGTCCAAAGGTACCCTCTTTGAATGGACCGTAAGGTCTCCTAGGGTACCTTCTTTCCTTGTTGTTACTCCTTGTTGTTACTCCTTTCCCGTTTTCGACGGAAGAAACTCTCCTTGAACACATCCCGCTCAAAGTATGGCATATGGCAGATTCCTCCCAAGTTCGTGAGAATAATACTAGCCTGTCAACCTGCGGGGCTTTTAGAAAAGTCCATCCCATTCTCCAATCCACTTTCTACACACGCCGAGAAGAATAGAATAACGCCTGCCTTTCCAGACACCTCCCATCTCTTTTTGAAATCGGGGGTAATGGCCACTGCCAATCACTCAACGATTCCTTCATATACAAACAAAACTTCTCAAAGTCTACATCTCCAACTGCTCGGCAAGTTGACATCCGTTTCACTTATAACTTTACCAAACTCAAAGAACAGTTAATTCATTCCTTACGTCAATATTAACACGGTGAAAAGCATAGATATCAATCCCTTTAATTAGTGTTTTCACAGTGTCTAAAGTGAAGCAATATATTCATTACAATACTAATAAATTAGTTATCACTGGTAATTTCCGTAGAATTGAACTATTCCACCGTTTATGTTACCATTTCGTTTCGCATATTCAATTATTATTGGTTAATTATTTACTATATTAATAAATCACAAAAAAAACATCTCTTTCCTTGTATTTTTCCTGAATAAAGTGTATACATTTAACGTCCTCCAAAGTCCCTCCGAGTAGTCAATGCTCTCATTGGTTTCGAAGTAAAATAAAAGCAAATAGGTCCTATTAGCATACAACTTAGTCTCAGAACTTATACATTAGGACCAGAAATGCCAATGGTTCCCACATCTCTTTCTTCTTTGGTTCCAAGCCCCGATGGGCTATGGCGGAATTAGTTGCAATTCCCGCGCAGGAAAATTGAGGCCTCGTCCCAACAGTGTGGTGTTGTGTTCCTAAAGTCTGCTTTAGCTCATTCTGTTGTGGTGTAATGGGACTGAGTTTATATTGTAAAAAGAAATCACTGTTAATTGCTGGCTATTATTTCATCAACGCACTTCTCTTCGTTGGCGACCCGATAACTAAGACTGTCTGGAAGGTGGCTATTTTATAAGGTGGCATTTCTTGTGCAGACAACTTTTCTGAGATTAAGTGCGTTATATATTGTTTTTCACAGCACTTTAACACTTCATAACTTCTCTTATAAATTCGATTCCCGAGGGTAATAATTTATAAAATAAACCAATCAAAAATCAGTGCCTTCTTCACTTTGGAGGAAAAGGGAGTTACTCTTTCAGAATATTGCTGTACAATTTTATTTTTGTATTCCGACTATGACACTTTTCCTCAACAATCCATAATGTTAAAAACTTTCAGTGTTTACCGATGTTAATTACTTTCATTCATTGAAATAACTGCAGGTGTAAAATGATAAAAAATTACAAAATCATGTGTGACTTAATTTTGCTTAAGGGATTATATAATATAGACAATGACCTGTATTCGACAATATTTTCTTTATATATTACAGTGGCATTAAAACATTCTTCCTTCTTATTCTTTGTTTTGGATGAGGTGGCGTCGTTGCTCCCAATACCAGCTCCGTGAAATTCTCCTCTACTTGAAGGAACTTAAGAAAATATCGTATTTCCATTAGAATTTAACTGGGGGTCAGAGAATAATCACTATAAATTATAAAAAATAACGCCTTCAAAACCTCCAAATGAATTCTACTTTTAATTATATCTAATAGTTACACTGTTAACGTAGGTAACACTGTAAAATAAATTTGTTGTGATTACTGGCGCTAAATCATATGCCAGTCGAACCTATTTTATTTGATTCCCTTCCGAAGCCTCGGAAAGCATTGACTGCTAGAGCGAATTTGGAGGACGTTGAATGTATGCTCTTTACTCAGGATAATGGCAAGGAGAGATATATTGGAACAAAAACCAGCTGCCTAAAAAACAGATACTTTCTAGACAAACTTAGTTATGTCTACAGCAAGGAGAAAAGCATCGATCAAACAAAACAGTGTTATTCCCTACTTCTCTATAAAGTCAGCCATATTACTTCACTACAACCTTATCTGCTGATGTTACTTAGTGCAAGCGATCATCTTAAGTTATATCTTTGGACATATTACTGGTTAATGATTCTAAATCAATGCAGTTAACTGCATTAAAAGAAGAGGAAATGAACGATAATTATTTAAATGATAAGAATGATATTAACGAAGATGATGACTACAAGGAGGACATAAATGATAGCTAAAAGGATAAGAATGATGATAAAGAAGTCTCTATGATTATTAAAGGTCGAATGTTTCTCATGAAATCTGTGTACATGGTTAAAACATTTCGGAAAATAACATATATTGACTACCTAATCATTTACGTAATGTCTGTACTATTACATAGGATAGACAAGTGAAACTTAATGAAAATCAGATTAATGCTACTCATATAACAGTCCGTGCAGTCTTTGACTCAGTGGTCATATATATATATATATATATATATATATATATATATATATATATATATATATATATATATATATATATATATATTAATATATATATAAAAAGAAAGCAACTACAGGATCTGCGGGTGATAATACAACCACCACAGGGCTATGCCAGGCACAGTTACTGTGCCTGGTAGCTTAGCGGTAAAGGACCGGGAATCAGCAGACCCGGGTTCGAGTCGCGGCCAGGAATTCAAAACTTTTTTCCCCTGGCGTTATTTCTGTCTTCTCGGTAAAGGATCTCCTTCACTGTGCCGCCCTCTGCTCCCTTTGATTATGGATTCTTCTAATGTCCCTCTCTCTTGCCTTTAAAAAACTCCGGTTTCTTGTCTCATTTGCTCATTCGCGTCTAATTCTTCTTTCTCTTGTACTATATCTATATATATATATATATATATATATATATATATATATATATATATATATATATATATATATATATACAGGATGACCAGGACAGCACTGATGATGGGGTTAGTTATAATCCTGAAACGTTTGAAATAAATGTTACGAGGCATCTACGGCTCTGTCCTGGTTATCCTGTTTATACTTCGCCTGAAGTTTGCGTCCATCAATTCGTTTGCCACTTATATATATATATATATATATATATATATATATATATATATATATATATATATATATATATATATATATATATATATATATATATATATATGTATATATATATATATATATATATATATATATATATATATATATATATATATATATATATATATATATATATATATATATATATATATATATATACATTATTTAAATGATAAGAAGGATATTAACGGGCTCAGATAAAGCGCTCCTGACTAGCAAATTCTGCGAGGAATTTAGAATAGTTCAGGCTACTGACAGTTATGGCTAGATATGAAAGTTAGGCGGACTAGACTTAACGATTAGCTCTATGTAAACTGATCTTCATTGACTAAAGTTGCAACTCGGATTACAACGATCAAACTGATGCCATTTGTTAAACACAAACCTTAGCCTCCAACTCCTGTAAAGGGTGACAATGTTGATGACTTTTCTCTGGTAAGAAATCTTTTGTGTGTTGACTGGAACAGGAGCTGCCAAGTGTAGGCCATGAATGGTCTTTTGCAGTCTCCTTCTTTTCTTATGTTCTTATGTTCAAACTGATGCCATTGAGTGGACCTGATTACTATGCGGCTAGAATAGCCAAACTGATGCCATATGCTATATATCATATTCAAAATATATAAAAAAATGATGGCTTAGACTAGACATGAACTTTAGGCTAGAGCAGCTAGAAAAATGCATTGACTCCACTTGAAAACTTTGGATAGAGCAACCAAAAGGATACATTGACTAGATCGGAAATTCAGGCTAGATCAAGCAATCTGATGTCCTTGACTAGACCTGATATCAAGGCTACACCAATCGAACTCATTGACTAGAACTGATATTCAGTCTATAGCAACCAAACTGATGGCATATCAAGATCCGAAACTCAGGCTACATTGAGCAAACTGATGCCATGGAGTAAACCTGATATCAAGGCTACACCAATCAATTATTTGACCGGACCTTATATTCAGTTTATTACAACCAAACTGCTGAGATGTCTAGATCTGAAAGTCAGGCTACAACAATCAAGTTGATGCCAAGGACTAGTAGACATGAGATTTAGTAAAAAAGACTGAGAGATCCCAATGTATTTAATTATCACTACTCACAGACTGCTGAGAGGCCATTGATCCGTATTCAAAATTTTGAATCGACCCCTTTGCTAGATTCAGCGATCAAAGGATCAAAGTTTGATAGCCAAAATGAAAATTCTAACCTAACCTTTTAACCATTTTGACACATATGTGTAATTTCGAAGAAAGACTAAACACAAAGAGGCAAATATAATGATGTATAGTGAATGTTTTGAGTTACCAAAGGTATTTATCACTGATTTTTTTTTGGTACCTTCCATGGGTAGCTAGATAGGGTTCTTAGTTCGGATTGGTAGGTACCGATTCGATTTTTCGGGGAATGCCTTTTGCGTGAGGCACTAATTCAAATGCGCCATTTGTTTGTTTGTATAGGTTTATTGTGCAATACATTTATACATAGTACGTAAATATAATATAATATAAAAAAAATATACAAATACGCCTAAATGCATTGCACAAAGCGGGGACCGCACACTCCGCGGCAAAAATGAATTATAAATGGAATTAATTGTTTTGTAAATTAAATATGAGTTTCAAATAACATTAATTTTTTTAATTGTAATTATTCCTTAATATTTTTACATTCTTATAGAATTTTACAATTGTTATTCACTAACTCTATAATTTAAGAAGGGGATTTTTTGAGTATTTGAATAATAATTTCATCTTAGTTTGGTTATGACTTATGTTTTTTATCAAATTTATTTCTAATAATTCTTTCATAATATCAAAAAACAAAATGGGGAAGTTCAGAAATAAATATAAGTAGCGAAATTTTGTGAATTTTTAAAACCCAAAGAATTACAAAGGGTGAAGTTCAGAAAATTTATTTTTATATATCTTCTTCTATAACTATATTTTAGCAACGTGATATTTTGAAATTGGGGAAATTTAGTTACTTTTTAAAATTATTATAATTGGCGAAGTTCAGAAAATTTATATAATTTAACCATGGCTGCTTTTTTTTAGATTTTAAATTTTAATCTTAATAGCGAAGCGCAAGCTACGAGGGGGAGTGGCGAAGCCATTGCCTGGTTTAATTATATACAAGTAATTAATAAGGTAATCTTCCTGGTAATACTTCAGTTTAGGGGCGCACGATAAGGAGCGCTGTTTCTAGGCTACAATTTAAGCCTTATGACGTCAGGCGTCATAAGGCGAAGCCTCTCATTTCGAAAATAACTAAAAAATTTAATTTTTGGCGGAAATAGCCTAAAGTAGGCGACACTGTTGTCTTTATTATTTCGATTAACGTGCAGAGCCGATCGCACGTTTATCAAAATAACAACGACAATAGCGCCACCTAATTTAGGCTATTGCCACCCGACCACCCCCCCCCAATTTTTTTTTTAGTTACTTTGGAAAATGCGGGGCTAAGCCCCATAAAACCCCCAATTAATAGTGGGATGTTGCACCCCCGGCAACTTAAAAAAAAGACCTCGTAATATTCCTAATTCGAAAGACTAACATTAGCTTTTACTATAAAATGTGATTGCAAAATGTCGGCAGCGATATCGTCCTCTTAAATTACCTAATAATACACCCACTATCTCCGGTAAGCCTCAAGATCCGCGACACGCCCGGCAAAGTGTGTTTTTCAGCCGAAATCTATCGGGACCAAGTTGCTTTTATGTTTCCTTCACACGCGCAGAAACGATTTGCTACCCCCCCGTCCCCACCAAAAAAAACATAAAAAAAACGTGAAAACATTATTCTATAAACAATCGCAAGGCGATCCCCTTCACGAGCCGTATCTAGAAATTAGTCAAAAAAGGTGGAACATTTTGGAACATGGACGAAATATTATGCGGCCAGGACCGGGGAACAACGGAGGCGAGCGCGTGACGCAGATCTTCATGTTTACCCTATCTTCACCTTTCACTATTATAATTGAGCCGTGCTTCTTTTAAATGAGACCACGATCTATAGAAATGTCTATTAAATTGACCGAGGAATTAACACAAGTCGTACTGAAGTCAAACAAACCGTATTCACAGGTATCGCGCTCTTTTAACTGCTCGGTTTCAGGGTTGCCAATATTTGAAATAAGGTTGAATTAAGGGTTGCCAGTGTGTGAAATTAATGGTTTAGTTTCACAAAAATAGTTAAACGAAACATACAAAGTTTAATACATTAGTAATTATAAAAAAAAATCAATGCATTACTAAATAATAACAAAACAAATACAACGTTGTGATTTGCCACATATGAAGCAACCGTGTGACGTCATAAGACCTAGATTGTAGCCCAAAATTGTAGCCCAGAAACAGCGCCCTCTAGCGTGCGCCCCTAAACTGAAGTATTACCGTTTAATAGATTTGAATGAAGGCTTTTGGAATTTAGTTTATCGCATAGGGGTTAAAAATATATTAATTTTTGCAAAAATAAAACAAAGAACTTATATTAATTGTGTTTTATATGATTAAAATATTTAGAGAAATAAATTTTGATATTTAAATAATTAAAATGGCGAGATCTGAGAAGCATCCTCCAATAGTTGTGCCAAAATGCCGCCACTCCTCTCATTTAGTACTCAAGGCACAAATTCTCTTTATCAAATCCTCCATTCGTGTGATTTAAGTTAAATATATAGAGGCCATTGCATTATAATTATTACTTACACTTGTATACACTGATTTTTATAATTATTTAACCTAAAATATCATATTCCTTATTTTGTTTCTTTAAAAAAAAAACAATACTAAGATTTCTCGAGTTAATGAAAAATAAAATAATTTAGTTATCAACAAAATAAGGAAATACATACAAAAATGACCTTAACTTGAAAAAATATGACTAAGGTTCTTCATCCTTATACTTTAGGGGACATGTCGATTATAATGTCGACGGTATTTATTTATTTATTTATATTTACCTTGTTAATTATTTTCAGAGCCAAATGTACAATTTAGAGACTTGGAAGAAAACTTTAAATTTTTATGCTCAGCAAGAAGTTACACCCGGTAAAGTAGGTAAAGTCGAGGGAAATCACCTCAAGAAACCCTCAACGGCCTTTGACTTCTCCCCACGGGGACAACAAGATAATTATCTGCAGAAGCGAGGATAGCCTACTCATGTCTGGCTCCACCCCGCGGCCGCCTCATTGGGGCAAGGGAGCTGAAATGAACTGAACTGCCATTCACCTAGTCTCGCTTCAACTATGTCGGTCCACTTGGATAGACATAATTGGGGACGTAAAGGAAAGCAGGTTTGAGGATTATCCCACTGTGGAACTCTACGGAAGAGATCACCCGGTTACGAGGCATGCTGAAAGCTTTGGGGAAGAGTTCGCTCTAATCTCTAAGGGTAGTTTCCGGCCAGCACCACAGGGGGACAAACAACCGTCCCTGTGTAAGTTCGAAGCAGCATCGATAACCAAACCCCAGACGGGGCGGCACCCCCGGGTGGTGGTAGTTGATTCGATCACCATCCATCATTAAGTCCGCCACATTTCATCCGTCTGAGGGGCCTTCCCGGGTACCCCCCTCCCCATCCCCATCATTCATCAATCCCATCCCGCACTTCATGTTCATGGAGGCTCGCTTGCAACGAAGAGGGGGGTGGCTTTCAAAGCGCTCTAACAAGTACAACAAGCTGACCCTACAATAAAGGGAAAACATACAATACAGCGACGAAAAAACAGAAGCGGCATATCAGACACAAGAAGAAGAAAGGCAACCCTAGGGGACGCCCCCCCTGGGGAATAATGGATCAAAATGGGACCACTCGGATCCAGCTGCGAACCATTAGCGGAAGCAGCAGGCCTACCCGAGAGAAGGTCTTCGAAGTAGTCTACGGAAAATTGAAGATAGCAATGCTTCGACTGCTCGAAGTAACAACAGGTTTTGTTGCGGTATGTGAAAAGGAGAAGGACGTGGAGTGTATTACGAAAGAAGAAGCAGTCGAAACACTCCGTGGAATAGGCCTACAACCGGCAATTCCACCACAGATCCTAACCCACAGGAGCGTAGTCTGTCGACGACTGGACCCTTGGATAGGGCAGCACTCTAAGGAAGAGATAAGAGAAGAAATTTCAAAAAATCAACCGTGGGCCAAAGTATCTGAAATTATCAAGTTTTGGAACAGGAGGGACAACACTGAATACACTCGTGTGTTTAAGGTGGTCTTCGCCGACACTACAATGGCGCAAAAAGCAAAAGAGCATGGATTACTGCTTTTTAATGCAAAGATCAGTGGGGAGCAGATTGAGAAGGAGGAGTTCACTCCCGTACAATTCTGCTTCCGTTGTTATAAAATGGAGGCGCACACAACATAAGAATGTATAGAGCCACAGGAACTATGTTCCAGGTGCAGCGAACCAGGGCACCACTGGAAGAACTGTAAAAGTACACATGGAGGTGTACGAAGAGATCAGGAGAGAGGGTAAAAATCGGGAAAAAAAGCACGCTACTACGACGCCTGAGTGAAGAACTTAAGCAGGCGATTAACCAGCAACAGGCTGAAATCTGGGACAGCCCGATTAAAAAAGTAGACAGCGAGGTGCGACCCGACGTGTTCTGGCGACTTGTGAACAAGTTAAAAGGTCTTATAAGTAGAGAAAAGACCCGCATTAAGGAGGACAATGACTACTTGGAAGACCCGGCGGTATTGGAAGAAAGATTCCGCATATTCTGGAAGTGTGTCTTCAAGATAACGTCAAAAGACAATGTGGAATTCGACCAGGAATTCGAGGGCCAACTGATTGAAGTTCTTAATCAGATTGCGTATCGCACGCTCCCACATGCCTATATTGATGAAGGGAGGGTTTTGGCAGACCATGGTCGACCAACTACACCTGAAGAGGTCATGGCAATCATAAAAACCTTCAAACAGAAGGCACCAGGCTGGACGGGCATCACCAGAAATAACTTGGTGCATGGCCCCCGGCAGATCATTCAGGGAATCACGAACATCTACAATGCTTTCCTGAACACGGGCTACTTCCCCGACGGTTTCAAGATGGCTAAAATCATCTGTATACCTAAAGGGAGGAAGCCCGATCAACTGGTGGATTACAGGCCAATATCCCTCCTGGAGATAATAGGAAAAGTCTACGAGAAGCTTCTAGCCAACAGGTTACAAGACCAATTGACCTAACTAGAAGCTCACAGCCCTCAGCAACACGGGTTCCGCAAGAGAAGGGGGACTGACACAGCCCTTTCCATTCTCACTGAAAAGCTAGCCCGCTGTAAAGCTGAGAAGAAATACGTAGACGTGGTGATGCGAGACGTGCAAAAGGCCTTCGATAAGGTTTGGCTAAAAGGTCTACAATACAAGATCTTAGGCCTCCAGCTGAACCCAATCCTGGAAAAGGTCCTCTGCGACTACATCATGCGCAGAAAAGCCCTAATCTCCATCGAGGGCTACAAAGGACCCGAGTTTGAACCTGAGGCGAGTGTTCCACAAGATGGCTGTCTGAGTCCGCTGCTGTACCTTTTGTGCACACTGGACTTACCTGATCCGGTAGGGGAGGAAATGATGTACCTACAGTTTGCAGACGACATCACGCAAATCGTCCTCAGCTACTACAAGTATGCTGGATATCAAGCAAGGCAAACAGCCATCGAAATCGATAACATCAGTCGATACGAACGAAAGTTTGTAAATCAAGACCAACCGCCGAAAGTTCCAGATCCTTCCAATTAACCGCCGAAGACGTGCTAGTGTCTTAGTGGATGGCGAAATATACCCTTACGGAAAAGAAGGCAAAGTCCTAGGTCTGCACTTTACATCCAAAGGATACAAAGCGCATATTAGCAACAAAATCTTCTTAGCCAAAATACAGCTCAGAAAGCTGTATAGATTTAAAAACCTCAGCTCCAAAAATCTCAAAAAGCTATGCACTGCTCTGGTACGCTCAACCTTAGTGTACCCGGCAGTGGTCATGCAGGCTGCGAGTTCCACCTCTCTCAGACAAATGCAGAGAGTGCAGAACAAAGCAGCCCGGCTTATAGCTGGAGCTCGAAGGATGGACCATATTCAGCAAACAGAACTGCACGTAATAGCAGGTCTGAACCCTCTGAATATGGAACTCCAGAGGCTAGGGAGAAAGACCTGGGACAAGATCGAAAATGAAATACTCCCGAACTTGAACCTCGATCTAGACATTCCGAGAGCAGTTAGGGGATGGGCCACCAGGCAAGCCCTATTCCCGAGTGGCAGAAACAGCTCCCGATAAAACCCTCTCAGAATATATACCTGAACAAGTAAAGCTCAAATACCTAAGTAAAAAAACAAACAAACTGAAGAAAAAGAGGCAAAATGGCCACTACAAAAGCAAAATAAAAAGAAATGTAATAAATACCTAAACCTCAGCACAATAAATTATAAACTGTTAAGTATAATAAAAGAATATATATATTGCAGTTAAAAAAGTTTAAAGGCTTGAATGCTACGATGGAGGAAAAGAACAAATTTATTTATCTAGATATCTATTTAAAAAAAATATATATATGTGTGTGTGTGCATATATATATATATATATATATATATATATATATATATATATATATATATATATATATATATATATGTAAAAAAAAGGGAGGCAAAATAAAAACCAAAATAACAGAAAAATCCTGAGAGATGCCCTCTACACCAGGGCAAAACTAAACCTATTTTTAACCTTTTATACTTACCACACATTTCCTACTTATTACATCAATTTCAATTTCAATTAAAATTTAGAACAAAATACGAGGGTCGGTCAATAAGTTTTGCAAATCGGTAGGGCAAAACAGAGGAAGGGGGATGGCTGTTTGTGGAGGTGTTAGGACAAGTTAGGATAAGCCAGGACCTGCAGCCGCACGCTCCTGCCTCGTCTATTTAAGAAGCAGTAGCTGATCGCAGATCGTCAGTCACAATTTTTTTAACAATGGAGAAGGTTGAGAACCGCGCAGTGATCAAATCTTTGACCAAGGAAGGCAAGAATGCAAAAGAGATCCATGAACGCATGGTTGCAGTGTACACCGACACCGCCCGTTCCTGTGCAACCATTGCTCGCTGGAATATGGAGTTCCGCCATGGTCGTGAGTCCCTTGAAGATAACCCCCGTCCAGGACGCCCGTCAGACGTGACCAACCAGGACAATGTGGCCCGTGTGGAGAGGATGATCCTCGAAAATCGACGGATGAAGGTCGAAGAAATCGAGCGAGAACTTGGAATATCACATGGAAGTGTTATCAACATCATCCACGACAATTTGGCTATGACCAAGGTCTCTGCCCGTTGGGTCCCTAGAAACCACACGCCCCATGACAACTTCAGCGTCGTCAAAGTTTGGAGGAGCTGCTGCTCCTGTACAACCAAGACCCGGCGGGATTCGAGTCATGCATAGTGACAGATGATGAAACGTGGGTTCATCACTGGGATCCCGAGACCAAGCTCGAAAGCATGGCCTGTGAGCATAGGGGCTCTCCGACCCCCATCAAGTTCCGGACCCAACCCTCAGCCGGTAAGATCATGGCCACCATCTTCTGGGATTCTGAGGGAGTGTTGATGGTGGACTATTTGCCTCTTGGAAGGACCATCACAGGCCAATATTACGCTGAGGAACTGGCTGGGTTGAAGAAGTGCATCCGTCAGAAGCGGCGCGGCAAGTTGACACGCGGTGTCCTGCTCCTCCATGAAAATGCCCCTGTCCACAAGGCCAGAGTTGCACAAGCTGCCCTGCGCGAGTGCGGATTCAAGGAGCTCAACCATACCCCCCTACAGTCCAGATCTGGCCCATAGCGACTACTTTTTATTCCACCAGCTCTCGGCTGCACTGCGTGGACACCGGTTTGGGGACGATGAAGATGTCCAGCTCGCCGTCCAGGAGTGGATTGAACAGCAGTCGGGAGAATTTTGGTTGTCAGGAATTCGAAGCCTCAGGGACAAGTGGCGCAAGTGCATTGAAGTCGAGGGTAGTTATATTGAAAAATAATAAAACACTTTTCCTCATATCTCGTTTCCTTATATCCGAATTGCAAAACTTATTGACCGCCCATCGTTTATAGGGTTCCAGCACCCATACAACAAATTAAACCAATCAATCAGAACAAAATATACAAAAATGATGTAAAAACCTAAACCTCGACAGAATAAGTTATAAACTGTTAATTATAATAACAAGAAAAATATATATTTTGCAGATAAAAAACTTGAAAGTCTTGAATGCCACGATGGAGGAAAGAAACAAATATATTTTAAAAAAACATAAATAAAAAAATATATAACCCCCCCCCAAAAAAAAAATAAATAAATAAATAAATAAAAAAATAAATAAATGGGAGGAAAAATAAAACCAAACTAACAGAAAAAACCTGAGAAATGCCCTCTACACCAGGGCAAAACTCAACTTCTTTTTATTTTTATATACCTACCACACATTTCCTACTTATTACATAAATTTCAATTTTAAAATTTAGAATCTAGGCACGTATATCACTCAAGAAAAATAGACTTGAAGGTCTACGCTGCCGCAAGGTCCCCTTTCCCAAAGGAGATGTATGTCCTTGATGTATCGGAAGGAGTAATATCCGGAAGATACAAATGGGAATTTTCCTCGGACGACTGCAGTGAAAAACAAGTCGAGGAGGCTTGATCAAAATGGCTCCTCAAACCTTCACTACCCTCACAGAATAGAGGAAAAAAACGATCACGCCACCAAACACTCCACAAGGGCCCAAGCTCGTTAGAGAATAAGTCATAACAACAACACATATACAGGAATCTTACGTGAATAAAACAATTGACCAAATAAAAATATTATATTTTAATTCAAACGGGTGGACCGAGGAAAGACTGATTTATGGTAACATAATACGACAAATTGATCCAGACTTTGTATTTATCTCAGAACACGGGGTAAATACAGACAGAAACCCAATAAAAGATTTTCCGTACGAAGTCATAACCAGAAATCACATCGGAGAACGATTTGACAGTTGTGCAATTGCTGTGAAAAAAGGTATTGATTACAGAGAAATAAGTGGACTCGATGAATCTTACTTAGCTTTGGAGGTATGTACGGCAGTGGGGCCCCTGGTTCTGGCAACAGGGTACCAGGCCCCAAAGAGAGGGTATTTACGCCTCCACAACTTCCTGCAGCTTTGTGGTCACCGTAGAACCGTTCTTTTTGCCGGTGACCTCAATGCGAGGAGTGCTGCCTGAAACTATACGTCGACCAACCCAGGAGGCAGGAATCTCGAGACACTTATTGACAGACAAATTATTACAAGAATTGGACCAAACTTCCCCACCACATACATCACAGACAGATCAGCCACAAAACCAGACATAGTGCTCACAAGCACTACGTTTCCCTTCAATTACGTCATTGAACCGGGCCCTCCCGTCCCCAGCGATCACGAGACTATCCTTATAAAAATCTCCACCGCCCCTATTCAAGTCCCTATCCCAGAACGCAAGAGCTACGCTCGCGCCAACTGGGATAAGTATAAACAACTCCTCGAAAGCTACATTCCCCCCCCCCCCCTAAGTGATGCAAATTTAGAAGAAATCAACGAGGAGTTGGACAGAATCACCAATCAATTAATAAATGCCGATCGGGAAGCCATTCCCCGATTAAATATAAAACGCTCCTGGTCCCTTCTTGGACCCCTAGAATGAGATCTCTCGTGAGGGAATACGGGGAACGGATCAATGAAGTGTACCTCACCTGCCCCAACATCACTACACACAGACGAGCACGACAAATACGCGACGAACTAATGACACTCATTAGATAACAGCAGAATGTACTTTGGGACAATTTAATAGGCAGACTTGACTTAGAAAACGACTCGCGTACATTCTGGCAGACTGTAAAAAGGCAAAAAGGAGGCTAGACACAGACGTCAATAAAAATCACACGAGACAACACGGAAATTACTGAAACAGACAAAATCGAGGAAGAATTCAGACTCTTTTGGGCATCTATTTTTAAGATATTTCCAGGGGAGAATGACAACTTCGAATTAGACTTAGAAGACAAAATCATTGACGAACTAAACGAACAGATCCACAGAACCTATCCTCATCATTACGTGACGCAAGAAATGAATATGGAGGGATACGGCGGTAAAATTACTGCTGAGGAACTCTCGAAAACTAAAAAATCCTTTCGTCAACGGGCACCAAGGCGTACAGGACTGACAAGGGAGAATTTTATTCGAGCCCCGCCTAACATCCTTTTGGGGCTCATGAATATCATGAATGCGTGCCTGAACGTGGGTTACTTCCCTGACCACTGGAAGGTAGCAAAAATGATATTCATTCCGAAACCCGGTAAGCCACCGGACAGTCCAGCTAACTTCAGGCCTATATCTCTCTTAGAATTTGCAGGAAAAGTCTTCGAGAAGATATTGGCAAACAAGGTGAATACGTTCCTCGAAGAAAACAATTTGCATAACCACCAACAACATGGATTAAGAAGGAAGCAAGGAATGCACACGTCGCTAGCCGTGATCACAGAGAAGTTGGCAAAAATAAAAGCAGAACAACGCCACGCAAATCTGGTGCTTCAGGACATCAAAAAGGCCTTTGACACAGTATGGAGAAAAGGTCTACAATACAAGGTCTTACACCTCAGCCTCGATCCCATATTGAAAGGATACTTTGCGATTACGTGATGTAGAGGGGAGCGTATGTGCATGTAAAAGACTTCAATGGTCCTGAGTTCAAACTCGAGGCGGGGGTGCCACAAGGCGGGTGTATAAATCCCCTGCTCTATAATATATACACAAATGAACTTCCTCAACCTCAAACAGAAGGCTCGTTATACGTCCAATTTTCGGACGACGTATCAATGATCTGTACGACACCTTATCGGAATGTGAATTACATGGCACAGAGTACGGCGGTAGAAATCGAAAGCATCAACTCTTTTGAGAGGAGATGGAAGATATCTACCAATGCCCCAAAGTTCCAGATAATCCTACTATTTCGACGAACCCTCGCAGACATCCGTGTGGGGGGTGTACACATCCCTTACTGCACTGAGGGCACGGTTCTGGGACTCCGGATTACGACTGATGGGTATGGGAGTCGTGAACAGGATCTCGGCAAATGCACGGAGGGACTTGGGCGAATTTTTCGATTCATGGCCCTAAGAACCTCCAACAAATTCAAAATCTATAATGCGTGCATCCGATCCAAATTCCTGTCCCCCCTGGTCCCCATGAACGCGAGTCCTAAAACTCAGATCCTTAAACTGCAAAGGGTTCAGAATAAGGCTGTCTTACTTATACCGGGGACCCGTAGGAGAGAGATGAGAAGGCAGAGTGAGCTCCATGGCGAACTGGGGTTGACCCCCATAAAAGTGGAGCTTCACAATAGAGCAATACAGATCTGGGACTCCGTACACCGGCACCTTCCTCCCGAGTTTGTGCTCGGGCACATGGACTTTAATGACGCAAGGCACAAGATCATTTACAAGTAGCAGACTGCTCATCAACAACGACATAAACCCAACGTTCGCGTGAAATTCCGTTCACAAATCAAACACAAACAAAGCCAATCACGTTAAAACAATCTTTATTATATATATTTTTCTTGAATTAGTAAAAAACGCAAATTCCCCCAAAATACAGAAACAATAACCACAGCAAAAACACGAAGAAACGCAAAATCAGGAATCAAAATACAAAAACTCTTCACCCCTCTCCTACAAAGGCTCGAATGTCTTTCGTGTGCGTGTATATATATATATATATATATATACTCAATAAAAAAAACGCAAAGAAAGCCAGAGCTACCCTTTCACCAGGGATCTGTCTTTCATTCTACTTTCATTTCGCTTTCCCATTATTTCCATAATTTTCCCCACTATTTTCTCCTACTAAACACCTCTACTACCATATTTCTCACTTATATATGTCCAATGTAAAGTTTAGATGTGACGGACTTTGTTTGTCATTTCTATAAGCATTTACGCGCTGCTTCTACGCATCTCTATTCGTATAATCTTCAATACCTTCTCAAGAAAGTAACGGAAGAAATATATGCACTCATTGGACTGATCAGAGAGACTAGTTCCCCTTAACCGAGGTAACGCCCCAAAGACGTGATACTTTTTTCTTCTCTACTCTTGCCTTTTATCTTACTTTTTACCTCCTACTTCCTTACATCTAGCACTTACTAACTTGATCACCAGCAAAGTCTCAGAAGCATTAGTTGTAGGAGCAAGCGAACCCGTGCAGGAGACCCCTTTAGGGGGCCAGAAAAGGGGGGCCCATTCTGGGCTGCGGGCCCGAAGCCAGTTGAAGAACCCTTATAGGGCTAGGAACATATAGGTAGGGTGACCAAGGAGAATGCCACCCGGCATAGGCAAGCGATTTAGAAATAGGATTAGATAAAAGGTTCTCTCAAACTAAGGGATATATAGGGGTTACTTTTCCGACAAACAAGGACCCACCCCCTTGCGGGGTGGATACGTAAATTAAGGAATCATGGACCCCGCCAAATTTGCGAAGAGAATCCCCCTCCGGCTAGTACCCAACGGGTAAAAAAAAACACCAGGACCTTTAAGAAAACCAGGCATGGCTGAAAATAAGAGAGATCGTGAAATTTAAAGGGCACACACGTGTTCAAAATTATATGTGAAACAACCGAAATGGCGACAAAGATACTGAAAAAGGGATTACTTGCGTTTAGCATGAAAATACCACCGGTGGACATAGAGAAGGACATATCTGTTAATATCCAAATATGTTTCAAATGCTATCCAATGGAGGAACACATCACAGTTAACTGCCCAAAACAGGATAAATTAATATGTTCCGAATGCAGTCTTGAAGAATACTCGTAGAAATATTGCCAAATCCAAAATAAAAAAATGCATTAATTGTTCAGGCGTACATAGAACAATGGCCATGTCATGCCCCAAACGATGAGAGATCGTTAGAAAAAGGAACGAGAAATTGTTGAGAAAGCGGAAACGAGAAAAGACACATCCTACACCCCCGCTACAAAAGCCGCACCTCAAAGCCAAGTGACTCAAATAAACATCGATGGCTCGCTCAATGTCAAGATTTTAACGTGTATTTTGCATTCGCATCAAATGAATATCGCTAACCCAGGATCATTTGCCTCAAATCTAAATAACATGCTGAAAGAAAATGGAATTGAACAGATGAAATTTCCTAATGTTGATTAAACCTTTTCAACGTAAATATTTCGGAAAATACAATCAAGAGTGTAAAAGAGCAAACAAATAAGAAAAGTGTACAACTTCAAACAGACAAACAGCAAGAAAATGGCACAGAAAGTGAAAATACAGAAACCTAGGAAAGATCGGAAGAATCAAATGCCGAAAGTATACGCACAACATGAACAAAGATCAATAAAATAAACAAATCTAAAATAGGAATAGAAAACTCATCAGTTGAACCCCCCCTCCCCTCCGATCCAATCAACTTCAACTAACTCAGACAGATTAACAATCTACAAAAAATAGGACAAACTAAAGTAAACGGAATTAATCATGGACAACAGAAAACTAAGAATTCTTCAGCTTAATACAAATGGAAGGAAAGAACAACAGACAACATTCGGAAACATATAAGGGAAAGGGGGTGCTTTGAAAGGTTTTGGAAAGAAGTTTGGATGATGATTGATCACCTTAATATATTTATATTCCACCTCGTTTTGTGATCCTCTTTGCTATTGCGCTCCCCATAAGATCGTTGCGAAACGTTGATCGTTAAACCGGATTTGGGTGATACGATTTCGTTCCAAGAAATTATTACCTGACTCCAAAAGGTAATGGATGAATATTCTTGGCTGGGCGATGAGTAGAAATTCAGATATGATTTTGCCTTCGAGCAAAATGGTGATGAAAACGAGAAGAACTGCAGTTCTATTTATTTAGTGGCTTTGGGTAGCAAATGGAGGAGGAGTTCGAATTAGATTGATTATCGATTTCACGATCTTATCTTTGATGATGCTTAAATACAATTCTCTTAATGTTCTTGCTTTGGTACGATGAATGAATAAGACTTATCTTGATGTAAGATCAGTTGCGTAAATGCTATCTCCTAATGCGGAGTAAATGATTTGATTGGTATGACCCGAGCGATATGTGAAAATGCTCCTCGAAAGGATTTCTCTCGAATCAATGATGCCGAATGAATAAATGATATCGAATGAATGATCTATCTCTTCCTCGATTTGCTCGTTTTATACTTGGACACATTTACAGACATACAAATATATATACATATACAATACTTTTGAAAACCTTTTCTCTCGTGAGAAAATATACTGTAACGGTAAAATTTGGTCAAACGCTTTTTCCGCCTTACTTAACAAAATAGAAATATAATATTGTGGTTGTAATTTGATGCTCACCGAATGTCGTTACGATCGAGTTAACTCATTTTAGGGTTCTCTTTTGTAACCACAGAATAATTAGTCTCATTCCCAGTTTACATTTTCACCACGACTTTGGCCTTTTCGTGAAATAAAAAATAGGAACGGTTCTAAAATATCCTGTTACATCTTACAATGTTTCATTTGAGTTTATTTTTGTTTTTTCCACACACATACATTTATTTACATTGGCTGAGTGTACACATTACTACTTCATGGGTTTGTGTGTGCACATAGTATGTGCACCACATCACTTCCCCCTGAGAGAGATACTTAGTATCTTCAATATATACATATCATATACTAATGAACATATTTACACATATATACAGTACCCTTTTCTAAATCCTCGACGTATTTTTCTTCGTTTTCGGAAAATATAAGAATGTCGTCGATATAGATCAATACACATTCTAAATCACGAAATATACTGTTCATATGGCCTTGAAAAGTGCAACTAGCATTCTTCAAGCCCAATGGGAGTCTTAAAAATTCCCGAAGTCCAAATGTAGTTATGACAGCGGTTTTTTCTATATCTGCTTCATTAATTGGGATTTGATGGTACGCTCTAATTAGGTTGAGACGGGAAAAAATGGTTTTGCCGTAAAGATAATTAGTCATAGCTTGAATCCTAGGGAGAGGGTAACGATCGGGCTTGGTGATCGCGTTAAGCGAGCGAAAATCAGCCACCACTCTGTATTCTTTTGAATTTTTCTTTTGCACCACGTGGATCGGTGATGCCCATGGTGATCTTGAAGGCCTCACTACGCCTCTTTCCATAGAGAAACAAAAGTTGATTGGCAAATTACAGCTTTTCCATAGAAAGGGGTCTTGAGCGAACAAAAGTTGGTGGTGAACTTCCTATCTCAATGGTATGAAACACGGAATTTGGTGAAGGATTAACGACGTCTACTTGTTGTGGGTTGCGTATTGAGTTGTATTTCTGAACCACCACTGACTTGCATTTTTGGGGGATGTGTGAAAGGTCATTGGTAATTATAGAGACTAACAGGGCTTCTGATTGTTTAATTTTAGAAGATAACTTGGTGCATTTGTCCGCTAGAATGCCTTGACCACAATCTACCCCAAGATCGTAATGAGCGAGAATGACTACGAACATCCAAATGAAGGTACGGCGTACACTGGGTATGACTATGTCTAGCATGACTTCATCATGTACTTTTATCTTACCACCGTTGGCTGTAGCAATATTTACGCTCGACTTTCTCATTTCGCAATACTGTATGAGATTGATGGGAATAATTGAGACGATTGCGCCAGTGTCTATAAGAAATTTGCCTTTCTCTCCATTTAATTTAATAGCGACAGTGATTAACATTGGCTAACCGGTCGTCGCATTAATTTCAGCATGCCTTACTAGTTTTCCGAGGGAATAGAAGATGAGGGTCTAGATGATGGTAGGATTTCTTTATTTTCTCCCCGTTTAGGCCATTTGCACCATGGCTTGCAATGTTTCACCTTTGGACCAAAATATAAATGAGCTCGACATACTAAAGGTTTTTGATCGCCACGAAACGGTTTAAGTCCAAGTGGTATGCTATCATTACGCTTATTTATAAATTTATTACTGCCAGTGTACGCGCCACTGGGCATTGACCGCGCATCCTTCGCGTATTTCACATCAGGATTCGAATTATCGCACTGCTTATTGCAATCAATAGCACTATCTTTGCGAATAGAACAAATGTTATTGTTACTTACGAGTACATGACCATATTGAGGTTTATAAAACTCATTAGTTCGTCCGCCAATTTTCCTATTTGCTTGAGGGTCAATTCCTTCTGTGTCGCGATGATCGCAGCAATGTTCGGAGGTAGAGATTGAACGAATTTATGTTCACCAGATCTTCATCAACGCCGATTTGGAGTGGCGTCTTCCTTAAATCTTTAAGTTTCACCGATGGTCGTCCGTGGAGAGGAAATGAAGCTATCAATTTCTCGAATAATTCGGGTTTAGTCCTTTCAAATAGGGTGATAACTTCCGTCCTCAGTTGTGTATATTTTTGCGATGAAAGAACTGCGTCAGGGAGACGATCGACTGTTTCCGCTGGTAGTGCTGCAAAAGTATGGAAGAAGTTGATGTCTTCTCTGGTTATCTTTGCAATGTAGAATTGTGCTTCCACGATTCTGAACCAACCAGCTACCGCTGCGTCGTTGAAAATCGGAGGCTTGACTACGATGGAGTTTGCGGCTTCTTCTTGGAATATTTGTTCGGTTGTTCTTGAATCCATCTTATATTATTTTTTCTTACTCGATTTTCGATCACTAATAAAGGGTCACTGTGATAGAACGAGTTGAAGCTGCGTTAATTTCAACTCCTATCCCATATTATTTAAAACCACGATGCTGCCCACGTGCATCTTCGATTCGAAGCTTGGAGTCTTATCACAGCTACCGGATGTCAATGTTTAAACAAGGAGGTTATCGTCCCCCCGTTCGCCCCCATACGCCGACCTCGCCAGATTGAGTTAGGCTTATGGGCAGATAAGGCATTGTTCTCCGGCCCGGCTGTGCATTCCCTCGAAGCTCCCACTCTATTGTCCCCCCACGCCAAGGAGATGTCCTGGCTATTTATATGGAAACTTTACCACTAAGATCAGATTGGAGATCCAGATTTTCGTCGCGAAACATCACCACGACCCTCTCTCCCTTTGTGCGCCAAGGGACCTCGACCTCGTGATTAACCATCACTTGTCCAGAAGGAGGACAATATTCCTTGAGTGCCAAAGGTTCGAGCCTTCCGTGACGCCAAGTCCCCAAGGCTTCCCCCTTGTTGTTCAGAGGAGAACAGCACTAGAACAGCCATTGTTCTTTTGAGGCCTTCGCCAAGAAACGGTTCTCACCCTTCCTCCTTGTTGTTCAGAGGAGAACAGCACTAGAACAGCCATTGTTCTTTTGAGGCCTTCGCCAAGAAACGGTTCTCACCCTTACCCCCCTGTTGTTCAGAGGAGAACAGCATTAGAACAGCCATTGTTCGTTTTGAGCCCTTCGCCAAGAAACGGTTCTCACTCCCCCTGTTGTTCAGAGGAGAACAGCATTAGAACAGCCATTGTTGGTTTTGAGCCCTTCGCCAAGAAACGGTTCTCACCCCCCCTGTTGTTCAGAGGAGAACAGCATTAGAACAGCCATTGTTCGTTTTGAGCCCTTCGCCAAGAAACGGTTCTCACCCCCTCCCCCTTGTTGTTCAGAGGAGAACAACATTAGAACAGCCATTGTTCTTGAGCCCGTAGACAAGAGACGGTTCTCATCCCCCCTTTGTTCAGAAGAGAACAACCTAGAACAGCCATTGTTCTTCAAGCCGTTCGTCGAGAAACGGTTCTCCTTCCCAAGACGCCACGTCAGGATCCTTTTATCCCCCCCCTTCGGCTGGAACTCGCCAGCAGACCGAAACTCCTTCGCGCCACCTTCCACTGCACCACTAGTGTAAAAGTTACGTAAGCCAAACGTCACCTTTGAGTACTTAACCCTTTTGTCAATTCTATCCTGTGCTTCAAATGGTTTATCGAACCATCCCATCTCTTTAACTCTATATTTGTTTTACCTTTTTAAATCCTTTAAATCCTCAGATTAGCTGAGCCCCCACGACCCTTTCAATTCTCTGTTTATGTCAATATTTTCCGTCTTGTGTTTGTTGATAGTTATTATTAATAAAACTCTATTTTATTAATGATAGCAATATTATTATCCTTGAGCTCAGTTCCACTTCTTAAGCATATCGAAGATACATAATATCGGCCACCAGACATTAACGCACTCTAAAGATAATTAAGGGAGTTCCCTCAACGAATAGTGATATATATGGTATCGTCGGGAGTCATTCTACGACATATATATATATATATATATATACTATTTAAATTTGGTATCAGGTGTGTAAGGTTTAACGCTATATTTTGCAAACACTGGTCTCAGTCGAGTAAAGCATAGTGTTATTCGTTATAATAATAGAATATAGTAGTTCCCTTTTGTTTTAACGATTGCCATCCCCTTTTTTTTAAAACTTAAGAAGCTGGAGTAGCTCAAGGAACTGTGATAATAATTTGTTTGTGTTTTTTTGTGATTTTAGTCAGTGGTTATTTAGAGTAAGAAACCAAGTACGAATAGGTCAGTGCCCATATTTAGGTAGGCTAATTCTATAGAGGCATAATTCTTGTTGCAAGGAATTTTAGTTGGTTGACTAGTGCGCCCCCAAGTGCAAAGATGACTCAGTTTGAAATCTTTAAAGCGCAAGGAGAATCCTTGGGACTCTCCGGAAAAGAACTAATTGAGTACATTCAAGAGGAGCAAAGAAAAGAAAGAGAAAGAGAGGCATGGATAAGACAAGCTGAGCTTCACCATCAGATTGAATTAGCTCGGATTAAAGCAGAATTTCAAAGAAAAAAGGTAGAAAGAGAAAGGGAAAGAGTAATCCGACAAGAGGAACGAGAAAGAGAAATACAACGAGAGGAACGAGAAAGAGAAATACAACGAGAAGAACGAGAAGGAAAAATACACCGAGAAGAACGAGAAAAAGAAATCCAACGAGAAGAAAGAAGGACGGATTCGCGCTCCTTCCCAGGAAAGCTGACAAAGTTTCCGAGCCCCGTAAAACCCCAAAACTTCTTTCCCCAAAACCAACAACGGGACTCCAAACCTCCCGTTAAGATTTCTCCTCCATCTCTCTTTCCGAAGCGACCAATAATATGCTTCACCTGTGGTGTAGAAAACCACATGAGCTGGAACTGCCCCCAAAATTCTAGGCTTAAAAGCGGACTAGCCCACCAAGTTCACCAGATTAATGCAACCCCGGCTCCCCCGGTGGTGCAGACCCAAGCAGAAACTTCTTCCCCTCCGTCAGGCCACCAGGTAAATTTTGTTTTTGATAAAAGTTCATCGGGAACTTTGAAATATGAGGAGGGCAGCGTGGACAGCTGCCGAGTATCGACTCTCGTCAGGGACACAGGATGTACGTGTTTCATCGTGTCCGACGAACTCCTCCCAGTGGCCTCTAACCACGAAAAATTTGCGGTGGTACATGACCACCTTGGGCGGGCGAACCGATTCCCCGTCGTTAGATGTTACCTGCAGTGTCAATATTATAATGGCTGGGCTGAAGTCATTGTAGCACCCATACAATTCTGTTCCGTACTTATAGGACAGAGCCCCCAAGTAAGTTTCGACCCTGTGTTTCAGGCCGCCTTTCCTCGAGGCCGAGATAAGAAAGAAGCCCTGGAGCCCGTCCCCATCAGAACCCCGATACCGTCCGATTTCTCGGAAACCTTTAACCAGGACTTTAGGACGGCACAAAAGGAGTGTGAATCACTAACACCCTTACGTGATAAGGCCCCAGACAAGGACACGGAGACTGTCCCTGGACCCCAAGAAAAAAAGAACCCCCAACGCGCACATGGAGATACCTTCGTAGAACTGGACGAAGCATCGGCGCTTGAAGAGGATTGCCCCGCGGAGTCCCTTAATGTAATCCAGACAGTGTGCATCCAACCTGATGCCGATTACCCTCCTCCTTCCCTACCAGGCGAGTCTTTGGAACCCTCTGACCTGGATAGTGACGCGCAGCTGACACCACGTCAGAAGAGTCAGCTACAAAAACTAATTAAATGGAGTCACCATTTCCCCGCCCTATTAGCTCTTTTCGAGCAACTGCGCGAAAATGGCCTCACCATTGGCCCCTGCAAATGCCATTTTGCCCACGAACCCATTAAATATTTGGGTTTCAAAATAGGACAAAGCAAGTTAGGTCCACACGAGAACAAGATTAAGGCAATCGCCGACATGCCCCTCCCGATTACAAAGAAGCCATTAAGATCGTTCCTAGGATCAGCTTCTCCCTATCAGCGATTTGTTCCGAATTTCGCTGCAATTTCTGCCCCCCTATGCCCCCTTTAAAAAGAGAATTTACCCGATCGTTTACGTTGGAATGATGTCGCTGTTTCCCATTTTAATCAGCTCAAAAGTAAGTTCATTTCTGCCCCCATTTTAAAGTTGCCCAACCTGGAAAAATCCTTTGGGGTTAAGACCGACGTGAGCAACGAAGGCATTGGAGGTGTACTCCTTCAATACGTGGATGACAGAACGAGTCATCCAGTTGCATATGCTAGTCATCAATTATTACCACGCGAAGAGAGATATGCCACTAGAGAAAAGGAAGCTCTATCAATTATCTGGGTCATAGACAAATTCAAGCTGTACTTGATATGTAAAGAATTTCAAATAGGAACCGACCACCGTCCGTTAGCCTATATTAGGAATGTGCGACACTCAAACGGCCGCATCATGCGCTGGAGTTTACTCTTGCAAGAGTATCAGTTTAAAATAAATTAGATAAAAGGTTCCGATAACCAGGTCGCTGACGCCCTCAGTAGAAATGCGTTACCAAATAGCGTAGAGTAAGTGTATTCATAGGATTAGTATCTCCCTGTAGGTATATACCGTCTTGTACGACTTAAATTAAGATTCTCTTATAATATAATTAATTAATGTATATGTCTGACTTTTGTAATGCTCAATGTCTATTTTTTTCTGTATGTATATATATTTGTACCCATTAATTTACTTATAAATTATTTTTGTCCCGCATGTACTAATTTTATATCATTTCATTGTTCCATGCCTTTTTTTTCTTTGATTAAGTTGTATTAAAGGTTATTTTCCCCTGTAATCTAAAGATCAAAATAATCATATGTATTGAGGTAATACTAGTTAGGTGCAGGAAGGTACGGTTGGTACAAAAAAACGAGTTCCCTACAACGGAGCTCTATCGTTGTCCCTTCTCTCTCTTTTTTTCGAAGTGACAACTTCCCCTGGAATGGAGGGGTGTGATAGAACGAGTTGAAGCTGCGTTAATTTCAACTCCTATCCCATATTATTTAAAACCACGATGCTGCCCACGTGCATCTTCGATTCGAAGCTTGGAGTCTTATCACAGCTACCGGATGTCAATGTTTAAACAAGGAGGTTATCGTCCCCCCGTTCGCCCCCATACGCCGACCTCGCCAGATTGAGTTAGGCTTATGGGCAGATAAGGCATTGTTCTCCGGCCCGGCTGTGCATTCCCTCGAAGCTCCCACTCTATTGTCCCCCCACGCCAAGGAGATGTCCTGGCTATTTATATGGAAACTTTACCACTAAGATCAGATTGGAGATCCAGATTTTCGTCGCGAAACATCACCACGACCCTCTCTCCCTTTGTGCGCCAAGGGACCTCGACCTCGAGATTAACCATCACTTGTCCAGAAGGAGGACAATATTCCTTGAGTGCCAAAGGTTCGAGCCTTCCGTGACGCCAAGTCCCCAAGGCTTCCCCCTTGTTGTTCAGAGGAGAACAGCACTAGAACAGCCATTGTTCTTTTGAGGCCTTCGCCAAGAAACGGTTCTCACCCTTCCCCCTTGTTGTTCAGAGGAGAACAGCACTAGAACAGCCATTGTTCTTTTGAGGCCTTCGCCAAGAAACGGTTCTCACCCTTCCCCCCCTGTTGTTCAGAGGAGAACAGCATTAGAACAGCCATTGTTCGTTTTGAGCCCTTCGCCAAGAAACGGTTTTCACCCCCCCTGTTGTTCAGAGGAAAACAGCATTAGAACAGCCATTGTTCGTTTTGAGCCCTTCGCCAAGAAACGGTTCTCACCCCCCATGTTGTTCAGAGGAGAACAGCATTAGAACAGCCATTGTTCGTTTTGAGCCCTTCGCCAAGAAACGGTTCTCACCCCCTCCCCCTTGTTGTTCAGAGGAGAACAACATTAGAACAGCCATTGTTCTTGAGCCCGTAGACAAGAGACGGTTCTCATCCCCCCTTTGTTCAGAAGAGAACAACCTAGAACAGCCATTGTTCTTCAAGCCGTTCGTCGAGAAACGGTTCTCCTTCCCAAGACGCCACGTCAGGATCCTTTTATCCCCCCCCCTTCGTCTGGAACTCGCCAGCAGACCGAAACTCCTTCGCGCCACCTTCCACTGCACCACTAGTGTAAAAGTTACGTAAGCCAAACGTCACCTTTGAGTACTTAACCCTTTTGTCAATTCTATCCTGTGCTTCAAATGGTTTATCGAACCATCCCATCTCTTTAACTCTATATTTGTTTTACCTTTTTAAATCCTTTAAATCCTCAGATTAGCTGAGTCCCCACGACCCTTTCAATTCTCTGTTTATGTCAATATTTTCCGTCTTGTGTTTGTTGATAGTTATTATTAATAAAACTCTATTTTATTAATGATAGCAATATTATTATCCTTGAGCTCAGTTCCACTTCTTAAGCATATCGAAGATACATAATATCGGCCACCAGACATTAACGCACTCTAAAGATAATTAAGGGAGTTCCCTCAACGAATAGTGATATATATGGTATCGTCGGGAGTCATTCTACGACAGTCACCAATTTATGGGGGGGTTTGGATTGCGTTTTGGAGGTTTGTGGTGAGGTTTGGATGAATGATTTCTCTCTTCTTCGATTAGTTCATTTTATACTTGGACACATTTACAAACACAGATATATATATATATATATATATATATATATATATATATATATATATATATATATATATATATATATATATACATATACAATACTTTTAAAAGCTTTTTCTCTCGTGAGAAAATATACTGTAACGGTGAAATTTGGTCAAACACCTTTTTCGCCTTCCTTAACAAAATAGAAATATAATATTGTGGTTGTAATTTGATACTCACCGAATGTCGGTACGATCGAGTTAACTCATTTTAGGGTTTCCTTTTGTAACCATAGAATAATTAGTCCCATTCCCAGTTTTCATTTGCACCGCGACTTTGGTCTTTTCGTGAAATAAAAAATAGGAACGGTTCTAAAATATCCTGTTACATCTTACAATGTTTCATTTGAGTTTATTTTTGTTTTGTTTCACACACATAAATTTATTTACATTGGCTGAGTGTACACATTACTACTTCATGGGTTTGTGTGTGCACATATTGTGTGCACCACACATATTCAGAAAAATAGACCCGGATGTAATTTTAATATCTGGACACGAAATTAATCTTAATGAGAAGAATATTAAAATCTGGAATTACAACATAGTAGCCACAAACCCTACAGATGCGGTCTTCGACGGGGCTGCTACAGCAAGTAAAAAGAACTTAGATTACAAGACTAAACAAAGACTAACACAAGAATACCTGGCAATAAAAATTAAAATGGAACTAACTAATATAATAATAGCAACCAGATATCAACCTCCGAGAAGAAACGGATTACCCATAGCAAACTTCACAAATATTTTTAATAGTAGATTACCAGTCATCTTCATAGGAGACCTAAATGACCACATCAGAGAATCGGACTACAGAAGAGACAACACAAACGGACGACACTTAGAAACATTGATTGCTAGACGAACTTTCTAAAGAATAAGCCCGAACTTCCCAACTTATGTGACAGAAAAATCAGCAACCAAGCCAAAATACAAATTTACCTTTCAATTACCACTTGGAGCCAATATATTTTATCTGCAGCGATCACACAGCCATCTTATTAGAAATTAACCAATGTCTGATACAGATACCAACCAGGGAATGGAAAGTCTACCATATGGCTAATTGGGACAATTAAAAAGCAAAACTCAGACAATATATCTCAAAACCACTTAACGAAGCAACTTTAGAGGACATAGACGAAGAACTACGGACTATACGCTAAGCAATCCAGAAAGCAGACGAAGGAACAATTCCTAAAAGAACATAGCGGACAATCAAACAATTCAAGTGGACACCAGAAATGATTAGAATTAATGAAGAAATACGAATAACAGCAGAAAGGGTAAGACATCAAGGAGCTTCAAGAGAAACATACACCAGATTGAGGAGTACGAAAAGAAAACTGATAACACTCATTTTAGATAAACAACAAAAGATGTGGGACGAAGCAATACTTAAAATAGATATAGAAATTAAACCAAAAGAGTTTTGTAAAAAGTTAGACCAAATGAAATATAAATCTCAGAAAGAGAGAATGAAAATTAAAGACATAGGAGACAACTATAGAGAGGATAAAGGACAAATCAAGAAATTATTTCGGGATCATTGAGAGAAAATATTCAGGATAATTGAAGAGGAAAATACAAACTTTGACATTGATTTCGAACATCAGATCATAGATTTATTAAACACAGAAATATAAAAAACACAAGCCTACCATTTTGTCGAAAGAGAAAGAGATATTAACGAGGGTATCGACGCTGTAATAACAACAGAAGAAATGAGAAAAATGATTTTAAGTTTCGAACAGAAAGCCCCAGGAAAATCGGGGCAAACGAAAATACAATTATATTGAGGCCCCTAAAAACATACACTAGGAGCTTAAAAACGTATTTAATGCAGATAAACTAAAGGTGGCCAAAATGATATTTGTGCCTAAACCTGGAAAGCCACCGACGCAGGTTGAGAATTACAGACCGATTTCTCTGCAAGATTTTATCGGGAAAGTATACTAAAAAATAATAACCAATAGATTAATGAGATTCCTAAACGAAAATAATTGCCTCAATCCCCGGCAATTTGGATTGCGAAAAAACTGGAGCACGGAGATGGTACTAAGTGTAATCATAGAAAAGATAGCAAAAGCTAAAGGTGAAAAGGCAAGCATTGGCATAGTGTGCAGAGACGTATCGAAAGCGTTCGACAAAATTGGCAAAGAGGATTACAATACAAAATACTCAGATTGGAAATTAATAATAAGATTGAGCGAATACTTTGTGACTAGGTAATGAACAGATACGCCTACATAGAACATGAAAAGTATCGAGGAAATACATGCCAGCTAGAAGAAGGATTGCCGCAAGGAGGGTGGGCGTAGCTGCTGCTGGAGGTGGCGGGTGTGAGGAGGGAGCTGCTCGCTGGAACTCCTCGCTGTGAAGCAGTTCGCCAGCCGATCTGCCTCTTGCTGTGAGCGTGGGTGGGCGGCTGGGCGGGTCGCGGCAGCGCCTGAAGCCTTCCTGAAGCACCCATACAGCTAGCCGAGGGAGGTGTGTTGGCTGAAAGAGGCGCACCACTCTAGCCACTTTGCTTCTCTGGCGCTCAGGGACACCTGCCGCGCGCGGGCCACCACGTCCTGCAGGAGCCGCAGGTTGGGGGCGGTCGGGCGCTTCTTGTACAGCCTCCTGTGGACGTTGACGTGGTGATTGTGCTCCCGGACCTCCTCGTTATAAAACCACCAGTCCGGGCGCCGGTGGCGGCTCAAGGCTGTCCTGGGCATACATAAACAAATTTAAAATAGTACCAGTATATAGCAAAAAAAAAAACAGCAGGCATCTACATAGAAGGTGAAAGATATAGATATAGCAACTAATGTAAAGTATTGGGCCTAACCATCTCAAAAACAGGTTACAAGAAACACTTAACAGACAGAATTAACAAAGGGGAAATGGGACTCAAACTACTATTCAGATTAAGAAATCATAATTTAAAGAACAAAAGAAAAATATACCAAGCTATTATTCAATCGGTTTTCGTGTAGCCTACGGTGGCAATGTGCACTATCTTTAAGACTAGTCTACAGCAGATTCATAGGATACAGAACAAAGCACTCTACATAATAACAAATACTAGACAGGCGAAGCAAAGAAATCAACGTGATTTTTACAGAGAAACAAAACTTGCTCCTTTCAACAAAATGATAGGAAAAAGAGCCAAGAAAATTATAAGAAAAACCCAAGAGGAGATGGGAGAAGAACTCCCTAGCCAACTAGATCACCTAGAAGGATGGAGAGCCCATCGACTATTTCTCAGTATTTTAGAAATAATGAAAGAGAAATGGAAGAATTATACACGTAAGTGGAAATCCACAAACAATAAGCTGACCAAAAGTAGATAAAAACAAGAATAAAACAGGGAAATAGATCTTTAATTTTTTTTTAATTAGAAACAAAATTAAAAAAAATACGAAAGAAAAGTATGTACTCAAAAGAGAATGCGTAACAAGTAGCAATTTATTAAAGCTAAAAACTGGTTGAACGCCAATACAATTAGACAAAAGAACAACATGAAACTTTTAAGCATACTCCAAAACAACTCTATAAGCAAATACCTACTCCCACAAACTCAAACTTAAATACCTACTCAAACTGCTAGAGATTAGCCTAACCTCCAGGCAACATTGCAACCCTAAGCAAACCTCTTACGTACTTCCATTTCAACCTAGAAACTTTTACCCTATCAAAACATACACTTACCGGGCCTACAACTTGCACAGGGGACAAGGGACCTAAGAAATTAATAAATAGACCGAGATAAAAAAATACACATCGTAGTTCGGATCCTACTTTAAGCTGTAGGGCCAATGACTGCCTAGGTCACCTATATTGTATCAAACTATATTTCTCGCTGTTCTATCCTTAACTTTTCTTCTTCCTTTCCCTCTCACTCCCACCCCCAAGTTCTCCCCACTCCTAGTCCCAGACTCGGGTGGACCAGACTCGGGTGGAGAGGACTCGGAGGTCTACAAGTGAGTACCGGGCCCTCGCCCTCCTTCCTTGCCCTGGCACTCATGAGTGCCTGGGTGGGGGTGGGGGAGAGGGATCGGCCGATAGGTTTCTTTTTCTCCCACTTTTCTTTTCATTTCATCAGTTGAAATTTAGGAAAGTGGTGGTGTTAGTTTCAGAGCTCAATGCTCCTAAGACCCATGACGAGTTTTTTCTCTTTTCGTTAAGGGCTCTGGCAGCATCTATTGGCGCTCTTTATTCCTTTTGTAATTTTTTATGTTTACTAATCTTAGTTGCAACGCTTGCACAAATCGCACCAGCATAGGGAACAACAAAATCCCAGTCATTTGACCACTGTCCATTCGGACTCTTCTAAAAGAGAAGCACTACGACTTCGGGACAGTCCTCCTTTTAGAATACTATTACTCATTCGGACTCCCTTAAGTCAAATTTTATTTTGGTTCGACGTGAACACAATATAATATGTCATAAAAACACATCAAAGAGCTCATTTTTGAGTTTCTTATCCCATATTACAATGTGAACACCATATACATACAATTAGATTTGAGTGTTCGGGTAGAGGGCATCTTGAAAGTGCCAATATGTCACACTGTTTGGATCTTACCCGTGGTATTCTTTCTCAACAGGGTGCCTGGAGGGTGAATTCGAATGCCAAGGGTGGTGCCTGCCTAACCTTCTACGGTGCAACACAGTACCAGACTGCAAAGGCGGAGAGGACGAGATTGACTGCGGTGAGTAGGTACTGGCGGCCATTGACCGAAGCAGAAATCTCAATTATTTTAATCACTGTTACGAATATGATGGCGATGTTGAACGTCGAGGAGAACAATATTATTTTTGTTTTAATTTAAAGCGAAAATATAGAAAAACATTTACTTCAGAGAGTTCGTTAGGGCAAAGGTGTAAAAAAGTGGTGAAGATGGATGAAGTAAACATGTTTGGAAGACATACATATAAGCACAGCTCCTTCTGTAGGTATTTGGACATATGTCAATGTAGCAACAACAACAACATATATATATATATATATATATATATATATATATATATATATATATATATATATATATATATATATATATATATATATATATATATATTACTGGTGGAATTATTATATTATTATGGACATTTCCAAAAGTTGACTAATTTCTACAAACAAGTCAGTGAAACTAACTTCATTGATTGCAAATAGATTTATTTATGCACCAACACCGAGCAACTATTTAACTTTTATTTTCGTGAGCCTTTGGTTACTTTGAGGCATAATTGGTAACACTGAAGGAACAACACTGCATTGAATCATTCAATGAAGTCACAGCCAGTTGTGTGAGTCAGTTGGTATCTTGGCTTTAGAGTGCAAATAGGATGCCTTCTATTATTATATTGACCTGTGATTCTTAACAATAGTGTTTTTGTGTGTTTCAGATAATTTAATAGTTATTTTAATAGTTTGATTTTGTGTGTTTCAGGTAGTTTTTTTAGATATAAATAAATTAAACTAAAATGCATAAACAGAGTGATTTGAGTCATTGAAAATGTGAACAAATAAATGTTTCACTGAAAAAAAAATTAAAACAGAAAGAAATAGCAAAAAAAACTAAGTGTTTCAACCC
Organism: Ceratothoa steindachneri; assembly: GCA_963969495.1. Lineage (NCBI taxonomy): Eukaryota > Metazoa > Arthropoda > Malacostraca > Isopoda > Cymothoidae > Ceratothoa > Ceratothoa steindachneri. Next base: position 251,834,576 of record OZ018317.1, on the reverse strand, counting down.
AAACAATCAGTGTTATTAGGAGAAAAAAAGATGACGGTCAAGCTTTAAACTCGAAAAGGGTTGGAAAATGTGGTTGTAAACGAAAAACAACTCCAAGAACAAATATAAAATTAATACAACAGGCCCATAAGAACAGAAGAACCTCTTGCAGGAAAATTGCTATTGAGCTGGCAGCAGAGGGTGTTAGCCTTGCCCGAAGAACAGTGAATGACAGGCCTTTGGAAGCTAGATTGAAATCATATCGCCCGAGAAAGATGCCTCGACTCACTGTAACAATGGTGAAGGCACTCTATTCCTGGGCCTAGAATTACCTTAAGTGGACTTGAGAACAGTGAAAAAAGGTAAGAATATCACATCTAAGTAACCAGTTACCTTTAATTTATAAAAAAAACATTAATACCTACTAACTTTAACAGTGCCGCATTTTTGCAGAGGCTCCAATCTTTTCAAACATAAAGTTTATTTGATGATTAATTACTTCAATGGCTTTTCTAATACTTCTATGGTTATTCAACTACTTATGTTGTATTTTTTACTATTGCAGGTATTTTTCCCTGACGAATCAACCATTGCAGTGCTAAATGGACGCGTACAGAGTGTAAGAAGGCGGCTTGGAGAAGAATTTATGGCTGGATGTCTGAGGAAAATTGTAAAATTTCCAACGAAATTCATGGTGTGGGGAGCCATTTCGGTGCGTGGAACAAGTCGTTTGCACATGTTGTGAAAACTGTCAACAAAAAAAATATATATATAGAACACTCAGCCACATGTCATACAACGAAATCAGTGAAGGCATGGTGTGCATAAAATGGAGTTCAGCTGCTTCCATGGCCAGAAAATTCCCCGGACATGAATCCGACTGAGAGATTATGGTGTGTATTGAACAAAGTCTGCTGACCAAAAAGTCGCGTGCTCTTACTTTTTCTGATTTATGACCTTACGACCTTCAAAACTTTAAATAATTCCCGGACTAACCTTGGGAGGATCTTGGCAATTCTATCATCCGAAAGAGAATGTAAAACAACATATGGGTTTCAAATTACGTTAGAATCGGCCGAATAATTATGATATTATTGTCAAAACAAAATCAATCCTGGGTTAACCTTGGGAGGATTTTGAAAATTATATTATTTGAAAGAGAATTTAAAACAACTTCGGAGTTTCAAATTTTGTTACAATCGGCCGAATAGTTACAATGTTATTATAAAAACAAAAAGCAAAACAGGGACCAACTGACATACTGACATATAGAGTCGCCCGCGACTAAAAATGAAATGCACCCAAGAGCCCATTGCGGCAAAGCAACAATTGATATGGTGTCTCATTGAAGTTTGGTTTAGATCTAAGCGAATCCAGGTAATGTGCTAGGCATTGATCACTGCCATGCCAAGACGTGTTAAAGCACTCATGGATGCTAAAATAAATCTATTTGCATTCAATAAAATTTGTTTTATTAGCATTTTTGTAGAAAATTTTCCTTTTTTTAAAAATCTATAATAATTCCGCCAGTAATATATATATATATATATATATATATATATATATATATATATATATATATATATATATATATATATATATGAATCCATTAAACCACATTGTGAAAGAGAAAACGGAATAATTTTTCCTTGCAGTAATATTTTTATTACCTTTTTCGAAACTATCCGTGCAGGGAAGCGATTCGAACCAGGCACACTGGTGCAGCGAGCACCGCTTTGATCACAGTTAAAAGTATGCCGTTAGTACACTCCGCTACGCAGAGAACAAAAAATTCTCTGAATAGAATAGCTTTGAAGGAACACTTTCGCAAGCTCGAACGGAGACTATGAAAGAAATAGAAAATTAATTGGGAATTCAAAGAATAAATGAGGAATAGTTAAACGCGTGGCAGATATACAAATGTATATATATCTCAAAGTAGCGCGAGAGAATGATGAAAATGAATCCATTAAACCACATAGAATGAGAGATATATACATTTGTATATCTGCTACGCGTTTAACTATTCCTCATTTATTCTTTAAATTCTCAATTAATTTTCTATTTCTTTCTTAGTCACCGTTCGAGCTTGCCAAATTGTTCCTTAAAAGCTATTCTATTCAGAGAATTTTTTGTTCTCTTCGTAGCGTAGTGTACTAACGGCATACTTTTAACTGTGATAAAAGCGGTGCTCGCTTCCCTGCACGGATTTTTTCGAAAGGGTAATAAAAATATTACTGCAAGGAAAAATTATTCCGTTTTCTCTTTCAATGTGGTTTAATGGATTCATTTTCATCATTCTCTCGCGCTACTTTGAGATATATATATATATATATATATATATATATATATATATATATATATATATATATATATATATATATATATAGAAAACTCTCAAAGTATCGCGTGAGTAAGCAATAAATGCAACATTATAACATGTTTTATTAAAAGCTGCCCCTAGTCTGGCTACCTACTTCTCCGACCTTTTATCTCCTGGATCCAACCTGCCTACACGTATATAGCTTCGTTCGTAATTTTGTTAATACATTTTGTAACAAATATAAACTGAATACTTTGTAATAATTCCCCATTTTAACTCTGAAGATGATAATTGATGTATCGAAACGCGTCAGTTAAATTAAAGAAAGTGTTAAATTACATTAATTTACTTCTACTTTTGGCAAAATAAAAAAACATCAATCTCCGATGAACTTCGATACGCTTATCCACAGGTTAAACAATGCAGAAAAGGCGAATAGAAGACAAATCGAGAAGATTGAAAAAAGAATTATTAATTCAAAACTATTTGTCGCTTTTAATAAAACATGATATAATGAAAATATACTGCCCAAATTCACACACACACACACACACACACACACACACACACACTTACACACACAGGGAGGCCCCTCCCTGTTTTCTCATCACACGTTCGACCTTGACCGTTCTAGGGTCGGCCTGCTCTAAGGTGATGTCATCTATGGAGTAGTCCACGAGTTCCCTCACATAAAATATTACCTTCACAAAGTTCATGGTAGAGTGCGGCGTCACACTCACCGGCGTGCCATCAAGTGTCCGAAAAGCACTAATCATGGCCGCCTCGGAGGGATTCGACGCATTCGCCAGAAGGCTCCCGTCCGAGAAACGGGTCACCTTCAGCTCTCTACCAATCACGCTAGCTAGTGCTATCTTTTGATGGTTCATGTTGCCCTTGGCCAACATGCTTTCATCAGTGGAGTGAATAATCAGAAAGCGTTTGAAGCCAGCAGATTCGAAGACTTCAGGTAATCTCTGAATGAGGGGGCCTGTCGTAATCGAGGCTCTGTTCTGCGCACTTGCAATTTAGTTCTTTGTCTAGGACTCCCCGCTCGGGGGAGCACCGAGCCGGACGTGCCGATCTTCGCTTGGTCATTTGTCGAAAGGGCAGCGAACTCGTCCGTCCCCGTGGCTCCCGGGGAGAGAGAGGAGCCCTTAGTCTTTTTTGTCTTGGGTTTTATTTTTCCATTTAGGTGAGAAGAATGAATCCGCTTCGCTCCCCCGCTGGAAGGAGCCCTTAGGCCGGATGGACCAGCCTCAGCAAGATCCTTCTCTGAGAATGGAGAAGGTCTTTGCTGCCCCGGGGTCACCAGAGGTGGGAGGAGGTTTCTTCTCTCCTTGTGGATCCTCGGGGGCCCGAGCCATCCGAAGGGAAGCTTGAACAGGGACGGACTCGGTTTCTGTGCTTGGCACCGAACCGGGTTCGATCCCATAGAAGGTTCTACAGTATGTGGCTGGGTCACATTAGGGACCATGTCTATCTCAGGGAAGGCTTCCATGTAGCCATCCATCCGCCCTAAGACATCATGGATCCCATTCGAGGAACCTTTATTCTCGTCTTGGGCCGGCGAACGGGCATCCGTCAGGGAAGAAAGGGAGAAAGGTACACTGCCCCCTTGCAAATTAATCAAGCACCCAAGCAGGACATTAGGGGGCACGGGAAAACATACTCTGCCATTCCTTGCTCTCCTAAGGGGGTTGACCCTATCGAGCCGCTACCACCGGGAGCGGTCATTTATGGGCTGCCTTCCTGTTTTCTTGGCAGTCCACTTGGAAAGTAAAGGAGGGAATGCTGCTGGAAGGGGGTGAGGGGGAGTCCTCTGCACCCGTAGATATAAAAGAGGAGTAAGCCTCCACTCCAGTCAAAGAGGTTTGGAGGCTCCCTTGCGAAAGCACAGGGCGGGACCTCCTTCTCTGCTGTGGAGCTACCTGAAGGCGGCTCCGATGTTAGAGGGGAAGGTAAAGGGGAAGTTTTTAAAAAAAGTCTCATCATTGGGCATGGTGACCCTATTGTTTTCACTGGACGCAAATACTAATCACCCCACGCAGTAGCCCACTCTGCGATGGGTGAACACGGGGCTGGCATAGCCAGCTGCCGCCATTTGAGGCTACTTATCCCGCCTAGTGGCCTGGTAGCCCATCAGCATGGCGGTTCCACCTTAGGCTCGGCGTAAAATAGATATACTGTGAAAGGGGAGAAAAAGTGTTTGTGAGTAAGGTGTGTTGTGTGGGGGTGTGGGGGGTGAAGGAGGTTAAAAACCCACAACCCCAAACCGGAGCTCAAGGGTGAGGGGGCGTTGTCCCCTCCCTTCTCAGCTCTGATCCGTGATGGTTGAGTGAGAGGAAGCTGGTCGGCGTCTATCTTGTGAAGTTAGACGCCGACCAGAGAAAGTATGGAAATAGAGGAAGTAGAGTAAGAAGAGAGGGTGTCAGAAAGAAGGAAAAGAGGATAAGCTGGGGCCGGACGGGGCACTGAGTCCCTTCAGCACGTCGGCCAGGAAAACAAATCCCCGCGCCCCTTACGGGTGGGAGTGGGTGATGGGGACGATAGGGGGAAGGATATGGAAAGACACATGTATTTGTAGCCAGGCTGGGGCTGGATATTCGCCAAAGCGGCGAATTTTGAGTAAAGGTGGCAAGTGCACGGGAAAGGGTCATCAGCTCAGGTAGAGTGATAAGTAAAGTAAATTGTAGCCTGTGATTATGAAGATATAGACTAAAAACAAATTACAAGATTAACATGAAATACGATTAGAATAAAAACAACGTAACAGTTCTGTTATTTCAGTCTGTTGGAGTATTCAATCTCCTCTTTAGTAATCACTTAGAACCAATGAACATACCAATTAGCAACCACATCGTATCCTTACTAACAAGCGGTTAGCCAGCTTCCCATACAGAAACCATCAAAGGAATTGAAGGCCTATCATCAGGCAGACTCGGCGAAATAGGCCTATCATCAGACAGACGGGGCGCAAATAGGCCTATCATCAGGCAGACTGGGTGAAATAGGCCTATCATCAGGCAGACTGGGTGAAATAGGCCTATCATCAGGCAGACTAGGCGAAATAGGCCTATCATCAGGCAGACTGGGCGAAATAGGCCTATCATCAGGCACACTGGGCGAAATAGGCCTATCATCAGGCACACTGGGCGAAATAGGCCTATCATCAGGCAGACTAGGCGAAATAGGCCTATCATCAGGCAGACTAGGCGAAATAGGCCTATAATCAGGCGGACTGGGCGAAATAGGCCTATCATCAGGCGGACTGGGCGAAATAGGCCTATCATCAGGCACACTGGGCGAAATAGGCCTATCATCAGGCGGACTGGGCGAAATAGGCCTATCATCAGGCAGACTAGGCGAAATAGGCCTATAATCAGGCGGACTGGGCGAAATACGCCTATCATCAGGCGGACTGGGCGAAATAGGCCTATCATCAGGCGGACTAGGCGAAATAGGCCTATCATCAGGAGGACTGGGCGAAATACGCCTATCATCAGGCGGACTGGGCGAAATACGCCTATCATCAGGCGGACTGGGCGAAATAGGCCTATCATCAGGCGGACTGGGCGAAATAGGCCTATCATCAGGCGGACTGGGCGAAATAGGCCTATCATCAGGAGGACTGGGTGAAATAGGCCTATCATCAGGCGGACTGGGTGAAATAGGCCTATCATCAGGTGGACTGGGCGAAATAGGCCTATCATCCGCGGACTGGGCGAAATAGGCCTATGATCAGGCGGACTGGGCGAAATAGGCCTATCATCAGGCAGACTGGGCGAAATAGGCCTATCATCAGGCGGACTGAGCGAAATAGGCCTATCATCAGGCGGACTGGGCGAAATAGGTCTATCATCAGGCGGACTGGGCGAAATAGGCCTATCATCAGGCAGACTGGGCGAAATATAAAGAGATCATAAGAGAATATGAACCGAAGATACTCAACAAAGCGAAACTAGAAGAAATTGACGAAGATATCAAGGAAATTAGAAAAGCATTGATAAGCGCAGACAATGAAGCAACCCCCCAAAGAATTTACAGAACCACCCATAATTTAAGATCGTGACCTGAAATGATTAATAAGAACATGGAACTCCGAACAGATGCGTAGAGAAGGACCAAACAGACAACTACACAATGATCTAAGAAGGAAAAGAGAAATTACGATATTAACTATTGAATAAACAAGAAGAACAGTCGAACGGACTAATCCACAAGATAAACGAAGAAAAATCGCCCCCAAAGTTTTGGAAATGGCTGAATAGGATGAAAGAAAAACAGCCAAGGAAAAGATAAAAATTAAGAATGGAAGAGGAAACCAACTGAAAGATGAAAGTGACGTTGAAAAAGTATTTAGAGAACACAGGAATAACTTTTTTATGATCAGTGAAGAAGAAAACGAAAACTTCGACATTGAATTTGAAAATGAGCTTATAGAAGAACTTAATTAAATAATAGAAAAAACCCACCGCCAGTATTCGATTAATTAAACAAACAATACGACACTCACCTCTAAATTTAAATTTATTGAACATATTAAGGTTGAAATTGTTCTCTTCGTCCACTTCAAAAACAAATTCAATCGCGGAATTTAGAATTGAGCGTTAGTCTTCTTGCCGCTGTAGCAGTCGAACTCGAACTCGTCTCTCACGCTCCACTACCAACAACGTCTCTTCCCCTTGCTGTCCTCATTTGTTTAGGATGTCATCAGTGCTTGTTCCAATCCCGAAGTGGCATATTAAGAACAGAAGAGTGCTTTAGTTGGTGGCGGCATAGAGGCAAATTTAGGGAAAGAGGAGATGAGTGAAGAATTTAATTAATTATCCAAAACTACTTTGTTGACATAAATAGAAAGATCAAGGAAGGAATTGGTACCATCATCTTGATCGAAGAACTAATAAGAACAATAACCAGCTTTAAACAGAAAGCACCAAAGAAATCAGGACTCAAGAGGAAGAATTAAGTAGAAGCGCCTAACAACATCTTGAACGGATTAAAGAACGTTTCTAATACGTATCTGAATACAGGCTACTTTCCTGACGACTTGAAAGTGGCTAAAATGATTTCATAACAAAATCTAGAAAATCACCTTGTCGGATAGAAATCTACCGACGTATTTCGATATTGGATTTCATCAGGATGGTATATGAAAATATCTTAAAACCCTAACTCAATCAACATCCCGAAGAAAATAATCTTTATAATAATTACCAATTCAGATTCTGGAATAACTGGAGCAAGGACAAGGCATTCTGCCTAATGGAAAAACTAGCCAAGGCGAAGAACGAGAAGATGAGTGTAGATATCGTCTGCAAAAACGTATCTAAAGCGCTCGACAAAGCTTGGCAGAGGGGCATCCAGTATAAACTACTACAAATAGGAATCAACAAAAAAATGAAAGAATACTGTGCCAGTATGTGATGGATAGATACGCGTATATATACCCAGGCAGAAACCATGGATACCGTTTTAAGCTTGAAGCCGGCGTTGTCCAAGGTGAGTGTTTGAGTACAGTATTGTACGCTATCTACACCGCAAACATCCCACCTCAAGTCTCCGAAGGATATATGAACGTACAGTCCGCGGATAACATAACAAGTGATTGTGTCACCGTACAGGCACAGGACATTCCAAGCGAGAGCAACAAGAAAAGAAATAAGACGAATCAATCCATACGAACTCAATGGAAGATTAACAAGAATCGAGGAAAATTCATGATTATGCCAGTCTAAAGGAAAAAGATGCAGGTATATAAGTAGACGACGAAAAATATAGATACATTAACGAATGCAAAGTGCTCGGGTTAACCATAACTATATCTAGTTACAAGAAACACGTAACCGAGAAAATCGATAGGGTAAAATCGGACTCAAACTACTTTATAAGCTTAGATCGTTCAGTCAACAGAACAAGAAGAAAATCTATTAATCAATATCCAGCCCACACTAATATATCCAACAATTGCGATGTGCACACTATCAAGAACTAGCCTCATAAATTTGCAGAGGATGTAAATCACAGCAATGTATCTCATAATAAACACGAGAAGGATAGAAAGAAGAGGGGTAGATCTGCATAGAGAAACAAGCATTGAACCCCTAAACAAGGTAATAAAGAAAGTGAAATCAGTCATTGAAAAGATGCGAGATGAGATTGGGGAAGAACAAGCTAAACAAATAGTACAAATGGCTGGATGCAGACCCTAACGACGGTACCCAAGCAGAATGACGGCAATGACAGAGGAGAAGAAGAAGAAGAAGAAGAAGAAGAAGAAGAAGAAGAAGAAGAAGAAGAAGGAGAAGAAGAAGATATTTCCATATGTAAATAACAAAAATACAAACTCCGCTCCGGATACGTTAAAGGTTAAAACCCGATCAAGATAAGAGACTACGATAACCTCTAGATGGAAACCGAACAATGTCTTACCGATTATAAGAACTTTTTATGCACATATTTTAATCTGAAATTTTTATTGATTCTTTAGCACTGATGATGGGATTTGTTTTAATCCTGAAACGTATGCAGTAAAGCGTCCTTGGTTTTTCCGTCTTGCTCCTATATATGTATATAGCCTTTATTTCTGTTCTGTTTAGGGGACCTACTGATTAGCGTAGGATTCAAACTACTTGTACATAGAGCGTACGGCAGCCACCTGGAATTAAATTTGACTCCATCCGACGACCAACGACACACAATGTGGCTTAACTTGACTAAAATCGCAAGAATGATAATGAGGAAAGGAATATCAACCCCTTCTTAACCTTTGTCTGAGCCTTTCACATCGCCTGACATGCCCTTAATCGATGCCCATTTTCTCTTCAGACACGTGGCACTGTCCCTCTTCGCACTTCAAGTGCCACAACGGCTTTTGCGTGCCATCAGAGGCCGTCTGCGACTTCCATAATGACTGTGGAGATAATTCGGACGAAGAGGAGTGCGGTAAGTAGCTAAAATAGAGCTAAGATCGCTAAATACTTTAAAGCTTGATACAAAGTAGCTCTGGTCTTTTGATTAAGGGAATAAAATATAGCCAAATTTTACAGATAAAATATCTCTTAATTTTAGAGACATAATATCGACCAATTTGGGGGATAAAATATCGACCAATTTTCGGGGATAAAATATCGACCTATTTGGGGGATAATACATCGCCAAGTTTTCGGGAATAAAATATCACCCAATTTTCGGGGATTAAATATTGAACATTTTGGGGATAAAATATCTCCCAATTTTGAGGACAAAATATCGACCAATTTGCGAGATAAAATATCGCACAATTTTGGGGATAAAATATCGCCCGATTTTAGGGATAAAATATAGCCCAATTTTGGGGCTTAACTCTCGATCAATTGGGGGGATAAAATAGTAAGGGACTGATTTCGAAAATATAAATTATAATGTTGACGGTATGTACAGCAATAAATTTTACTAATTGTTTTTCGGGCTGTATGTTTAACTTCAGGAGAGCGGTGATCTTCTTCTAGAGTTTTAATGCTTCTAAAATCCAGTTTGAGCTGTCTCCGTTTCTTTAAGGGGTTTGGCAGTATTGTTAGGCGCTCGTTGTTATTTTGTTGTTTTGTATATTTATTAATTCTAATTTAAACCGCTTGCACATATAACACCAGCTTAGGGAACAACAACAAAACCCAGTCATTTCACCACTGTCCTTTCGAACTTTTCCCTCATCTATTGGGTTGAGGAATAAGTTCTTGCCGTTTTATCAAATTTATTCATTACCATTAACAATTTTAGAAAAACTTCATTTTTAATTGATAACAATTGATAGCAATTTAATCAATAATGTATCTCCGTTGTTATTTACGACTTCTTCCCAACGTTCAAACAGTTTTTCGATGCCTCTGCAATGAAAATCTCTGGATTTCGAATTGAAGAATTCGTCTAACCAGGTTCTTAATTCCTCATCAATATTGAACGAAACCCCGCGCAAATTGTTGGAAAGCGATCGGAACAGATGGAAATCCGATAGAGCCAAGTCTGGCGAATATGGAGGAGGCGGCAGGATTTTCCAATTAAGCGTTTGGATGGCGTCTTTTGTCATATTGGCAATGTGAGGACGAACATTGTCGTGTTGCAGAAGGACTCCATAACTTCGATGAGGTCGATTTTCACGAATAGCTTCGGCGAGTCGATGCGTTTGTTGAGCAAACGTAGAGTTCTGCATTGACAATCTCGTTGTTCGCAGGAGCTCATAAAGAATGATGCCTTCACAATCCCACCACACACACAGCATCGTATTTCGTGGATGAAGTCCTTGCTTTAATCGCGGAAATGGCTTTTTATTGGGATAAGCCATTGTTTTCGATGGTTCATGTTGACATAAACACACCACTTTTCGTCGCCAGTGATGATGCGGTGAAGAAATCTGTCCTTATATCCACGAGTAGCCTTGTGATGAGCAAGCAAACCTGCGGCAATCGTGAAGCGTTGAAGTTTGTTCCTTTCGCTCAAAGCGTGCGGGACCCATGCACCGAGTTTTTGAACTTTCCTCATCGAATGAAGGTGATTCATTACAGTTTTCTGATCACACGCCAATTGTACAGCCAATCCTCTAGTCGATTGACGAGGATTTTCATGAAGAAGGTCGTTCAATCGATCTTCATCCAACTTAATGAGGCGACCAGAACGTTCTTCCTCTTTAAGATTGAAATGACAGTTTTTGAAACGTGAAAACCACCATTGAGCTGTCCTTTCTGATAAAGCATTTTCTCCGTACACAGCACAAATATCGCGACGAGCTTTGGCTGCGTTTGCATTGTTCCCGTCTCGATTGACAATGAATAACAACAAGTGTTGAAAATGCGCCATTCTTTCAACTTGCCATTCCATTTTGAGGGTACAGAACAAAAATTAAATTAACACAACTTTTAAATAAACCGCAATGACTTATTTCTCAACTTGAAGACGTAGCCTAAGCAAAGGTCTAATAGTCTACGCTGTTCAGAGACGTAGCCTAACCTTTGCAAATTTTGCTCTCATTATTTATTATTGTTTCTTAATATGTGCACAAATCACGTCAACAAAACTTAAATCAACACAACATTAAAAAAACGCAAGAACTTATTTCTCAATCTAATACTTTTTGATTACCAATCATCTGCTTTTGATAAGAAATCTTATGTTGTTTTCTATTTCCAATCATCTGCTTTTGATTCCCACTAATTCAATTATGATCACCAATCATCTGATTTTGATTGACAATCGCCTTTTATTACCATTCATCTGCTTTGAATACCAATCATCTGTCTTTTAATTACCAATCATCTGCTTTTGCTTACTAATAAATCCATTTGCTTTTGATGAAACCCTCTCCTCATCCAGTCCTGGTCCATCCTGAGGATGGAACAGTGCTCTTTAAAAGCACTTATCAATTCGGATTCCCTTATGTCAAATGTTATTTTGGTTCAACCTGAACCCATTATAAGATTTAATAAAACACTTCAAAGTGTTCATTTATTAGGTTTCTTTGAGTCTCTTATTCCAAATAACCATGTGGTCTCTACATATATACAACTTATTTATGATGGTTTAGTAATTATATATTTTATATTGCTTGGTCTTGGTAGTTTTTATAAATGTTTTGGTGTGCATTGATGGATTTTATTCGAAATCAAAGATCCCTTGTAGAGCACATTTGACCTTAAGGTCATAGGTTCTCTACATCTCTAAGTGGTAGTACTTTACGAATTTTAGATAAGTGCTGTTGTTACTTTCCCCTAAGACAAAATAAAATTCACCCAAGTTCCTCTGATCATTTCCGTTATCGAGACTTTTAATTTTCCCCCGCCTTAGGTCTATATTTCTTCTCTGTCCAGCACCAAACTTAGTAATTAGTTCTTCTTCAAACGCTTCCTCTTGTAGCAACCCATTAATCCCATTCTACTTTATATTCCATGTAATACTACAAAACTGTCCAATTACTCTTAAATCGTCGATGGTTGCAGTTTTATATAATGGAATGGATAATCTTTTCTCGGCTTTTTATCAATATCTACCAAACTACCTTGTTAATCTTAAATCGTCGGTCGGTGATCAGGCGCGGATCTAGGGGACGGGAAGGGACTAGAGGGCTGAAGGCCCCCCCTCCAAATTCAGACGTTTATGTTTATATTTATCTTTTATGCATACTGGAATTCTGCTATTGAGAAAGAGTTATGTAATAATATAGAATATACTTAAGAACAGTTTTTTTTAAACCGTTGCGATCGAATGTATCATATATGATACATGCCTAAAATACAGGTAAATCTCCAAAATAATTATTAAATTCATTATTTTGTCTTAATTGACGTCCAAAAACTACAATTCATAATTTTCTGATGTGTGAAAAAAATTTGGATCTGAGACAGTCAGTGCTCGCTCCTTTATGAGATGCTGTCATTTATTATCAATACTGTCTATCATAACCCTTATTAATGACCAAATGTCCTTCGTCTCAGACTACTCAGAGGGAGGAATTCAGGTTGGCTCCCCCTAAAAATTCTATCCTGGATCCGCCATTATCGATGGTTACAATTATAAGATTAAACAAAAATCGACTTTTTTAATTACATGCCAAAACTTCTGAAAGAGTTTGAAAAGACAGAAAGTTATATTAATAATTTATTGCAGAATCTAAGCCAAAAAATGAGAAAATTAAGTTTTCTGCTCTAATCACTTTCGCACAAAATGAAATCGGCGCGGATCAACGCCAAAATAGCCCACAATTTCAAAAGAAAACTTTGAATCGTGAAATGAGTTTACAAGATTGGTTGACTTAACCGTTTGATGGGAATGTTTGTGTAGAAGAGATGTCAAGTTGAAAGAGTGAATATGAATTCATCTGTTTTACCTTCATTTAAGAGAGAAATGTTGTGTATTTCAGATCATGGGTAGAAAAGTGGATGTACAAAGAAATTAATGTATTGGGTTCATTTAGCAAAGAGAAAATAATTGTATTTCAGATCTCGATTTGAAGGATTGTATGTGAAAATGAGCTCTATGGCGTCGGGTTCGATTTCCAAAGAGAGAAGTGGTGTATCTCGGATCCTAGTTTGAAAGGGTGGAGGTGAAAATGAATTCTTCCATGTTGGCTTCATTTATGAGAGAGAATAACAGTGTATCTCGGATCCTAGTTTGAAAGGTGGAGGTGAAAATGAATTCTTCCATGTTGACCTTGTAGTGCATACATTGCAAGATTGAATGAGACAACCAAAAAGACCTAAAAAATGAGCACTTGGGGGTTTCGTGAAATCTCACAATTGGGTAGCTTTAAACCATAACATTCCATGAAAGGAGAATTCGAATGAGTGCTCAAGAGTACTGTTCTCCAATTGTAGATCTCTCTTTCGTATCATAATCGAGATTAAACAACTGGTAAATCTGAAGATCAGCGGCACGCCCGAAAAAATCTATGTTTTTCAGCCGAAATCTATTGGGACTAAGTTGCCTTTGTTTCGTTCAAACGCGCATGAATATGTGCGTTTGAATCCTAGTTCAAATCTACAAGGCGCCATTTTTCCTGTAAAAAAAATCTCAGAAATAAACCACATGGAAAATGCTTTTTACTTAATTTATTGTGGAAAATACCTTATATATACTTTATTGTCGCAAATCACTTCCAATGTATTTTGGTTTACCAAAATCTAATAAATAAGTTGGAGTATAGATGCTGAATCACGCGTTGTTTTAGCACATCTAAATTCAAAATTATCTAAGATCGCTAAGGCCTGACCGCACTCTTCACAATCAATACGAACTTTAATTAATTTATGATCGGCCAAAAATGTTATTAATTTTTCTCGATCACTAAATAAACCGGAAAGTTGTAGAACAGCTTTAGGGTGACTTGTACACGAAGAATCCACGTTGGAAGTGAAATCCCCGCATAAAAGATCGTCTCTTCTCCACAAAAAAGGCTCCACCAAAACTAGTTCCTCTAAAAGATCTAGCTAAGTAGATTTAAATGTATAAAAATAGTAATAAAAATAGTAAAAGGATTGAAAAGTAAATATATGAAAAAATCAATTTAAAGTGATCTTAAATGAAAAGAAAATACAAATTCATTATTCATTCAGTTATGACGTCAGCAAGCCCCCACGAATCGCAGAAGCGATTTTGCTGCCCCAGAAGTCGCAGAAACGATTTAGTAAAAACAAAAACAAACGTGAGTATTCTATAAAAATTACGATTAATATACTGGGGGGCTGTGCCCACCCAGACCCCCTCAGGGTTTTCGCAGGAAGATCATCCACACGAGCCGTTCCCCTCACGAGCCGCAAATTAGCCCCAAAAGGTGAAACATATTGGAACATGGACGAAATATTATAGATTTCGACCGAAAAACATGCCACGGAGCTTCATCTTTACCAAACAACTTAGTCCTATTTTTCCAAAATATTGTCATTTTCTAAATTGCTTCGTTATTTTTACCATTAACTAAATAATTTTTCTTTCCGTTATTTGAGGAAACTTCAAACGAACTTAAAAAGAAACGAAAGACTGTAATATAGTAATTTGGGATTAGTAAATATAAAGTTTATGTAAAAGTCTACAGAAAATAATTAAAATCTTATCTTTTCAATATATTTATTATAAATCGGGTTTAATTGATGAAAACAAAGGACATTTGTAATTTAGATCGCTTAAATGAAAGATATGGTGGCATTTGGAAACTATTGAACGCATATGTTCCAGAAGGGATTGGTATTTAAACTTAGCCGTCAAATGAGTTTAACTTTATAAGTAAACAATTACTATAATATATTGTTTTTGGTGATGTTAGTATTAAGATATTTGTGATCAAAATCCAAACAATGTACTATAAATTAATCTCAAAAACTTCTCTTCTAATATTTTAAAACGCCCTAAATTTATCTCAATTCTATCGAAGAAATATGCTAACTGAAATTTATTGAATCTTTAATTTGCTTATGATCAATGATTCAACAATTGTAAGATTGAATAAATATGTAAAACTTTGTAAAAAAATTAAAATAAATGAAGTGAGGAAATATATTATTGTTAAATTAATATTGAATTAATAATGAATGGGTTTCTGGTTTCGGCAGTGCGGCACCCTGACGAAACAAAAAACCCATTTGGCTGCCGCAAGAGTGGTAGCAAACCTCGGTAACGAATCACACCTCGGTAATCACACCACTCTCGAAGAAGCTTACCTAGCTTATATAACCTATAATCTCATATCGGAGACATTGATAGAATATCATGAAACCTAGTTTGAAAGGGTTGATTTGAAAAGGAGTACTCCTATGTGAGCGCCATTTATCATAGATAACAGTGGTCTGCGTTGTTTAAAGGTCAAATATATAACACCTGGTTTTGGTTCAGTTTTTTGCACTGAATCTGAAAATCATGCTCATTTTACCCAATCAGGTCAAGTTTTTGAAATATGAGCACATACCAAAAACTCCTATATTTCCAAATATTTGTTGTGAAGGAAACACATAATAGCAAATATTGGACCGATTTACTCACAGAAGGTTTACAGAATATTTTTAATAGGTAGCATGAATAGTACAATGCAAACATAAGCTACTCATGGATGAATAGTCTCTTCAGTGACCTCCGATTGTGCTGAGCAGACACCACATCCCTCTTAAGGCATCAACAGTAGTCAGCCAGAAAGTTCACATCCCATTGGCCTTGATAGCGTTCCTTCATGACACGGATGCCTTGGTGAAAGCGCTCACCCTGTTCTTCACTTAAGTCTCCGCAATTTTCTGGAAAATAGTCCAGATGAGACCGAAGAAAGTACATTTTCACTGACATACGCGCACCAAGTTTGCAGAAATTCTTCATTAAGATATCAACCATCTTCTGGTACTGAGGACTTCTGTGGTTACCAAGGAAGTTTGCAATGACTAACTTATGGGACAGCTAGGCAGAGAGTTCAGTAGGATTTAATGAATCATCAAAACTAGAGTCTTTTATGAGTTCTCTTATCTGAGGACCATCAAATATACCTGCCTTAAGCTTCTCCATGCTGATTCGTTTGAACTTGTGGTGGAGGAAGGCAAATCCTCCACCTTCCATGGCCAGTTCTTTTAAAAAGTGCTTAATTAGGCCGAGTTTGATGTGTAGGGGTAGAAGTAACACCTTGCTCGGTTCAACCAGAGGGTGGGACAGAACATTGTGTGACCCGGGTTCTAATCCTTGTCTTGATGGCCACTCTTGTCTGACATAATGCTTGTTGTCAGCCCGACTATCCCACAAGCACAAAAAGCATGGATACTTTGTGTACCCACCTTGAAGTCCTAGGATGAGTGAAACAACTTTAAGTTCTCCACAAATCAACCATTTATGTTCCTGGTAATTGAGAGCAGAAAAAAAGACGTTCCATGCTGTTGTGGGATTCTTTCATTTCAGCCGAGTGTCCAACAGGAATTGATGAAACCTTATTTCCGTTATTCAGAAGAACTGCCCTGAGACTTCTGTTAGACGAGTCAATAAAAAGTCTCCATTCCATGGCAACATACTTCATACCCATTAATTTCATCAGTTCAGTAATATTGTTACAGTAGATCAGTGAAGACGTTTCATCGAACATAAAGAATTTTCTGAATTCTCTCTCGCGTTCCCGATACCAATAGAACGTTGTTCCTGGGGCAAGTAGATGTTTCTCTCGAAGACGAGAATCCAGCAGCTGGACAGACTCCTTAGATAGGTTCAGTTCTCGTGTCAAATCGTTGAGTTCGGCTTGGGTCAATGGCACCGATCGGTCGTCCTCTTCTGGCTTGTATGCACCACACTCACCTGTATCAGTCATGTCAGTAGATTCGGAATCAGAACTAGATTCCATGATGACATCCGGCTCAGGAACAGGAACATCTGGTCAATGGGGGATTGGCTTTATGTCAGAAGGAACATCAGGGTATTGAACATGGTGCTTGTTCTTGCGATTGATGCCTTTTAAATTTGTCGTGCAGAAGTAGCAGTCGGTAACGTGATCTTTTCCTTCCCTCCACACCATTGGGACACCAAATGGCATACTCTTTATTTTCCTATACCTCCAATCCCATAAGTTCTCTACACATGTTTTGCAGCAGATATGCGGAGCAAATGCCTTATCCTGGTTCCCTGGTTTGACTCCAAAATAAGCGTAATAAGCCTTCTTCACAAAATCCGTGATTTTCGCTTGACGGTCTGGAAGAACGACGTGTCCGCAGATGAAACAAAATTTGTTAGGATGGTTCAAAAAACTTCCGATCCATCGTACTGCACAACTAGACCTGAAAAGAGAAAGAATAACTAGTTATTTAAGGTAACCCATGACCAGCTGTGGCAAAAACAAAGCCCATATACGCTTGGATGATAGCGCCATTTGGGAAAAATATGCTTTTAATGAAAATCGAGGGTATCTTAGAAACCAGACCTGACCAAAGAAAATGAATGATCTTTTGAATTCAGCACACAGAAAGGATCCCGAATCAGTTAGAAAACCCTTGACCTTTGAAAAAAGTTTTGAAACACAGGCCAGTGTAATTGCACTGCATCTCTGATCCCAGAATAAAATGATGAATGTGAAAAGGAATTATCTGATGTTAGTGCGTTTATTAGAATGATAGTGTATGATAGATCTTAGATTGAACTGGTGGATGTGAAAACCCATTTAGCCTATCAAATGTCCGAGTATCTGAAATCCTAGTTTGGAAGAGTGAATGTGAGTGTGAATTTTCTCATGTTAGCTTCATTTGCCATATGAAATGACATTATATATCTGATTCTAGTTTAAACAGGTAAATATGAAAATGAATTTTTCCATGTTGGCGTCATTTATCAGAGAAACTAAAACAAATCACATAATTACCTTAAAGCCGCTGAGCTTTGCCTTGCCTTGGCGTACCATTCCAGGCTGCTCTCGATACAACATCCAACAATAATGTGCAGGTATTCGGTCTTTTCAGAAAGGTAATGGTGTTCCGCAACGCTTTTCCTGTCCATCAAACACTACCCCCAAGCTCTCTCTAAAACGTCTAGATGTTAAAAGTCTTTTAATCCCATTTTCAAAACAAGGAGACTTCTTGTTTTACAAGAAATTCCCAGAAGGTAACCTAAACTCACTCCAAACGCCTCCAGTTCCAGATTATCTGGACGAATGGTGAAGTTTTGATCCTTAGAAATTCCTAAATCTGTGGACCAATGAAGAAACCTTCTTTCAGCTTTAGTGATCTTAGGAACTTTACTTATGACGTACTCAAATGTCTTCGAGTTTCTCTTCTACGGTGTTATACGGAGTGGGGGGAGATGAACATTTCGTGAGGCGAACAGTTTTATTCTCCTCTTTGAAATTCATGATTGGTATGTTTGTCACAAAGGCCATCTCTACTATATACAACATGTACTGGTCACTCGGCTGTCCATGAAGTATAGAAAACAGTATTGTTTATGGAAAACTGACCACATTTCTATCAACATCCCAAGGACTTTCAAGTCTTCACATAATGTTCAATTGTATTTTTGATATTTTATGAAACCAATAAGTGTCTTTATGTTCTCATAACACTTTCATGTGCACTGATTGACCTAAAGACACATAGAGTTTCTTATACTCATTGTGTATTGGAACTCCATTTAGGCTTTTTGTTGCATCAATTGCTTCTGAGAATGACCCTGGTCTTAACTTAAGCTGAGGAATGACCTCTCAATGTCCTTACGAATCTTGATGGTCCGTCAACTTTAAAATAGGAATTAAGAGTTTGACCTTTTCTTAAATATGTTACCTAAACGTCCTTCTTCGGGAACAAGGTCGACAGTCCTAGTTTGCGTGCTCTCAATTATTCTGACTTAGGACCATATGACCTTCAAAACTTTTAATAATTCTCCCGACTACCCTTGGGAGGACCTTGACAATTATATCATTCGAAAGAGAATGTAAAACGACATTAGGGTTTCAAATTTCGTTAGAATCGGCTGAATAGTTACGCTGTTATTGCCGAATAATTCCCGTACTAACCTTAGGAGGACCTTAGTAATTATATCATTTGAAAGAGAATGTAAAACAACATAAGGGTTTCAAATTTCGTTAGAATTTGAGGAATAGTTACGGTCTTATTGCCAAATAATTCCCGGACTACCCTTAGGAGGACATTGGTAATTATATCATTCGGAATTGAATGTAAAACAACATAAGGGTTTGGGATTTCCATAGAATCGGCCGAATAATTACGATATTATTGCCAAAAAAACTCATTGAAAAGTAAAATGTTTACCATCCGACCGACCTACCTACGAACCGACAATGTAACTTACAGAGTCTCACGCGACTAAAAAGTTCAGCTTTATCCTTTTGGAGTGCCAAATCTCTGACCAAATGGTTCAATATGGTCGTCTGGTTCGTCTTCCTTATCAGGAACAAAATCTACGTCCATACTTGTTTCACTCACACCGGTTCGGGCTTCCTCAACATACACGTCTTCACCATGGCTACTTTCTATGGCATCCTCCAGTGGTAGAAGGATGGGGCGATCATTGCTGTATGGCACTGCTTGTATGGAAGATTCTTAACTAGACAATCTTGTTTATTCCTAGATGAAAATTCACTCAAGTTGACTAAATAACAACCTGTAGCATGGCTTTATGGGCCCCATCATAGCACGGAGAGGAAAAAAGGCATTGCCTTTTTTCCTCGTTTGTGGCCAATCGCGTAATCCACTTGAAAACACACAACACGAGACGCCCATTTTCCGTCTCGATCCGCCAGAGGGCAACCAAAGTACAATCGGTAGTTCTTCTGCTGGCACTTGTGGTTGTGAACTAACCAAAGATACAACAAAATAAGTCAGGATTAGTCTTGCACTGCCTCGCTACCTGTAATAGTATCGCAAATCTGCAAAAAGAGACCATTCTTAATAAATATAACATATACAAAAATAGCGAATGAACATTTACGTTAGCTTCGACATTCAGACACAATTGTCACCATAGCAACTAGACGTTATGGGCGAACATGGTTTGCAATTTAGAAATCATTGCACAAAACTATGTCTAGTGTACCGTAATATAGGTCTGATGAAGTTTGGTTGTCGACTAGTGTAATTTAAAATAGTCATGGTTCGTGATAGATCACGAACCATGACTATTTTAGATTACACTAGATTATAATCAACACAGAACAATGTTTCCTGGTAGATAATCTACAAATAGTCAGAGTTCGGAGTAGATTATCTGCAAATATAATTGTTTGTGGAAAATAATCTACAAATAGTCAGGTTTTTAATAGATAATCTACAAAAAATTATACAATAATGTACAATTAGTCATGGCTCTTGGTAGATAACATACAAATAGTCATAGTTCGTGGAAGATACTTTTCAAATAGTCATAGTTTGGGATAGCTAATCTCCAAATAGTTATAGCTCGGGGTATATAATCTAAAATAGTCTTGGTTTTGGGTGTATGCTTTAAAAATGCTCATAGTTTTCGGTAGAAAATCTACAAATAGTCCTAGTTTATGTTATAGTCTTCAAATAGTCATGGAATGGAGTAGAAAGTCTAAAAATAAGTATGGTTTGGGAGGGTATACTATAAATATCTATGGATCGAGGTAGATAATCTACAACTAGTTAACTTTAGAGGCACATAATCTACAAATGGTCCCTGTTCGAGGTAGATAATCTGTACATATCTACTGTTTGTGGAAATAATCAACAAATAGTCATCTTTCTGAGTAAATAACTTACCAATACTCATATTTATGAATAGATAATCTAAAAATAGTCATAGTGAAGGGTAGATAAACTACAAGTAGTCATATTTTATGGTAAATGATCTAAATTAATCATTGCTAGGGTAGGTACTCTACATATAGTCATGTTCAGGGAGAGAATAAATCTAAATAGTCATAGTTCGTGGTATATAAGCTCTAAATAGTCATAGTTTGAGGTAGATAATTTACTAATAGTCATAGTTCTGGGTAGATGATCGCCAAATAGTCATGGTTCGGGTAAATAATCTAAAAATAGTCAAGGTTTAAACTAGACTATCTTCAAATATCCCTGGTTCGGGGTAGATAATCAGCAAATACTCTTCATTCGGAGTAGATAATTTCCAGATCGTCATGGTTCGCGTTAGATACTCTCCAAATAGTCATGGTTCTGGGTATATATTCTACAAACAATTCTGGTTCGGAATAGATAATCTACGAATACTCTTGGATTAGGATAAATATTTACTCTACTCTTAGCCATAGTCATGGTAAATCTACAATTATTCCGTGCTCTGGATAATGAGCATATAAATATTCATGACTTGAGGAAGATAATCTACAAATAGTCATAGCTCTTGGTAGATACTTGCTAAATAGTTATGATTCGTGGTAGAAAATAATGGGAAGCAAAAAAAAAATCTTTGTAAGTCCTCTAAGTTTTTTCAACTGATTCAGGACAATTTCGCGCCGCTGAATCTGGAAATGACAACCGTTTCTTCCGATTAGGTCAGGTTTTGTGGTGTCAATTTTTTTTCTTTTTTAATCTGATCTTATAACTAAATATATTACATTTTTGTGACATTTTTGGTTGATATTTTTTCTATTTCTCATCCGAAATACGTTTTTAAGATAACATCTTTTTCTAACAAAATTTATCAATTAAATGTCACAAAAATGGATTAGTGTACATTAAATAGTAGGCATTGATAAAGTGCATATAAATTGGATATTAGGTCATCATTGTTCAAAAATCGGGGCATAAACTTCTGTTTCTTTGAATTCCTAGAAAGCTCAGGGGCTCGGATGTCTCTCTTCAGAATCTAACAGTAATCAGCCATCAGGACTACATCCCAGAGTCTTTGACACCTGGTCTTCATCTCTTTCATAACATGATGGAAGCTCCCTTCCCTGTTCATCGCTCATTGATCCCAGATTTTCAGGAAACCGATAAAAAGTGATACTAGGTAATGCATTTTGATGCTGATGTTGCATCCGAGATTTCTGAAAGGAGTCAGTATATTGATGACAAGTTCTATATAGTCCCTGGTCTTCTTGTTGCTAAGAATGTTCTCCACGAGCAGAACAAAGAGACCCACGCTTTCAGTTCCACTTCGTTCAATGCCTTCTTAAACTGGATCCACGATGAGCTTACGGAGTTGAGGACTGTCAAAGATACCAACTTTCAACTTCTCCTTGGTCAATCTTGGAAAAAACGTGGTACAAATAAATGAAGGAGCCACCATACTTGTCCAGAGCTTTGGTCAATTTTTTGATCAAGCCGAGATTGATGTGCAGCTGTGGCAAGAGTATCCTGTCTCTGTCCACCTGAGGGTTGTTTATGACGTTTCTTGTTCGGCGAGGAATAATTCTTGCCGTATAGGCAAGTCCTTCCTCGTATAATGTGGAGTTCGGTCCCTAATATCCCAGAAAACACGGGTACTTGGTGAACTCGGACTGTTGTCCCAACAAAAAGTTCATCATCTTCAAGTCAACACAAATCAACCACTCAGGTTGACCATAACGAATTTTTTCCAGCAATTATTTTACCGTTTCATACTCTTCATTCAGTGAGGTCGACTGAGTGAGAGGTACAGAGGCAAACTGGTTACCTTGCGGAGAAGAACACATATCAGCAATCGCTTGTTGCTGCCAATGAACAGTCTTCAATCTTCGGATTGGTGCTGTGGCACTTCAAGCTTATGCAAAAGCTCCACGCAATATCTATACACTACACCAAGTCCTTATCTTCACAGCAAAAATGGAGGTACTCTTGATGTCTGTTGCGGTCGAAGGTGATACGATCACTGTCAGAGAGGAGTTTTTGTCCTTCAATCTGGATGCAAACAGTTCGGCAGAGGACTTTGACAAGCTGAGATCGCGTCCTAGATGATTTAGTTCCTTTTGTGGAAAAGGATGTAGAATATCATCGTCAAAAACCTTTCTTCTTCTTCTTCATTTTCTTTAATACTGGATAACTCTTCTTCGTCACTAATGTCAGAAAGTTCTCCAAAGACAGGTACTGGAATTTCATCACAATGAGCTATAGGACGAATTGCTGATTGAAGTTCAGGATACTTGAGGTTGTTCCGGTTCTTTCTGTTGTTCCCAGTCAAATCAATATCACATAAGTAGCATTCAGTGCCATGGTTTGTTGGCTCCCTCCAAACCATTGGAATTCCAAACTTCAGAAAACCCTTCTTGCCCTTGGTCCAATGACGCAGATACTCGGTGCATGTTTTTCATACCATGTGTGGCTCCCAAGTTTTATCCTGGTCAACAAGTTTGATACCAAAATATACATGGTAAGCACGCTTTATGAAACATGTGACTGGATTTCTATTAGGAACAACGGTGTATTCGACACAGATGTAGCAGAATACATTGGGTTTATTTTTGCAAGATCTTCTGGCCTAATTCACTACATTCACCTACAAAAAAATATCAGTTAATAAAAATTACTGCATGTATACTCTTTAGAATTCGTTTATTTAAAGAAATTAGAAAGAATTTTGCATCATATAAATAAAAAATACTCCTACATGTAAAAGAAAACTCGTAAAAACATTATGTAGTGATAAATCAAATATGTTGACCTGATTAAGCTAAACCAATTTAATTTTTGGATTCAGCACATCAAAATTGTCCTAAATCAGCTAAAATATCCCAGACAATAAAGTTGATGTTGACCAGTGTAATCTACAAATAGTTATGTTTCAGGTAGATAATCTGCACATAGTCATGGTTCCTGGTAGATAATCTAGATATATACATTCTTCGAGTAGACCATTGACAAAGAGTGATGGCTCGGAAGAGTAATCTATGAATAATCATGGTTATATGTCGATAATCTACAAATAGGTATGGATTAGGGTTGATAACTATAAATAGCCACAGTCCGGGGTAGATAATCTACAAATCGTCATATTTGGGGTAGATCATCTTGAAAATGTCATTTAGGAAATAGATGATCTATGAATACTTATGGTTCGATGTAGAAAATCTATAAATGATATGTTTTGCGGTCAACAATCTACAAATATACATGTTTCTGGGTAGAAAATGTGCAAATTGTAAAGATTCGGGCTAAATAATCTACAATTAGTCATGGTTCGAGGTAGATAGTCTATGAATACTCATGATTAAAGTAGATAATCTACACTGTCATGGTTTTGAAGCTAGCAGCCTCTCTTTACGTTTTCTTTTATAGTTTTTTCAAAAGTCTCCCTCCCCCTCATTCACCCATTTCCAGATGTGAAAGAAGAAGAGATTAATCTCTTTTTTTTATCTACTGTGATTTATATAATCATCAATGGTAACATTTTCTCTCTCGCATCCATTAATTTTCTCTCACTCGGGTTTCTCGTGTAAAATGCAAGACTTCGTTTTTAATCCTTATTTTTACCGTCATCGGTCAACTGGAAATTGATTTGTGCCTCTTTTTCTCTCTCTATGTTTTTATTTCCCGAACATAATTAGTGGAGACCTGAAACCTCATACTTTGGACATCTCGTACCTTCATATGATGAGTTAAAAAAGAGTCTCCTTTGTTTTACAGTAAACGGTTTTTTTTGTGCCTTAGCTTAGATTTAGGTCAACACTAAACAGACTGTTTTCAAAACTTTATTTAACAGAAAGAGATTAGCATGACCTCCATACTATCTACTTTACACGCTGGATAGTATAAAATAAAATAACTAATGAATAGCAAGGATATAATTACATACCGTTGTTCGGATACCACGTAAATATGTATCTCCATCGACCACATTAGTCACCCGTCAACCATACTTCTTTATATCCAGCTTTGCGATCGCTATTCTTTACTCTTCTTCTTCCTCTGTTCCCTGCCTTCTCTGCCGTTCCTACCAGTTGCGGGCTCTGGGCGTAACCCCCTGGAATTTAGGATAGGGTCTCACACCCCTCTTCCCCCACTCTCTTAACCTCCTACCTGTAGCTTGTTGCTCACTGCGATACCCCCCCTCCCCCCTTCCCACTGGATACAAGGGTATCTCGATGACCGCCTTCTCTCAAGCTTTTCCTTGGTTGATAGATTGACGCTCTGTGAAAGACTTCTTTATTCTGGCTTAGGACAGACAGTGTACATCACTGGCAAATTTACCCCCGCCCCTCCCTCCCTCCCAAGTTATGAAGATTTTATCGTATTGATTAAGTTTGTTATGCACTTAAAGTTTAAAGAAACTTTTCTGTAGCCTTCTCGTTTTTCTTTTGTGAGACATCAAAGTTTGTTTTAGTAAAGACCAGCAATAATCCCTCTAAATATTTGGATTAAATTTTCCTTGGGACCTCGTCTCCATAACCAAAATTTGCTGATGAAAACGTTCACAATGTTCTTCACTAACCGCTCCCAGATTTTCAGGAAAGAAATCGAGATGAGAATGCAGAAAATGTATTTTAAGTGACATTCTACATCCCATCTTTTCATAGGCTTCCAGCATATTGTTTACTATTTCTCGGTAATTTGGAGATTTAAAATTGCCGAGAAAGTTTTCATTGACTTCCACAAAGGATGTCCATACTTTGCGTTCCTTTTCATTGAGACACAAAGTGAAGGAATCGTCAGAACCAACTTTGCGAAGTTTATGATCCTTTGGATTTGTTATTCAAATATTGAAAGCCTTCACTTCTTTGATTCATACCCTTTAAAAATTTTTTCATTAACCCTAATTTAATGTGAAGAGGTGGAAGATAAACTTTGGGTGGATCTACTAGAGCATCATGCTTAACATTATGTTTGCCAACAATGTGTTCTTCTCTGGCTGGCCATTCTCGCTTTTTATAGTGATTTGAGGGCTCACACCATATCATGGGAACAGCAAATGGCATTGCCTCCCTCTTCCCATTTAACCAAGCTGTCAACATTGTGTTAAACTGCGTGCAACAAATATGATGGGCCAAATCTTTATCCTGGTCCCCTACGTTGCATCCAAAATAGAATATGTAGGCTTGCTTCATCGTAACGGCTATTTCGATTTTTCTCCGTTGTGCCACTGCTGTAAATTGCCCTCAAATATAACAAAATATGTTGGGGCTGTTTACACATCCGCGTCTAGAACTTGAAGCCATGACAAAATTTCAAATACTAACTTGAGCAAGCAAACGATACACAATGTGAGATCCTTATCGTGAGGTCCTTATCAGAGCAATATTTTCATAAACGTGTTATCTTCTTTACCAGTTACCAGTTATCAGTAGCAGAAAAGTTATTTACAAATAAGTATGTATTAATATGAAAATCTGAAAAAATCTGAACCTCCCTCCCCCAGTAATTAGAATTCAATGATATTTAAGCTTTAATATAGTCTACTTTATACATATTAAAAATGTTAATATATATTAAATATATATATATATTTATTAATATATATTATATATATTAAAAATTAAATATTGGTACAATATTGAGCAAAAATGTGAAATGGTTTGAAAAGGAAAATTAAAATTACACAAAAACTAGACGTGATTTGCGAATTCTAAAGAAAATTTGTAATCAGCTCCTGAAAATCATCGAGAATCACCGATTTTCTGCTGTGTAAGCAAAATTGTGTTACACAGTTATTTTGTAAAGGTCATATGAACTCAGGTTGGAGAGAATGGCAAAGCTGTAAAAATCCGAAAGGCAAACAAAGTGGTAAAAACTACAGAACTACAGAATCTAGGACCAGCAAAGACCCTAAGGTCCGCTCGAGGCTAGTCCGCTACACTAAATCAAAAACTACGATACACCCTTATCTACGAGTGTATCTCTAACATGCTTTTTTTTTTCTTTTTTTTTTAATACTATCTACTGTACACACTTATCTACATGTGTACATTATCGTGCAATTTTAACTAATCAAACTAGGGGTCGGGGGAGATAGAAAGTTTTTCTTCTCATCTTCCGCAGCCACTCGACTGCTAGTGGTGAAAAGCTAATTTAGGGATAGAGACTACTTATAGGATAGGCGGAAAAGAAATGGGACATCTAAGCTACACATGCAGAGAATCGCCGGCATCATTTTTAGTCATCATAATTTCATATCCTTAAACCTCCGCTCCAAACTCTCTCTCTCTGCAAGGACGTTTAAATTCACAGTGCTCAACTACGTTATATTTAAACTATTCAAATGCACGTCGAGACGATTTTTGAACATATTAACCGAAGTGCTATCTACTACGTGGGTGGGCAGCCGATTCCAATTTTGAGTAACTTTAAATGTAAAATAGTTTTGGGCTATACTAGTGTTAAAACGCTTGTTCACTAATTTTAACCCGTGCTGACGAGTATTTCCCCTATGATCCAGTTCGAACAGATTGCGAAAGTCAACGTTTGAGAAACCCTTTAGTATTTTAAATACTTCTATTAGCTGGCCACGTAATCTTCTGCGTTCTAGCGATGGCAAATCTAAAGCCCTGAGCCTTTCCTCGTATGATCTATTCCTCAGCTCTGGAATTAATTTCGTAGCCCTACGCTGCACTCTTTCTAATTGCGCGATATCTTTCATTAAATATGGAGCCCAAAATTGAACAGCGTATTCGAGAAGTGGCCGCACAAGGGATTTATATAAAGGTTAAAATTACATCCTTAGATTTGAAGGTGAAATTACGCGCGATATAACCCAAAACGCGATTTGCTTTTTTACACCCATCCGCGCATTGCTTCGAGAATTTAAAATCGTCTGAGACTAATACTCCCAAGTCTTTTTCTAATTTAACCGCGTCGAGGACTTGGCCTTTCATGGTATATTCTACTCTTAAATTATGGCAACCCAAGTGCATTACCTTGCATTTGCTTAAATTAAATTCCATTTGCCAATTGTCCGCCCAATTGGCAATCGAGTTTAGGTCCCCCTGCAATTTATCGACATCCGATCTTACATAGGCACGATTGCCCAGCTTCGTGTCGTCCGCAAATTTCGAAATCCGACTAAGTATGCCTTTATCTAAATCGTTAATATAAATTAAAAACAATAAAGGGCCTAAAACAGAGCCCTGAGGTACCCCACTACTAACGCTGGCCCAATCTGAACATTCCCCATTTATTACCACCCGCTGCGAGCGATCTTTCAGCCAATTTCTAATCCAGTTTAAAATCTTACCAGTCACCCCAATCGCTTTAACTTTCATTAATAACCTTTGGTGGGGGACGGTGTCGAACGCCTTTTTAAAGTCTAAATATATTACGTCTACAGCTTTGCTTTCATCGTACACGCAAATCATTTTGTGGAAGAATTCGAGCAAGTTAGTCAAGCACGATCTCGCACGCCTAAATCCATGTTGGGTATCGTTAATCAGCTTATTTGCCTCGAGGTGGCTCACTATTCTATCTTTAATTACAGATTCTAAAAGCTTCCCAACTACCGAAGTTAGACTAATAGGCCGAAAATTCGTTGCTTCAAATCTATTCCCCTTCTTAAATATAGGTGTAACGTTTGCTCGCTTGAAATCCAACGGAACTACGCCATCCTCTAATGAGCGATTGAAAATTTCACGCAATGGCTTAACGAGTTCATTTTGAAGCTCCTTTAAATGAATTGGATATACCCCATCGGGGCCCGGAGATTTCGACTTTTTCATTAGCTTAATAAATTTAAGGATTTCCTCGTCATTTATAGTTACATCGGATATGCAATTATCAGCACTACGAACTTCCCCAATTAACGATTCCAATTCGGAAGAATCTTCCACAGTAAACACGCTCGTAAAATGCTCATTTAAAATTTTAGACATTTCTGTCGGAAGTTCAGTCAAACGACCATCCTTATCTTTGATCGGCCCTATCGATCCTTTTACGGGTTTCCTATTATTTACGTACCCATAAAACCGTTTCGGTTCATTCTTTGAATCCTTAGCGAGGTTTATTTCATACTTCCTCTTCGCATCTCTGACCGCACGTTTAACTTCCCTACGAGAATCTATGTAATTTTGCCGACTTATAACTGACCCATTGTTTTTATGAATTTTAAATTTTCTATTTCGGTCCCGGATTAAGCGTAGTATTAACGGACTAAGCCACGGAGCTCTCATCAACGAATAACAAAGGGAGTGGTAATATTAACGGGGAAAATAGTGGTAAATGGGGACGATAAAGTGAATAGTAACCATGAATTAAAAAATGAAGCGCAAATTAAAATTACAAATTGAATGGCAATCACGAATGACAAAGAAAATGGTGAAACAAATGACAGGGGAAGTGTTAATACGAAAAATAAAGGGAGTGATATAAGAGAGTAGTAAAGAGGATGATAAGAGGAGGGGTAAATACGAATGACAAACGAGCGTCAAATAGGAATGATTAGTGATATGAATAACAATAGAGTGGTAAATACTATTGACAAAGGGAGTGGTAACTCCCTAAGTATACGATTGGCAAGAGAAAGAATGGAGTGGGTGGCAACATTTATAAACTACCCCCTCCCCTCATGAGGGCACCTCTTGAACGCCAAGGCCTACTCCTTTTGATAGGATGCATCGAATGAACCAGAAGGGGTATATTAAGGACCCTCTTACAGCCGCCCCCCCCCTTTTGAGGGGTGGGTGTTCGTAGGTACGATCGCAGGTCTCTTTTGCGCGGCGGTTCCACGTAAAAGCATCTAAAACTTGAGGCTTGGCAGTACTCTTGAGGATTGGCTGTACTCCTCTTTAGGAGTGGCGGTACTCTTGAGGATTAGCAGTACTCTTGGGGATTGGCTGTACTCCTATTTAGGATTGGCTGTACTCTTTAGGAGTGGCGGTACTCTTGAGGATTGGCAGTACCCTTGAGGATTGGCAGTACTCTTGAGGATTGGCAGTATATTTATGATTGGTAGTAGTCTTCAGGATTAACAATACTCTTAAGGATTGGCAGTACTCTTCTTATTCTTAACCGTTTTTCCCTATTCCTCTTCTATTTATTAGCCTATTTTCTTCATTCGTCTGAACTCTCCACTGAATTAAATGTCCTCCGTTCATTACCATTTTTCTGTTCTTATCCTCTTGAATTCCGATTTATTCCTGCTTTTATTCCTTTTCTTCACACATCTGTTGTTTTACATCCGTAATGCATCTTGGTGTCACTATAAAAGCCTATTGGTGTCACCCTCGAAGCCTATTGTTGTCACCTTCAAAGCCTCTTGGTGTCACCCTCGAAGCCTATTGTTGTCACCTTCAAAGACTCTTGGTGTCACCCCACAAATATCTTGATAGCGCCAAAACCTCGTGGTGCCAACATCGAAACCTCTTCGTGTTACCCCTTAAAGCCTCTTTCTGTCTCCCTCAAAGCCTCTTGCTGTCTCATTCACAGACCACCGCCGATGCTACTTCAAAGAATTCCGGTGCCAGAATGGGCAGTGCATCAGGCCAGGCCTCGTCTGTGATGGAATTCCGGATTGCTACGACGGCACTGATGAGCAGGAGTGCCAAACAGGTAAGAGAGTGTGGCACTGGTAAACCTAACTACCAACTCACTACCCAGTGGGACGTGTCTTAGGATATTTTCGGGGACTCCTTTCAGATCCTTATTCAATAGTGCAAAGTTTTCTACTTAATGACATTCTTCTTTTGTTTGTCCTACCCAAACTTTATTCCCTATGGCATCTTTGTTTAAGGAAAAAGCCTCTCTGATTGGCTTAGCGAAAAAGCCTCTTTAATTTGCTAAAAAAAACAACCTTTGATTTGCTTACCGAAAAAGGTCTCTTTGATTTGCTTACAGAGAAAAAGCCACTTTGCTTACAGAAAAAGCCTCTGATTTGCTTACCGAAAAAAACTCTTTGATTTGCTAAAAGAAAAAAAAGCGTCTCATTTGCTTACAGAAAAAGCCTCTTTGATTTGATTACCAAAAAATTTATTTTGGATTTACTAAAAAAAAAACTATTTAATTTGCTTACAGATAAAAAGCTTCAATGATTTTATTACTGATAAAGCCTCTTTGATTTGCTTAAAGAGAAAAAGCCTCTCATTCGCTTACCGAAAAAGCCGTTTTGGTTTGCTAACCTAAAAAAGCCTCTTTGATTTACTTACAGAAAGGCTTCTTTGATTTGCTTATCGATTAATCCTCTTTGATTTACTTACCGAAAAAAGCCTCTTTATTTGCTAAAAGGAAAAAAGATTACAGAAAAAGTCTCTTTGATTTGATTACCGAAAAATGCATCTTTGATTTTCTAAAAGAAAACAAAGCCTGTTTGGTTTGCTTACCGAAAAAGCCTCTTTGATTTGCTTACAGAGAAAAGGCCTCTCATTTGTTTCCCGAAAAAGACGTTTTGATATGTTTAACGAAAAAAGCCTATCTGATTTTCTAAAGGAAATAAAGCTTCTCATTTATCTTACATAAAAAGCCGCTTTGATTTGGTTACCGAAAAGGCCTCTTTGATTTGGTTACCCCTCAAAGCCTATTTGATTTGCTTACATAAAAAGCCTCTTAGATTTGCTTACATAAAAGCCTATTTTATTTGCTAGAATAAAGGCTTCTTTGATTTGCTAAAAGAAAAAGCCTCTCATTTGCTTACATAAAAGCCTTTTTGATTTGCTTACTCAAAAATCCCTCTTTGATTTGCTATTAGAGAAAAAGCTTCTCATTTGCTTACCTAAGAAAACCTCTTTGATTTGCTTACAGAAAAAGCCTCTTAGATTTGCTTACATAAAAGCCTATTTTATTTGCTAGAATAAAGGCCTCTTTGATTTGCTGAAAGAAAAAGCCTCTCATTTGCTTACATAAAAGCCTTTTTGATTTGCTTACTCAAAAATCCCTCTTTGATTTGCTAAAAGAAAAAAAGGCTTCTCATTTGCTTACCTAAGAAAACCTCTTTGATTTGCTTACCGAAAAAAGCCCCCTTGGTTTGCTTACAGAGAAAAGGACTCTTTGCTTACAGAAAAAGCCTCTTTGTTTTGCTTACAGAGAAAAGGACTCTTTGCTTACAGAAAAAGCCTCTTTGTTTTGCTTACAGAGAAAAGGACTCTTTGCTTACAGAAAAAGCCTCTTTGTTTTGCTTACAGAGAAGCCTTTTTGATTTTTTTACAGAAAATAGCCTTTTTGATTTGCTATTAGAGAATATGCTTCTCATTTGCTTACAGAAAAAAGCCTCTTTGATTTGCTAATAGGAAAAAAGCTTCTCATTCGCTTAAAGAAAAGCCTATTTGATTTGCTTACAGAAACAGCCTCTGTGGTATAGTTAAAGAAAAAACATGTTTAATTTGATTAAAAAATAGCCTCTTTGGTTTGCTTACAGAAAAAGCCTCTTTGATTTGATTACCGAAATAGGCGTCTTTGATTTGCCGAGAGAAAAAACTTTTCATTTGTTCACAGGAAAAGCCGCTTTGATTTACTTACAGAAAAAGCCTCTTTGATTTGTATCCGAAAAAAGCCTCTGATTTGCTTACCTAAACAAAGACTCTTTGATTTGTTTACAGAGAAAGAGCCTCTTTGCTTACAGGAAAAGCCTCTTTGATTTGCCTACCGATGAAAGCCTCTTTGAGTTTGCTAAAAGAAAAATAGCTTCTCATTTTCTTACAGAAAAAGCCTCTTTTATTTGGTAAAAGAAAAAAGAGCTCATTGCTTACAAAAAAGCTTCTTTGATATGCCTTCAGAAAAGGCCTCTTTGATTTGCTTACAGAAAACGGCTTGTTGATTTGCTAAAAGAAAAGAAGTTCTCATTTGCTTACAGAAAAAGCTTCTTTGACTTACTTATAGAAAAGCCTCTTTGATCTGTTCATAGGAAAAGCCGCTTTGATTTTCTTACAAAAAAAGCCTCTTGGATTTGTATACAGAAAAAGCCTCTGATTTGCTTACCTAAACAAAGCCTTTTTAATTTCTTTACAGAGAAAGAGCCTCTTTGCTTACAGAAAAAGCCTCTGTTATTTGCTTACCGAAAAAGCCTCTTTGATTTGCTAAAAGAAAAAAAGCTTCTCATTTGCTTACAGAAAAGGCCTCTTTGATTTGTTTACAAACAGCCTCTTTGGTATGATTAAAGAAAAAGCATCTTTGATTTGCTTACAAAAATAGCCTCTTTGGTGTGCTTACAGAAAAAGCCTCTTTGATTTCCTTACCGAAAAAGGCGTCTTTGATTTGCTAAAAGAAAAAAGGTTTCATTTGCTCACAGGAAAAGCCGCTTTGATTTACTTACAGAAAAAGCCTCTTTGATTTGTATACGGAAAAAGCCTATGATTTGCTTACCTAAACAAAGCCTATTTGATTTTTTTACAGAGAAAGAGCTTCTTTGCTTACAGTAAAAGCTTCTTTGATTTCCCTATCGAAAAAAGTTTCCGTGATTTGCTAAAAGAAATAAAACCTTCTCATTTGCTTACAGAGAATGCCTCTTTGCTTTGCTAAAAGAAAAGCCTCTTTGATTTACTACAGAAGAAGCCTCTTTGATTTTCCTACAGAAAAAGCTTCTTTGATTTGCTTACAGAAAAAGCTTCTTCGATTTGCTTACAGAAAAAGCCTCTTTGATTTGCTTAGAGAAAAAGACTTTGATTTGCTTACCGAAAAAAGCTTGTTTGCTTTGCTAAAAGAAAAAGCCTCTTTGATTTGGTTACAGAAAAAAAACTCTTTGATTTGTTACAGCAAAGCCTGTTTGATTTGTTTATAGGCTGGGTTAGTGTTTGTAGGTTTGTTGTTTTGTTTTTTAAGAAGTTCTGTAAAGTTTTTCTCCCTGCAAAGAACCAAACAGGAAGCCTATTCTAGCGACACTTGCCTTCCCATAACCTTTAGTTCAAAGTGGCTGATCTTTTTGGCGGTTGTGATACAACGGGGCTTGCGTTCTCGCGTGAATTTTAGTCGGTAGTCTGTAGAATGACCTAAACTAAACATGCTACAGCGTGGTTAACTTGGCGGTGGATGTTGTGTACCTTGACTTCCAAAAGGCCTTTGACAAGGTACCACGCCGCCGCCTTCTCCGGAAAGTGCGTGCGCAGGGCATAGGCGGCAAGGTAGCAGGTTGGATAGAGAGCTAGCTAAGTGACAGGCGGCAACGCGTAGTGGTGAATGGTCAGGCCTCTGAATGGGCGCCTGTATCTAGCGGTGTCCCTCAAGGTTCTGTCCTGGGACCACTACTGTTTATTATCTATGTCAACGACATGGACGCAGACATGGTTGCCAAAATCTCAAAATTTTCCAACGACACCAAGCTTGGTATCAATGTGGCAAGGGATGGAAATACTGCCCGCCTGCAGGAAGATCTTGGGAAGATTTGGGAGTGGTCGGACACGTGGCAAATGCCTTTCAACGTGAACAAATGCAAAGTAATACATATCAGCCCCCAAAACCCCAAATCTCAGTACTTCCTTAAGGGAACTGCCCTTGAATCGAGGGACACTGAGAAGGACTTGGGTGTTACTATCACTAGCGACCTCAAGTTCTCGAAACAGTGCATCGAGGCAGAGAAGAAAGCCCAAAGGATGTTAGGCTACATAAAGCGCCAGTTTGGATACCGTAACAAGGAGATAGTACTTTGTCTGTACAACTCCCTCGTTCGGCCGCACCTGGAGTATGCCGTACAATTTTGGAGTCCTTCGTTTCGAAAGGACATCGCAAGGTTGGAAGGCGTACAAGCCAGGGCAACCAAGCTGATTCCCTCTATCCGACATAAAAGTTATGAGGATAGACTAAGGAAATTAAATCTGTTCTCGCTGGAAACCCGTAGGCTGCGTGGTCAGCTCATCGAGGTTTTCAAAATACTTCGAGGGTTCGACAATGTTAACTACCGGAATATTTTCACACTGAGTGAGAACAGAACGCGCAATCACGGCTTCAAACTTGAACTGAAGCATTACAACCGCAATCTGTGTGGAATTTTTTTCACCTACAGTATTTGCGGTAAGTGGAACGCACTTCCAGTGGAAGTTGTCAACAGTGAATCTGTTGACCAGTTCAAGTCGAGACTAGACAAAGTCTTGAAAAGTGGTCGTTTAGGGACTCAAAACAATTGAGCAGCCATGTGCCTACTCAATTGCTAGTCCAAAGGTACCCTCTTTGAATGGACCGTAAGGTCTCCTAGGGTACTTTCTTTCCTTGTAACTCCTTGTAATCTTCATCTTGAATCGGTGCGATCATTCTCTCCTTTCTCGGAGACTTAGGACGTCATGCTGACAGGGCTGGTAGCGGCAAATAATAGCTTTATACCTTGGAAAATGTTGCTAGTTTAAAGTGTTAATAATAACTGAAAATAGTGGTTTCTGCGCTGAATAAATAGCAGCAGACAATTAAAAGAGGCCAATAGAATAGATTAAAAGTTAATTTAATGCAAAGGTGGAGCCTTTGATCAGTAGCATTACCCACGCTTCAACGATGTCATTTTTCACTTACCTAAGAAAACTTCAAAAATATATGAGGAAGTACTTATGAAGGGCTACTCGGGTTTACAAGTACGAACATAAGAACTCCGAATAGGAATTAGCTCGCTAGTGTACCGCTTTCTTCTCTTTGCAGGTGACTTCGCTGTGTGCGGCAACGGTGAGCAGGTCCACCGCTTCTACTGGTGTGATCAGTGGCCGGAGTGTGAGGACAACCACGCCGATGAGACTCGATGTACGTATCCAGTGGTGTGCACTCCCCGTCTCTCCTTGAAAGGGGAGATGCACATCGAGGGGGACCTATGTATATCTAATGAGCTTTCTTTCGATTCTTCCCAGTGATTTGAAATGTCCCTTTAGCATTCTCTATTTGTCCCTCGGTGTCAAAGCAGCGTTCGTAGTTTTGAATTAATGGAAACCCTGCGAAAGAACTTGTGTTTGTTTTTTGTCTTTTCCTTCTTTTTTTATTACCGTTTTCATCGCCATCTCATCATGTCTTATTTCTCCCATTTGTTGCTTGTTTACTCTTGCTGTGTCGGAGGCTGAGGGCCAGCCTAGGCTTCGTCTAGCCTAAGCCTACATCGTGGGATTGGGGGGAACGCTAACGTCCCTTTTGCGTTGGGCTTTCGATTTTAATCTTCATGTATGCAGGAGGGGGAGGGGGCGGGGGGTATAATGGGCCCTATGACCGCTCTTCTACTACAATTGGGTTGTCACGTTCAAGGGCCATTTTTCCGCTTTTTGTACTATAATTGGGTCTTTACTTGTCAAGTTGAAGGGTGATTTTTCCTCCTTTTGTGCACTTTTGTTGCTTAGGTTTACATGATCATTGTGTGCGTAGTTTTTAATTTACATGTTCGGAAATGGGATACAGTTCTTCGGGAAAACTTGAATCGAGAGACTTATTTCGGACATTAGTGAAAGTGGAAACCAGAGAAAGAAACAGTAAGACAGAGAGAGAGAGAGAGAGTTACAAGGATAGTAAGTGCCTCAAAAGAACATTCGTTCCATTTCAATGGAGGTACTTATTTTTTTGTATTTATTTGCTACATCCAAACTTTTTATTATGCTACTTGTGCTACATTATGCAAGAGTTAACTCTTTTTTGTCAATTTGCTGTTCTCTCATAACTTACTTATTCTATATAATATTTTACATGCTAATATATATATATATATATATATATATATATATATATATATATATATATATATATATATATATATATATATATACATTCAACTTAGATTAGGGTTTCTCGTCCAATATTAGAACATAAACTCGTTCTTTGTCTTTGGTTAATGATTCTGAGCTATAAGGAATATTTAGAACATATTCATGTCAAAAAGCATTTTATTATGATTTCATACAATAAATATATTTTATAATAAATACAATTAATATTTTGTAAATCTTAAAATTAGCATATAAATTTTATTTTAACTTATTAGTCACGTCACATATTATGTAAGATTTCTTAAAATTTTGTCTAATTTCTTTTTAAAATTTTCTACTGTATTACATTTCACTACATCCTCTGGTAATTGATTCCACTTGTTCACAATTTTATACGCAAATGAGTTCCCACATATATTTGTGCGAAAATTCTTGGGTTTTATTTTCATTCCGTTTGATCGCGTAGTAGATGTGCTAAACTGAAACCAAATATTAGAGTCGACATTTTCTATTCCTTTTAGTATTTTAAACATTTCTATTAATTGTCCTCTCAATCTTCTTGTTTCAAGGCTGAATAAATTTAATCTTTCTAATCTTGTTTCATAATTATAATTCCTTAGTTCTGGAATCAATTTCGTGGCTCTGGCTTGTACTTTTTCTAACTTCTCAATATCTTTTCTTAAGTAAGGAGACCAGGCTTGGGAACAATATTCTAATTGTGGCCTTACTAGTGCATTGTACATATTCAGAATTGTAATCTTATTTTTGAAAGTGATTTGGCGTTTTATATATCCAAGAATCCTTTGCGCTTTCTTTTCGACTTCGATGCACTGCCGTGAAAACTTTAGATCGTTTATAATGTAGACACTTAAGTCTTTTTCATTTTCAGTTTCTTTGATATCATTGTCGAACAGTTTGTATTCTCAACTTGGATTATTATAACCAATATGCATTATTTTACACTTTTCAAGATTTAAGGGCAATTCCCATTTTCCCGTCCATCTTACTATTTTATCAATATCATTTTGAAATTCTTAAACGTCCTGTTCAGTAATTATCCTTTTTCCTAATTTACAATCATCAGCAAACTTAGAAATTTTCGATAGTAGGCCATCATCTATATCATTAACATACATAATGAATAGCAACGGGCCAAGGACAGAGCCTTGCGGGACACCACTACAAACGGAAACCCATTCTGACCCTTGTCCGTTTATAACTACTCGCTGTTTTCTATCCGTAAGCCAATTTTCTATCTATTTTGCAATTTCGCCTTTTATTCCAAAGGCTCTTACTTTACACATCAACTTCTTATGCGGAACTTTATCAAATGCCTTTCGGAAGTCTAGATACAAGATGTCAACCGATCTATTATTGTCGTACAAGGTATTTATATAGTGAAAAAACTCTAGTAAATTTGTGAGGCAAGATCTCTTTCTCCTGAAGCCAGGCTGAGAATCATTTAGGAGTTTATTCTTTTCTAAATGCTCTACAATTGTATTGGAAATGTGAGTTTCAAGGAGTTTCCCAACTACGGAAGTTAAACTTATAGGGCGAAAATTGCTGGCAGTCTCTTTACATCCATTCTTAAATATTGGCGTTACATTTGCCATCTTCCAGTCTTGAGGAACAATTCCACTCTCTAGGGATAAATTGAAAATTTGCGTAAGATGTTCTGCTACTTGATTTATGACTTCTTTTAAAACTCTTGGGTATATTTTATCCGGTCCCGGGGATTTAAATTTATTCATCTTCTCTATTAGTTTCTTTGTGTTGTCGACACTGCATCGAACCGATTCGAGTGGTATAATATTAGCCATTTCACGTGTTTCTGTATAGTCATACGAATTACACTCTTTTGTGAAAACAGATACAAAATATTCGTTGAGAGTGTTTGCTATTCCAATATCATCGAATTGCAAATTATTGTACTTATCTCTTATTGGGCCAATATTGTTCTTTATGGGTTTTCTGCTGTTTACTAAGGCAAAGAACTCTTTAGGATTATTTTGGCAATTTTGAGCTGCTCTTATTTCTTCATTTCGTTTTGCTCTTGTAATCTCGGCTTTAACTTTTCTTCTCAATTCCAAATAATGATTCCTGTTTTCTATGTTATGGTTGTATTTTAGCCTTTTATATGTTTTATCTCTGTTTCTAATGAGTTTCATAATTTCTTGAGATAGCCATTTCGGTTTATTAACATTTTTATCTTTAATAACAGCCAGTGGTATGAATTGAAACTGTTTGTTGAGAAGATTGTTTTTTAAATTCATGCCATGCTACGTTTATTTCTTCATTATTTATCCTAAAAGTGCTCAAACTCTTTCTTAGTTCAGCATAATTTGCCCTTTTGAAATTAAGTTTAGCGGTGGTGTCATTTTGTAGGACACGTGGTAGAGAGAGAGAGTAAGAGAAAGAGAGAGAGTGTAAGAGAAATAGAGAGAGAGATAGATATATATATATATATATATATATATATATATATATATATATATATATATATATATATATATATATTCCGTTACATGAAATATGTGTTATAAAGAAACCAGGCAAAGGCTTTGCTACTAAGATTAAAATTTAAAATCGAGAAAAAAACAGCCATGGTTAATTTTTATAATTTTTTTTAACTTCACAATTTATAATAATTTTAAAAAGGAACTCCAAACTAAATTTTCTGAACTTCACCATTTGTTATTCTTTGGGTTTTAAAAAAAAATCACAAAATTTCGCTACTTATATTTATTTCTGAACTTCACCATTTTGTTTTTGATATAAAAGAATTATTAGAAATAACTTTGATAAAAAAACATAAGTCATAACCAAACTAAGATGAAATTATTATTAAAATACTAAAAAAATCTCCTTCTTAAATTATAGAGTTAGTGATGATTAATAGCAGTTTTATAAAAAAAGTATTAGGTTGTCAAGAAATTAATGTCATTTAAAAAAGAAAGAAAATAAAAGAATTTTAATATACAAAGTAAAAATACAGTTATTCAGCAGTTTCCACCATTGATGGCATTCCCATCCCGTCGATTATAAAAGCAATGGATGCCATTCCCGAATAATTCCTTCGGATTTTGATTCAATCTAGGATTTGATATCTTTTTTACCCTTTCATATCGGAGCGAACTTTGCCATTTTGGTGGTGATGTAATGAATTAAATGAATGGTCATCGGATTGTCAGACGTCCGGGTAATGCTGTGGACGAGGCAAACATCCCAACTTAAGGCAATCATTTTTTCTTCGGTCATACATTTCCCTGAAGAAAGAGGATACCATTTCAGTTGGCCAGTGAAGGACTTTTAAGAGCTTCATTTATACGTTACAATTGTTGAACATTTTCACGTTGCAATTGTTGATCATTTTCACGTTGCAATTGTTGAGCAGTTAGGTCTAGAGTAACTGATTGTAAATGAGAAACTCATAATGAATAATTCCATAATGAATAACTCCATTTAATCCCCTCAAATGCAAGACATGACCGTCTCCTGTTAGTTGCCACTTCTAGGAGTAAGAAATAAGAATGAAGGTTTTTTTGCGATCAAGCCATTATTTTTTGCGGTTAATATTGCAGTGAAGAACCCACTTTTCATCTCCCGTAACTATTCTCTCCAGAAATGGTTCTCGGGTATTTCGAGCCATTAGAGGTTAAGTATGCGGCACTCAAACGCCATTTTTTGTCGCCTTTTCTCGTTTAGAAGATGTTTAAACCCCGTTTCTTGGCTGCCATTTAAAGTTCTTGCCATTTCACGTTCCTTGTCACGTTGCGTCCCTAGGATAAAGTGTTCGGTGACGGTGCTTCATAGGCTAACGACCCACTGTTCGGTCTCCTTTGACACGCGTCGGAGAACTGTATGATTATTCTTCCAGCTCCAGAAAATAATAAACAAATGTCTATGATATACAAGTCTCCCTGGAGTGTTTTGAGTCCTACATTAAGCATGGTAATATGTGTCCTTAATGTCTTAGGTCTGCCTCCCATAGGATCCGTAATTCTCTTGATAAATGGCCTTTCCGTTTTCGGGGCCAGGTGGGAGCTGCTCTCCCTCAGAGCATATGTGCCCGAACCGCAGATGTATCTCAAAGGCCAATCTCTGTGATGGCCAATGCGACTGTTCAGGGTGCGCCGACGAAGCCGACTGTAAACACGTTTACGACAAGTTATCTGGTGAGTATGGGAGGGGAAAGAGTAGAGTGTCTAGTAAAAACAAGAAGAAGGGGGGGGGGCTAGTAGGAAAATGGGGAAATTAAAGGGTGAATGGCCGCAGTAATCGGAACAAGTAGGGAAGTGCCAATTTAATATATGTAATAAAAGATGATAGAAGCAGTAGATGATCTGGCAAGGGGTTACTTACCTATAACTATTAAGAAATGCCAAACTTCTGTATCTAAAGCAACCAATATTCTCGTATCGAAACTATTTAATTTTTACCCAAAGTTTATATCAGAATTCTTGATTATTGCCTATTCTCTAAGGATGTCTGTTAATTAAGCTTAGTTTCCTTAGAAAATCAGATGTTAATTTTCAATGTAAATAACCTCCTCTTATCCAAAGTGTTCTCAACACCCTCTTCTCTATCTCTATCATTTTTCCTCCTCTTTCATTCAAATCGAATATTACAACATTTAATGGAGACCTACTTTCAACCACGCCTCTAAAACCTACTCTTAGAGTTTAGGTGATTTACTGCACCTCTGGTCATCCCGCTGAAAGATTCTTCGAAGAGTTGAGTGACGTTTTTAACATGGCCTTCTCTAACCCTTCTTCAACCTTACACATTTTCGGAGCTTTTAACACCACCCACACACTGCCTCTTATCTCCGCTATCTCTATGTTTTAAACTTAACTCGATCTCTCTCAATCTGTTTCTACTTCCAATCACTCATATGGAAATACTATTGAGATTTTCGTCTCGTCTTTTCAAATTTGTTCGTTTACCAGAAATGATTTCTCCACATCAATTTATGTCTACTTGTTCATTCAAGTTTGTTTCTGTCTTCTCTTTCACCTAACCTCTCGCTTTTGTTTTATATGTTTCCTGTTTGTATTTTTGTGCGTCTTTTTGGTCAATGATTTCATTTCTATCCAGATAATATTCAAATCCCTCTCTCCTCTTCCCCCAACCCCGTTGACTGCGACTTTTAAAAACCTGCTACGTTCTTATAAGCATCACTAAATGATTTTTGAAGAACTTTCTAAGAGACAACCATAAAGAGACTCATGAGTACTCAAGCACGTGTGGCTTACTGCAAAACTATTACTCTCCTCTTCATATTAATGCCTTCTAAGCCCCTTTTTTCCGATTCCTTTAAAATTCAGTTATTTCTCTAAACCTCTGCTGTCACTGTCTGCGAGTCGTTCATCTCACGCTTTCCTTCCCTACCGTGTGGCGAATGCAACTTCCTTCTCGCCGAATTAGAGTCAAATACTCTTCCACAACTTCAAAGCATTGAACCCATTTCTCTCTTGCAAATTTACTACTTTTTGTGAACTGCACTTCCATCCCATTGGATGCAGAATCACCTTCAAGTTCATTCTTCTTGCATTGAACTTCTTAAACACCGCAGCAATCTCCGAATTGTCTTCCATGACACGACCCAGGACCTCTGAGAAACCTAATTTTAGGCTTTGAAATTTGAGTGCTTTTTGTACGTTGTCTCCTGTGCTCCTTCGGTGATTGTGGTTCCTCTATATCTTCTAAATTGTGGAATGACCAGCCTGGTTACTCCCCTACCAGTGGCGGATCCGGGATAAAATTTGGGGAGGACTAACCTGAAATTCTCCCTCTGATGATTAATAATGGTTATCTTACACAACATTGATAATAAATGACAGCATCTCATAAAGGAGTGAGACTAACTCTCTCACATCCGAAGTTTTCCACACATCCGAAAATTAGGAATTGTAGTTTTTGGACGTCAGCTAAGCTATAATATTCAATGTAGTAATTATTTTTGAGATTTACCTGCATTTTAGACATGTATCATATGAGATACATTCGATCGCAACGGTTTAAAAAACTGTTTTTATATATATTCTATATTATTACATGACTCTTTCTCAATAGCAGAATACAAATAAGGTTTAAAAAGAAATATAAACAGAAACGGGTCTGAAATATATATTTTTTTTTGGGGGGGGGATTCAACTCAAAGCCCCCTTGGATGTACTCCCCTCTCAGTGCCTTCAAACTTACCTCGAAGAACCACTTTTTCGCTCAAGCTTTTTCTCTTTAATATAGAGGCGATCTGCGAAGACCTAGATCTTGAAGCGGTCCATAAAGGGTGTTATTAAAGCGCTGCTTTCTCGGAAATTGGCGGTGAGGTTCGACGGTTTCTCGCTGTCTCCTTTTTTTACTCTCTCATCATTGTTATCATTTTCTCCTTTGTTTATTTTGTCCTATTCCCCCTTTTCTCAACCTGTGAAAGAGAAATGAGCCGCTGGTATATATTTTCATATCAATTGCGCCTTGTCGTCGAAGCAAGTCCCACCGCCTTCACGATACGGTCTTTGTATGCTTTTTTTTCCTTACTATGTCTACATGTGAGTACATCCTGAGTATTTCAGAAGCGATGCCATCGGGAGTACATCCTGGGTATTTCAGAAGCGATGCCAATCGTTAGTTGCCCCAAATATGATAAATCAAAATCAAAATATTTGGTTCTATCCGTTCGCTCGTTTCGGTTCGGTTTTGTGTTTCTCTAGAGGCAACTTTCCTTTCTTTTCTCGTCGTCTCTTATTACATCCCTCCATGCCCCAACACTCCAAAAGGCCTTCCCTCCCGGCCCCAATACCTGTATGAGGATCAGCAGTTATATATCCCCCCCATCCTGCCACTTTCTCCTTCTTCTCCTAGTTTCCATGACGACGGGTTTCGTTTCTTTTGGCTCTTTAAAACCTCCTTTGCCTTATGGCCTCGGGTGTGTGAGTGTGCTTATGTGATGAATACGTGTGTGGACAGTGTGAATGCTATTAATGTATGTTCCTGTTTGGCAGTATGTATGCGATTAATGTCTTCGTGTGTATGTGAATAATGTGTCCCTATGTGGGCAGAGTGTATGGGATGAATAAAATTATATGTTCATGT
Organism: Ceratothoa steindachneri; assembly: GCA_963969495.1. NCBI lineage: Eukaryota > Metazoa > Arthropoda > Malacostraca > Isopoda > Cymothoidae > Ceratothoa > Ceratothoa steindachneri. The sequence continues at coordinate 251,790,795 of OZ018317.1, read as the reverse complement.
GATAAAGATGTGAGTGATCAGTGTGTATGTGATAAAAATATGTGCGATAAATGTGTATGTCATTTATATGTACGTGAAAAGTGTGTCTGCGATTAATATGTGTAACAGAGCAGTGTGTTTGTGATTAATTTATGTATGTATGCGATTAATATGTGCGTTCGAGCAGTGTGTATAAGATATGTGCATGCGAGCAGTGTAATATGTTTGTGTGAACATCCTGGATGGAAGTACTATGTGCGCCTGTTCGAGCATCGTGTAAGTGATTAATGTCTTGTGTAAGTAGTTTGTATGCATTTGTGTGTGTCGTAGAGTCGAACGTCGATGCTAGCCAAGGATTGACTCTGCGGTGACGCAGGATGGAAGTACGCCAGAAACTGGGATATAGATCCCAGTGAGAAGGTTAAATAATCAAAATCAAGTGCGGTTAGCATAAATAATCAATTCTTAGAGGTTCTGGGTTTAGATAAACTGATTTCAGAAAAATAACTTTACTATATACAAAGAAAATATTATTAGCAAAAGTAAATAAATGACAATAAATAAGATGAGATCCGGGGTACCAAACGGGGAGCGGGGATTCAAATGACTCGACTGGGACGAGAGTCCGAGAGAGGATGTACGGTGATTGCTTTCAGTGAAAGGGGGAGAGTGCAAATGACGGGGAGACTCACGTAAAGACTACCTGACTGGAGGCTTTGGATACGACGAGGAAGCGGGGCACTGCAAAGTTCATTCTTCTTTAATTTCGCTGAGAAATGAACGAGGGAGTACTCCAGACGAGAACGAAATCGATACCCGAGTGATAGATGCCTGTCGTGTCTATCGTCTGTCGGTCAGGAACTTTGGCCTTAGGTAAGAGTAAGGCCAGATAGAGAAGTGACGCGTCGCATTCGTAGCTGGAAACCGTTGGGAGGTGGGGCAGGGCGTACGAGACTGTATGTGGCTGCTAACCAAGATGGGGATGTATGGTACTAATTTCTCAAAGATTTTTCCGAAGTATTTATACTGCCTTGGCGGAAGCGGGTCACTAGAGGCCCCCCCAAATAAAAAGGGGACGGGAATCTCATGTCCTTGAGGCCGTAAGTCTGGCGCCGATCAGGCGATGCGACGAGGGGAGGTGGGGGAACCGAACATGGATCACGCGGTCGCGCGAAACCCTCACTGCTCCCTTGGAGCTGTCTCAGTTGTGCAGGTGCATATTTCTCAGGCACCATGGGTAGGCGTTTGGTTCTAGGGGAGGGGAGGAGGGGTAACTTTCTCTCTCTAACCGTGTGTGAACACAATCCACCCATCTTAAAGAGCCATTACACTATGTCTTTCGCATCTTTTCCTCTTTTATCAGGGGAAATAGACACTCATTTAGATAGACCAACCGCGCTGTGGCCATAACGACCGATTGCATCCTTCAAGACTGGCGGTGGGTGACTCCTTTCCCAAACCAATTGGCTCTATTCATTAGGGGTTGATTCTGGGATGACCATAGATGGATATTTATGATGGTTATGTGTGAGCAGGGATCCCGAGGTGCACAGTGGGCGTGTCGGTAGCCTGCCTGGTGAACCCCCGCGCCAGGGGGCTGGATCGGTGCATTTCGATGGCATTCCTATGCGACGGTGCCAACCAGTGCCACAACGGACGTCAGCTGAGCGACGAGACTGGATGCGGTACGATGCCATTTCCTTCCTCACCTCCAAAAGCTTCGAATGCATCGAACTCTCAAAACCACCTAAGAATTAAACCCCCTCTTTCATGCAGGAGGGTCAAATGAACCCTAGCTGAACCTTCTTTTGTAGAACTTTCATTCTTTAAGTTCGTAACTCTAAGAATCATGGGGTTAATACATAATTAATCGTCAGATTGAGGTAGATTGAGATAGATTGAAATGGTGATACTTGGTTCGATAACTTCGTAAGTTATTTCCAAAGATTCTGAAGAAATATTTTTAGAAGCCATTTTTTGCTCATGAAAATCCGATATAATATTCATAGGCCCTTCCACTACTTGTTAATCATGCCATATGGCAGTATACAAATGGGATAGTAAAGAGAGTTATGGATGCCTAAATCCTGCCATATTCCCCACAGATATCCGAGATTGCGATGAAGATATATCAAGATTGACGAAAACAACTCGAATGTTTCGTTGTCATAGCGACAATAGATGCTTACCTTATGACGTCAGATGTGATTTCAAAATTGATTGCCTTAATGGCGAAGATGAACAAGACTGCGGTACGTTGAAATTCCCTTATTGATATTTATAATTATAAAAATGTATCTATATTCCCGTTATTCTTTTACTTATTCCCTCAAAGATCCAAGTTTATTATTCCTTAATGTAACTCCTCCTTAACTTAGGCTTGGTATAATATGACTTCGTAACACCATTAGTCTCTTATTTTTATTTTGTTCAGCTTTTATTTAATCCTCAAGGTATGAATAAACACTTTGTGTAGAAAATTTAGATACGATAAATTAAAATATTAAAGTAGGTTTGCACTTAAAATTACTTAATGCGAAGGAGAACGAAAACAAGGAAAGTTACTAATCGTATTATTTCGGCGACTTTAAAAAGGTGGAATGCTTTGAAACCTCTGAATTAGTGACGTCTTGCGCGTACATCTGCAGCCAAGACCGAAGATATCCTAAAATGAGCAAACTTCATTGTTCCAAAGCTCTATTTATTCAGATTATTTACCTCTACTACTTAATGTATTCTCTCGCATCATTGAGAACATTACTAGAAAGGCTAGAGTCGCGCAATCAATATTTACGTGGTTGTTTCTTTGTTTCTCTCCAAATATCAACTTTAAATGTAATTCTGCCCTATGGCATTCTATCCTTAAGACGCTTGTAGGGATTATAAAGTGGGGTTGTACCCCTATTTTGCCGTATAACCCCCATTTTCGTGTTGCTATGGTATGTGTTATAAATTGGCCTTATATATGTGGTATGTATAGGCCTTGTATGTATATGTATAGACCTTGTATGTGTGGTATGTATAAGCTTTGTATGTATATGTATAGGCCTTGTATGTGTGGTATGTATAGGCCTTCACCTTCCCTGATTTCTTTGCATTGTTGGCATATTTTAGGACTTGCGCTCTTTGAAGCGGTGCCCAGTCATTCTAAAAATGGCAAATATTTTAAAAACACCTTTTAATTTTCACTTTATTCTTAAGAAGCAGAGACAAAGGATACTTTGATGAAACTCTAATTTTAATCATTGTGTTTATTTTTGTATGACTACCAAGGTTTGGTCCCTAATTGTTGTCCGTTTTTGTGCCAACTGTCTGGGTTCGTTGATTAAGGTCTCTAGATTGATTCCTACTGTGGGTTTTGACTTTCATACATCTGATTCATCCTCTCCTCAATGCAGAATTCCCACTATGTAGTGAAGAGGAATGGCGATGTTCCAGTGGGCAGTGCGTGCAATTAAACGCCATCTGCAACTTAACATTCGAATGCCAAGATCGCAGTGATGAGATGTTTTGCGGTGAGTTCTTTCTTCATTCAATTCCTCATTGGATTACATGATTTTTCTTTTAAGAATCAAACTAAAATGTCTCTTTCCGAAGATGACCACCGGTGTCAGGACGAATTGGCCCAGTGCAGCAGTGGACAATGTTTACCACAAGAGAGATGGTGCGATTACCACCCAGACTGTCCCGACAGCTCGGATGAAAGTGACTGTGGTAAGGCAATGGAATTCTATAGAGTGAAGTAAGATGTAGTAGTGAAAAGTGTTGGAAAGAAGAAGTGGTTTGTAAAGTGCAAGAGGAAGAAGGAAAAAATAGAGGGGTAGATGGGGGGGGGGATGAGATTGGATTATAGTTACTCTTACAAAAAAATACTTTATCGAACATGGTTAGATTTTTCCACCATTAAATTGGTTGTGGGGAAAATGGCTGGATTTCGCTACCATTTAGTTAGCTTAGTCAGGGGGAATGGCATCATTTTTCCACTATTAAATTGGCCTAGTGTGGAAATGGCATATTTCGCCACCACTAAAATACCCCAGTGCGAAATGACATGATTCTCCACCGTTGAATTACCCAAATGTGCAAAATGGCAGGATTTTCCACTATTAAATTGTCTAAGTTGGGAAATGGCGTGATTTCCCCACCATTAAATTAACTGGGAATCGCAGGAGTGTGTGAACGTATAATAAAAATCACAAAATAGTATGATTTTCTACCAAACACATCACGATCAAGTGAATGTGTAGAGATGGACAACCCAGCAGAAAACTAAGTACCAGTAACCTAGTATTGCTAAATTGCTAAATGATTACAACCAAGTTAGTTAATTTATAAATTGTCTATCCAATTAATCACTCAAATTTGGTGTGTCAAGATTTATCTCAAACCACTAAATTGGGTAAGGCGCTTTGGGCTCAGATAACTTGAAGTTAATTGGTACCTCTATTAAAAGACATACCATGAATGGTTGACAAACTCATTCTCATGCATATTTACTTTTTCCGACACATACATGTAACACTATCTTTCCCGCGATAAAGAAACAATAGGAAAATAATTTTACCTTTCATAATACAATAAAAGATGCACCATCTTTGTCACACAGCTGCGTAGGTAGCACACATCAACGCTACACACATTATTATTATTATTATTTGATTATTATTAGTATTATTCTATGATTATTATTACTATTATTAGAAATATTATTTCAATTATTATATAACTGTATAATTGTTATTACTGGTTTACTGTATAATGAAACGGCGGGTTGAATGTCCATAGAGTTTATTTAAATTATACGTTCATTATCGGTCGCCAATGGGCTGCTAATTTCTAATTGGATGCAAGTAATTGTGCAAATGCAAAGTGCATCTGATATTTTCCAAGATATTTATGTATTAAAGAGAATTAATCTACTTACAGCCAAGTCCAAATGTCTTCGGAGAGCTCGGAACTTTTAGGAAATTAGCTAAATGCAGGGTCCTAAAGTTTTTACTTGCATATAAATGTGAATAGGTATAACAGTGAAATAATGAGGAATAAATAGCACTAAGTTAAATGTACCAAACAATCAATAAGAATTAAAGAAATACAAAATATGTTAGACACGTAATATAACTAACATATAACAGATAAGTAGTTAGGGTTTTGTGAAAATTACGGCTTTACCAAACTGATACAATAAGCTCAGTTGTGTGTCAAGAGTCGCTTGACAGTAATGAGAGAATTTATTCCTCGAAACGTGTTTCCTACGATGGGACGACACCCGAGAGTTTGATGCTGGCTCATTCATCGGTACTGACTGCCTTCAGGTGCTCATTAGAGGCTGGTTGACGACGTCGTACGGTCTCTTTTAGGTCCTGTCACCGGGTTTCAAATGGATTTCTTATCAGGAAATGAGATTGCTCGTCCATCACTGTGATATTGTTGTCCCGGGACCACTGTATGACGGGTGCAGACTTGTTACATGGGGCAGTGTCCTGCTGGAAAATCACATTCTGGCCATTTCTCGAGAAGTCTCTGGCTGAGGGCATCATGTAATCTATCAAGAGAGTTTGGAACTTCTTTGAATTCATGGTTCCTTTACAAATGATGAGAGGATCCACACCTGATCATGACATGCATACCCATACCATTACATAGTAGCCATCATGTTTTACCTCTGGCACTATGCAGTATCGACTCCACTACTCTCCTGTCCTCCTGAGAAATCAAACGTTGCCTGCGGTAAAGAACAACTGGAAAGTGGCCTCGTCGGGCCATAAGACACGTCCTCATTGACATATTGTCCAGTTGTGCAAATGTTTTCCATTAATAATTTAATCGTTATATTCCAATAGAGATTTGTTTCCATTGTTGTTTGTATTGTTTTGGACCTCCAAATTTATATTCCAATAGAGATTTGTTTCCAATGTCGTTTGTGTCGTTTTGAACCTTCAAATCTTTATTCCAATAGAGATTTGTTTCCAGTGTCGTTTGTATCGTTTTGGACCTTCAAATTTATATTCCAATAGAGATTTGTTTCCAGTGTCGTTTGTATCGTTTTGGACCTTCAAATTTATATTTTAATAGAGATTTGTTTCCATTGTTGTTTGTATTATTTTGGACCTCCAAATTTATATTCCAATAGAGATTTGTTTCCAATGTCGTTTGTGTCGTTTTGGACCTTCAAATTTATATTCCACTAGAGATTTGTTTTCAGTGTCGTTTATATCGTTTTGGACCTTCAAATTTATATTCCAATATAGATTTGTTTCCAATGTCGTTTGTGTCGTTTTGGACCTTTAAATTTATATTCCACTAGAGATTTGTTTCCAATGTCGTTTGTATCGTTTTGGACCTTCAAATTTATATTCCAATAGAGATTTGTTTCCAGTGTCGTTTGTATCGTTTTGGACCTTCAAATTTATATTCCAATAGAGATTTGTTTCCAGTGTCGTTTGCATCGTTTTGGACCTTCAAATTTATATTTTAATAGAGATTTGTTTCCATTGTTGTTTGTATTGTTTTGGACCTCCAAATTTATATTTCAATAGAGATTTGTTTCCAATGTCGTTTGTGTCGTTTTGGACCTTCAAATTTATATTCCAATAGAGATTTGTTTTCAGTGTCGTTTGTATCGTTTTGGACCTTCAAATTTATATTTTAATAGAGATTTGTTTCCATTGTTGTTTGTATTATTTTGGACCTCCAAATTTATATTCCAATAGAGATTTGTTTTCAATGTCGTTTGTGTCGTTTTGGACCTTCAAATTTATATTCCACTAGAGATTTGTTTCCAGTGTCGTTTGTATCGTTTTGGACCTTCAAATTTATATTCCAATAGAGATTTGTTTCCAATGTCGTTTGTGTCGTTTTGGACCTTTAAATTTATATTCCAATAGAGATTTATTTCCAATGTCGTTTGTATCGTTTTGGACCTTCAAATTTATATCCAATAGAGATTTGTTTCCAGTGTCGTTTGTATCGTTTTGGACCTTCAAATTTATATTCCAATAGAGATTTGTTTCCAGTGTCGTTTGTATCGTTTTGGACCTTCAAATTTATATTTTAATAGAGATTTGTTTCCATTGTTGTTTGTATTGTTTTGGACCTCCAAATTTATATTCCAATAGAGATTTGTTTCCAATGTAGTTTGTGTCGTTTTGGACCTCCAAATTTATATTCCAATAGAGATTTGTTTCCAGTGTCGTTTGTATCGTTTTGGACCTTCAAATTTATATTTTAATAGAGATTTGTTTCCATTGTTGTTTGTATTATTTTGGACCTCCAAATTTATATTCCAATAGAGATTTGTTTCCAATGTCGTTTGTATTGTTTTGGACCTCCAAATATATGTTCCAATAGAGATTTGTTTCCATTGTTGTTTGTATCGTTTTGGACCTCTAAATTTATATTCCAATAAAGATTTGTTTCCAATGTCGTTTGTATCGTTTTGGACCTCCAAATTTATATTCCAATAGAGATTTGTTTCCAATGTCGTTTGTATTGTTTTGGACCTCCAAATTTATATTGCAATAGAGATTTGTTTCCAATGTCGTTTGTATCGTTTTGGACCTCCAAATTTATATTTCAATAGAGATTTATTTCCAATGTCGTTTGTGTCGTTTGGACCTCCAAATTCTATAGTAATATGCTTATTTGCTGATAACCTTCGTTTTGTTAACCAAATTTGCATAAATTTGGACTTCATATTTTTCTGTGATAGACAGAGGTGTTCTGATCGTTTTACACTGATTTTTAAACTACCAATATTATTTTTAAATTTAAGATATCTTTTTACGTTATTGTATTTTTAATTGTATGTCTTTAATTAGTGGTTTTTAATTTGGTGATATTTATACTACAGATCAGTGCTTAGGTCAATGACCTCCAATCAAATTGGTCTTTAATTAAAACACTGATTCTTGTAAACTAGTGATTTCAAATTAAAAATTTAATCTCTAATCAAAATTGTGATCTCTTTCTTTGAAGCCGTTTCGGAGGAATGTGGACCTCATCAGTTCCGGTGTGCTGACGGACGGCAGTGTGTAGCAGAGGAGGACAGATGCATCCTATCCAGAGACAGACACATGGGGTGCGCCGACAAATCGCACCTCCTCGGATGCCGTAAGTTCTCCAATATGGATGTTGTTGATGTTGCTTACAGCTTCCAAGGATCACATGACCTCTGTTGCCTCCGCCCCATTTGAAGATTAAGGAAAAAAGCCTCTTTGACCCTGCACCTGGGGATGTAGGCCCCACGATTAAGTGAGGCCGCATTCTCTGTGACACTGTCTTGGGGGGGAGGTTCAAGTGGAGGGAAGATTTTGCATGCTGTGGGAATTTTATAGCATCCCCCACCCCCTGTGCTAGCGGTCTATGCAACAGTTAGGATATGGGGACTCAATTGCAGCTTGACCTCCACCAGGATTGCAAACACGTGGGGTGTTCCCATACTAGGATTTCCACCGTGTGGGGGGGGGAAGGGGGTCGTATCCACTTGGAGATGACCTACCACTCTATTATTAACTACGGAGTGACTAGAGTTTAAAACAAGGTCTGATAACCAAAAGGTCGCGTGCTCTCACTTATTTTGATTTATGACTTTACGACCTTTAAAAAATTCAATAATTCCTGGACTAACCTTGGGAGTACTTTGGCAATTCCATCATTCGAAAGAGAATCTAAATCAACATAAGTGTTTTATATTTCGTTAGAATTGGCCGAATAGTTACGATGTTATTACCATAAAAAGAGCAAAACGGGGACCGACCGACCGACATAGTGACATATAGAGTCGCCCGCGACTAAAACCACATCCTTGTCTTTGCTAAATTCTCTACACAAACTTCCAAATAGAAAACGAACGAGAGAATCTCTAGGCTGAAATGGTCTCTTTATCGGGCTTCGAACATTATTAAATCTTTCATTTAATCTTATTCTCTTTCAAAGATGACATAAAAAGGGTTTGAACTAATTACATCATCTAAGTCTCCTTCGGCCTGCGTTCGAGTTTCATCCACTCTAAGGCTTGATGTTTCAATACCCTAAGTCCATTTTGTTATAGCTTTCTGGCCAACATCCCACGGATAGGTTAGTAATAAACCTCTTATTAGAGACCCATATGTTCCTCTTTTGGGGCCCCTTTGATGATCTCACATACAGACCTAGACATTCCAATGTCTTAAATTATAATTTTACTTTGCTTTGCAAGCCAATTAAGTCGCAAAGACTTTTCCCGTGCCGGCTATATTACTATTAAATGCTTACTCGTTTCTATAACTTTCAATAATGGATCGAGTACTGGACATAATTTGAGGCTTTCCAATGCTTCTCTCCACATGTATAGACCTACATATAATGTGATTGCTGAAACTGAGCCTTTGTAAATACAGATAAAACGCGTGGGTTGGAATTTAAGCCTTTGTATACAGAAAGCAAACGTAGTAAGAAATAACCCGAGTGTACATAAACTTAGGCACCTGAGATTTGGATTCGCATAAATCCACACTTATTGAGAATTAAGCGTTTGTACTCACACATATACCCCTACACGTTGAAATTCGAGCCACTCTACATACATAAAACACCATTAATAAGAATTAATGAAGTTTATTAGAATGAATGTGAAATGAGGCTACAGGATAGCGAAATGCAAATTTTGTTCAAAGGATATTTGGCGTCACTGGGCACCAAATCTGAAAAGGCAAAGATCAGCAGAATAAATCATAATAAGAAGATTGAGCATAAGTGGGACGAAGTGAAATGAATTAATGATAAGTATTGGAGTTGAAAATGTTAAAGAATTTGATTTCGTTCTAAATATTTGCGAGTTAAAAAATGAAATTAGTTTGAAATTTGGATGAGTAATATAAACCAGGAGGTTTTTAGGTTCTTCCAAGAAAATGATGCCGTTGTTTGGATTACAGAGGTAGGGTTAATGCAACCCAAAGGTAGTGGTTTCAGAAGTGATTTTAGATAGAGGAAGTACATTGTATAATGTGAATGTGATGTGTAAAGGATATAGATGAGAAATTCGTTATAAAGAGAGATCAAGTTAAGGAGGATTTGGGTAAAAGATAGCATCAATGTGAATACGAAGAAATTTAATAAAGATAAAATAATGGATTGGTTGTTTATTGTTATGGAAGAAGAGATGGTAGGCTTAGTAGTGAAATTAGAAGTATAGGTGTTTTTAGTCGTGTGGATGCGACTCTATAAGTTACTATGTCAACCAGTAAGTCAACGGTCGGATGGTAACCAATTTACTTTTCACTGAGTTTTGGGGGAAATAACATCATAACTATTCAGTCGATTCTAACGAGATTTGAAACCCTTATGTTGTTTTACATTCTCTTTCGGGCGATATAATTGACAAGGTCTTTCCATGGTTAGTCCGAGAATTATTGAAGGTTTTGAAAGTTAGAATCCAGAATAATTGAGACCACATGACTTAGGTCTGTCGACCTTGTTTAAAGTTCAGGGAGAGTCTGTTAGCAAGAAGCTAAAGGTCAATGTTTTAAGGGTAGGAATTAATGTGTGATGTGCATCATAGATACAGAAGTATCATCAGACAAGTGTATGAAATTTAGTGAATTGGAAGAATGGGTCATGGCAATTGGGTACTGGATGGGACCTGATGGGTATGCCATCAACGGGTACAGACTGAAGTCACATGTACATTGATCAGGATGTCAGATTTTACTGCGAGTAAGAACAGGCTGAAGTCACATGCACATTGATGAGGATGTAAGATTTTACTGCCAGTAAGAACAGGCTGAAATCGCATGTACATTGATAAGGATGTTAGATTTTACTGCCAGTAAGAACAGGCTGAAGTCACATGTACATTGATGAGGATGTCAGATTTTACCGCCAGTAAGAACAGGCTGAATTCACATGTACATTGATAAGGATGTGAGATTTTACCACCAATAAGAACAGGCTGAAGTCGCATGTACATTGATCAGGATGTCAGATTTTACTGCGAGTAAGAACAGGCTGAAGTCGCATGTACATTGACGAGGATGTCAGATTTTACTGCCAGTAAGAACAGACTGAAGTCACATGTACATTGATAGGGATGTGAGATTTTACCACCAGTAAGAACAGGCTGAAGTCGCATGTACATTGATGAGGATGTCAGATTTTACCGCCAGTAAGAACAGGCTGAAGTCGCATGTACATTGATGAGGATGTCAGATTTTACCGCCAGTAAGAACAGGCTGAAGTCGCATGTATATTGATGAGGATGTCAGATTTTACCGCCAGAAAGAACAGGCTGAAGTCGCATGTACATTGATGAGGATGTCAGATTTTACTGCCATTAAGAACAGGCTGAAGTCGAATGTACATTGATGAGGATGTTATATTTTACCGCCAGTAAGAACAGGCTGAAGTCGCATGTACATTGATGAGGATGTCAGATTTTACTGCGAGTAAGAACAGACTGAAGTCACATGTACATTGATCAGGATGTCAGATTTTACTGCGAGTAGGAACAGGCTAAATTCACATGTACAATGATGAGGATGTCAGATTTTACTGCGAGTAAGAACAGGCTGAAGTCACATGTACATTGATGAGGATGTCAGATTTTACTGCCAGTAAGAACAGGCTGAATTCACATGTACAATGATGAGGATGTCAGATTTTACTGCCAGTAAGAACAGGCTGAAGTCACATGTACATTGATGAGGATGTCAGATTTTACTGCCAGTAAGAACAGACTGAATTCACATGTACATTGATGAGGATGTCAGATTTTACTGCCAGTAAGAACAGGCTGAAGTCACATGTACATTGATGAGGATGTCAGATTTTACTGCCAGTAAGAACAGACTGAAGTCACATGTACATTTATGAGGATGTCAGATTTTACTGCCAGTAAGAACAGACTGAAGTCACATGTACATTTATGAGGATGTCAGATTTTACTGCCAGTAAGAACAGGCTGAAGTCACATGTACATTGATGAGGATGTCAGATTTTACTGCTAGTAAGAACAGACTGAAGTCACATGTACATTGATGAGGATGTCAGATTTTACTGCCAGTAAGAACAGGCTGATGTCGAATGTACATTGATGAGGATGTCAGATTTTACCGCCAGTAAGAACAGGCTGAAGTCGCATGTACATTGATGAGGATGTCAGATTTTACCGCCAGTAAGAACAGGCTGAAGTCGCATGTACATTGATGAGGATGTCAGATTTTACCGCCAGTAAGAACAGGCTGAAGTCGCATGTACATTGATGAGGATGTCAGATTTTTCCGCCAAAAATAACAGGCTGAAGTCGCATGTACATTGATGAGGATGTCAGATTTTACTGCCAGTAAGAACAGGCTGAAGTCGAATGTACATTGATGAGGATGTCAGATTTTACTTCTATTAAGAACAGGCTGAAGTCGCATGTACATTGATGAGGATGTCAGATTTTACTGCCAGAAAGAACAGGCTGAAGTTGCATGTACATTGATGAGGATGTCAGATTTTACTGCCATTAAGAACAGGCTGAAGTCGAATGTACATTGATGAGGATGTTATATTTTACCGCCAGTAAGAACAGGCTGAAGTCGCATGTACATTGATGAGGATGTCAGATTTTACTGCGAGTAAGAACAGACTGAAGTCACATGTACATTGATCAGGATGTCAGATTTTACTGCGAGTAAGAACAGGCTAAATTCACATGTACAATGATGAGGATGTCAGATTTTACTGCGAGTAAGAACAGGCTGAAGTCACATGTACATTGATGAGGATGTCAGATTTTACTGCCAGTAAGAACAGGCTGAATTCACATGTACAATGATGAGGATGTCAGATTTTACTGCCAGTAAGAACAGGCTGAAGTCACATGTACATTGATGAGGATGTCAGATTTTACTGCCAGTAAGAACAGACTGAATTCACATGTACATTGATGAGGATGTCAGATTTTACTGCCAGTAAGAACAGGCTGAAGTCACATGTACATTGATGAGGATGTCAGATTTTACTGCCAGTAAGAACAGACTGAAGTCACATGTACATTTATGAGGATGTCAGATTTTACTGCCAGTAAGAACAGGCTGAAGTCACATGTACATTGATGAGGATGTCAGATTTTACTGCTAGTAAGAACAGACTGAAGTCACATGTACATTGATGAGGATGTCAGATTTTACTGCCAGTAAGAACAGGCTGATGTCGAATGTACATTGATGAGGATGTCAGATTTTACCGCCAGTAAGAACAGGCTGAAGTCGCATGTACATTGATGAGGATGTCAGATTTTACCGCCAGTAAGAACAGGCTGAAGTCGCATGTACATTGATGAGGATGTCAGATTTTACCGCCAGTAAGAACAGGCTGAAGTCGCATGTACATTGATGAGGATGTCAGATTTTTCCGCCAAAAATAACAGGCTGAAGTCGCATGTACATTGATGAGGATGTCAGATTTTACTGCCAGTAAGAATAGGCTGAAGTCGAAAGTACATTGATGAGGATGTCAGATTTTACTTCTATTAAGAACAGGCTGAAGTCGCATGTACATTGATGAGGATGTCAGATTTTACCGCCAGTAAGAACAGGCTGAAGTCGCATGTACATTGATGAGGATGTCAGATTTTACTGCCAGAAAGAACAGGCTGAAGTCGCATGTACATTGATGAGGATGTCAGATTTTACTGCCAGTAAGAACAGGCTGAAGTCGAATGTACATTGATGAGGATGTCAGATTTTACTGCCAGTAAGACAGACTGAATTCACATGTACATTGATGAGGATGTCAGATTTTACTGCGAGTAAGAACAGACTGAATTCACATGTACATTGACGAGGATGTCAGATTTTACTGCTAGTAAGAACAGACTGAAGTCACATGTACATTGATGAGGATGTCAGATTTTACTGCCAGTAAGAACAGGCTGAATTCACATGTACAATGATGAGGATGTCGGATTTTACTGCCAGTAAGAACAGGCTGAAGTCACATGTACATTGACGATGATGTCAGATTTTACTGCCAGTAAGAACAGGCTGAATTCACATGTACAATGATGAGGATGTAAGATTTTACTGCGAGTAAGAACAGGCTGAAGTCGCATGTACATTGATGAGGATGTCAGATTTTACTGCTAGTAAGAACAGACTGAAGTCACATGTACATTGATGAGGATGTCAGATTTTACTGCCAGTAAGAACAGGCTGAAGTCACATGTACATTGATGAGGATGTCAGATTTTACTGCTAGTAAGAACAGACTGAAGTCACATGTACAATGATGAGGATGTCAGATCTTACCGCCAGTAAGAACAGGCTGAAATCGAATGTACATTGATGAGGATGTCAGATTTTACCGGGGGTAAGAACAGGCTGAAGTCGCATGTACATTGATGAGGATGTCAGATTTTACCGCCAGTAAGAACAGGCTGAAGTCGCATGTACATTGATGAGGATGTCAGATTTTACCGCAAGTAAGAACAGGCTGAAGTCGCATGTACATTGATGAGGATGTCAGATTTAACCGCCAGAAAGAACAGGCTGAAGTCGCATGTACATTGATGAGGATGTCAGATTTTACTGCCAGTAAGAACAGGCTGAAGTCGAATGTACATTGATGAGGATGTCAGATTTTACTGCCAGTAAGAACAGACTGAAGTCACATGTACATTGATGAGGATGTCAGATTTTACTGCCAGTAAGAACAGGCTGAAGTCGAATGTACATTGATGAGGATGTCAGATTTTACCGCCAGTAAGAACAGGCTGAAGTCGCATGTACATTGATGAGGATGTCAGATTTTACCGCCAGTAAGAACAGGCTGAAGTCGCATGTACATTGATGAGGATGTCAAATTTTACCGCCAGTAAGAACAGGCTGAAGTCGCATGTACATTGATGAGGATGTCAGATTTTACCGCCAGAAAGAACAGGCTGAAGTCGCATGTACATTGATGAGGATGTCAGATTTTACTGCCAGTAAGAACAGGCTGAAGTCGAATGTACATTGATGAGGATGTCAGATTTTACCGCCAGTAAGAACAGGCTGAAGTCGCATGTACATTGATGAGGATGTCAGATTTTACCGCCAGTAAGAACAGGCTGAAGTCGCATGTACATTGATGAGGATGTCAGATTTTACCGCCAGAAAGAACAGGCTGAAGTCGCATGTACATTGATGAGGATGTCAGATTTTACTTCTATTAAGAACAGGCTGAAGTCGAATGTACATTGATGAGGATGTCAGATTTTACTGCCAGTAAGAACAGACTGAAGTCACATGTACATTGATGAGGATGTCAGATTTTACCGCCAGAAAGAACAGGCTGAAGTCGCATGTACATTGATGAGGATGTCAGATTTTACTGCCAGTAAGAACAGGCTGAAGTCGAATGTACATTGATGAGGATGTCAGATTTTACTGCCAGTAAGAACAGGCTGAATTCACATGTACAATGATGAGGATGTCAGATTTTACTGCCAGTAAGAACAGACTGAAGTCACATGTACATTGATGAGGATGTCAGATTTTACCGCCAGAAAGAACAGGCTGAAGTCGCATGTACATTGATGAGGATGTCAGATTTTACTGCCAGAAAGAACAGGCTGAAGTCACATGTACATTGATGAGGATGTCAGATTTTACTGCTAGTAAGAACAGACTGAAGTCACATGTACATTGATGAGGATGTCAGATTTTACTGCCAGTAAGAACAGGCTGAAGTCACATGTACATTGACGAGGATGTCAGATTTTACCGTCAGTAAGAACAGGCTGATGTCGCATGTACATTGATGAGGATGTCAGATTTTACTGCCAGTAAGAACAGGCTGAAGTCCAATGTACATTGATGAGGATGTCAGATTTTACTGCCAGTAAGAACAGGCTGAATTCACATGTACAATGATGAGGATGTCAGATTTTACTGCCAGTAAGAACAGACTGAAGTCACATGTACATTGATGAGGATGTCAGATTTTACCGCCAGAAAGAACAGGCTGAAGTCGCATGTACATTGATGAGGATGTCAGATTTTACTGCCAGAAAGAACAGGCTGAAGTCACATGTACATTGATGAGGATGTCAGATTTTACTGCTAGTAAGAACAGACTGAAGTCACATGTACATTGATGAGGATGTCAGATTTTACTGCCAGTAAGAACAGGCTGAAGTCACATGTACATTGACGAGGATGTCAGATTTTACCGTCAGTAAGAACAGGCTGATGTCGCATGTACATTGATGAGGATGTCAGATTTTACTGCCAGTAAGAACAGGCTGAAGTCAAATGTACATTGATGAGGATTTCAGATTTTACTGCCAGTAAGAACAGACTGAAGTCACATGTACATTGATGAGGATGTCAGATTTTACTGCCAGTAAGAACAGACTGATGTCTCATAATAGTTTTTCTTTTATCTCGGATAAATTTGGACATAAAAAAATAGGATTGCAACTTGGTGGAATGCTATAACTACTTGTGGTAACGATTTTGGTAACAGGTGTGAATTTGATGCAAGAAGGAAGATACCAACTAAAGAGAAGAAAGATAATTTGATTTCGTGATCAGAAAGTTCATCGATAAAATTGGAAACAGAATCAAAGGAAGCTTTTTTTACCTTTTTAAATAATTGACAATACTTTAATAATGCTAGAGGTAAAAGGCGAGGAAGAAATTAGTGTTGCTTTCATACATACTAAATTGTGTATGTATTTTTTCGCTGGATGCGATTATCTAATTCAGTGGTAATGTTTATAAGAGTTAAAAGCCTCGACAATGTCATGAAGAAATTAAGAGAAGCTCAGAGATGATTGGTTGGATAAAGTTATGTTTAATAATCTATTCAACATTTTCCTGTGTCATGGCTATCATGGATGCATGACCTGAATTTGTGATAGAAGCAACATATTTTAGTCAGCATAAAATACAAGTTAATAACCTTTTGTAAGTGTAATAATAAAAGAACTGTCATCTCATTTAAAAAGTGTTTGTTTATTAATAAATGTTAGTAGTTTTTTTGCAATCCAAGTACTGGAATTATCTGGAACAAGGAGTAGTTTAGAGCAATCAGGGCAGTCTGTATTGTAGTTATTATACAAAGTAATGGAAAATAAATTCACCTCTGAGTTTAGGTCATCGAATTGATCGAAGTTTTAATTAATGGTGAGACTCTTACGCACTTTATAGGGGTTTGTTTGACTGTAGCTATGAATTATGGGCGAAGTGTTTTGATTTGTTTCTATAGGGAAGATATCAAAAGTGGTCATATGGTCGGTGTTGTAGGCGTCAATCATTACAGCTAAGGTGTTGGAAAGTTGATTGTACCAGATAAGATCGATAAAATATTCGGACTTAGGGGAGAAGTGAGCACCATGTATAATGATAGGAAAAAAAGAGAAGCTGTGGCAATTGTAATGAAATCAAGTTAAGCATTAGAAAGATCGATTATGTCAATATTTAAGTCGTATGCCAATATGTTTGAATGTGAACAATTGCAGTGAGAAAGTGTGGTGAAAAGAAAATCCTTGAAGCAAGGAATAAAAAAAACCTGCATGGCTGATGGTATAGTTAGGTTGATGAGTTAACAGTGTGGAGATAGGTATAATAATAGATATCCGGGGATAAATATGTGAAGCCCATGTTTCATTAAGAATTAGTATGCTAAAAATGCAAATAAGCCATTACTTCTTTTGTCGAAATGTTCCATTTAGACTTAATTTTGAACGAGCAGAGTTAAATGAGATGAAGACAATGAAATTGGAGTAATTTGCATCAGGCATTGATTTAATTTTGGAGAGTGGCAGCCAGCGACGTGAAGCATTCAGGCGTTAAATTCCTTTGCTAGGTCGCAGGCCAAGGAGCTTCAGGGGGGGGGGGAGTCGAGTAGGGATTCGATAAAGATTTTTCTTACGCTCTGTTGTGTTTTTAGGTTTTCAATGCTAATATGGCGGATCTTTTTCTTTTGTAAATAATTGTATTGTTATAAAATTATCATCAAGGATAATGACTACCATGGCCCATACCATTTAACCATAGATCCCTTAATGATCTCATAGGAGGCCAGGATTTGTAGAAAGAAGGACTAGAGCTCTTGGGATCAAGACAGAAGCAGAGTAACCAATTGGAAGATGAAGTGAGCATCACTAGAGTGGGTCATTAGAATAGACAACTGTCTGCGTTTTTCAAAATGGCAGACAACTTTGCCTACTGTGATAAGCAGTGTCTCTCATGCAACAACTCTACAAGTCTGACCCAGACAAGTCAGGTGATTGGAGGCTGTTCATAGATTCAGGTAAAGATACTCTGGAAGCATTTCTCTTACACAAGGGAAATCGGCTTCTATTCATTCCAATAGCACATGCGACGAAGATGCACTGAGAACCATGAAACTATAGAGATTGTGGTTTCTGCTATCGCGTATGAGAAACACCAGTAGAAAATGTGCAAAGACCTAATGTAATCAGTCTACTCTCGGGCCTTCAAAGCGGTTATACAAGAACATGTGCTTTTGGAACAGTAGAGCTGAAGCTGAGCACTACGTAAGAAAAGAATGGCCGACAAGACCAATCGATGTCCCCGGAAGGTTCAACTGTCTTTAAATACCCCTTTGGATCCAGAAAGGATATTCTTGCTTCCGCTCCATCCCAAGCTGGGCTTGGCTAAATAACACTGGGGAACACCCTGTATTTGGTGAATTGAGAAAAGTACATTTTCCTACCTAATTCGACCATACTGAATTCAAATCTGAAATCAGATTCCTTCTCAAAGCTTCAGATTTTTCGTAATATTAATAACTAATATTATACAATAATTTTCATTTTATCACGCCTACCATCATGCCCTGAAGTAATTTTGAATCATCCTTTTGCGTTATTTATAGAAAAGCAGTTTTTTTTGCACAAACATTTTATTGCATATGAGAAGAAACTTGAATTACACATTAGGATTACAAATACTGTAATTAAGTAGATGCTAATTTATTAATGACCGTATATCAGGCTGGAGTACCTCTTCTTGATTTCAATCGGGCAAAGATTTGCGTTTGTAACTCTTTCTCTTGTAAATCTTCTCTGACTGATCTCTTCTAATTGTCTAGTAGTAGTCCACCATCATGTGTCTATCCCAGTGACTTTTGTAGCGCTCTTCTATCGTCATAAAATCCTGATGGAAGCGTTCCTCTTGTTCGTCGCTCACGGCTCCCAGATTCTCTGGGAATCGGTCGCGGTAAGAATTTAGGAAATGCAGCTTCACACTCATGTTGCATCCCAGATCACGATATGCTAAATAGATATTAGTAACCAGATCTTCGTAATTATGCGCTTTTTTGTTTCCCAAGAAGTTACGAACGGCGACAGAAAATGAGAGCCAGGCTGCCTTCTCTTTTTCATTCATGGTGTTCACGAATCTAGAATCACTCAGGAGTCTTCGGATTTGGGGACCATCAAATACTCCTGCTTTTATCTTTTCGTATGACAAAGCAGGAAACGCCGATACTATGTACTGAAAACAATCATTGTCAGTGCTCAACGCCTTGGCATACTGCTTCATCAACTTCAGTTTGAGATGAAGTGGAGGGAAAACGATCTTCTCTCGCCTTACGATTGGTTCATTAACAATGTTTGGCATTCCTGCTTTCAAAGTTTCCCGAACTGACCAATCTTTTTGAGACCAGTGTTTGTCACGGGCTCGATTGTTCCACATACAGATATAGCATGGAAACTTTGTATATCCTTTTTGCTGGCCAAGGGGAAAGTTGACCATCTTAAGATCTACAAATATGATCCAATTGTATTTATGGTACTTAAGTAAATCCATGACCATTCTTATGTCATTGTGAGTTTTTCTCAGATGGACACAGTGACCATGAGGAACTCCACCAAAATCTTTGCCATTATGCAAAAGGACACACTTGAGGCTACGCTTGGAGCTATCCAAAAACAGTCTCCACTTAGCAGGGCTATAAGTGCCAAGTCCCAGCTCTTTAAACACACCGGGAACATCGTGGCAGTATACAAGTTGTTTATACTCAGAGAAATACTTAACAAATGTACTCTTCCTTGTTCGGTAATATGATACCCGTACCGACCTGTCAAGCATATGTCCTTCACTCAACCTGGAGGCTAAAAGTTCTGCAGCTTTCTTGGAGAGCGCCAAATCACGTATCAAGTCATTCAAATCCTCTTAATTAAAACAGTGAGTAGCCAATGCCTGTTCAGCATCTGATAATGAATCTGCAGACTCTGAATCCATTCCGTAGACGTCCATATCAGGTACATCATTTTCATCCTCGGAGGAAGCATATCCACTGAAAATCGGAACTGGTAAAGACTCAGAATGAGGTACTGGCCGGATTGCCGAGGGAATGTTGGGGTAGTCGATCTTGTGCCGATTTTTCTCGCCAATCCCTCTAGTATTCATCAGACAGAAATAACAGTCCAATACATGATCCTTTGGCTCTCGCCACACCATGGGGATTCCAAAAGGAAGACGATTTTTCTTTCCTTTCGTTCACTCACGAAGATGTTCCACACAACTATGCCAAACAGCATGTGGGGCCCACTTCTTATCTTGATCGCCAAGAGGAACATCAAAATATGCCTTATAAGTGTAAATCACAAAGTATGATATATTGTGCCTTTGATGAACTAGCATGTAACAGCCACATATGTAGCAGAAGGTGTCTGGATCATTAACGCAATTTCCTCTTGACGAAGCCATCACTCTAACATGAGATCTGAAAAAAGATACAATAATGTCAATATTTTGCACAATAACACTTATTACTATCTTACTACTATGTACTGTTAAGTATTTGCTTTCTACAAGCAAATACAAGGGCAGTTATCGGAGAAACGAGAAAATAGAAATTACAGAATAACTATAGCATGTAGGTAAAAGTGGATTATATATTTGAAATCAACATGAAAAAAAAATAAAAATGGCAGATAAATCTAAGTCACCAGAAAATGTGATTAAAATTGTTCCCCTGTGTAATTCATAAAAACAATGGATCAAACAGATACTGGGTTTCAGTCCTTGTCACTGAAGCTCGATGGCGTGGTATCTGAAGCCAGGTTAAAAGCGATGGTCTTGAACGGTCTTCAGATCCACATACTGGTTGATGATGATTTTAACAAGACATTAAACCCGCTGGGAAAGAAGGCACGGGGATCATTTGTGAATGTCTCACTGAACTATCTTGGAAACCACCGTGCAAACAACTACGAAGAAATTAGAGTAGCTATGTTACGGAGTTACCAAACTCTGGGTTCATGGATGTCATCGAAACTATATTTCTTCCTCTTCCCCTTCGATTTATCTTAAGATAACCTCGGATACATCATTGACGAGCAGAGTGAAAGGTTTCACTAATAAATTACCATAATGGAGAAAAGGTATCAAGCCCGATTCTTCCCCAACGGAATAAACGACTAGTGATTGCTGGGTGCTGCAACGCAGAGACACGTGAACAAACGGAAAACAAAGTTCAGAAATATTTTAAGGACTTTACTGATTGTTAATAAAAATTTTACTGAGTTTCAATATTTTTGGATTCCAAATCATCACAAAATTTTCTGTCTACTTCAGTATATGAAACATAGCTAAAACGAGTTGTGGCATATTGAATCTTTTCAGTATATTCGAGAAAATTGGTCAGATAGCAAAAAATAAATTTTCGAAATATAATTAGTTAAGGATATATATTAATGAGTGAGAACCATTTAGATTATTGACCAGTGTTATTCAAATTTATTGCCTTCTTAGCTATTTGAGAGTGACGTGAAAAAATTATGAATTTTATCGTTTTTCTTTTGATTTTAGCGAAATTTTCGGGTCGATGCAAATGAATCGACAGTTTAAAATCAAACTCAACTTCTTGTTTGGTAAATAATTTCAATGTAAAAAGGTATATATATATATATATATATATATATATATATATATATATATATATATTTATATATATATATCCAAGTTTACCGCAGGAAAGAGAAAACGGAATAATCTTTCTTTGGAAATAGTTATTTCTTACTTCGAAAAAATCCGAGCTGGGGTGGGATTTGTAACCGTGCACATTGAGGTAGCGAGCAACCTCTTTGATCTCAATTAAACCGCCCTTTAGCCGGGTGGTCTAAATGGTGGTTTAATTGAGATCAAAGCGGTTGCTCGCTGCCTCAATGTGCATGGTTCGAATCCCACCCCACTCGGATTTTTTGGAAGTAAGAAATAACTATTTCCAAAGAAAGATTATTCCGTTTTCTCTTTCTTACGGTCAAGTTGCATTTATTTCATCATTCTCTCGCGCCTATGAGAGATATAGGCATATATATATATATATATATATATATATATATATATATATATATATATATATATGTGTGTGTGTGTGTGTGTGTGTGTGTGTGTGTGTGTACCGTGCATGTTGTGTTTTGTTAAAGACTATGTTGTAATTAGCCTTTGCTAGTTATATTTTACGATGATGTAACTGGAAATGCATTTTTAACATTTGGCTGAAAAAAAATATCAGCTAAGGGAGAATCAAATTATGGTCTTGAGCTTTTGCCTTACTTTAGATATCTTCAGACGGTCGTCCTTCTTGTTTTCGAAGGAGTGATGAGATGGTTGAATGAAGATCGGGAATCTTTTGAAAGAAGTGATAAGATAAGTACGTAGAGATAGATTCGAAAAATAGCGTGAAAAATGGAAGAAAGTATTAGGTTTGCATAGAGTTGCGCAAACGCTACGAGACCTGGATTTTCTCTAGATTTTCTTGAAATCTTGCGTTAAAACCGGTTTTTTGTGTTTTCTTAGTTTTATTTCTTCATGGTTTAGTTGATTTGGTTTACTTTCTTCTTTCTTGTATTTTCTTTCCTTGTCTTTTAATTTTGGCTATCCTTTTAAAACTTTTCTGGAGTAATGGGGTTTTAGGAGACAGCTTCGTTATTGTTGGATCTGCACTTCACCTTGGTAGATGGCGTCCTCTATAGTGTCCTCGTTTTGTTCCGACGAATATATGCAAATATAGATTCCTCTATCAATTCTGTCCAGGATCTGGTCGTGATCCAAGTTTTCGTAAAAATTATTATTTCGTATGGTAGAAATTTTTATGTTTATTTCGTAATGTCTCCATACATTTTGATTTCCTCGAGGATCTCATTAAGCTTCTGGACTTTGGGGATTTATTGCTTTACTTTTCGGGCTGGTCTTCTTAGTCTTTTGCTACAAATTGGTTTTTCCTTGTCTCTTGGTCATCAGTGGATTTCTTGTGACGATTTCTGCTGGTCTTCTTCACATCGGGTGATTTGCGTAACTTCGGTTTGTCTTGTTGGTTTTTTTCTGGCTTACTTTTTTCTTCTTTACTAAGGGGGGAAGGAATCTTCTCCGTCCTCTCTAAATTTCCGTTCTTTTTCTTCTGAGGAGTTTTCGATATCTTCTTCACTTTTTTTATTTTTGTTCTTTCGGTTGTTCTTTTTTTCATTGGTTATATACAGCTTTACCTACGTCGCTTGAGGGGGTTGGCGGGGAATCAAATGTCCCTACTGGTCCAGTGTCTTCTTAACAGCCCCTTATTATATTATTCGGCGAAGGTTTCTGGGTGCCTTAATTTTTGTGACGTGTCCATAAATCATCCTCGCCATCACCTACAAGGCCTGGTTGCTGTTCGTAGTTTGGTGGGGCCCCGCGATGCTGTGACGTGCTTGGATCTTTGTTGCGACAAGAGTAAGACAGGTCAATCACATTCCTCTCGTCAGGTGCCCTTTTTTTTCGTTTTAATACATTCTTTTTTTCTTGAGACATCTCATGGCTAGTGGGGAAGGGGGTGGGAGGGCCGCAGTTGCTGCATTTCTCATGCTCTTCCAAACAATCCCACCCGATGTTGCCTTGCTCTCCGCACTCGGAGCAGCGATGTGGTCCTGTTTGTCAGTCCCTTCATGATATTCATGAAGTCCTTTTTTTTCCATCTGACATAATGTTATCCTCAAGTTTAAGGTAAAGAGGACAGATTTCCGGACATTCTTTGCCGTTTGTCTCGGTGAAGAGATTATTTTGATGGTCTGTGTAGATTTTCCAAACTTGATGATGGACTGAACCATGAACCATTATTGCCAGCATTCTACTTCTTCACGTATGTCCTTGGTATTTTTTCCCCAATCATGGCCCCGTAAGGAGCGCGGTGATTTGCCATTCTGGCCGCCGTGCTGACGGGCCTCAGCACCAAGTCCGACTGCAGCTTATCCTCTTCCCCTTCTTTCAGACAGCTGGTATTTCTCCCCTACTTCCTCACCTTCCCTACAACCTCTCCCACAACATTCTCTGGTCAGCCTCTAATTTCACAGGGTAGATGCTGACCTTCTTCTCAGCTAACCGTCCCGGATCGGGGCTGAGGGGGAAGGGGACAATGTTTCCTAACCGCTGAGCTCCGGTTCGGGATGGTGGGTTTTAACAACCTGCTTCATCCCCACCCATACCTTCCTCACATCCCCTTTCCTCTCCTCTTCACAATCTATTTTTTTCCGCCGTGTCCAAGGTGGAGCCCTCATGCTGAGGGACTGCCAGGCCACCAGGCGGGAGGGGTGGTCCTTAATGGCTGCACCTAGCTCTGCCAGGCCTGTACCCACCCCTTGCAGGGCGGCTACTGCGAGGGGTGATGAGCGTATGCATCCTGTGAAACATTTAGCGTCACCCAATGCCCAAGGATGAGAAAATCAACAATCTTCACTCAATTTCCCCTTGTTCTGCCCTCAGGCAGCTCCAAGGAAAAAATGGAAGCCCCCCCCCTGTGCTTGCGCAGAGGACCCTACAAATTTTCTAACCGGAGAGGAGGCTTACGCCTCTCCTTCGCATACGGGTGTAGGGTACTCCCCCTCACCCCATTCTCTGGAGGTGCTTTCTGGCATCTCCCTCTTCCCAGCCGCAATCCACCCTTTTCTTGCCAAGGGGACTGCCAAGAAAGCCAGCAGGGAGCCCATAGCCGACCGCTCCCCATTAAAGCGGCTCGGTAGGGCAAACTCCCTTAGGGGGGAAAGGGAAGCCAGGCCCTTTCGGTCGCTTCCCTCAAAAGACCTGCTGGCAAGAATATTGAACCTTGCCAGGGTCAAGGCCTGTGCCTCGCCAGACGTTACTTGTGACAGCGCTGCCAACGGGACCTGTGATGTCCGAGGGGGGGAGGCAACTAGAGGCCCCCCTAATATAGAGAGGGTTCTTGAGGCAACCCAGACTCAGACGGTAGGCCCTTCCATGGGAGCGAATCCGGGCTCGGTGCCAAGCACCGAACTCGAGTCCGCTCCTATACACGGTCCTCCTCAAATGGTTAGGGTTTCGAAGGCAGTACAAGGAGGGGAGGGATCTCCTCCTCCGACCGGTGCCCCTACGACCGTCAGGACCTTCTCCATCTCGGAGAAGGACTTTGCTGAGGCCGGTCCTTCTGGCCTGGGGGCCCCTGCCGGCAGAGGGAAGCAGCGGGTTCATTCTTCGCCCTCCTCTGCTAAAAAGAATAAAACAGCTGGGTGACAAAGACTCGGGGCTCCTCTCCATGCGCGGGGTCTGCGGGGATGGATGGGTCTGCTGAAACTTCGGTAAGCAACCAAGCCAAGATGGCACATCCGGCCCGTCTGCCCCTCCCCCCCCAGGGTGCGGAGCCACAGACTAAGACGAAAGATGTACAGGGCGGAGCCTCGATAACATCGGGGCCCCTCATTCAGAGGTTACCTGGCGTTTTCGAGCCCGCTGGCTTCAAACGCTTCCTCGTTATTCGCTCCACTGATGGCAGCATATTGTCCAAGGGCAACATGATCGATCAGAGGAGAGCATTAAATAGTGTAATTGGTAGAGAGCCGAAGGTGGCCCGTTTCTCGGTCGGGAGCCTTCTGGCAAATGTGGCAAATCCCGCCGAGGTGGCCAAGATAAGTGCTCTTCGGACACTTCATGGCACCACGGTGAGTGTGATGATGCACTCTACCATAAACTTTGTGAAAGGAGTAGTTTATGCGAGGGAACTCGTTGACTACTCCATTGAGGACATCACCCTAGAGCTGGCCGACCATGGGTCGGTCAAGGTCGAACGTGTGATGAGAAAACAGGGGGGGGGGGGCTCGAGACCCACTCCCACACTCTTTGTCCCTTAGTCGGTGCGTGCCGGTTGGTACCGCTACCGCGTAACAACAATCGTGCCACTGCCGCGGAGGTGCTATTACTGTCACCGCTTAGGCCATACGAATCGTTCATGTAGACGTGCAAAGTCGGGGTCACCCGAAGTCTGTATAAATTGCTCCAAATGAGACCATGCTAGGCGTGTGCCCCCTGCCTGCCCGCCCGGGGTATAAGGGTTTTGCGACCCCACCACCACGAGATGGGAGCCGGGCTGGGGGATGCGCGGTTTACACCCGGAAAAATGTCTCTGTTCTTCTTTGGACTTTAGATACCTCCTTTCAGTCAGTGGCTGTGCAGCTGCACCTGGATAGGAGGTATACTGTTATTTCTGCATACATTCCACCGTCAACTGACTTTGACGCCGGGGACTTCCGCTGCGTCGTGACACGGTTGTCAAGGCTTTTTCTTTTGCTTGGAGATCTGAACGGTAGGCATCCTCTCTGGGGAAATTACTCAATAAATCCCAGGGGACAAGTCCTTGCTGATATGATCGAAGAGCTTGAGATCGGTGTCCTAAATGTGGATGAGTTTACGCATTACTGCCCGAGAACCACTTCATTTTCTTGCCTTGATTTATCTTGGCCCTCTTTGGATGCACAGCCTGATTTTGATTGGCAGGGTGGTCGATGACCTCCATGGTAGTGATCACTTTCCCATTCAAATATCATTTTCAGGGCAACTGCCGCCTGAGAGGCTACCTTGGTGGTGCTTGGCGCGGGCGCGGTGGCCTGCATTTCAGGAAATGACTGAATTCTCTATCTCAGTCGAGGAGTTTAGGTCGGTAGATGAGGCCGTTGAGTTCTTCTCCGGCAACCTCATCGCCGCGGGCCTGACTACTATTCCTAGAACGTCTGGCTGTTTTGCACGCCGAGCACTCCCGTGGTGGTCGACCGAGTGTAAGACGGCCCTCAAACAGAAGCGTTATGCCTACATGCGCTATAAGCGCCGCCCGAACGATTTCACTGTCAGTAAATTTCGTCGGGCTAGGGCTAGGTTCCGGTATATTTCGAAGCACGCCCGACGCTCTTCTTGGCGGGCATACGTGTCTTCGCTGAACGGGAAAGACCCCTTTAGCAGAGGTGTGGAAGCGAGTCAAAAGAATTCGGGGCATGTTTCCTTGATCAAGACTAAGGTGGTGCACTTCTGCTGCGATCCACGGCTCCATCCGACCCAAACTTGTTTCTTAAAGGGGTACGCCTGAAAGTGGCTGAATGGCATCCTTTTCTTGGTCTTGTATTTGGCCAACGTCTCACCTGGGAGTTTCATATTCACAGCCTTAGGGTCTCTCGTACCCGCCAAATAGATATGTTCCATTTCGTGACGTTCAGTGCTTGGGGACGCTGATAGGGCTATTTACTTACTTTTTTATCGATCCTTTTTTCGTTCGAGGCTCGACTACGGATGCGAGTTTTATGCATCTGCAGCCAAGCGTTTATTGCGGTAGGTAGACACGATCCACCACACCTGCCATTGCCTGGCGACTGGTTTCTTCCGCATTTTCCCCATTAAGAGCCTACTAGTCGATGCTCGGGAGGTGCCACTTGCTCTACGCCGTGTACAGTGCATCATTCGACTGCACGCGCGTGCTCGGCGCCTCCCTTAGTCGCCAACAGCTCTCACTGCATCCGAAGCTGGTTTTGACAGTGCATATGCCGACGAGATACGCCAGTCATACCCAGAGCACTTTGGATCTAGGGCCAGGAAACTCCTTAGAGAGCTAAGTATAGCTCTGGGGCCGGTGGCGCCCCTGGTTCTGCCCAGGACGCCATCCTGGAAGGTACCACATTTGGCTATTTGTGGCCACGCCTCTGCTCCCAAAGCTTGTACAGCACCGGAAGTATTGCGTTCGACCTTTTTGGAGCACACTTCGTTTCACACTGGAACCGTGCCAGTGTATACAGATGGCTCCAAGTCCGAAAAGGGGGTCGGCTTCCACGCCGTATCCCCTCTGTTTGAAGTCAGCGGGGCTCTGCCAGGCGCTGCGTCTGTCTTCACGGCCGAGCTGGTGGCAATACACCACTCGGTACGGGAGATTACGTGGTGTGCCCGATTCGAAGCCTGGATTGTGATCTATAGCGACTCACAAAGCGACTTGAGTGCTCTCGGGGCATTGGAATCTCCGCATCCCCTGGTTCGCGATATCCATGACCCACGGTTTTGGCGAGCCGGGCGGATGTCGAGATTATCTTCTACTGGGTTCCTGGACATGTAGGAATTGCGGGAATAAGCGCGCCGAAAAGGGGGCCAAAGAGTCCACGAGGACTCTGCGACTGGACCAGCATTTTGCTCTTCCTCACACCGACTACATGGCAGGAATACGGGCAGCTCTTCGGGCTGTTTGGCAAAGAAGATGGAATACGGTCAAAGGGAACTTAAAGTTGCGTGCCATTGCGCCGCGACTGTTACCATGGACCTACCTCCAATGCCACGAAGACTTCAGGTTGCTTTCTGTCGTCTCCGAATTGGGCACACTCGCGGGATGTACCGCCATTTGCTGTAGCTTGCCAGCGCCCTACTGTGAAGACTACATTGTCCCCCAGACTGTTCGGCACATTCTTGTTGAATCTACCAGTCTGCGCGATCTTCGCGCACGTTACCTGTCCCGGTACCGTGATGGGCGGGGTCGCTACCGCCTGTCCCTTGTACTCGGAACGAGTGCATGCACCTTGACTGGTGGACTTGTAGACTGTTTTTGTTTTTTCCTTATAGGTGGCACGTTCCTGCGCCTGGGGGACCTCCCCGACACAGGAGCTTGCTTCCTGCTTGTTGCCTTTTCTCTTTCTCTTTTTGTAATGTTTGGTGTTGGGTTTGTTTTTTTGTGTGTTTTTGAATTTGATTTTAAAGTAGCCTTGTACTAGGTAGATTTTTAATATGGCAACTAATGCTCAAGTAGGCAGTCTCCAGATGAGCTCTTGAAAATAAAAAATTCTTTAATCATGGAGTCCAGTTGTCATCAGACAATGGCTTTCTGGGCCATGATCTCCAGGGGACCAATGGCTTCCGAATTCAGTTTTTTGAGATAGTTGGTGGCCGTCTCTGGAAGGAATTTCTTAGGGTCTTGGTCAGTTTAGCAAATCGCTTGGAATCCCTCAGGAGAATCGAAAAGTCTGACAACGGCCACCTTTAGTTTCAATAAGCTAATTTCAGTTATCTCATCCGTGGGTGGTTCAAGGCACCGTAGGCGCACCCAGAAAGGGGGGAGAGAAGAATGATCACCTCATTTTTTTCTCTTTATCATCGGTTATTTCGCCCTCAACTCTTATATCTTTTCGCCCTCAACTCCCCTTCTGTTGGGAGGAGGTAGGCGTTTTAAGACGACATAAAAATCATGTCCCTCCTATTGTTAAGCAAACTCTCTTCTGTACCTTGCGGACGCGTAATAATGGAGAAGAACCGGTGTTTAATCTAGGACTAAAGAATGGGTAATATCTGTTGAGGGTTTGAGAAGCCTCAATCGTCAATCGTCAGTATCGATCGATTAATCCAATCCAATCCAATCGCCTAATCCGATCGTAAGCAGCCAAGAATGAACTTTGGTTCAGTTCTTCGGCGCTCTTCTAATTCTCAACCCGAGCGACGACAGATTCAAAAAGGTTAAAACCATTTTTCACCGATTAAAAAATGTAGTGATGAGAATTAATTAGTGTTGAGGGACAATAATTAATAAGAGTCAATCCTCTTGGCTCATAACTCATCGTTTTATCTCTTCCGGCGCAGAAATCGTTTTGTAAGACAAAATGTGATTCGTGTATGTCATGACTCATGGAAATCATGAATCATGGAAGTCATGATTCATGAAGGTCAGGACGTATCATGACTTTTGGAAATGACTTATGGACGTTAAGTACGTTTTTAAGTTCCACCTTTTATCGCCGTTTATCTTGTTCTTACGCTCCGTCCTGTAAATGTACCAGAAGAAATACCTAATTGTGGGGGGAGGGGGGAAAAAGATGGCCTTGTGGTATTCCTAATAAATAAATAGTTGTTTTTTTTATTTATCTTTCACTTCTCTTCTTATTCTCCCTCAACTTAAATAGGATTCCGTATCTTCCTCGTATGCTCACCTCGCCCTAACGCTACCAGTTCTTGATTAAACTTCTCTTTACAAAACTGCAACTGGAGATGCCCTTGTTGGTTTTGCCTATTTTATTAATAAATACCCAACCCTTCAAATTGTAGTATTGTTGGAAAGGTAATTTTAATCCAATCCCTAAATTTCAGGAAATGGCTAGAAGAAATATAGCTCCCCGGGAGGCGATTGTCCATCTCATTGGGCACTGCGTTCTCCTGCAACAAGCGGGCTCGGGGTCATTAAACCCACTTGGAAACAAACCTTCAGTTTAATTAAATATATCAAAGTGATAGTTTTAAGTTAAATTAGTTAAAAAAGGAGGAAAATAATACAATCCCGAAAAATACCGAAAAAAACAAAGACATAAGGCGTTTGAGGTACAGATTAAATGGTCCGAATGTCCGCAAGATTCATGGTTCCCGACCCCTACCAACCCCATGATTGCGACACTTGTCAATCTCATGACATTCGGGCCTATTTAGTGTCACTGATAAGAGATGCTAATCATATTGTATTGTCGCCGCCTCACCCTTCGCTCAACTTATTCTCTCGCTCCACGCCAAGTACCAGCCTCACACTACCAACCTCCAAACCTTCCATTCACGCAAGCTGCGGCCACATGACTGGAGCAACCAAGAAAAATTCCCACCGGACCTTGCAAATAAATATAATCCATAATTGGAGTGTGTTCGTATAACGAATCGACCCATCACGTAGGATACCAGAACAGTTAGGACCTTCTCGCTGGAGAGTCAGGGAATAATTGGCACATATTTAGACTTCTCTTATATATATATATATATATATATATATATATATATATATATATATATATATATATATATATATATTCTACCACCGCTCGTGTAAGAGACCCCCAATTATCTACCTAGGGGGAGAGGAGGAGAGAGACGTTAATCTGGCTTTGGTCCTCTGTGGCCGAAGCGACCTAAGCTCATTTTACTCGTCTTGGAATGTTAATGAATCGTTATTTTTAATTAACTACTAATCACAGGATCCGCGGCATTTAAGGATGTCGTCAAACAATTAACATCTTTCACTTAGACCGAAATTAAGGGGAAAAAAAGACGTACAAGGAGAAGTGTCGTCTCGGGTACTTGAACGCCCTAATTTCTCCCAAGGGACTCGAATTTCCGTCGACGACTCGCGGCTTTGGAGAAGCAAAGTGGCACTCATTTAGTGCCTCTGCGTTTTCCAGGCCGAGATCAGGGGCCTACCGGCTCCTACGTACTTCGGAGCATCACTGGTTTGGATAAGAAACACTAAAGTTGGTTATATTACCCCCATCAGGCCCCACATTTGACGGTTAAGGCCTGTTAAATGCAGAAGTGTCACAACAGCTACTCATTATCATGTTTCCACGTACCTACCCCCATATTCCCTATCATGAGTCAAATGCCCTCGTTAGTAGACTTCTCATTCTTCCATAAAACCAAAATGGAGGAGATTCCCTTTTTAATTTGCCGTTCGTAGTTTTTAGTAAATAACAAGAGTCCCTGGTTCGGATTCTACGTTAATCAGTAGACCCATCACTATGACGTTCTGGGGACACCCGCGAGGGAGGTTCCATGTCCACACTGATTAAGAGGATCTGTAATTTTCAGGTGAATTCCAGTGCCAACCGGGAATGTTCAAGTGCCACAACGGTCCGTGCCTCGGCGCCGCCTTCACCTGCGACAGAGTGCCTGATTGTCCGAACACTTGGGATGACGAAGACTTCTGTCGTGAGTTCCCACACTTATCAGAGGCGGGGGAGGGGGATGTCTGGGAGTCCTAGTTTTCGTAGTTCTGCAATGTCTTGGGGTTACCAGGTTCAGGAAGAACGGGGGAGGGGGATGTCTGGAGCCCTAGTTCTCGTAGTTCTGCAAGTTTTGGGGCTTACCGGGTTTTGGGAGAGTGGGGCAGGGAAACATTCAGGGAGTCCTTGTTCTCGGGCGTATAAGCTTAGGGGCCACTGTTCGATTGGAGGAACAGCAGTTGAAACATGTTTGGGACTTGAGAAAAATGGGCTTAGAATATATTGAAGATAGGTGCAGACTTCTCTTGTAGTATGTTTCAGATAGGTGAAGAGTACTCTTGTAGTATGTTTCAGGTATGTTAAGAGTACTCTTGTGGTATGTTTCAGATGTGTGCAGCGTACTCTTGTAATATGTTTCGGATAGGTGCAGGGTACTCTTGTAATATGTGTTAGATATGTGCAGAGTACTCCTATAATATGTTTCAGACATGTGCAGAGTACTCTTATAGTATGTTTCAGATAGGTGCAGGGTACTCTTGTAATATGTGTTAGATATGTGCAGAGTATTCTTATAGTATGTTTCAGACATGTGCAGAGTACTCTTATAGTATGTTTCAGATAGGTGCAGGGTACTCTTGTAATATGTGTTAGATATGTGAAGAGTACTCTTATAGTATGTTTCATACATGTGCAGAGTACTCTTATAGTATGTTTTAGACATGGACAGAGTACTCTTGTAGTATGTTTCAGATAGGTGAAGGGTACTCTTGTAGTATGTTTCAGATATGTGAAGAGTACTCTTGTAGTATGTTTCAGATACGTGCAGAGTACTCTTGTGGTATGTTTCAGATATGTGGAGAGTACTTTTGTAGTATGTTTCAGATATGTGCAGAGTACTCTTGTAGTATGTTTCAGGTATGCTAAAAGTACTCTTGTGGTATGTTTCAGATATGTGCAGCGTACTCTTGTAATATGTTTCGGATATGTGCAGAGTACTCTTGCAGTATGTTTCAGATATGTGAAGAGTACTCTTGTAGTATGTTTCAGATATAGAGTTACAATGAAAGTAAGAACCTTAAAATACCTTTCAATCCATGCCGAAAAGATGCTGGTTTCCCTATTCTATTATATATACAAATGAAATCTAGGAGTTGGAGACAAAAGGACAGTAAAGTAGAAGTCTCTCCCCACCCTCCTCTCCCACCCGCCACCCAGGTACGGAAAACCCAAAAGATACCTGGTTCAGTTAAAATATAGAGCTCAACCAGGAATTTTGGTAGTAAAGATTTTGAAATATTTATCAACAAGTACTATTTAATAGTCCTTATAACTTTATCTAACCTCTTTTTAAATGTGTTAACGGTGGGACTCGAGACCACCTCTACCGACAACTCATTCCGTACATTTACAATTTTCTACGAAAAAAAATGTCCACATACATTGAGTCTGTACATTTTCGGAACGAGCTTCATGCTGATATTACGTGTAATATTTCTGTTGAATTCAAACCAGATGAAGTAGTCCACATTTTCGATTCCATTTAAGATTTTATATACTTCAATTAGTTGGCCTCGTATACGTCTTGTTTCTAATTTGTAAAGGTTTAACTTTTCTAGCCGTGTATCATAACTGTATTTTCTTAATGGTGGTATCATTTTCGTAGCCGTAGCTTGCACTCTTTCTATATCTTTCTATATCTTTTCTGAGGGAGGGCAACCACACCTGGGCACAATATTCTAGTTGTGGTCTTACTAAGGCATTGTACAAGTTAATTAATACGGTCTCTCTTTTATAGCTGATCTGTCTCTTAATGTAACCGAGTATCTTTCGTGCTTTTTTTTCTACGTTGACACAGTGTTGTGTGAACTTGAGGTTATTTGACACACAAATACAGAGATCCTTTTCGTTTTTTGGTTCTGCTATTGATTTATCAAGTAGTTTGTATTCTGCTTTCGGATTTTTGTGGCGAACATGCATCACTTTGCATTTTTCAAGGTTCAGTGGACGTTTCCATTTTTCAGACCATTCGGCTATGTGGTCAATGTCCTTTTGAAAATCTATTATATCTTGCTCGGTAATTATACTTTTACCCAGTTTACAATCTTCAGCGAATTTGGAGATTTTAGAGATCAATCGCACGTTTATGTCATTTACATAAATAATAAAGAGCAAGGGTCCCAGGACCGACCCCTGAGGAAAGCCACTACTCACAGGTATCCATTCAGACTCTTCTCAATTGATCACGACCCTCTGTTTACGATTACTAAGCAAATCTTCAGTCAAATTTGCTATTTTACCTCGTATTCCTAGAGCTCTAACTTTAGACATTAATCTCCTGTGTGGCACCTTGTCGAAGGCCTTTTGAAAGTCCAGAACAGAATGTCGACAGATCTCTCACTATCATGAATTGTGTTAATGTAATGGAAGAACTCTAATAAATTTGTAAGACAAGATCTGCGCTCCCTAAATCCGTGTTGCGTGTCTCTTAGCAATTCGTTGGTTTCTAAATGGCTCACTATTTTTTCTGCAATAATACTCTCGAGCATTTTGCCAATTATTGATGTTAGACTTATAGGTCGATAATTGCATGCCAGATCTTTACGTCCTTTTTTTAAATATTGGCGTTACATTGGCTAATTTCCAATCTTGAGGGACAGTACTAGTTTCAAGTGATAAGTTAAAAATGTATGTTATTTGGTCCACTACTGCATATTTTACTTTATTGATTACTGTTGGCACCATCCTATCGGGTCCTGGGGATTTAAATTTATTCATTTTATCTATTCGTATTCGTACATCGTTGCTTGTGCATTTCAACATTCCTAGTGGGTCAGTGCCTAAGTACTCATTATATGGTATGATATTTTGATTTGAGGTCTCGTTGTTGAAAACTGTTGCGAAATACTCGTTTAGTGCAGTGGATATATCTTTATCTCTAACTTGTAAATTATCGTGAGGATCATTGATTGAGCCAATACTGTTTTTTATTGGTTTTCTACTATTAACTAAGGCAAAGAATTCTTTGGTATTTTCTTTACAGTTTAAAGCTACTCTCATTTCCTCGTTACGCTTTGATCTTTTAATTCCAGCTTTTGCCTTTCTTCTGAGATCAATCAATATATTTCTTCTTCTTCGCTTCTGAGCTGTTTAATTTGATCATCTTATAAGCCTCGTTTTATTTATTTATGTCTCTTTTTATTTCATTTTTCGACCATTTAGGATTTTGATTTTTCCACTTGTTCTGACAGCTAGAGGAATAAATTGGGATTGTTTCATTAAAAGATTGTTTTTAAATTCATTCCATGCTTCATTTATGTCTCCACCAGTTATTTTATAATTTTTGAGACTTTTTTTAAATCTATTAAATTAACCTTTCGGAAGTCTAATTTTGTAATACTTCTTACAATTCTTTTGTAACGTAAATTTAATTCAAATTCCATTGGGTTATGATCGCTGCTGCAAAGTTGATCGCTTACGCTCACGTTTGAAATAAGTTCATCATCTGAAGTTAAGATTAAGTCCAATATACTCTCTCCTCTTGTTGGCTCAGTGACCCATTGAGTTAGCAGATTTTCATCTATGAACTTTAGTAATCTTTCTCCTTCAGAATCTGAATTCTTTGTCCGCCAATTAATTTTGGAGCAGTTAAAATCGCCAATAATGAGAGAGAATCTGTCCCTACTAATGCTCGTCGAAAATACATAAAATCGATTGTCTGTTTCATTTGATTGGTGCGGCTTTCTATAGGCCATATATATATATATATATATATATATATATATATATATATATATATATATATATATATATATATATATATATATATATATATATATATATATATATATCATTTGTTTATATTTAGTTTCATTCCTATTAGTTAAAATTCTGTATCTATATTGCAATTAATAGGCTGAAGATTCTCACTTATATATAAGAGTACTCCTCCTTCCTTATAAATTCTATCTTTGTGAAATAATTTGTAGCCTTGCAAATGAAATTCCCTGACATAGTCCCTCGAATGACTGTGGATCCACGTCTCGGTGATGCCTATTATATCCTATTTTTTGAATGCTACTAACGCTTTAAATTCTGATAATTTGTTCCTGATTGATCTGGCATTAAATAAGATGGCTTTGAGTGAAGTTATCCGTTTACTTCTAATACTGCACCGAAGTCGTTTCCCGAATTTTCTTGAAGTTCTGGGGAGATACTAGGTTGTTCTAGAAGTTCTATTAAATTTAGATGGAGCAATTCTCCGTATTCCTTTATTTCTATTAGGTTAAAATGCGTTCCATCATGGTTGAAGTATTTCTCTTTTTGGATAAATTTCTGCCAAAGTCAACGAATTTAACATTTTCTTTTTCACATATCTTCTTTACGCGATCGTTAATGTCAATTGCTCGACTTAACTCTTCTCTATTTGAATTTAATCTCGGTAGTAAGCCGATTACGATGCCTCTTTTAGTCTTAGATTTGAGTTTTTTGACGAGCGTAGTATAATCCTCAACTATCTCTTCAGTTCCGGCATAATTATTTTTACAAAAGACATCATTACTTCCAACATTGGCTATTACTGAACACTTTTGATTTTTTAAAGTTAGGTTGTCTATCTTTTGGGTTATCTTCTTAATGTTAGCTCCAGGATAACACCTAAATTTACGTTTTCTAGAATTTTTCTCACCGAAGTAGTCAATCTGATTTCTGATTAAGGAGTCTCCAAATAAAAAGGTATCTTTTAATTCTGAATACCTATTTTGCAGTTCAATGGGTGTATTCGTCTTCAGTTTGGGTCCAGATTTTCGTTTGTTAGTAACTGCGATGAAGTCCTCTTCTCTACCGTCATTATGTTCAATTTTGTTTTCTAAAAGCACTACGGATTGTTCTAATTTCACTACTTTTTGATTGACGCGAGTTATTGGATTTTCATCGATAGCACAGTCATATCTTTTGGGTTCTAATGCTGTTTTCTGTTGGCCAAGTCATGAATAATTTTCATTATATCGTTCTTTTCTTTCTCGTGTTTTTCAGCTATTTTACAAAAAAATACATATAGTTTGAGCTGTACTTTGTTCAAAGCATTGCTCGGGGAAATCCACTTTATTGTCTTGCATTTAAGGCAAAACGTTTTTAATCTTTGGGCTCCAGTCATTTTCGTCTTGATAGGTCTATTATAAATTCAAATTTATATAAAGTAAATTCACTTACCAAGATCTGGTTTCAAACAATATGGGTGGATCGAATTAGCGTATACAGCGTAAAATTAACTTAATTTTCAATCACTGATAAATAATTCGCAACTAGTACGAGGAATGCAATACCTATACAAGTATATTTTTGGCAAAAATAGTTAATTATGTGAATATTTTAGAAGATGATTGTAAAGCAGTTATTAACGGTTTTCCGAGTTATACAAAAATGGCGCCGGGTAGAAAATTTAAATCGAACCAACCAATTCGCTGATTGGCTGAATTAACCGAGGGAGCAAATAAGATATTCACTGATTGGCTGAAAACTTCAAACGTCACTTTTTGAGGATGAATCTGATTGGACTTTTTATTCTCTTCGCTGATTGGTTGAAGTCACTGCGAGTACCCGATGTGAGGCTAGGCTATTCAAGGAAAATTCTAACTCACAAGCCTAGCTTAATAATCTTGAACTTTTATTTATTAATAGGGGAACTAATATGGTCATTATTTAAACGGATTGGGGCGCACAAGTTCAAAACCCACAAACAAGAAGGCCGAAGATGTAAATAAAAGTCTGTCGCCGAATTCAGAGAACCGAACTTACGATTAATCACAATTTATCTAAAAATTCACCACAATTCAAGAATTACAATCTGATCGAATATAAACCCCAAAAACAACCATTAGAAAAAAAAACACTTTTCAATATGAATATCGAAAAATATCAAGCACTTTATGAATCAAGTAGCAGGAGCGTCACTGTCACACATCGGACTCTTGTAGTATGTTTTAGATATGTGCAGAGTACTCTTGTAGTATATTTCAGATAGGTGCAGAGTACTCTTGTAGTATGTTTCAGATAGGTGCAGAGTACTCTGGTAGTATATTTCAGATATGTGCAGAGTACTCTTGTAGTATATTTCAGATATGTGCAGAGTACTCTTGTAGTATGTTTCAGATAGGTGCAGAGTACTCTTGTAGTATATTTCAGATAGGTGCAGAGTACTCTTGTAGTATGTTTCAGATAGGTGCAGAGTACTCTTGTAGTATGTTTCAGATAGGTGCAGAGTACTCTTGTAGTATATTTCAGATAGGTGCAGAGTACTCTTGTAGTATGTTTCAGATAGGTGCAGAGTACTCTTGTAGTATATTTCAGATAGGTGCAGAGTACTCTTGTAGTATGTTTCAGATAGGTGCAGAGTACTCTTGTAGTATGTTTCATATAGGTGCAGAGTACTCTTGTAGTATGTTTCAGATAGGTGCAGAGTACTCTTGTAGTATGTTTCAGATATGTGCAGAGTACTCTTGTAGTATGTTTCAGATATGTTTGGAATATGTTTAGCATATATTACAATAATGTTAAGGTTGGGAACAGGTCGAAAATAAGAACGAGGTATGTTTAAGACATGTTTAGATGAGGCTTAATCGATAGGACATGTTTGAAACACGTTCTGGACATAGTGAAGACAGGTTTGGAATAGGTTTGAAGAAGGGTTCTAAAACGTTGGAAAAGAAAATGTCGTGGATGTTTAGATGTTTAAATTATGTTTAAGATATGTTTATATAATGTTTTACATATTTGATCATGCTGTGAACGTAGTGTTAGGTAATGTATAAATGATTAAATAAACAAAGTATAAAATTCCAAAGAGAGAAAGTATAAATGATCAAATAAAGAAAGTAAAACTGATTATAATAAAGAAAGTATATAAGATGAAAAGATCGTATAAAACATCAAAAGAAAGAGAGTATAGAAGATCAAAAGAAAGAATAAATTATCGAAATAAAGAAGTATAAAATATCAAAAGAAATAATGTATACATTTTAAAAATAAATAAAGTATAATTAATCAAAATAAAGAAAGTAAAACTGATCATAATAAAGAAAGTATATAGGATAAAAAGAAAGAAAATACAAAAAGATCAAAAGAAAAGCAAAACTGATCATGAAGAAAGTATATATGATCAAAAGAAAGAAAGTATAAAATATCAAAATAAAGTATAAAAGGTCAAAAGAAATAAAGTATAAATGATCAAAATAAAGAAAATATGAATAACCATAAAAATTAAATATAAATGATCAAAATAAAGAGTGTATATAAGATAAAAAGAAAGAATGTATGTAAGATCCAAGGTATGTATAAAAGATGAAAAGAAATCAAGTATAAATGATTAAATTCGAGAGAGTAAAAAAGATCACAATAAACCATGTATAAATGATAAAAAATAAAGAATGTATAGGAACTCAAAAGAAAAACTATAAAGGATCAAAATAAATAAAGTATAAAAGATTAAAAGAAAGAACGAATATCAAAAGAACGGATAAATTCTCAAAATGAGGAAAGTATAAAAGATCAAAAGAAATAAAGTATAAATGATCAAAATAAACAAAGTATAAAATATCAAACCAAATAAAATTTATTCATTACCATTAACAATTTAAAAAAAAATCACTTTTAATTGATAACAATATGCAATTTAATCAATAAGGGATTCTCCGTTGTTATTTACGACTTCTTCCCAACGTTTAAC
This sequence comes from Ceratothoa steindachneri, assembly GCA_963969495.1. Taxonomy (NCBI): domain Eukaryota; kingdom Metazoa; phylum Arthropoda; class Malacostraca; order Isopoda; family Cymothoidae; genus Ceratothoa; species Ceratothoa steindachneri. The sequence goes on along the minus strand of OZ018317.1, from coordinate 251,751,142 downwards.
TAGTTTTTCGATGCCTCTGCAATAAAAATCTCTGGATTTTGACTCGAAGAATTCTTCTAACCAGGTTCCTAATTCCACATCAGTATTCAACGAAACGCCGCGCAAATTGTTGGAGATCGATCGGAACAGATGGAAATCCGATAAGCCAACTCTAGCGAATATGAGGAGGCGGCAGGATTTCCCAATTAAGCGTTTGGATGGCGTCTTTTGTCATATTGGCAATGTGAGGACGAGCATTGTCGTGTTGCAGAAGGACTCCATAACGTCGATGAGGTCGCTTTTCACGAATAGCTTCGGCGAGACGATACATTTGTTAAACGTAGAGTTCTGCATTGACAATCGCGTTGTTCGCAAGGAGCTCATAAAGAATGATGCCTTCACAATCCCACCACACACACAGCATCGTCTTTCGTGGATGAAGTCCTTGCTTTAATCGCGGAAGTGTTTTTTTTTATTGGGGCTAAGCCATTGTTTTCGATGGTTCACGTTGACATAAACACACCACTTTTCGTCGCCAGTGATGATGCGGTGAAGAAATCTGCCCTTATATCCACGAGTAGCCTTGTGACGAGCAAGCAAACTTGCTGCAATCGTGGAGCGTTGAAGTTTGTTCCTTTCGCTCAAAGCGTGCGGAACCCATGCACCGAGTTTTTGAACTTTCCCCATCGAATGAAGGTGATTCACTACAGTTTTCTGATCACACGCCAATTGTACAGCCAATTCTCTAGTCGATTGACGAGGATTTTCATGAAGAAGGTCGTTCAATCGATCTTCATCCAACTTAATGGGGTGACCAGAACGTTCTTCGTCATTAAGATTGAAATGACCGTTTTTGAAACGTGAAAACCTCCATTGAGCTGTCTTTTCTGATAAAGCATTTTCTCCGTACTCAGCACAAATATCGCGACGAGCTTTGCCTGCGTTTGCATTGTTCCCGTCTTGATTGAAAATGAATAACAACAAGTGTCGAAAATGCGCTTTCTTTCAACTTGACATTTCATTTTGAGGGTACAGAACAAAAATTAAATTAACACAACTTTTAAATAAACCACAATGACTTATTATTCAACTTCAAGACGTAGCCTAAGCAAAAGCCTAATAGTCTACGCTGTTAAGAGACGTAGCCTAACCTTTTCAAATTTTGCTCTCATTATTTATTATTCTTTCTTAATATGTGCACAAATCACGTCAACAAAACTTAAATCAACACAACGTTAAAAAAACGCAAGAACTTATTCCTCAACCTAATAGAAAAGATCAAAGAGATAAAAAACAATAAAGTATAAGGGTTACAATAAAGAAAGTAAAAAGATCAAAAGAAATAAAGTATAAATAATCGAAATAAAGAAAGTATCAATGATCGAAAGAAAGAAGTATAAGAGATCAAAATAAAGAATAAAAAATTAAAAGAAAGAAAGTATAAAACATTAATCAACATAAAGAAAGTATAAAAGATCGAAATAAATAAAGTATAAATAATAAAATAAAGAAAGTATAACAGATCAAAAGAAATAAAGTATAAATGATCAAAATATAGAAAGTATAAAAGATCAAAAGAAATAAAGTATAAATGATCAAAATAAACAAAGTATAATATATGAAAAGAAAGAAGGTAGTAAAGGTCAAAAGAGATAAAAAACAATAAAGTATAAGGGTTAAAATAAAGAGAGTAAAAAGATCAAAAGAAATAAAGTATAAATGATCGAAAGAAAGAAGTATAGGAGACCAAAAGGAATAAAGTATAAAAGATCAAAAGAAAGTATAAAACATCAAAATAAATAAAGTATAATTGATTAAAATAAAGAAAGAAAAATTATCATAATAACAAAGTATATAGGATCACAAGAAAAAGTATAAAAGATCAAAAGAAAGTATAAATGATCCAAAGGAAAAATATGAAAGATTAAAAGAAAGAAAGGATAAAATATCAATAGAAAAAGGAAACAAAAATATGAAAAGAAATTAGAAAATATCAAAAGAAATCGATAGGTAAATGATTAAACAAAGAAAGTATAAAAGATCAAAACACAACTATAAATGATTCAAAATAAAGAAGGTTTAAAGGCTAAAATTAAATAATTGATAAATGATCAAAAGAAATAAAGTATAAATGAATAAAATAAAGAAAGTATAAAAGTTCCAAAGAAATAAAGTATAAATTATCGAAATAAAGAAAGTATATAACATCCAAAAAAAGAAAGTATAAATGATCAAATGAGGAAAGTATTAAAGATAAAAAGTATAAAAGATCAAAAGAAAGTAATATAAAAGATTAAAAGAGAGCAAGTAAAAAAGGTCAAAATAAATAGTGCATATATTAGCAAAGTAAAGAAAGTATAGAACTAAAGAAATAAAGTACGAATGATCAAAATAGAGAGAGTAGAAAAAACAAAAGAAATAAATTAATAATGAACAAAAGTGATTTAATATTATGAAAGATCAAAAGAAAGAAAGTATGAAAGATAAAAAATAAAGCATAAATTAAGAAAAAAGTATAAATATTCAAATATAAAAGCTCAAAAGAAATAAAGTATAAATTACTAAAATAATGAGGTATAAAAGATGAAAATGAGGAAAGTATAAAAGTTCAAAATAAAGAAAGTATGAAAGATAAAAATAAAGTATAAATTAAGAAAATAAAGAAAGTATAAAAGTTCCAAAGAAATAAATTATAAATTATCCAAATAAATAAAGTATGTATGTAATATCAAAAGAAAGAAAGTATGACTCACCAAAATAAAGAGAGTATAAAAGATCACAGGAAAAAAGTATAAAGGATCAAAATAAAAAAATATAAAAATAAAAGAAAGAAAGTATAAAAGATCAAAAGAAAGTATAAGTGATAAAAAGAATAAATAAATTATTAATGATCAAAATAAAGAAAGTATTACATATTAAAATATTGAAAGTATAAAATTTCAAAAGAAAGTATAAATTATAAAAATAAACTAAGTATCAATTATCAAATGAAAGAACGTGTAAAAGATCGAAATAAACAAAATATAAAAGATCAAAATAAAGAGTGTAAACAATCAAAAGAAAGAGAGCATAAAACAAAAGAAAAAGAGTATAGATTATCAAAAAAGGAGGTATAAAAGATCAAAAGAAATAAACTATAAATGATAAAAAATAGGGTAAGAATCATCAAAATACTAAATGTATAGCAGATCAAAAGAAATATATTATATATTAGCAAAAAATAGAAAGTATAAAGGATTAAAAGAAGGAAAGTATAAATGATCGAATAAAGAGAGTATACAAGATCAAAAAGGAAGAAAGTATAAAAGATCAAAAGAATGAAAGTATAGAATATCAAAAGTAAGAAAGTATATAAGATCAAAATATATAAAGTATAAATGACCAAAATAAGAAAGTATAAAAGATCCAAAAGAAAGAAAGAATAAAACATGAAAATAAAAAAGGTATAAAGGATCAAAAGGAAAGATATAACAGTAAAAAAGAAAGAAAGTATAAAAGATAAAATTAGTGAATAAAAGAAAAATAAAATATATAAGAACAAAAAAGAAAGTATAAATTATTAAAATAGAGAAAGTATAAAAGATAAAAAAAAGAAACTATGAAAGATAAAAAGAAAAATTGTAAAAGATCAAACATAAGAAGGTATTAAATCCTAAAATTAAGAAAGTATAAAAGATCAAATGAAAAAAGTATAAAAGATCAAATGAAAGAAAGTGTAAAAGTTCAAAATCAAGAAAGTATGAAAGAATAAACAAATAAAGTATAAACGATTAAAATAAATAAAGTATAAATGATCAAAAGAAATATAGAGTATGAATGATCAAAATAAAGAAAGTATAAAAGTTTAAAAGAAATAAAGTATAAATTATCCAAAATGTAATATCAAAAGAAAGAAAGTATAAATAATCAAAATAAGAGAGTATAAAAGATCAAAAGAAAGAAGGAATCAAAAACCAAAAGAAAGCATAAATGATCAAATAAAGAAAGTATTGAAGATCAAATGAAAAAGGTATAAAAGATCACAAGAAATAAATATAAAAAGAAAGAATGCATAAAAATAAAAGAAAGTATAAGTGATCAAAAAGAAAAAGTATAAAAGATAAATCAACATAAAGCAAGTATAAGAGATCGAAATAAATAAAGTATAAATGATCAAAATAAAGAAAATATTACAAATTAAAATATTGAAAGTATGAAAGATCAAAAGAAAGTATAAATGATAAAAATAAAGAAAGTATAAATGATAAAATAAGAAAGTGTAAAAGATTGAAAGAAACAAAGCATAAAAACAAAAGAAATAGAGTAAAAATTATCAAAATAAAGAAAGTATAAACATCAAAAGAAATTAACTATAAATGATAAAAAATAGGGTTAGCATCATCCAAATTACAAAAAGTATCGCTGTTTAAAAGAAATATATTATATTTTATCAAAAAGAAAAAGGATGAGAGCTTAAAAAAAGTATAAATTATCAAATAAAGAAAGTATAAAAGATAAAAAGAAAGGAAGTATAAAAGATCAAAGGAAAGAAAGTATTGAATATCAAAAGAAAGTAAGTATAAAAGATCAAAATAAATAAAGTATAAACGACTAAAATAAAGAAAGTATAAAAGATCCAAAAGAAAGAAAGAATATAAGATGAAAGTAAAGAAGGTATAAAAGATCAAAATAAAAAGGTATTAAGGTACAAGAGAACGAAGGTATAAAACATAAAAAATAGTGTATAAAAAGAAAGAAACTATAAAAGCACAAAAGAAGGAAAATATAAATGATTAAAATAAAGAAAGTATAAAAGATCAGAAGAAATGAAGTATAATAGATCAAAAGAAAGAAAGTATCAAAGATTAAAAGAAAAAAGTATAAATGATCAAACGTAAGAAATTATAAAAGCTCAAAAGAAATATAGTATCAATTACCAAAATGAAGAAAGTATAAAAGATCTAAAGAAAGAAAGTATAAAAGTTCAAAATAAAGAAAGTATATAAGATCAAAAGAAATAAAGTATAAAAGATCAAAAGAAATAAAGCATAAAAGATCAAAAGAAAGAAAGTATGAAAAATCAAAAGAAATAACGTATAAATGATGAAAATAATGAAAGTATAAAAGTTCCAAAGAAATAAAGTAAAAATTATAAAAATAACGACTGTATAAAAGATTATAAGAAAGAAAGTATTAATTATAAAAATGAATAAAGTATAAAAGATCAAAAGAAAGAAAGTATAAAAGATCAAAAGAAAGAAAGTATAAAATTTCAAAAGAAAGAAAGTATAAAAGATCAAAGGAAATTAAGTATAAAAGATGAAAGAATGTATAATGATAAAAAGAATTAAATTATAAAATTCAAATTAAAAAGAGCTAAAAATCAAAATTAATCATTTATACTTTGTTTGTTCGGAAGGAAGTTGGTGCAGTTGGGGTTTGTTAACTTATTGAATGGAGAGAGAGAGAGAGAGAGAGAGGGGAGGGGATGAACGGAGGGAGCTTAATCTTAATTTCCCGTTTCCTCTTTGTACCATTATTAATTAATTATCGTTATTTTTCATTCTTTTTGTCTGTGTCGGTTTCCCATGACGTCCTTCGTGTTCCGGCAGCCTTCCAGTGCTCGTCCGCCGCCCCAGACTGCCGCTGCTTTCACCTCGAAGTTGACTGTGCCGGACAGGGGATGACATCACTACCAGACATAGAACCACAGATTAATAGATAGTAAGTACGCCCCCCCCCCTTGCGGGGAGATATGGGAGGGGGAGGATGGAAGAGATGTTTTTGATCAAACAGGTACTTTGGCGACCTCCATCCAGTCTATTGGCAGTTGATTTAAATGCCGCAGATTAATTCGTGGACGAACGTATTGAGTACACGAATATTTGTTGCGTACGCGCAGGAATCTGTGGCTAATTGGTAAACTTTTCACATTTGTTTGTGTGGATGTGAGAATCACCGAGTGGTTTATGATTAGTGAGAATGTGGGATCTCCTTAATCGAGCAAACAAAAATAATTGACCTATAAATAAAGGTTGGATTTATTTTTTATGTTCCCCTTAAAAATTGACCTCGAAATAAAAGTTGCCATTTTTTCCTTTTTCTCCGTAAAAACGACCTCAAAATAAAAGTTGCCTTTATTTTTTTACGTTCGCCATAAAAAATTACCTAAAAATAAAAGGCGCCTTTATTTCTTTTTATATTTTCGCCGTTAAAAAATGACCTAAAAATTAAAGTTGCCTTTATTTTTTATGTTCGCCGTAAAAAAAAATTGACCCAAAAATAAATGTTGTCTTTATTATTTTCTAATCTCCCCGTAAAAAATGACCTACTAGCTGCTTGTTAATGAAATGCAACTACTACTCGTATCAGGAGAATATAAGTGCAATTTGAGACGAACTGTATTAAAAAGTGTGCTCAATTGTTACAGAGCTACCATGTGCCCAGCTGCATCCTTTACAAGGGGACCAAAACCTGGTATCTACCAGAGATACCATGTACCAAGCTTCCTCCTTTACAAGGGGACCAAGACCTGGTATTTACCAGAGCTACCATGTACCAAGCTTCCTCCTTTACAAGGGGACCAAGACCTGGTATTTACCAGTGCTACCATGTACCCAGGTGCATCCTTTACAAGTGGAGCATAATCTGGTATCTACCAAAGCTACCATGTACCAAGCTGCATCCTTTTCAAGGGGACCAAAACCTGGTATGGACCAAAGCTACCATGTACCAAGCATCATCCTTTACAAGAGGACCAAAACCTGGTAGCTACCAGAGCTACCATATACCCAGGTGCATCCTTTACAAGAGGACCAAAACCTGGTATCTATCAAAGCTACCATGTGCTCAGCTGCATCCTTTACAAGGGGACCAAAACCTGGTATCTACTAGAGTTACCATGTACCAAGCTTCCTCCTTTACAAGGGGACCAGAACCTGGTATCTACCAGAGCTACCATGTACCAAGCTGCATCCTTTACAAGGGGACCAGAACCTGGTATCTACCAGAGCTACCATGTACCAAGCTGCATCCTTTACAAGGGGACCAAAACCTACCTTCAATTTCCCCCAATTTTTAACTGAATGACCAATAAATCAATCGTGCGTGGAACCCTAGTGGATAAGATTTATGCATGATCTTTGTTTACTAGTACCTAGTGAGAGGCTTCGAGTTATTAGCGACCTTGAGACAAGTCCAGCTCCAATTTAATTGTCGCAAGAGGTTTTAAATTCACCCTCCTTCAAAGGGAGGTTCTAATGTGGTTTGTAATAAGTATCATCATTAAGTTTGATCTGGTAACGTTTTTTATTCTCTTTTTCATCTCTGACAGTTTTTGCTATTTCTCTTCTTCCCAATTATCAATTAGTTTCCTTCATCTCTCTCTCTTTACCCTTCGTTCACTCATAAAAACTCCCGTTAGTTCATCTACTTCCCTTTTTCGATTACGATCACCTCAACCGGCGCAATCTAACCAAAGTAAAGACCTAACCATTTTCCTAGTCGCATTGGGCTGTGCATTCTAGTGCCTCAAATGCTAGATGCTAGGGAAGTCCGAAGTCGGGTTAGGTGCGGCGCTGACGCTGCTCATCTGTCGCGTTAGGAGAAGACTCTTTTTTTCGATCGCCCGATTAACGATCTTTGAAGTCCTTTTTTTTTGGGGGGGGGGGGATTAACGATCTTTGACGTCCTTTTTGGGGGGGTGGGGAGATTAACGATCTCTGAAGTCCTTTTGGGGGGGGGGGGAGATTAACGATCTTTGAAGTCCTTTAGGGGGAATGGGAGATTAACGATCTTTGACGTCCTTTTGGGGGGGTGGGGAGATTAACGATCTTTGAAGTCCTTTTTGGGGGGATGGGGAGATTAACGATCTTTGAAGTCCTTTTGGGGTGGGTGGGGAGATTAACGATCTTTGAAGTCATTTAGGGGGAATGGGAGATTAACGATCTTTGACGTCCTTTTTGGGGGGTGGGGAGATTAACGATCTTTGAAGTCCTTTAAGGGGAATGGAAGATTAACGATCTTTGACTTCCTTTGGGGGGGGTGGAGATTAATGATCTTTGAAGTCCTTTAGGGGGAATGGGAAATTAACGATCTTTGACTTCCTTTTGGGGGGGATGGAGATTGATGATCTTTGAAGTCCTTTAGGGGGAATGGGAGATTAACGATCTTTGACTTCCTTTTTGGGGGAGGATGGAGATTAACGATCTTTGAAGTCCTTTAGGGGGACTGGGAGATTAACGATCTTAGGCGTACTTTTTTGAGGGGGCGAGATTAACGATCTTTGACGTCCTTTGAGAAGGGAGATTAACGATCTTTGAAGTCCTTTAGGTGTAATGGGAGATTAACGATCTTTGGCGTACTTTTTTGAGGGGGGGAAGATTAACGATCTTTGACGTACTTTTGGGAGAGATTATCGATTCTTGACGTCCTTTGGGGGAGGAGGATTAACGAACTTTGACGTCCTTTTAGGGGGAGATTAACCACCTTTTACATCCTTTGGGGGGATTGACGATCTTTGACGTCCTTTGGGAGGGGGATTAACGATATTTGACGTCTTTTGTGGGGGGATTAACGATCTTTGACGTCCTTTGGGGGGTGGGATTATCGATCTTTGAAGTTCCTTGGGGGGGATTGACGATCTTTGACGTTCTTTGGGGGGGGGGGAAATTAACGATCTTTGACGTCCTTTTGGGGTGTATGGGGGAGGATTCCAGCGCCTAACGCTTTCTCGTTTCTTTGCAGCCTCTTCTCAAGGAATAACCTAAGTTCGAATCTGCGACCAGATACGTTCGTCGGTCGATCTAACCTTGTCTACTTGTGAGTACCACTTGCATATTGTCTACTAGTGAGTACCACTTGCATATTATCTAATAGTGAGTACCACTTGCATATTTAGGTTTTTTAGGGGCGTCTTTGACAACAAATGTAGAGGGAGAATAAGAAAAACAAAAAATGGTTTAATTAAGGTTTTGGTATTACTGACGATTCGCTCCGCAGGAACTTCCTCAGAGTAACAAGAAAGACAAGAAATCAACGGTTTATTAAAAATGAATTGCAATGAGAGATTACATAATAAATGTAAATATATAGCGGACAGTGTGGAAAATAGAATTTAGCGGAGAAGAGATAGTTATAAGTATAAGTAGGACCAGGCAATAGCTTCCCCTCTTCCCCCCTATGAGGGGAGCTTGCGCTTCGCTACTAAGATTAAAATTTAGAATCTGAAAAAAAGCAGCCATGGTTAAATTTTTATAAATTTTCTGAACTTCGCCAATTATAATAATTTTAAAAAGGAACTCTAAACTAAATTTTCTGAACTTCATCATTTGTAATTCTTTAGGTTTTAAAATTTCACAAAATTTCAATACTTATATTTATTTCTGAACTTCATCATTTTGTGTTTTGATATTATAAAAGAATTATTAGAAATAACTTTGATGAAAAACATAAGTCATAACCAAACTAAGATGAAATTATTATTCAAATACTCAAAAAAATCCCCTTGTTAAATTATGGATTTAGTGAAAATTATTCCTAAAAGTTTACATATATATTTACACATTATTATATATTTCTAACGTTAACTGCACATTATTTTAATTACTTTGCATTATTTCTACGCGATTGTTGTAAAAACGTTTTTAGTATTCTATTTCATTTCAGCTGATGATTTTAATCTAATTTTAACTCACTTATTTGATTAATTCACAATAAATAATTTGATACGAGATATATTTCATAATTTAATGAACACACACTTTCTATGTACACTTTTCCAAATCACTGATATTATCGATTATTTTATCATTATTCATTTCGTTCACTTTTGAGCTTATCGTTATATTTTATACCCTTGTATTTGGCACTTTATTTCGGACGTTTTTTGTCCACTTTTTATGGCTTTGAATGTTGACATGTTCACGTGCGATAGTTGGATGAACACCGTGCCCTTCAACCTCAATGCTGCAATTTCGTCTGGTGAAAAAGGTCCCTCGAAGGTCCACTTGAATTTCCCCTTGGCAATGCCAAGTAGGAGAAATTCTGGGTCGTCTCTTGGGGGCGGGCACAGGGGAGAGCCAAATACCTTGAGGCCCACGTCCTTGCCGTCGAAGAAATAACCCATCTCGAGGTCTTCCTTCCTGTCGGTGAGGGGAACCTCCGTGTATTCCTCTGCGTGTGCTTCTTCTTCGTCCGTCGAATTTTGTTCGTTTGTCTTTTCCTTTGTTTTTTTATTCTTCTTCTTTCATTTTTTCCTTTTCTTTTTTGGGCATTTCTTCGTTTCTCCTTCTCCTTCCGAAGTTTCTTCCGTTATTTTTGGCTCTTCGGTAAGGGACTGCGTCGGCAAACTGGATATTCAGTATTCCCGCCGAGTCTGTATTTTCGGAGAATCAGAGTTTTGGGGTAACTCCGTTCTTCTCCAGAAGACGGTCAAGTTGTTCGGAAAAGGAGCCGGGGTTAGCCATGTGAGCAAAGATGATCATCGTCATGATATCTTTACCCGCCTCTGGCATCACCAGCTTCGGGGCACTTGTTGTGATACAGTTCTTCGGGGCCGCTTGGTTTTGGTTCTTATCTCTTTTTTCTTTTTTATAGCCTCTCGCTTTGTACGGATGGCTTCTTTACGGATGGGGCACCTTAAGACTAAGGCCCTATGGTCCCCTGCACAGGTGACGCACTTTTGCTTCCCATCCGTGCAATCTTTCCATCCGAGCCCAGATTTGACGCAGTTGGAGCATGCAACTACCGTCGCTGTGCAGTCCTTTGTTAAGTGCTTTTCCACTGCATAGCATTTGTAGCAGCAGTCGATCGGTATGTAGTCTTCTGTTGCGATTTGCTCAGGTGATACCCTTAGGTAAAAGCCAACAGCCCATCTTTCTTGGCTCTTCTCGCCATCTCGATGTTCGAGAAGATAATCTTCACTATACCGTTTTCTTTGCCAAATTTTCCACCTTTAAAATGTTGGCCCATGTCTGCTTCACTGACAGCTCTGCCTTGATTTCTTCACAGGTGTTGTCAGTGAAGAGTGGGTCCAGCCGCTGAAGAATGACAGTACATTGCACTAATATTTCTTGTGGGCTGTTTGCCTCTAGTCCAATTTTTTGGAGGTGGACCTTGGCCTCATTCGAGATCAGCCGTTCCACATCCTCCATGGTGTGGCAGGTTGATGCGTAGCCAGTCAGGGTGTCAATTAGCCTGATGAGGACTACATTTATATGTTTATAGATAGCCTCAGTCACGGCTGTTCTTGACGATTTAGCTCCACCCCTGTATAGCGCAGAGGGGAACTCTCTTACAGACTTAGGGGCCGCCCCCATGTTGCCCCAATAGGTAGTGGGCTCCCCTTCCTTCTACTCACGAATAAAGAGATTTTGATCCCACGAGTAAAGAAAAGGATTATCTTGTTAAAACGTCTTCTTAAAGTAAATCGCCTTTACCAGGACGAGACTTAATGAAAGCTTCAGCTGAACTTTCACCCCAATTTTTATTTAAATTTTTTTTTACAAGTTCCTCTTTGTTACAAAAGATTATCTATAAATTTATAGATGTTACAAAGATTCTATATAAAGTTATGGATTACAATTTTTAACCGTTTACAATTTTGGGCCGTTATATTGAAAGGGATACAGTTTCAAAATTATAATATGTTGTAACACGTGATGTCAGGGCTAGGACAATGAGGAGCACAACGACCAAGTGGCCTACACTAATAAGTCTAGGTCCAGGGACGGACTTTTGCGTGCATAGAAGGGGGTTCCAAAAAACCCGAGTCTGGGCACCGGTAGAGGCTGACTGTGAGGTTATCCCTTCCGGAGGTCCTTATATACCCCTGGTAGAAGATCCTCCGGCAGGGATAAACTCCCCATTCGCGGAGCATCCTGGAGACCCAGTCAGCCGGGGTTTTGGAGGTCCTGATGTACCGCCAACACCAGGGACTAGATGAAAATATTAGGGAAAATAATTTATAGTTTTAAGTTTTAGTAATGGTAACAATTCTCAAGGGATCTTCCCCCTTTTTAAGGTATGAAGAACCGCCATGTTGTCCATAAATATGGTGACTTTGAGAAATATTAACAATGTAATAAATGCAATAATGTATTCTAAGACTTAAATGTTAAAGTTATAATTTATTGTAGGGATAACTAGGTTAGCCGATCCAAACCTTTGTCCTAGGTCCGTGAGGGAGGGATCTTTTCCACCTCACGGGCCGGAAATAAATGAAGTAAGGTAGGCCAGGCCAGGCCAATTGAACCTACATAAAGGGTAGATGGATGAATTGTAGGACAAAGTTTAATAGGCCAGCAAGGCGTAACCAGAATTTATCGGACAGCTTGAGACGGTTAGAATAGGCCAAGCATGTTTTAAACTTGTTAACCATTTCTCTGGCCTGTACACATCTGCCTCTTTGAATATTATCAATGACCCCTCAATAGTCTAAACATTTTGTTTGGAGTTAATGCTGATTTAGCGTGGTTAATTTCCAGGCTAGATTCAATACATAGAGAAAGCCAATTAAGGACATTCTCTACGCTACCAATAATAAGAGTGTCATCCATTCTATTGTTTAGCCCAGAAGTTGCAGATAGGAGCAATAATGTTCTGCATTATATAGGGGCCTCCGGCGAAGCCCATGGGGAGTCGTTTGAACCTCCACGACCCCATAGAGGTTTTGATTCCGAAGGAGCGCCTTGCTTCTGGGTAAAGGTTTATGTGATAGAGCCCCGTGGATAAGTCTATTTTTATACACCATTCACTATTATTTGTATTTTTAAACACTTTTTGAATATAAGGTAGTTGGAATTTAGCCGCTGAGAATACTGGGGTTAATTTAGACATCTCATATATAGCTCTTACATAGTCCCCTTTTGGTACCCCGAATAATTTATGGTATCTTATTACATTGTCGGATTTTTCGATTATATCTTTATCTTCTATATCCTTTATTATATTTATCGCTTGTTTTACTTTTGTTATAGTAGCCCTTGGACAGGAAGATTTTTACTCCTCTATTTTGGGTACCTCTCACTAAATTATTTACCGGGGGTACCTTTGACAGGTTTCCCACCTTAAATTTACCTAACGATGTAATTTTACATTTTTTCCTATCTTTGGAGCTAACGGGTCTAAACCATGACTAAAGTCTGTGTTCATTTTTGTTTTACTCAAGTAATCGGTTTTATTAATCTGTTGTTTGTTTGTTTTGTCGTTAGCGTTGTCGTTGGCTCGTTCCTGGTCCTCTGCCGTGTCGATCTGGGATCCTGCGTCAGATTGGCCACTGACCGAAGAAGAAAGATTGTCCACCAGCTGGTCCCATTCCCAAAATGGGTCGGAGGCCGGTAGTGGTGCTGGCTCACTATGGGCCGGTTCCGGTTGTACAAAGTCATCCGGAGGTGAAACTTTGATGATAGTAGGGACGGAAAGTCCGGGGAGGGGAAACACCCCGATTATATCTGTGCCGGGCCAGATTCATTGACGGGGGACTTCTGGATCGATCGCTCTTAGGGCTTCAAGTTCCTGTGAAGCGTCTTCGAAGAATTGCTGGAGAGGAGCCAGGTCCTGATCCTAACTCGTGGCGACGATCGACGGATGGAGAGGAGTCGGGAAGGAAGGGACCAAGGTGTGAGGCAGGTGGAGTTCCTCCAATCGCTGTTAGAGGTTATCCACTTGGTGATTATTTTGAAGTTCTTGCAGGACGCGCTGTGCCACGTGCAGCCCCCCCTCCTCCCCGCGGCCTGTTCTGCCTCTATTACCCATGCGGGTTTGTCGTGGGTTGCCATAGTGTACAGTCTTTGTTTTCAGTGCACTTTCACTTATGCTTAAATTCACCTTAGAGGGTAGCCGTTTTCCTCTGATGTGCCAAGGCAGGTCCCTACCCGTGGTGAAGAATGGTGTAGTGCAAGCGTAACTGGTGGTGTAGGTGCTCATACTTGAGCAACCTAAGGGATCCCAAGTTATCTCTTAGCTGCTCTACTAGGGTTGTGTACCTTGTGGGCGAATCTAGCTGGTTAGGCTATTTCGCTGTTAGATGTAGGTGATCGTCGTCCTCTTCTTCTTTACTTTCAAGGGGGGCGCGTGGAAGTAACAGGGGAGGTCCGGGACCCGGGGCCGTGACGGGCCCGCTTCCGGTTGATCTGCGACGAAGGCAGCCGGCCTATCCCTTGGGTTATGGAAGTCCGGGTCTGCTGTCGTGGCTGCACCTTGAGTTGACCTCTCTGTTGAACGCGAGGAGTGTGCAGGTTTGATGAACGTGACCTCCTGGCGGTACTTACTGCAACATGAGAAGAGTTGTACCATAGGGGGGGGGCCTTGAGCGTACTCCTCACTTAGTTCTTGCTGGTCATCCTTTTTGGAGGTTTCCTCTGTATATCTAGCCTTATTAGGCATATTACGCTGCTCAGGTGACCCTTACCGATTTCCGACACACTTCTTAATACAAGAGAAGAAAACAGCGTAGCGAATGCACAAAGACTCCGAGAGTGCGCTAAAAGAACGCGTGGATGGGTTGTAAACTCATTTGGGTGAGATAGAGAGGGAACGAGGCGAACCGAGACTGGGACCGCGGGCTTCTATCTCATAGGACTAAACATTACTTTAACCATCTTCTAAGCTCGTCGTTGATTTGTCAGCTTTTTGATGAGGAAGTCCATAGACGCAAAGTTGTTTCCCTGGATCTTTTCACGGTAAAGGAGGCAAAGGAAAAAGAAGACCAGTTGCTTGGCCACGTTCTGACTTATGTTGAAGAAGCAGGAGTTGGTGTTCAAGCATTTTGACGTGGCTATGAACGCTGCTTCTAATCACTCTCTCCTGCTTCTGTTGGATTCTCGTGCGACTGCTCTTGCTTCCCTCCAGTTGGTGTGGGGGACAGCATCTCACAGGTTTTCGGTAAGAGCGTTGCTTAACTGCCCTGCCAGGGTAGCCTATCAGGGTAGCCTGCTTGTGCTCCCTTACTCTGGTATCCACGAACTTGAATATCTCACCAAATTAAGCTAGGGGGCAGTCGCTACAGGGCTTGTATCCCGATATCCTCGTATAGGTCTATCTCAATATATGGATGGACCGACAACTTTTAAGGATTTAAACCGTGAGCTGAAATTATTATACGAGATAAACACTAGAAACGCATCAACTGACTCGATGCAAAAAAAGTAAAGAGATCAAAGAAGAACTTAACCAGTTCATCCTGGAATGACAGTGGGGAAAAGAGGACGATGCGATCAAAAGCCTCGATCAGGAGGCATCTCCGAAAGATTTGGGGCAGAAAATGGAACAGCTCAAAGGATCAACTGGAAAACAAAAAGGATCAACTGGAAAACAAAAGGATCAACTGGAAAACATATTCAGAATAACTGACCAGGAGATTAAAGAATGGATCAACTGGAAAATATATTCAGTATAACTGAAGAGGAGAATAAAGAATATGACATAGATTTTGAGCACAAAATCATGGACGAGTTAAACACAGAGAAGCATAGGACTCACCTGCAGCAACAGATGGATGGACAGCGCGACGGAGGCGCCTAGAGAGCCAAGGAAGAACTACTCGGTGTCCTCCACTTATTCCGCCAGAAGGAAGGAACTCGAAGGAAGAAGAAAGAAAATGACGAAAAACAACAAAAACGACATACACCACAAAATATACGAAATTAAAAAAAGTTATTACAAAAAATAATAAAGTAATTAAATCATAAAACAACAAATGCGCATAACACACAAGGGAAAAAAAAATAAGACAAAAGACTTTAAACGCCGTTTAAAACAGGAATAGCAAAAAAAGATAGACACGAACAATAAAATAAATGAAGGCGATAAACCTAATGACCAGGAGCTTTGCACCCCTTTTCAAATCTCCTAAATTACCTTCTCTTTTCATCACATTTATGTCTTCCTATATATAGCACACATGGCTTGTCCACCTCCGCACACCCACGGACACACATAAAATGGAATTGTTGTCTTAATTTATTATTACCCTGAAAAAGCTCCAGAGGATCGAAACGTCATTACTAAAGAACCTTTAGCCACCGGTGCTTTATCTTATTATCCTTCTATATTTGAGTTTATATCGTCATAAATCATCTTCTGAATATTTATTTGTGAGCACTTATTTCCTTGTACTCTTTTGGCTTATGAGTTCAAATTTGATTTGAGGCGGTGCTTTTACGCATAATATTGGCGCTACAGTATATTGCAGAGTAGGACAAATAGTGTTAATAAAAATAATACTATTTTTAGTACTAATAGTTTAGTCTACTGAATACTAATGTAACCATGATCTTTTGGTGTATTTTGATGATAATTCAATGAAAATTAAATAGTTTAGAGGTTAAGTAATTTGCCCAAGGGCCGAGATGAGAGGTTTGCTGGACCATGTGACTCAATCGATCTTGAGTCACAGCGGAACAGAGTAATTAGACCTCGAGGCCCGAGATGCATCTCTGGGACTCTTGACTCAATGAAGCGAGAGTCACAGCCAAACAAAATAATTAGTTAAATGACTTTAGGCAACAAAGTGGACAAGGTCAGGAGGGAAATTTGCTCCTCAAACTAGTTTCCGGAATATTGGTCTTACTACAAACTACAATTCTACATAATCTACAGGACCACACTTAGAATCAATTTCATAGAATAAAATAAACGTAAATATTCTTCTTTCTATGGGAAAATATGTTTAATGTCTCAATATTATTCGTCATTCGCCTCCTGAGTCAAAGAAACTTGAGAATGGGGAAATGGCGCTCAGACATCATGAGGGAGAAAGGACCGGGATAAGTAAAGGTTGAAAATCACTGTCATGGATGCTTAAGATAATTTCAAAGTAATAATTGAGAAATAGATACTGTTTTGACCATTAGTTTAATTACCCATCCATTATGTATGCTTTTTAATTATTAAATCGATTAATATTGCATTAATTTGAATATATTGAATGATGGGCAAAATTGAAGAAACTCGAGACAAGTGGTGCGGTTAGTATATAGCAAAAATTGATAACTAACACTGCTTCAAGCGCCCTTGGGCCGGGCATCGCCCTTGCCATGGAAGGTATATGCCAAGTATTTTAGAAGATACCTCCCTGGCGAAAACGATGCTCGCCCCCCATGACGTTTCAAGCAGTATAGGTTGACAATATTTGCTATATACTAACCGCACCATATTGAATGTTGCAACTTGTTCCTGAGAGTGATACAAAATTCCTATCTAAACTTCTCCGGACGTCGAAAGAATTGATTTTAGTAACAGAACAAAATTGATCACAGAACACATTGAAAAAATAATATTTTGTCGTATCACTTTCAATAAAAACTACAACTTCCAAATGCTTCTTAGAGTTTATAACTATTTCCATCCGTCTTCACAAATTACTTGTTCCCTTCTTTCTCTTCCCAATTTCTTCTCTCGTCCATTTTTCCTCACCCAACTCATGTATTCGTTGGGTTTCTTTGGTGAACTCGATTTTTTTTCAATTTCATCAACATAATTTCTACGAGTTTTATGTCCTTGGCTCTGTCATTACTGTTTCAATATATTTTTTTTTCCCTGCAGTGGTGGTGTGTTTTGGATCGTTGGATTTTTCGAATTAAAAACTACCCAATTCACTTTTATTACCGGCGGTAAAAGGATTTCTTTAAAAATAGCCATATAATCTTCCTTCTTTATTGTACCTTATATTTTTTAAAAAATAGTCCAGTAACATTAGTGCCAAAACTTCTCATGAAATAATTCTTCTTCCACTGTGATTTGCGTTTAGTTTGCTATTTTTCGGAAAAAAAACGCTACATCAGCTCTTCGCCAAACATGTCTTCTACAATTGTGTATAAATAGTCCAATTTCCATTTCTTCACATCATAATACTGTCTTACAAAATGTTTTCTTACGATTAACGAGCCTATTTGCACACGTGAGCCCTGTAGCAAGGTGTTTCACTATGTCGAAGTATGGCCAAGTGTATGGTAATATGCGCACATAGGCTCTAAAGTAGGTCAAACAAGGCGACAACTGTTATTGTTCTAAGAGTACGATTTGGATAGATAGCAGCAGCTGCGTGACCAAGGAATATAGCAAACACAACGATAAAAATAGATTTTAATACACACTAGATTAAAGGCACAACAATAAATATGGATATATATATATATATATATATATATATATATATATATATGGGTACAGGAATAAGACGGGATTAGGTTCCGAATACTAATTAGATAACCGTGGTTAGGGAATGGTTATAGTGGGAGATTTAGGGGAGTGAGTGATTTAGTTCCTTTGAACCTCGAGAGTAAGGTAA
Organism: Ceratothoa steindachneri; assembly: GCA_963969495.1. NCBI lineage: Eukaryota > Metazoa > Arthropoda > Malacostraca > Isopoda > Cymothoidae > Ceratothoa > Ceratothoa steindachneri. The sequence continues at coordinate 251,732,895 of OZ018317.1, read as the reverse complement.
GGCAAACTTGGGAGACGTCTTAGTGACCTTGATTACTAACGGGTAGTAGCCATAAACCTGCAGCAGGTGGGGCACCTGCTGCAGGTTCCTCGCACTTGTGTTTTGCGAGATGCGGGCCTCTTGTCTTCAGGGGGTCACCGAACGAATTTCGAAAGGAGGGGGGTGTGACTTCTCCACACTCGGCTTGAGCGCGCTAACGGGCCTCTTTTCCTTAAGAGGTCACCATAGGAACTATGTTTAATGTCTCAATATTATTCGTCATTCGCCTCCTGAGTCAAAGAAACTTGAGAATGGGGAAATGGCGCTCAGACATCATGAGGGAGAAAGGACCGGGATAAGTAAAGGTTGAAAATCACTGTCATGGATGCTTAAGATAATTTCAAAGTAATAATTGAGAAATAGATACTGTTTTGACCATTAGTTTAATTACCCATCCATTATGTATGCTTTTTAATTATTAAGTCGATTAATATTGCATTAATTTGAATATATTGAATGATGGGCAAAATTGAAGAAACTCGAGACAAGTGGTGCGGTTAGTATATAGCAAAAATTGATAACTAACACTGCTTCAAGCGCCCTTGGGGCCGGGCATCGCCATTGCCATGGTAGGTATATGCCAAGTATTTTAGAAGATGCCTCCCTGGCGAAAACGATGCTCGCCCCCCATGACGTTTCAAGCAGTATAGGTTGACAATATTTGCTATATACTAACCGCACCATATTGAATGTTGCAACTTGTTCCTGAGAGTGATACAAAATTCCTATCTAAACTTCTCCGGACGTCGAAAGAATTGATTTTAGTAACAGAACAAAATTGATCACAGAACACATTGAAAAAATAATATTTTGTCGTATCACTTTCAATAAAAACTACAACTTCCAAATGCTTCTTAGAGTTTATAACTATTTCCATCCGTCTTCACAAATTACTTGTTCCCTTCTTTCTCTTCCCAATTTCTTCTCTCGTCCATTTTTCCTCACCCAACTCATGTATTCGTTGGGTTTCTTTGGTGAACTCGATTTTTTTTTAATTTCATCAACATAATTTCTACGAGTTTTATGTCCTTGGCTCTGTCATTACTGTTTCAATATATTTTTTTTCCCTGCAGTGGTGGTGTGTTTTGGATCGTTGGATTTTTCGAATTAAAAACTACCCAATTCACTTTTATTACCGGCGGTAAAAGGATTTCTTTAAAAATAGCCATATAATCTTCCTTCTTTATTGTACCTTATATTTTTTTAAAAATAGTCCAGTAACATTAGTGCCAAAACTTCTCATGAAATAATTCTTCTTCCACTGTGATTTGCGTTTAGTTTGCTATTTTTCGGAAAAAAAACGCTACATCAGCTCTTCGCCAAACATGTCTTCTACAATTGTGTATAAATAGTCCAATTTCCATTTCTTCACATCATAATACTGTCTTACAAAATGTTTTCTTACGATTAACGAGCCTATTTGCACACGTGAGCCCTGTAGCAAGGTGTTTCACTATGTCGAAGTATGGCCAAGTGTATGGTAATATGCGCACATAGGCTCTAAAGTAGGTCAAACAAGGCGACAACTGTTATTGTTCTAAGAGTACGATTTGGATAGATAGCAGCAGCTGCGTGACCAAGGAATATAGCAAACACAACGATAAAAATAGATTTTAATACACACTAGATTAAAGGCACAACAATAAATATGGATATATATATATATATATATATATATATATATATATATATGGGTACAGGAATAAGACGGGATTAGGTTCCGAATACTAATTAGATAACCGTGGTTAGGGAATGGTTATAGTGGGAGATTTAGGGGAGTGAGTGATTTAGTTCCTTTGAACCTCGAGAGTAAGGTAAGGCAAACTTGGGAGACGTCTTAGTGACCTTGATTACTAACGGGTAGTAGCCATAAACCTGCAGCAGGTGCCCCACCTGCTGCAGGTTCCTCGCACTTGTGTTTTGCGAGATGCGGGCCTCTTGTCTTCAGGGGGTCACCGAACGAATTACGAAAGGAGGGGGGTGTGACTTCTCCACACTCGGCTTGAGCGCGCTAACGGGCCTCTTTTCCTTAAGAGGTCACCATAGGAACTATGTTTAATGTCTCAATATTATTCGTCATTCGCCTCCTGAGTCAAAGAAACTTGAGAATGGGGAAATGGCGCTCAGACATCATGAGGGAGAAAGGACCGGGATAAGTAAAGGTTGAAAATCACTGTCATGGATGCTTAAGATAATTTCAAAGTAATAATTGAGAAATAGATACTGTTTTGACCATTAGTTTAATTACCCATCCATTATGTATGCTTTTTAATTATTAAGTCGATTAATATTGCATTAATTTGAATATATTGAATGATGGGCAAAATTGAAGAAACTCGAGACAAGTGGTGCGGTTAGTAAATAGCAAAAATTGATAACTAACACTGCTTCAAGCGCCCTTGGGGCCGGGCATCGCCATTGCCATGGTAGGTATATGCCAAGTATTTTAGAAGATGCCTCCCTGGCGAAAACGATGCTCGCCCCCCATGACGTTTCAAGCAGTATAGGTTGACAATATTTGCTATATACTAACCGCACCATATTGAATGTTGCAACTTGTTCCTGAGAGTGATACAAAATTCCTATCTAAACTTCTCCGGACGTCGAAAGAATTGATTTTAGTAACAGAACAAAATTGATCACAGAACACATTGAAAAAATAATATTTTGTCGTATCACTTTCAATAAAAACTACAACTTCCAAATGCTTCTTAGAGTTTATAACTATTTCCATCCGTCTTCACAAATTACTTGTTCCCTTCTTTCTCTTCCCAATTTCTTCTCTCGTCCATTTTTCCTCACCCAACTCATGTATTCGTTGGGTTTCTTTGGTGAACTCGATTTTTTTTTAATTTCATCAACATAATTTCTACGAGTTTTATGTCCTTGGCTCTGTCATTACTGTTTCAATATATTTTTTTTCCCTGCAGTGGTGGTGTGTTTTGGATCGTTGGATTTTTCGAATTAAAAACTACCCAATTCACTTTTATTACCGGCGGTAAAAGGATTTCTTTAAAAATAGCCATATAATCTTCCTTCTTTATTGTACCTTATATTTTTTTAAAAATAGTCCAGTAACATTAGTGCCAAAACTTCTCATGAAATAATTCTTCTTCCACTGTGATTTGCGTTTAGTTTGCTATTTTTCGGAAAAAAACGCTACATCAGCTCTTCGCCAAACATGTCTTCTACAATTATGTATAAATAGTCCAATTTCCATTTCTTCACATCATAATACTGTCTTACAAAATGTTTTCTTACGATTAACGAGCCTATTTGCACACGTGAGCCCTGTAGCAAGGTGTTTCACTATGTCGAAGTATGGCCAAGTGTATGGTAATATGCGCACACAGGCTCTAAAGTAGGTCAAACAAGGCGACAACTGTTATTGTTCTAAGAGTACGATTTGGATAGATAGCAGCAGCTGCGTGACCAAGGAATATAGCAAACACAACGATAAAAATAGATTTTAATACACACTAGATTAAAGGCACAACAATAAATATGGATATATATATATATATATATATATATATATATATATATATATATATATATATATATATATATATATATATATATATGGGTACAGGAATAAGACGGGATTAGGTTCCGAATACTAATTAGATAACCGTGGTTAGGGAATGGTTATAGTGGGAGATTTAGGGGAGTGAGTGATTTAGTTCCTTTGAACCTCGAGAGTAAGGTAAGGCAAACTTGGGAGACGTTTTAGTGACCTTGATTACTAACGGGTAGTAGCCACAAACCTGCAGCAGGTGCCCCACCTGCTGCAGGTTCCTCGCACTTGTGTTTTGCGAGATGCGGGCCTCTTGTCTTCAGGGGGTCACCGAACGAATTACGAAAGGAGGGGGGTGTGACTTCTCCACACTCGGCTTGAGCGCGCTAACGGGCCTCTTTTCCTTAAGAGGTCACCATAGGAACTTCCGAGGACGGCTTATCCAATCCTTGATCCGAAGGCGGGATGAGAAAGGCTGACGTTGCCTCACGAGACTCTTCTCCCTAACCCGAAGTTACGGGGATGATGTCCAACTCTTCCGTGGCTTGCGACCGTCACTCACACTTCTTGGGAGAGAGTTCGTTGATTTGCACGCCTTTCGGGGAAGTCTCTTCTAACTAAATATGTCTGTAATCCTGGAGCGAGTGCATATATACCCGGAGTTCTCCAAAACAGGGAGAGAGATTGAGACCTTCTCTAACCTTCGTTATCGGTCGTGACAACCCGAGCGTCTCCTCGCGGTGAAGTGTCAAAGATAGGGATCAGCGGGCCAGACGGGCGACCAGCGGCTGGAGCCATAAAAGCTGTTCACAGCGAACCTCCAAAAATAGATGTGAAATTTTCAGACCCGAGGGAGGGGGGAGGGAAGATTGAGATGCCCGGGAGGTAGCCCCAATTTCAGCATCATGCCTCGGTGGGAATTTTGCGGAGACCTGGCGGCTAGTCCAAAAATGGTGAGGTCGAAAAGGGAGGGGGAGAGTAACGGCTCGCTTTCTGTCCCGAAGTAATATCTTAGGAGGTGGGGAAATAATATTATTCTAAGGGGATATCTCCACACACTAAGATATGGCTTTTTTAACCCGGTAGCAATGAAAGTTATTTTGGTGTATGAATATATTCTCTGTGGTCTCTGAAACATTAACTCCAACCTAAACTTGACACATTTTCTTTATGGTAGTGTCTAGGGCACCTTAAACCTTCCTTACAATGTCACGAACACCAGTCAGTAGTAATATAAACATCCTTCAACTTCTTGGCAGACTTATTCTTGCAGTGTCCCTATATAAATTTCTGAACTAATACCGATGGAGTGTTTTTCTGTATACGTGTCCCCGAGTGTCTCAGAGAGCAATGGTAGAAGTAACCATCTCCTTTTGTTTTAGGACTATTTCGATGGGAAACTACTTTGCATATAGAATATGCGAGGCAGAGAAAGAACTAACTACAGAGGTAGTTAATAGTTCCAGGCTTGAGTAAGATAGATCTGACCAAATGGTTTTTAGTTGGCATTAAATTATATACAGGTGGGTTTATTTTTAGTCGCGTGAGACTCTACATCTCACTGTGGCGGTCGGTCGGTCCCCGTTTTGCTTTATTTTTGTTTTATTTTGTAATAACATTGTAACTATTCAACCGATTCTAACGAAACTAGAAACCCTGATGTTGTAAAAACATTCTTTATCGAATGATATAATTGTCAGAGTCATCCCAAGGTTATCTACTTATCTACTTTTATTTAACCACAAAGTTTGAGAGGCAGAGCCTTTATCTGTAGTAGGCTTTTCCCATGCAGTTGGAGAGGCAGAACTTTTATCTGTAGTAGGCTTTTCTCGTGCAGTTGGATATTAAGAGTCTTTATCTGTAGTAGGCTTTTCTCGTGCAGTTGGATTTCAAGAGTCTTTATCTGTAGTAAGCTTTTATCATGCAGTTGGATAGGCAGAGCCTTTATCTGTAGTAGGCTTTTCTCATGCGGTGACCTTCACTACATCCTCGGAATGGACGGCGATGGCTTTTGAGGTACTTCTGGCCCTTGCAATTCTTTGTGACCCCCCGCCCCAACAGGCAAGGCTGTGGTCTTCTGAAACCCTAGCCACTCTGTAGGGTAGCTAGACCCCACTCGGATGCAATTCTATGGGTGAGGAAGTGAGTTGTAATCGAACTCCCACCTCCTACCACAAGGGGGTGCTATTAAATTTCCCCAACATGCAACAGCCTCACTCCACTCTAACCTTGTCCCTCAGGACAGTTTACCACTTAATTGTGGTAACGGTTGGGTCCTACAGTCCAACGGTGTGGGTCATACAGCCCAACGGTGGGGGTCCTACAGCCCAAAGGTGGGAGTCTTACAGCCCAACGGTTGGAGTGCTACAGCCCAGGCTGGAGCCCCAAAGGATTTCACCCTCCATCTCCCAATGGGGCGGAAGTAGCAGAAGTCATCTACTCCTGTGGAGTGGGGGCAAATAGGCGAAAACAACTCCAGTGACCCCCCCCTCTCTCTCACACACACTTTTATACCAGTGCCCCCTTCTCCCCCCCCCCCTCCTTTATACCAGTGACCCTCTCTCTCTCTCTCTCTCTCCCACACACTTTTATACCAGTGCCCCCTTCCCCCCCCTTTATACCAGTGACCCTCTCTCTCTCTCTCTCTCTCTCTCCCCTCCCCCCCCTTTTTATACCAGTGACCCTCTCTCTCTCTCTCACTTTTACACCTCCTCTTTTCAACACTTTTATCTTTTTTCAATCGAAATTAATCTAAAAATGACTAAAACCCAAATAATTGAGAGTTGCGCCTTGCAGAGATCTGTCCGAGAACGAGATCGCGGAGCTGCCAAGGTCGACCTTCGAACCCTTGTGGCGCTTGAGGATTCTACTGCTGAGGGACAACCGCCTGGCCTTTCTCTCCGAGGGGGCCTTTCTCGGCCTCCACCTCCTCAGGACACTGTGAGTCCCACCCGCCGAGTAGGACCTTGGGGAGTAGGAGTGGTGAGAGGAGCGAGTGTCCGATGGATCAGGTAGTGAAGTGATTGTGTGGAGTAGTGGAGTGAGTTGAATAGTGGAGTGGATTGAGCAGTGGATTGGGTTGTTATTATTATTATTATTACTTTTTGTATTATTATTACTATTATTATTATTATAAATGGAAAGGGGTTGTAGGTATATTGCTCGAGGGGTCTCAGGGAGAGACTACTTGTGTCTCCCTAGACCGCGCGCATCTCTATCATGCAGTATGACCCTCTCGCCCGCATGGTGGGGCAGGTAGGGCGATATCCTCCAGATTTCGGCTGCAGCTTTGTTTCCTGACAACCCACTGGGACGTCACCCTGTGCGTTTTCTATGATCAACAAGGGCACGTCCCTCATCAGAGACGACAGACAGAAGGAAAACTGAAAAGCTACAGGGCCTCTAAGGGGCCCGAGGAAAAAAGATAAATCGCGAATGACAAAGATCATTAAGAGCCACCATTCCCGCAGGGGAAACTCATGAGTACGAACATGAGTCATCAGGGGTAATTCCGGGAGAGGGTCTTCGATCCCCCCCAAGATGGCGATGAAAAAAAATGTTTCCTTTATTTCCAGGGATTTGACCGGGAACTCCATCACCTCGATCGAGCCCATGTCCTTCACCGGTCTCTCCGCACTCTCTACCCTGTGAGTAACTTTGTCCTATCCAGATCGCTTAAGTTTGTCCTATTCATCAAAATTTGTATTGGTTTGTCTTATTCATCAATGTTTTTTAGCTTTTGTCCTATTTAATAAGAGTTCTTCTACTTTTGTTCTATTCATCAACAGTTTTCCCTTTTTTGTCCTATTCATCAAAAGTTATTTTTAATTTTGTCCTATTCATCAACACTTTTCCTAATTTTGTCCTATTCATTCAAATTTTTTCTAATTTTATCCTATTCATCAAAAGTTTTTCAAATTTTCTCCTATTCATCAAAACTTGTCCTAATTTTGTCCTATTCATCAAATGTTCTTTTCTAATTTTGTCCTATTCATCCAAAATTTTCCTAATTTTGTCCTAATCATCAAAGGTTTTCTAATTTCATCCTATTCATCCAAACTTGTCCTAATTTTGTCCTAATTATCAAAGGTTTTTCTAATTTTCTCCTATTCATCAAAACTTGTCCTAATTTTGTCCTATTCCTCAAATGTTTTTTCTAATTTTGTCCTATTCTTCCAAACTTGTCCTAATTTTGTCTTAATTATCAAAGGTTTTTTCTAATTTTCTCCTATTCATCAAAACTTGTCCTAATTTTGTCCTATTCCTCAAATGTTTTTCTAATTTTGTCCTATTCATCCAAACTTGTCCTAATTTTGTCTTAATTATCAAAGGTTTTTCTAATTTTCTCCTATTCATCAAAACTTGTCCTAGTTTTGTCCTATTCATCAAATGTTTTTCTAATTTCGTCCTATTCAACCAAACTTGTCCTAATTTTGTTCTATTCATCAAAGGTTTTACTAATTTTGTCCTATTCATCAAAACTTTTCATAATTTTGTCCTATACATCAAAGGTTTTTCTAATTTTTCCTATTCATCAAAACTTGTCCTAATTTTGTCCTATTCCTCAAATGTTTTCCTAATTTTGTCCTATTGATCCAAACTTATCCTAATTGTGTCCTAATTATCAAAGGTGTTTCTAATTTTGACCGATTTATCAACACTTTCATAAATTTGTCCTATACATCAAAGGTTTTTCTAATTTTGTCCTATTCATCAAAACTTGTCCTAATTTTGTCCTATTGATCAAATGTTTTTCTAATTTCTTCCTATTCATCAAAGATTTTCCTAATTTGGTCCTAATTATCAAAGGTGTTTCTAATTTTGACACATTTATCCACACTTTTCATAATTTTGTCCTAATTATCAAAGGTTTTTCTAATTGTGTCCTATTCATCAATACTTTTCCTAATTTTGTCCTAATTATCAAAGGTCTTTCTAATTTTGTCCTATTCATCCAAACTTGTCCTAATTTTGTCCAAATTATAAAAGGTTTTTTCTAATTTTCTCCTATTCATCAAAACTTGTCCTAATTTTGTCCTATTCCTCAAATGTTTTTCTAATTTTGTCCTATTCATCGAACTTGTCCTAATTTTGTCTTAATTATCAAAGGTTCTTCTAATATTCTCCTATTCATCAAACCTTGTCCTAATTTTGTCCTATTCATCAAATGTTTTTCTAATTTTGTTCTATTCATCCAAACTTTTCCTAATTTTGTCCTATTAATCAAGTGTTTTTTTTCTAATTTTGTCCTATTCATCAAAACTTGTCCTAATTTTGTCCTATTCATCAATTTTTTTTCCTAATTTCGTCCTATTCATCTAAACTTGTCCTAATTTTGTCCTAATTATCGAAGGTTTTTCTAATTTTCTCCTAATGATCAAAACTTGTCCTAATTTTGTCCTATTCCTCAAATGTTTTTTCTAAATTTTTCCTATTGATCAAAACTTGTCCTAATTTTGTCCTATTCATCAAATGTTTTTCTAATTTCGTCCTATTCATCAAAACTTTTCCTAATTTTGTCCTAATTATCAAAGGTGTTTCTAATTTTGACCGATTTATCAAAACTTTTCCTAATTTTGTCATAATAAACAAAGGTTTTTCTAATTTTGTCCTATTCATCCATACTTTTCCTAATTTTGTCCTAATTATCAAAGGATTTCCTAATTTTGTCCTATTCATCCAAACTGTTCCTGAGTTTGTCCTAATTATCAAAGGTTTTTCTAATTTTATCCTATTTATCAAAACTTGTCCTAATTTTGTCCTATTCATCCAAACTTGTCCTAATTTTGTCTTAATTATCAAAGGTTTTTCTAATTTTCTCCTATTCATCAAAACTTGTCCTAAATTTGTCCTATTCATCAAATGTTTTTCTAATTTTGTCCTATTCATTAAAACTTGTCCTAATTTTGTCCTATTAATCAAATTTTTTTCTAATTTCGTCCTATTCATCCAAACCTGTCCTAATTTTTTCCTATTCATCAAATGTTTTTCTAATTTTGTCCTATTCATCAAAACTTGTCCTAATTTTGTCCTATTCTCTAAATGTTTTTTTCTAATTTCGTCCTATTCATCCAAACTTGTCCTAATTTTGTCGTAATTATCAAGCGTTTTTCTAATTTTTTCCTATTCATCAAAACTTGTCCTAATTTTGTCCTATTCCTCAAATGTTTTTCGAATTTGGTCCTATTCATCCAAACTTGTCCTAATTTTGTCCTAATTATCAAAGATGTTTCTAATTTTGATCGATTTATCAACACTTTTCCTAATTTTGTCCTATTCATCATTTTTTTCCTAATTTCATCCTATTCATCCAAACTTGTCGTAATTTTGTCCTAATTTTCAAAGGTTTTTCTAATTTTCTCCTACTGATCAAAACTTGTCCTAATTTTGCCCTATTCCTCAAATGTTTTTCTAATTTTCTCCTAATGATCAAAACTTGTCCTAATTTTGTCCTATTCCTCAAATGTTTTTTCTAAATTTTTCCTATTGATCAAAACTTGTCCTAATTTTGTCCTATTCATCAAATGTTTTTCTAATTTCGTCCTATTCATCAAAACTTTTCCTAATTTTGTCCTAATTATCAAAGGTGTTTCTAATTTTGACCGATTTATCAAAACTTTTCCTAATTTTGTCATAATAAACAAAGGTTTTTCTAATTTTGTCCTATTCATCCATACTTTTCCTAATTTTGTCCTAATTATCAAAGGACTTCCTAATTTTGTCCTATTCATCCAAACTGTTCCTAATTTTGTCCTAATTATCAAAGGTTTTTCTAATTTTATCCTATTTATCAAAACTTGTCCTAATTTTGTCCTATTCATCCAAACTTGTCCTAATTTTGTCTTAATTATCAAAGGTTTTTCTAATTTTCTCCTATTCATCAAAACTTGTCCTAAATTTGTCCTATTCATCAAATGTTTTTCTAATTTTGTCCTATTCATTAAAACTTGTCCTAATTTTGTCCTATTAATCAAATTTTTTTCTAATTTCGTCCTATTCATCCAAACCTGTCCTAATTCTTTCCTATTCATCAAATGTTTTTCTAATTTTGTCCTATTCATCAAAACTTGTCCTAATTTTGTCCTATTCTCTAAATGTTTTTTCTAATTTCGTCCTATTCATCCAAACTTGTCCTAATTTTGTCGTAATTATCAAGGGTTTTTCTAATTTTTTCCTATTCATCAAAACTTGTCCTAATTTTGTCCTATTCCTCAAATGTTTTTCGAATTTGGTCCTATTCATCCAAACTTGTCCTAATTTTGTCCTAATTATCAAAGATGTTTCTAATTTTGATCGATTTATCAACACTTTTCCTAATTTTGTCCTATTCATCATTTTTTTCCTAATTTCATCCTATTCATCCAAACTTGTCGTAATTTTGTCCTAATTTTCAAAGGTTTTTCTAATTTTCTCCTACTGATCAAAACTTGTCCTAATTTTGCCCTATTCCTCAAATGTTTTTCTAATTTTGTCCTATTCATCCAAACTTGTCCTAATTTTGTCCTATTCATCAAATGTTTTTACTAATTTCGTCCTATTCATCAAAACTTTTCCTACTTTTGTCCAAATTATTTAAAGGTGTTTCTTAATTTTCTCCTATTAACCAAAACTTGTCCTAATTTTGTCCTATTAATCAAATGTTTTTCTAATTTTGTCCTATTCATCCAAACTTGTCCGAATATGGCCTGATTATCAAAGGTCTTTCTAATTTTGTCCTATTCATCCAAACTTGTCCTAATTTTGTCCTAATTATAAAAGGTTTTTTTAATTTTCTCCTATTCATCAAAACTTGTCCTAATTTTGTCCTATTCCTCAAATGTTTTTCTAATTTTTTCCTATTGATCAAAACTTGTCCTAATTTTGTCCTATTAATAAATGTTTTTCTAATTTTGTCCTGTTCATCAAAACTTGTCCTAATTTTGTCCTATTCATCAAATGTTTTTCTAATTTGGTCCTATTCATCCAAACTTTTTCTAATTTCGTCTAAATTATCAAAGGTGTTTCTAATTTTGACCGATTTATCAAAACTTTTCCTAATTTTGTTCTAATTATCAAAGGTCTTTCTGATTTTGTCCTATTCATCCAAACTTGCCCCAATTTTGTCCTAATTATCAAAGGTTCTTCTAATATTCTCCTATTAATCAAAACTTGTCCTAATTTTGTCCTATTCATCAATTTTTTCCCTAATTTCGTCCTATTCATCCAAACTTTTTCTAATTTTGTCTTATTGATGAAATGTTTTTTCTAATTTTGTCTTATTCATCCAAACTTGTCCTAATTTTGTCCTATTCCTCAAATGTTTTTCTTATTTTGTCCTATTCATCCAAACTTGTCCTAATTTGGTCTTAATTATCAAAGGTTTTTCTAATTTTTTCCTATTGATCAAAACTTGTCCTAATTTTGTCCTATTAATCAAATGTTTTTCTAATTTTGTCCTGTTCATTAAAACTTGTCCTAATTTTATCCTATTTATCAAATGTTTTTCTAATTTTGTCCTATTCATCTAAACTTGTCCTAATTTTATCCTGATTATCAAAGGTGTTTCTAATTTTGACCGATTTATCAACACTTTTCCTAATTTGGTCCTAATTATCAAAGGTTTTTCTAATTTTTTCCTATTCATCAAAACTTGTCCTAATTTTGTCCTATTCCTCAAATGATTTTTGAATTTGGTCCTATTCATCCAAACTTGTCCTAATTTTGTCCTAATTATCAAAAATGTTTCTAATTTTGACCGATTTATCAAAACTTTTCCTAATTTTGTTTTAATTATCAAAGGTCTTTCTAATTTTGTCCTATTTATCCAAACTTGTCCGAATTTTGTCCTAATTATCAAAGGTCTTTCTAATTTTGTCCTATTCATCCAAACTTGTCCTAATTTTGTCCTAATTATAAAAGATTTTTCTAATTTTCCCCTATTCATCAAAACTTGTCCTAATTTTGTCCTATTCCTCAAATGTTTTTTTTAATTTTGTCCTATTCATCCAAACTTGTCCTAATTTTGTCTTAATTATCATAGGTTCTTCTAATATTCTCCTATTCATCAAAACTTGTCCTAATTTTGTCCTATTCCTCAAATGTTTTTTTAATTTTGTCCTATTCATCAAAACTTTTCCTAATTTTGTCGTAATTATCAAAGGTTCTTCTAATATTCTCCTATTCATCAAAACTTGTCCTAATTTTGTCTTAATTATCAATACTTCTCCTAATATTGTCCTATTCATCAACACTTTTCCTAATTTTGTCCTATTTTTATGTAAACTATTGATTTTTTTCGCAATAGTTTTCATAATTTTGCCATCAAATATTTTACTAATTTGGTCCATTTCATCAAAAGTTTTCCTAATTGTGACATTTTTATGTTCTCCTAATTTTTTCATATTCCTCAAGTTTTCCTAATTTTGTCCTCTTTCTCCCTCCTTTTCTTTCTTATTTATTTTCTTTCCTATTTAGCCACAGTTTTACTATTTTTCCATATTAACTACATTCCTATATTTGTCATGTATAGTGATTCACTGTTTTCTTAATTTGTCATTAATTTATTTATTTATCTAACATTCTTTCTCTCCACTATTTCTAAGTTTGCTCTGTTTTCCATTTGTATTCTCTCTCTCTCTCTCTCTCTCTCTCTCTCTCTCTCTCTCTCTATATATATATATATATATATATATATATATATATATATATATATATATATATATATATATATATATCTATATTGTATTCTATATATTTAGTATTATACTAACTTTGCTCATTTTTATTAATTTAAATTTACTCAATATACTATTTTTTTTACTAATTTTACTAATTTAGTAACTCTTTTTCAAATTTTTTTTCCATTAATTATTTTTAAGATTTCGATTTTTATAATTTATTCTTAAGTTTATTCTACAACTTGTTAACTTTTTTAATTTTACCCGATATAACCATTATTTTCCTAACTTTGTCCTCTTTATCTAGGATTGCTAGTGTTGCTGTTTGTCCTGTTTGTCCACAGTTTCCTCATTTTTCCTATTCATCGACGGTATTTCGAATTTTGTCCTCTCTATAGTGTTGATGCATTCCTTATATTATCATATCTCTCAACTGTCTCCTAAATTGTGTCTTATCCAATGTTTTCCTAATTTCACCCTTTATGTATCTCTCTACCTTTTTCGTAACTTTCTTCTATATCCTTCCTGCTTTCACAATTTTCTTTTACCGATCGTTTTCCTATTCTATTTTCCAAATTGCCGCTGTTTCCATTATTTTGTCTTATCTATCCAGTTTCCTATGTTTTTCTTATTTATCCACTGGTTTCCTATTTTGTTCCATATTTACACATTATTTTCCTAAACTTGCCCTATTGTTCTAATACTTTCCTTATCATGTCCTTTTTATCAACCGTTATCCTACTGCTACCCTATATTTTTTTTCCCTATATTTTATCCAATTTCTGCAATGTTTTCCCATTGTCTTCTTACAGTAAATCTAAATTCATAGTTTGCGGGAGATGTTAAAGATAGAAGGGAATCAACAAAGACGGATTATATCCCTTCCTTTATTATTATTATAGTCAGTCAGCTAATTAAATTAATCTATCTTGCGTGGTAGCTGTGACAAAGATTTAATCACACCATTCTTACATCCTACGATTTCACTGAGAAATGAGATGGTAAATAGATATCTATACCTTTCGCCTATTGACAGGAATGGTGTTATAAGTGCTGCACCACTGTCGTGGGTGATTCTGGGTACCACTTCTGGGTAGGAAGATACGGTTCTTGGTTCAGTTTGGTGGCTACCAGTTCAATTCTGCTGGGAGTGCCTTTTATGTGAGGCACTGAGTCCAAAGGGAAGAGTTCTCTTCTTCCTTGATTAGAGGATGGGGGCAGACGACCCGGGATTTCGTTAAGGGGAAAGAAATCTTCTACGTTGGATTCAGTATTTTTTATTCGACGGGAACTCGGAAATTTTCCAGATGTATCTCTCTTCTTTTAGATGTTCCAACTGAGTCAATAAGGATATCCACATCTTTAAACTCATGTGAGTTCATTCCTTGAAGAGTTTCTTAAATCTTCTCAATTGCTTGTTTAATGGTTTGGGGTTAAAAAAGGTGGGGTATCCTTCCAGTACTCTAGGTCATGATTTATCCAGTTTGAATATTTCGGTCGTTCCTCCTCAATCTTCATTTCTTTGGCCATAAGAACTCATTCTATTTGGAGCTGATCATTTGCTACCTTTACTTTCACCAGGAAGGTCATTGTCCTCTTTGTTTGGAGCTGATCATTTGCTACCTTTACTTTCACCAGGAAGGTCATTGTCCTCTTTGTTTGGAGCTGATTATTTGCTACCTTTACTTTCACCAGGAAGGTCATTGTCCTCTTTGTTTGGAGCTGATCATTTGCTACCTTTACTTTCACCAGGAAGGTCATTGTCCTCTTTGTTTGGAGCTGATCATTTGCTACCTTTACTTTCACCAGGAAGGTCATTGTCCTCTTTGTTTGGAGCTGATTATTTGCTACCTTTACTTTCACCAGGAAGGTCATTGTCCTCTTTGTTTGGAGCTGATCATTTGCTACCTTTACTTTCACCAGGAAGGTCATTGTCCTCTTTGTTTGGAGCTGACTATTTGATACCTTTACTTTCACCAGGAAGGTCATTGTCCTCTTTGTTTGGAGCTGATTATTTGCTACCTTTACTTTCACCAGGAAGGTCATTGTCCTCTTTGTTTGGAGCTGATTATTTGCTACCTTTACTTTCACCAGGAAGGTCATTGTCCTCTTTGTTTGGAGCTGATTATTTGCTACCTTTACTTTCACCAGGAAAGTCATTGTCCTCTTTGTTTGGAGCTGATCATTTGCTACCTTTACTTTCACCAGGAAGGTGATTGTCCTCTTTGTTTGGAGCTGATTATTTGCTACCTTTACTTTCACCAGGAAGGTCATTGTCCTCTTTGTTTGGAGCTGATCATTTGCTACCTTTACTTTCACCAGGAAGGTCATTGTCCTCTTTGTTTAGAGCTGATTATTTGCTACCTTTACTTTCACCAGGAAGGTCATTGTCCTCTTTGTTTGGAGCTGATTATTTGCTACCTTTACTTTCACCAGGAAGGTCATTGTCCTCTTTGTTTGGAGCTGATCATTTGCTACCTTTACTTTCACCAGGAAGGTCATTGTCCTCTTTGTTTGGAGCTGATCATTTGCTACCTTTACTTTCACCAGGAAGGTCATTGTCCTCTTTGTTTGGAGCTGATTATTTGCTACCTTTACTTTCACCAGGAAGGTCATTGTCCTCTTTGTTTGGAGCTGATTATTTGCTACCTTTACTTTCACCAGGAAGGTCATTGTCCTCTTTGTTTGGAGCTGATTATTTGCTACCTTTACTTTTACCAGGAAGGTCATTGTCCTCTTTGTTTGGAGCTGATCATTTGCTACCTTTACTTTCACCAGGAAGGTCATTGTCCTCTTTGTTTGGAGCTGATTATTTGCTACCTTTACTTTCACCAGGAAGGTCATTGTCCTCTTTGTTTGGAGCTGATCATTTGCTACCTTTACTTTCACCAGGAAGGTCATTGTCCTCTTTGTTTGGAGCTGATTATTTGCTACCTTTACTTTCACCAGGAAGGTCATTGTCCTCTTTGTTTGGAAAGGAACATTGGCTAACTTTACTTTCACCAGGAAGGTCATTGTCCTCTTTGTTTGGAGCTGATTATTTGCTACCTTTACTTTCACCAGGAAGGTCATTGTCCTCTTTGTTTGGAGCTGATCATTTGCTACCTTTACTTTCACCAGGAAGGTCATTGCCCTCTTTGTTTGGAGCTGATTATTTGCTACCTTTACTTTCACCAGGAAGGTCATTGTCCTCTTTGTTTAAAGCTGATTATTTGCTACCTTTACTTTCACCAGGAAGGTCATTGTCCTCTTTGTTTGGAGCTGATTATTTGCTACCTTTAATTTCACCAGGAAGGTCATTGTCCTCTTTGTTTGGAGCTGATTATTTGCTACCTTTACTTTCACCAGGAAGGTCATTGTACTCTTTGTTTGGAGCTGATTATTTGCTACCTTTACTTTCACCAGGAAGGTCATTGTCCTCTTTGTTTGGAGCTGATTATTTGCTACCTTTACTTTCACCAGGAAGGTCATTGTCCTCTTTGTTTGGAGCTGATCATTTGCTACCTTTACTTTCACCAGGAAGGTCATTGTCCTCTTTGTTTGGAGCTGATTATTTGCTACCTTTACTTTCACCAGGAAGGTCATTGTCCTCTTTGTTTGGAGCTGATTATTTGCTACCTTTACTTTCACCAGGAAGGTCATTGTCCTCTTTGTTTGGAGCTGATTATTTGCTACCTTTACTTTCACCAGGAAGGTCATTGTCCTCTTTGTTTGGAGCTGATTATTTGCTACCTTTACTTTCACCAGGAAGGTCATTTTCCTCTTTGTTTGGAGCTGATTATTTGCTACCTTTACTTTCACCAGGAAGGTCATTTTCCTCTTTGTTTGGAGCTGATCATTTGCTACCTTTACTTTCACCAGGAAGGTCATTGTCCTCTTTGTTTTGAGCTGATCATTTGCTACCTTTACTTTCACCAGGAAGGTCATTGTCCTCTTTGTTTGGAGCTGATTATTTGCTACCTTTACTTTCACCAGGAAGGTCATTGTCCTCTTTGTTTGGAGCTGATTATTTGCTACCTTTACTTTCACCAGGAAGGTCATTGTCCTCTTTGTTTGGAGCTGATCATTTGCTACCTTTACTTTCACCAGGAAGGTCATTGTCCTCTTTGTTTGGAGCTGATTATTTGCTACCTTTACTTTCACCAGGAAGGTCATTGTCCTCTTTGTTTGGAGCTGATCATTTGCTACCTTTACTTTCACCAGGAAGGTCATTGTCCTCTTTGTTTGGAGCTGATCATTTGCTACCTTTACTTTCACCAGGAAGGTCATTGTCCTCTTTGTTTGGAGCTGATTATTTGCTACCTTTACTTTCACCAGGAAGGTCATTGTCCTCTTTGTTTGGAGCTGATTATTTGCTACCTTTACTTTCACCAGGAAGGTCATTGTCCTCTTTGTTTGGAGCTGATCATTTGCTACCTTTACTTTCACCAGGAAGGTCATTGTCCTCTTTGTTTGGAGCTGATCATTTGCTACCTTTACTTTCACCAGGAAGGTCATTGTCCTCTTTGTTTGGAGCTGATTATTTGCTACCTTTACTTTCACCAGGAAGGTCATTGTCCTCTTTGTTTGGAGCTGATTATTTGCTACCTTTACTTTCACCAGGAAGGTCATTGTCCTCTTTGTTTGGAGCTGATCATTTGCTACCTTTACTTTCACCAGGAAGGTCATTGTCCTCTTTGTTTGGAGCTGATCATTTGCTACCTTTACTTTCACCAGGAAGGTCATTGTCCTCTTTGTTTGGAGCTGATTATTTGCTACCTTTACTTTCACCAGGAAGGTGATTGTCCTCTTTGTTTGGAGCTGATTATTTGCTACCTTTACTTTCACCAGGAAGGTCATTGTCCTCTTTGTTTGAAGCTGATTATTTGCTACCTTTACTTTCACCAGGAAGGTCATTGTCCTCTTTGTTTGGAGCTGATCATTTGCTACCTTTACTTTCACCAGGAAGGTCATTGTCCTCTTTGTTTGGAGCTGATTATTTGCTACCTTTACTTTCACCAGGAAGGTCATTGTCCTCTTTGTTTGGAGCTGATCATTTGCTACCTTTACTTTCACCAGGAAGGTCATTGTCCTCTTTGTTTGGAGCTGATCATTTGCTACCTTTACTTTCACCAGGAAGGTCATTGTCCTCTTTGTTTGGAGCTGATTATTTGCTACCTTTACTTTCACCAGGAAGGTCATTGTCCTCTTTGTTTGGAGCTGATCATTTGCTACCTTTACTTTCACCAGGAAGGTCATTGTCCTCTTTGTTGGGAGCTGATCATTTGCTACCTTTACTTTCACCAGGAAGGTCATTGTCTTCTTTGTTTGGAGCTGATTATTTGCTACCTTTACTTTCACCAGGAAGGTCATTGTCCTCTTTGTTTGGAGCTGATCATTTGCTACCTTTACTTTCACCAGGAAGGTCATTGTCCTCTTTGTTTGGAGCTGATCATTTGCTACCTTTACTTTCAACAGGAAGGTCATTGTCCTCTTTGTTTGGAGCTGATCATTTGCTACCTTTACTTTCACCAGGAAGGTCATTGTCCTCTTTGTTTGGAGCTGATCATTTGCTACCTTTACTTTCACCAGGAAGGTCATTGTCCTCTTTGTTTGGAGCTGATTATTTGCTACCTTTACTTTCACCAGGAAGGTCATTGTCCTCTTTGTTTGAAGCTGATTATTTGCTACCTTTACTTTCACCAGGAAGGTCATTGTCCTCTTTGTTTGAAGCTGATTATTTGCTACCTTTACTTTCACCAGGAAGGTCATTGTCCTCTTTGTTTGGAGCTGATTATTTGCTACCTTTACTTTCACCAGGAAGGTCATTGTCCTCTTTGTTTGGAGCTGATCATTTGCTACCTTTACTTTCACCAGGAAGGTCATTGTCCTCTTTGTTTGGAGCTGATTATTTGATACCTTTACTTTCACCAGGAAGGTCATTGTCCTCTTTGTTTGGAGCTGATTATTTGATACCTTTACTTTCACCAGGAAGGTCATTGTCCTCTTTGTTTGGAGCTGATTATTTGATACCTTTACTTTCACCAGGAAGGTCATTGTCCTCTTTGTTTGGAGCTGATCATTTGCTACCTTTACTTTCACCAGGAAGGTCATTGTCCTCTTTGTTTGGAGCTGATCATTTGCTACCTTTACTTTCACTAGGAAGGTCATTGTCCTCTTTGTTTGGAGCTGATTATTTGCTACCTTTACTTTCACCAGGAAGGTCATTGTCCTCTTTGTTTGGAGCTGATCATTTGCTACCTTTACTTTCACCAGGAAGGTCATTGTCCTCTTTGTTTGGAGCTGATCATTTGCTACCTTTACTTTCACCAGGAAGGTCATTGTCCTCTTTGTTTGGAGCTGATCATTTGCTACCTTTACTTTCACCAGGAAGGTCATTGTCCTCTTTGTTTGGAGCTGATCATTTGCTACCTTTACTTTCACCAGGAAGGTCATTGTCCTCTTTGTTTGGAGCTGATTATTTGCTACCTTTACTTTCACCAGGAAGGTGATTGTCCTCTTTGTTTGGAGCTGATTATTTGCTACCTTTACTTTCACCAGGAAGGTCATTGTCCTCTTTGTTTGAAGCTGATTATTTGCTACCTTTACTTTCACCAGGAAGGTCATTGTCCTCTTTGTTTGAAGCTGATTATTTGCTACCTTTACTTTCACCAGGAAGGTCATTGTCCTCTTTGTTTGGAGCTGATCATTTGCTACCTTTACTTTCACCAGGAAGGTCATTGTCCTCTTTGTTTGGAGCTGATTATTTGCTACCTTTACTTTCACCAGGAAGGTCATTGTCCTCTTTGTTTGGAGCTGATTATTTGCTACCTTTACTTTCACCAGGAAGGTCATTGTCCTCTTTGTTTGGAGCTGATTATTTGATACCTTTACTTTCACCAGGAAGGTCATTGTCCTCTTTGTTTGGAGCTGATCATTTGCTACCTTTACTTTCCCTAGGAAGGTCATTGTCCTCTTTGTTTGGAGCTGATCATTTGCTACCTTTACTTTCACTAGGAAGGTCATTGTCCTCTTTGTTTGGAGCTGATTATTTGCTACCTTTACTTTCACCAGGAAGGTCATTGTCCTCTTTGTTTGGAGCTGATCATTTGCTACCTTTACTTTCACCAGGAAGGTCATTGTCCTCTTTGTTTGGAGCTGATTATTTGATACCTTTACTTTCACCAGGAAGGTCATTGTCCTCTTTGTTTGGAGCTGATCATTTGCTACCTTTACTTTCACCAGGAAGGTCATTGTCCTCTTTGTTTGGAGCTGATCATTTGCTACCTTTACTTTCACCAGGAAGGTCATTGTCCTCTTTGTTTGGAGCTGATTATTTGCTACCTTTACTTTCACCAGGAAGGTGATTGTCCTCTTTGTTTGGAGCTGATTATTTGCTACCTTTACTTTCACCAGGAAGGTCATTGTCCTCTTTGTTTGGAGCTGATTATTTGCTACCTTTACTTTCACCAGGAAGGTCATTGTCCTCTTTGTTTGAAGCTGATTATTTGCTACCTTTACTTTCACCAGGAAGGTCAATGTCCTCTTTGTTTGGAGCTGATTATTTGATACCTTTACTTTCACCAGGAAGGTCATTGTCCTCTTTGTTTGGAGCTGATTATTTGATACCTTTACTTTCACCAGGAAGGTCATTGTCCTCTTTGTTTGGAGCTGATCATTTGCTACCTTTACTTTCACCAGGAAGGTCATTGTCCTCTTTGTTTGGAGCTGATCATTTGCTACCTTTACTTTCACCAGGAAGGTCATTGTCCTGTTTGTTTGGAGCTGATTATTTGCTACCTTTACTTTCACCAGGAAGGTCATTGTCCTCTTTGTTTGGAGCTGATTATTTGATACCTTTACTTTCACCAGGAAGGTCATTGTCCTCTTTGTTTGGAGCTGATTATTTGATACCTTTACTTTCACCAGGAAGGTCATTGTCCTCTTTGTTTGGAGCTGATCATTTGCTACCTTTACTTTCACCAGGAAGGTCATTGTCCTCTTTGTTTGGAGCTGATTATTTGCTACCTTTACTTTCACCAGGAAGGTCATTGTCCTCTTTGTTTGGAGCTGATCATTTGCTACCTTTACTTTCACCAGGAAGGTCATTGTCCTCTTTGTTTGGAGCTGATTATTTGCTACCTTTACTTTCACCAGGAAGGTCATTGTCCTCTTTGTTTGGAGCTGATTATTTGCTACCTTTACTTTCACCAGGAAGGTCATTGTCCTCTTTGTTTGGAGCTGATCATTTGCTACCTTTACTTTCACCAGGAAGGTCATTGTCCTCTTTGTTTGGAGCTGATCATTTGCTACCTTTACTTTCACCAGGAAGGTCATTGTCCTCTTTGTTTGGAGCTGATCATTTGCTACCTTTACTTTCACCAGGAAGGTCATTGTCCTCTTTGTTTGGAGCTGATTATTTGCTACCTTTACTTTCACCAGGAAGGTCATTGTCCTCTTTGTTTGGAGCTGATCATTTGCTACCTTTACTTTCACCAGGAAGGTCATTGTCCTCTTTGTTTGGAGCTGATTATTTGCTACCTTTACTTTCACCAGGAAGGTCATTGTCCTCTTTGTTTGGAGCTGATCATTTGCTACCTTTACTTTCACCAGGAAGGTCATTGTCCTCTTTGTTTGGAGCTGATTATTTGCTACCTTTACTTTCACCAGGAAGGTCATTGTCCTCTTTGTTTGGAGCTGATTATTTGCTACCTTTACCTTCACCAGGAAGGTCATTGTCCTCTTTGTTTGGAGCTGATTATTTGCTACCTTTACTTTCACCAGGAAGGTCATTGTCCTCTTTGTTTGGAACTGTAGCCACTAAAGGCCGCGTGGCTTTACACGGGCACATCGATCTACAGCAGAAACTTCCTTCCTTTCATCCTTCTCCATATTTATTTTCTGATTGTGATACAGGAAACTAATCACTTGGCAGCTCCCAAGTCTCCAAGTTAAGGAAATTACTCCCCTTTAAGTAAATATGCAACCAAGAACTGATCCAGCTTTGAATGGTTCATGTGGAAAACGACCATCGACTTCACGAGATAAGAATTTACAAAGAACTAGAAAAATCTTCTCTTCGAATAACAATTCGCTAGAGAAGAACTAGAAACTTTTCTCTTCGAATAACACTTCGCTAGAGAAGAATTAGAAAAATCTTCTCTTCGAATAACACTTCGCTAGAGAAGAACTAGAAAATCTTCTCTTCGAATAACACTTCGCTAGAGAAGAATTAGAAAAATCTTCTCTTCAAATAACATTTCGCTAGAGAAGACATCGCATTTTTTCCTACGAGTCTCTGTTCGCATCAGAAGAATTTCTATAATGATACTCGTACCGAAGGAGTTAACTACCGAAGTTCAGTATTCCTTAGAGACTTCTTTTCTTCTTCAAGGCTGCAGTTACCATCTGAGCTGCATCCACGCTTAAATACCTTCAACTCTCATGCACCGAACGCCTTCTTTGGATTATTCTCTCAAGATTCGCAGAAACACAAACGAACTGATATTTGCGTGAATATTACCGTTAACCAACAAATGCCCTTTAATCATTTTGAGCGACAAAACGACGTATTGTCAGCTTACGGCCACACGTTAACATAATACATTAACATAATACATTAACATAATACATTAACATAATATATTAACATAATACACTAACATAATACATTAACATAATACATTGACATAATACATTCACAGAATACATAATACCATAGGTGGGCGCGATAACGAAAAAATCTATCACGATAACCGATAAATCGATAACGATGACCTTATCGGCGATAACTGATAGTCGATAACTGGCGAAAAATTTATCGTTCGATAAGGTGATAACCGATAAATCGATAAATCCAAAATTATAATACAATATTGATTATTGCCTATATATATAGCGTTATTTTATAATACAATAGTAAGAATATTTCAATATTGTTTCTTAGTTTCTTACCTGGTGAGGCTCTCCTTCATCTCTTAATAGGTTTTGAGGATCCTCCTTCCAGCTCGGACCTACCTATTTCTGCCTCCAAGGCATGCGCGGCTCGCCCTTGTGCTAAACTGGAAACAAAAACTGAAATTATCGATTATCGCTAGTTTAGAACCAAAAGTATCGGTGATACCGATGAATCGATAACGCGGGGGGAAAAATATCGGATAACCGATAACCCTATATCATCATCGCGATAATGCCCACCTATGCGTAATACATTAACATAATCCATTAACATAATACACTAACAATACATTAACATAATACATTAACATAATACTTTAGACTGTTCTTTTAAACGAGTTTTTAGTCACGTGCACGCGATTCTATAAGTCACTCTGTCGGTTCATAGGTCGGTCGGTTGGTGGAATGGTAACTACTTTACCATGGCGTGCAGTGACTTTTGAAGACGAGTAAGCAATTCAAGTTTTACCAAAATAAATTTTAATTGAAGTAAATTTGTTGTTCATTAAAAATACCTATAAAATTGTAAGCTATTCACTTTATTTGAATGTTATTTTTTTTTTTAAATGTTAAAATAGCTTCTGTAAGTATGTACATCCAGCTAGCCAAGATGTTCTATCATATTGGCCTACATTTTATTTGCGAGTGCAACATTGTTTTGGATGACAGGTATAGTGTTGGCGTAGGCCCTACCTCTTTTAATAATAGTTTCTCTTTCAATATAAGTCATCGCACTGAATTTCGTTTTTAATAATGCTTTAATAATGCAATCGCATTTTCTCTCAACTTCATTTGCATCCATTTTGTCTAAAAAGGGGGGTATCACTTAAAAAATATAAAAAATACACTACACTTATCTAAGCATTGTCTCAGGGCTACTGATCTCAAAGATACGAGGGGTGACTCCGGTAAGGCTGCCAAAATCCAGGAAAAATCAAAAAAATTCTTAAGACACAAGAACGTAACCATACAGAGTTTAGGTTATGTAGCTGCTTTCAATCTCAGAACCAATATTCAAATATAACCTAAAAATTGTTTAAGCTTCAGAGCGAATAATAGTTACGTCAATGTGTCTTAGACATTTTGTTGCCTTTTCCTAGAGTCTGGCAACTCGGCAGGGTTGCCAGATGTAAGCTGATGACTGCAGATCCAAATTTGCTTCCTTTTCCGTAGACAAAGAGATTCATTTTTTCTTAATTCTAATACGACGTTGAAATATCTAGATAAAATTAATAAAACTCTAAAGACTGTATATTATTGCTAAGAAAAGGAAAACATCTTTTAAAGTATTTATTCCAAAGCACCAAAAAACAGAACTATTATTGAAATTAAGAGAAAAAAAAGATTAGAAATCTCGAATCTCGACGAAAAGGATGCATTTCTTTATCAGGGTCTAACGCCAGTTCGATTGAAAGTCACCAGTACCGTTTGTCGTATACAAGTATAGGCAAGCAATAATGTGAGAATAAAATTGATTCTTCTGTCATATTAATTATTGGGGTGTAATTTCTTTTTCTTTTCTTCTTAAATAGGGGAAACATTGCTTCCCTTGCTTCCATTGACTGCACGCCACTGCATTTTACTTTTCAATGATTTTTTTTAGCATTAACATCGTAACTATTCGGTCAAGTCTAACGAAATTTGGAACCCTTATGTTGTTTTACATTCTCTTTTAATGATATAATTGGCAAGGTCCTCCCAAGGTTAGTCCTGGAATTATTTAGCAATAACATCGTAACTATTTGGTCAAGTCTAACGAAATTTGAAACCCTTATGTTGTTTTACATTCTCTTTTAATGATATAATTGGCAAGGTCCTCCCAAGGTTAGTCCTGGAATTATTTAGCAATAACATCGTAACTATTCGGTCAAGTCTAACGAAATTTGAAACCCCTGTGTTGTTTTACATTTTGTTTTAATGATATAATTGGCAAGGTCCTCCCAAAGTTAGTCCTGGAATTATTTGGCAATAACATCGTAACTATTCGGCCGCTTCTAATGAAATTTGAAACCTTCATGTTGTTTTACATTCTCTTTCGAATGATATAATTGCGAAGGTCCTCACAAGGTTAGTCCGGTAATTTTGAAAGTTTTAAGGGCTGTAAGTTCATAGGTCAGCATAAGAAAGAGCAAGCGACTTTGGTCTGTTAACTTTGTTACTATTATTAATTTATATTTTCTCAAAGGGAAATTTGTCATTTTGGTTTCTGACCAAATCTCAACACAACCATATCACTACAATTTTAAAAACACCCCTCCTTCTTGCCTTTCAGAGATCTCAGCAGCCAGAGCCTGAAGTACATTTCCCCACTAGCCTTCGTTGGACTTCGGAACTTGACTACGCTGTAAGGAAGCGTTGATAAAAGTTAAATGAGGTCAAATGTAATGCTATAGAATTAGAATAATGTGTTAAATTAGTTAAAGCCTCGACTTATTTATTTACTTCAAATTACATACCGACATTTAAATAGACTTTTTATGTTCAATTCTTCAACTCTATCAATTTCCTTCGATGAGATGTGGTCCGTATGCTGCATCAACGCTGATTTATCCCCTCCGATTTCTACCACCTTCATATCCTATTAATCATTACTGAACTCTTGTTCATCTAGTTGGATAGTCGTATTACAAGAAGGCTTGAGAATAGATTCTTGGGATCTCTTTTAGCCATTTTTAGAGGAACAAAACTATAGATTTCCATTCTATTAATGACCGACTTCGTAAGATTAAATGGAAAGGTGGTCAGGATGAACAAAGGTATTGGCGCGGAACTAAAAAGACAAGAAAACGGAAAAAAAACTACTGAAAAAAAAGAAACCCTGGAATCGTGCGGTCATTATATCATTCTTAAACACACCTACTTTAAATCCATGACAGCGGGCGAAGGACCATAAAATATTGTTTACCTGAACTTATAAAGACGAGAGACAGTAAAAAATACTATTTACTTTTTCCAAGTTAAATAATTTGCATTGTATTTATGGTTTTATTATACAAAACTCCTAAATATGATTACATAAACTAGATTAATTGATTAACCGAATGAGATTAGAGATCGTTTCCTGATAAATGACAACATATAAAATTTCTTCTACTCATAAAATGCTCCATGATACGAATCTCTAATATTTAGCCTCTAAATTCGCCTGCAGGGAGCACAAGCATCGATCGCTCAATTGAAGTCATTTCTATATTACTCTTCATCGCTCGAAAGCCTTCCGTTTTAGCTTTCACATTAAAATGGCATTAATTGTGGCATAAAAGCATTTCATTCTACCAAATGGCGTTAATTGTGGCATAAAAACATTTCATTCTACCAAATGGCGTTAATTGTGGCATAAAAGCATTTCATTCTACCAAATGGCGTTAATTGTGGCATAAAAGCATTTCATTCTACCAAATGGCGTTAATTGTGGCATAAAAGCATTTCATTCTACCAAATGGCGTTAATTGTGGCATAAAAGCATTTCATTCTACCAAATAGTGTTAATTGTGGGTATGAACCCTTTACATATTATCACTTTACCCTAATCTCGCCAACTACTTTACAAACTTATTCCAAAATACTACTATTAATAATAATAAAATAAAAATAATAGAATATTAATCAGATTTCTGAGTTTCTTGCAGCCTGGGATGGTCTACCTTTTGGGGACCCCTACTACAATAGGCTCCGACAAGATCTTTACAATTTTTTTAACTAAGTCTCTTTTTCCACCTCATGGGCCGGCTCTACAGAACCCTGGCGCACAACCTCCTTGTGGAACTCCAAGAACTGGTGTTTGTGGGACTCGGTCAACTTCAACACTTGTAAGTCAATAGCTGATAAATTTTAGGGTGTGAGGGATTTTAGCACTCGTTAAGAGGGGGATTTAGGTAATTGATAGAATTCTAGAACAGGTAGGGTTTGTGTAATTTTTAATTTGTGGCATTACTGAGGATGTGGTGTTTGTGGTACTCTCGAATAGGTGAGATATCTGACACTCTTGAATATGTGAGATTTGTGGTACTTTTGAAGATGTAGCATTGTGTAATTTTCGACACTCTTGAAGAGGTGATAGTTGTGGCACACTTAAAGATGTAGCATTTGTGGTACCCTTGAGTAGGTAAGATTTGTGGGACTATTTAAGAGGTGATATTTGTGGTACTTGAAGATGTGATATTTATAACATTTGAAAAGGTGAGATTAGGGTAATTTGTAGCACTCATAAAGATGTAGAATTTATGGGAGTCTTAAACAGGTGAGATTTGTGGCATGCGTGAATAAGTGAGATTTTTGGCACTCCTGACGAGGTGAGATTTGTGTAATCTGTGGCACTCTTGAAGATGTTTGATTTGTGGCACTTTTTAAGATATGATATTTTGACACACTTGAATAGGTTACAATTTTAATTTGTAACACTTGAAGAGCGGAATTTGTAGCCCTTTTGAACAGGTGAGATTTGTGTAGTTTGAGAGACTCTTGAAGGATGGATGAGGTGTAATTAATGTGTCTCAAGGTGGAGTGTAGTTTGTGGGGCTCTTATATAGATGGTCTTTATGTTGTTATGGGACTTTTGAATCGGTATATGTAGTGTAGTGAGAGTGCTTATCCAACCATGGGTAGTGTGTACTGATCGAACTCTTGCAGGGGTGTGGGGGAGGAGGTTTATTTGGCGAGACTCTTAAAAGGGTGGATGATAAATAGTTGATAGAACCATTAAAATGGAGAGGGCGGGGGGGTTGTAGTTTGTGGGTCACTCGATTCGGTGGATGGAGTGAATGTGATAAAGGTGAGTAAAACCGCAACAGATAATAACTTTATTCCTGGATTGAAAGATTCTCCTTCACCAATCCTGACTTAACTTGGAAACAGTGAAATGTTTGCCTGCAACTGCTACACATCAACGTCCAGCTCTGTCTGATTAGAGGGGAAAAAAGCATCTGCTATAACCTCTCAGATTTTAGCAAAAAAAGATGTACGAGTGGATAAAAATGGTATGAAGGTAGTATAGGAATCTGTTGAGATTTTACTGAGCTGTCATGCAACTCTCCTTCTACAGATCCCTCGAGAACAACTTGTTGGAGGAAATGAACCCCGGAACCTTATCCACAATGGCCAAACTCAAGTACCTGTGAGTACTCTTTTTTTCGTCCCCCTTATAAGTGTAAGAAAATGCTGAAATATTATTATTACTATTGTAATTTCCCATTAACAGCCATGATATTTCCCCTTGATTTGTTTAGATTGCAATACATCCCCTCTAGAATATACTTAGAACTTAAATGTAATAAGGAACTTCTGATGTTTGAAGAGAATTGGTGGACATTTCAACACTAATTGCATGTTATATGAATTCGCAAATGAATTATTGCTCAGATAAAAGAGGGTGGAGCCTCCAACTTCAAACAGCGTGGGACACGCCCACAGGCCGACGTAAGGCAATGAATCAAGGCAAGGTCGTTGAGGCTTTAGTCGCCTTTTCCTTATTTTATTTTAAGTCAGCCTGAAGAGAACTATGACAGTTATATAGGTTACAAATGTCCAAAGGCTTCAAAGAAGGCTGAAAATGTCCCACAAAGAAGGCTGAAAAGTGTCCAACAAAGAAAGCTGCAAATAAGATTGCAAATGTCAACAAAAAAGGCTTTAAAGAAGGC
The DNA here is from genome assembly GCA_963969495.1 of Ceratothoa steindachneri. NCBI lineage: Eukaryota > Metazoa > Arthropoda > Malacostraca > Isopoda > Cymothoidae > Ceratothoa > Ceratothoa steindachneri. The sequence goes on along the minus strand of OZ018317.1, from coordinate 251,704,111 downwards.
TGAAAATGTCCCCCAAGTAAAAAAAAACATAAGATAAATATTCCTATTTGAAAATTATGGCTAAAATAACAATTAAATCACGACCAGATCAATTGGAACCTCTTGACCAGCACTTTCTTTCATTTAGAAGCTTTCTTGAGAATGTAAAGAACAAAATGGTATCAAATTTCTCATGTCTGATTGCAGTGTGGTATTATATTTGTAATTAGCATGAAAATGAAATGAAATCCAACGATAAAATCTGCAGCAGAAATGAAGAGAGGTCTATATCGATCCTGTGATTCAGTGTCACAATAAAACTTCCAAAATATTGATGATTCCATTTACCTTCCAACCCGAAATTACGCCATGAATTCTATCTTTGTTCGTGTTCCAATTGCAACAGGAAATGTGCTCAAATGGTGTTCTACTTCTTTTTTTTTAATTGGTAATACAGCGAACTAATTCCTATCTATATATATTATATCAAAGTCGTGGCCGTTTAGCCTCTTGCAACAGGAATTGAAATTTGGTGTTTAGTTCTTTGTTAATTTGCCTCTTTTAACTTGTGAAAAGACCTCTCGTACACCTGTGTAATTTTGAAGCGTTTTGTATCCAACAGAGGTGGAGCCGAAACGAAGGAGGAGCCTTACCTTTAAGAAAACTAAAAGAAGTGTCGACAGACGACAAAAGATAAATCTCTCTCAGTACTTTGAAAAAAGGGTGTGGATAGAAATCTAATCGGCTCAGGTGAAATCGCAAATTTGTTACAATTTAAGGCTCTTTGAATCTTCCACGAGCATAGTGAAAGAGGAGAGTTTAAATTGCTTTCGAGGCGATGTTGTTTGTTATATGTTTTCCTTTCGCCTTACCTTCTTTACAAGGAGCTTCTTGAGGTGATTATCGGAAACTGGAGAACGATTCTATTCTCTGCTGAGACATGTTCTGAAAGGGAATTGAGTATGTTGATGAAAAGAGAGTGAGTTTAAAGTTGAGCGAGGTTTTAGGAAGACGGAATTATAGACATGATAGATAAACAGAGTCAGAAAGTTGGGTGTTTTTTTTTTAAAGTTCCCGGTTGTTCATAAAGTCTTGCAGTATTTAAAATTCACTGCACATTATGATAGAATTATTTACTAAAAAAATATATAAATTTTTACTCCTCAAATTTTATTTTTAGTGTGTTTTTGATTATCGCATTTAAATATGACCGTAATCGATATTGATAATTTTTTAAGCCGATTCTCGAACTCTGCATGTATTCCATAAATGATGCATTGATATTGCTTGCATTGTTTCGCTATTATGACATTGAGAGTTGAATCAAAGAAAGACGTTTTGTTGAGTAAACAATTGTTTTGACCTGACACCACGGGAAAACAATCTAGTGGGGATAGATCAGGTGAACGACCTGTCCAGGCAATTGGTCCATTTGTTTGTAATGGTAATATTTAAAAACTGGTGCTCCGTGTGGTGCTCAGCTCGAGTGTTAGCTCTTTGATGAACAAGTTCTTGGGCCGAAAATCATCGCAGTTTCTTCTACAAATAGTGATAATTTTTACGTTTTCTTTGTCATTTTTTGGTTATTCTTTCTGCTACAGCGATTTCTGACCTTGTCTTTGTGGGGATACAAAATCACCTGCCATTTGAGTATCAGGATGAGGCTTGCAGTCAAATGAGTACAGGAGTAGGAATATTCCAAGGCAAAATAATTGCCAGCATGTAAAATGGAGTGAGATAGTCAAGAAGATTATCGCTAGTGACACAAAAAAATTCCCAAACCCCTTTTAGTCGCGGTCGTCTCTATATCTCACTATGTCGGTCGGTCCATTGGTCCTTGTTTTATTTTATTTTAGGGGGTAATAACATTGTACTTATTTAGCGTATTCTAACGAAATTTGAAACCCTTATGTTGTTTTATATTCTCTTTCGAATGATATAATTGTCAATGTCCTTCTAAGGTTAGTCGTGGAATTATTGAAAATTAGGAAGGTTGTAAGGTCATATATCAGAATAAGTGAGAGCACGCGACTTTCGTAAGCAGATCTTATTTACCTTAACTTAACCTAATGATGATAAACAATTTCGAATACTTCACCACATGCATTAATTTATCACATACCTTTTTTTCCTACATTTCACTTTGGGCGTTCAGAAATCGAGGCGAGGTTGATTATTTTTCATTGAGTGATAGTGTGATTTTCTTCATTATTTTGTGTTTAGCCACCTTCGAGGAAAGGAATAAGTCTGTTTACACAGTTCTTTCATGGGTCTCGAAAGTGATTCAATAAAATTTGATGATAAATTGTTGATGGTCACCATTGATTGTGAAAAAAAAATGCACGAAGGTGTAGATCTATGGTTAATTCGGAGGATTTGTCAGAACCCTTTCTTTGAAGTATCGTACATACAAATTTCCACCTGTATAGTGAAGTAGTGAACGTATGGCTACATAAGAAGTTGTACAGTTTATCATCTGGGTTTCGGAATGAGGTTTTTTTTTGGTTGTACAAATACTCAGAGTTTTTAGTTTAGTGCGAGTCTCGTCGCGGGCGACTCTACATCTCACTCTGTCGATTGGTCGGAAGTTCCCCAACCCTTGTGTTGTTTTACATTTTCTTATGAATGATATAATTGTCAAAGACCTCTCAAGTTAGTCCGAGAATTACTTTGGTTGGCAATAACATCATAACTATTCAGCCCATTTTAATTAAATTTCAAACTCTCATGTTGTTTTACATTCTCTTTCGAGTGGTATAATTGACAAAGTCCTCCCAAGTTAGCCCTGAAATTAGTTTATTTTGGCAATAACATCATAACTATTGGGCCGATTTTAACGAAATTTGAAACTCTTATGTCGTTTTCTCATTCTCTTTCGAATCATATAATTTGCAACGTCATCCCAAGGTTAGTCCGATAATTACTTTGTTTTGGCAATAACATCATTACTATTTGGCCGATTCTAACGAAATTTGAGACCCTTATGTTGTTTTCTCATTCTCTTTCGAATGATATAGTTGCCAAGATCTTCCGAAGGTTAGCCGAGGGATTATTGAAAGTTTTGAAGGTTGCAAGGTCATAAATTAGAATAAGTGAGAGCACGTGACATTTTGGTCAGTAGACCTTGTTTTATTTTGTGAGGGCTATGGGGCGGGATGGTATTTATGCATTACATTTTTTGTATACTCACATTAAACATATTTGATTTGTATCCTTGACTGGGACGTTGGTGACTTTTTTCTACGTCCAGTGTGTCGGTTGCATTGACTTGCTGGAAACCATTTAGTAATAGATGCCGGCATTATTCCATCAGGGCATTATGGTATGAAAGTAACAATTAATAATTTATAGGTTTAGTTTCAGATAGATAATTACAAAAATAAAAACATTTAAAACCTATGTAACTTCTCGATATTACGATTCCACTTTATATGAGACTAACTAGCACCACGCTACTTAAGGATCATCTCGAAACGTTTCATAGGAATGTGAACTGTGGCACAGTCAGTTTATCGGTAGCTTGAGAAGCGCAGATCGCTTGTCAGCGTGGGTTCGAATCCTGGGCAGTTTGTATTCAAATTATATTTACGGGGATGGAGTGTAAATTTTATTCATGAGACCAGTTTCGGTAGGCAACTTATTGTACTATCTTCAATCATTTAGTAAGAAGGAAACCACCGCAGTTACGTGCAAAATATTCTTGCCATTGAAGTATGGACAGGACTCGACCAAGAAGAGCATTGAACAAATATATCCATAAGATTCAACTATGGCCAAAAGCCCAGCACTTGATGGCCTTACAAAAGGCATAAATTGGTCATTTTCTTAATTGGGATAAACGCTATGGATTTTCTTTTATTAAAATGTATAAAATTTTAATTTTTTATTAAATATATCTAATATATTGCCTAACATGAAGCCTATTACAAGACTTGAAGCATATTGTTGAAATGCTGCTTCGTGGCCTCATCTCACACAGCTCTGTTCGTATAATCAAGGCTTCTCGAACCCTACCAACGTAAAATAGAGGAATATTAGGATTTAGATGGGATTAGCTACAGCCGATCTCTTATTTCCGGTAACTTTAATTTGGTAGAACGAGTTTGAATGAGGATGGAAGGATTTATGAAGGATTTAAGAAGGATTTTCGAAACCGTTTTTATTGGAGAGTCTGCTCAACGAAGATACACCTGCTCCGTGTGGTTTTTCGCAGGAATCGGCAAAAGGAGGTTAGGTGTAGATTAGAAAGTCATGCTGCGGGTAACATCTGAAGGATGCGAAGTCTCCGAGGTCCAACGAACGCAGTTTAGTAACCCCTCGGACCTCATGCCGTAGGAAGCATTGGGGCTATATATCTTTCACACAATTTCTTCATACTTCACCACCTTCTGCAGCAGCGCTCTCGTTGGTTTTCGCTTTAAATGTAATTTTATAATTTTTCTTTTAGGAAATTAGCCTTACAAATTAATTGGAAGAAGGGGGGAAAGGGGGGGGGGCGAAAATCGAGATTGCAACTGAGATTTTTTTTCCCATTTTTTACAAAAGATCAAAATGATCTTAATCATCTATGTAGATCTTGGCTAAATTTGATATGTAGAACGAAACGCGATGCAAAAAAGCCTGTAGTTGTGCGATTTATTTTTAATTTTATTTAGGGACAAAAAAGGCTGAAAATTTCCTACAAGCAAGGCTTCAAAGAAGGTTGCAAATGTCCTACAAAGAGGGCTTCAAAGTGCCACACAAAGAAGGTTTAAAATGTCCGACGAAGAAGGCTGAAAAGTGTCCCTCAAAGAAGGCTGAAAATTTCCTAAATGGAGGCTTCAAAGAAGGCTAAAATGTCCCACAAAGAAGGTTGAAAAGTGTTCCACAAAAAGGCCGCAAAGAAGGTTGTAAATGTCCGCAAAGAAGGCTTCAAAGAAGGCTGCAAAGTTTCCCACAAAGAAGGCTTAAAGAAGCTTGCAAATGTCCCACAAAGAAGGCTTCATAGAAGGCTTCAGAGAAGGCTAAAATGTCATACAAAGAAAGCTGAAAAGTGTCCCACAAAAAAGGTTGCCAATGTCCACAAAGAAGGCTTCAAAGAAGGCTGAAAAGTGTGCCACAAAGAAGGCTGCAAAGAAGGTTTCAAATGTCCACAAAGAAGGTTTCAAATGTCCTACATGAAGGCTTCAAGGAAGGCTAAAATGTCCCACAAAGAAGGCTACACAGATGGCTGAGATTGTTAATCACCATCATTCGGGTGCCTCTTTATTTACGAGTGCGGCAGACAACTTTCCCTGGGATTCGACCCCCGGGTATTGACAGCGAATGGCAGCTACCGTAAAGGCCACCCGAATCCCTTCTCCATCCGATGACTTACCACGCCCCATGTGGCTTAACATAGCCTGTGTACGCAAGCGCTGTTTCCACTCGGCTACACCGCAATCTGCCCGATATGTGAGACCGCAGATTACCACATAGAGACTACATCGTTTTAGTAACACGAAACATAAAAACTTGAATATATGAGCAGTAACATGAAATATATGAGCAGTATTAAAGGACTTGTGTCAGATAGCAATAAGAAGGTCAACAGACCTAGGTCGCGTGCTATCAATTATTCAGATTTATAACTCTATGACCTTACGACCTTCAAAACTTCCATTAATTCCCGAACTAACCTTGGGAGGACCTTAGAATTATATCATTCGAAAGAGAATATGAAACAACATAAGGGTTTCAAATTTCGTTAGAATCGACCTAATAGTTACGATGTGATTTCCAAATCATTACAGAACTAACCTTGGGAAGACCTTGGCAATTATATCATTCGAAAGTGGATGCGAAACAACATAAGGGTTTCAAATTTCGTTAGAATTGGCCGAATAGTTACGTTATTATTGCAAAAAAAACGCATCGAAAAGTATAATGGTTTCCATCCCACCGATGACCTAGGGACCAGCATAGTAATTATAGAATCGCGTGCACGCGACTAAAAACGAGATGGGTGCTTGCTTTAGACGTCTACTACACTCCTTTTGTCCTCCAGAGATTGGAGATCTAAGGTGGAATGGGGAAGAAAATTCCCGGAAGAAGAAAGAACTGAATATGGAAACAGACTATTATAAATGGCAATGCTTTTGTTTATTACTTTTAATATTAATTAAGAACAAAAGATGACTATAAATGAAGCATAGTTGGAACTCAATGAGAGTTTCATAGGAAATTTCCATTTATTAAATATCGGTATTATTCATTTCAACCAAAATAACAATCATGGAGTCTTCACCAGCAAGAGGAGGATAGATCAAAGAGAGAGACAAAGTTATTAAAAAACAGCTCAGAAATAAGAGTTCAAAGCAAACGAAATATCTTCCAAATTCTTAGCCACAAGTTTACCCAACTCAATGAACGGGCGGAAGTGTTTAAAAGAAACTTGCAACGAAAACGTAACTAAAACGATTTTAAATATTAGTACACATTAAAATAAGGTAGAATTAGTTAGCTTGCTATAGGATTTATAAATGAAAAGGCAAAAATGATAATATTACCAAAGAAATAGAACACATTACTCAAGAAGATTATTTAGAAACGACTAAGAGAAAATAACATACTGTCGTGGTATAGGAAGGACCGAGTGATGGATGGAGTTCGTACGTATGGGTTGTTTACGCACGCCAAAACTCCTAGATTACGTTTTATCTCTAAGAGTATTATATATTTAATTATTATTGATTATTATTATCTGATTATTACTTCCTTAATCTTTGAGGGTTCCTAGTGCCTTGCTTAGCGTTTCGATTGGATAAAAATTTGTTACAAAAACTAAAACTGTAATTAAAACAAAAAAAAAACATGAACCAACGAAATTTGACACACTAAATACACAGAAATGACCAATAAATTTAAGTGAGGATTTCTAAAATGACATACTTGAAATTATAGTGATGGTTGACCCACAGCTCACTTTATTATACAAAAAATGCAAACGGACTTTTCAGAAACGGATACCGGGGTTTAAATACTTTTATAACTTCCTACTAGAATCGGGTTTGAGTCTGACCTTGAACTCAATATCGTTACGTCACCTCAGGAATGTTGTTGTCTGGATGACGCGTGCCGCTTGTCCAGATGTTTTCGTCCGGGAGAAATAGCTTTAAAGCCACGGAAGCCTTTGGCGCGTGTGACAGCTGGAGAGACTCACGCCTTGGGTAGGAAATGAACTCACCACGGGGCAGTAAAAGAATGTTTCTTTCTTCTCTTCGGATTACTCTGGGGAATAATTCGCACTGGCTAGCGATGAGCCAATGCGGGAATCCTTTGACTCAGGGGAGTGCTGGAGGGAGTTCACTCAGGGGTCTTCCTCAAGGGCGAGGACTATCTCTGTACTTCGGGATGCACCGAGATAGAGGGGTATCTTTGACGAGAGTAAGTTGAACTTGCTTTTTAAATCAAGTTAACTTAAAGTTCGGTGTGACCACCAGGAACTGGCTCGAAGATGAGCTTCTTCTTAGTTCCGGTATTCCTCAAGGGCGAGGACTATCTCGGTGCTTTGGAGAGCCGCCAAGATAGGAGGGGTTTCTCTGAAGAGAGTAAGTTGAACTTGATTCTTAAATCAAGTTAACTCAAAGTTCAGTGTGACCACCAGGAACTAGCTCGAGGATGAGCTTCTTCTTAGTTCCGGTATTCCTTAAGGGCGAGGACTATCTCGGTGCTTTGGGATACACCAGGATATGGGAGTTTCTCTGACGAGAGTAAGTTGAACTTGATCAAGTTAACTTAAAGTTCGGCGTGATCACCAGGAAGTAGCTCCAGATGTAGCAATGACATGGCTTAACGCTTCAGTTTGGCATATTTTTAAAAGGAAAGAAGGAAAAAACTTCGTAGCCTTACTGACTCACGTAAGCTACCTCGTTTTTACAAAGATATTTGTTTTTATACGTCTCCATCCCACTGAGGTAGGGGCAGGAGGGAGGGGGGGGTGGACATGCCGCATGAAGTCTCCTCCTCCAACGGTTTTTCTCAGAGCGCCGTACCTCTGGCCCTGAGGGACCTTCTGGCTTTAGGGAGACGCTCCTCCAACTTGGCATATGTGGTGAAATTGAATACCACCTCTTAGGGAAAATGTTGCTGTTCCTAACCGATGTTCTGGTCTCGGGACCGACCTGAGTTGATTAGCGCCTTCTGTGGTCTCGGCCGGCCGTTCAGCTTTTCATCGGGACGAGGGTCGAGAAGGAAGGAGGTTAAGTGGGCGAGCTACGGCGTCTACGTCTTCACGGCCAGGATGTTGTGGTTAACGACCAGAGGCTCGCTTGTGAGGGGAGGGGGAGCATCTATTCCCTCACAATAACAAATAATACAATTCTGTTGAAAATTGATAAAATTAAAATTCACTAGAATAGAGGAATAAAACTGCAAAGGAAAAATTTTATTGCTAGATTCTATGAATTCTGTCAAGAAATGTATGACTATAATGAACACCAAACGCTTACTACCAAGGTCACAATAATAGATGAATAAAAAAAAAGAAATTGTATTCATTTAAGAGCACGAAAAATGGTAAAACACATGAGAAATGTGGTATAACAATTCACCTTATAAAAACTGGACATAAATATCTTGCCGAACTACCTAAAACTTAGTTTAGCAAAATATTTAAATGAAAAGAAGGTAAGAAGGTAACAATAACATGGCTTAACGCTTCAGTTTGGTATATTTTTAAAAGGGAAGAAGGAAAAAACTACATAGCCAAATATTTTCGTATCTTGCTTGCTTATGGTAGTCCATCGTGATCCGATGATGACGTTCTCTAATCTCACATCATCAGTCTTCGTTTGTGGGGTTTTTGATGACTGTAGAGGCTTATTGTGAAGAGCAGCGCCTACCACAGTCAGCATATTAGTAGTCTTGACTAGGTGGGGGAGTTAGTTGGTCCCTTCTTGCATGCCTTCGAGCACGTTTCTCCCTCTGGTGATTTCGCCGATCGGCTTCCAGATCATCAACTCTTTGGTGGATGTGTCTCTCCCAGTCCTCTCTGTTGATTGGTAGATGTTCCAGGTTCATGGAGTCTATTTTGCAGTTTTTAAGCGTCTTTTTAATAAGGTCCTTGCATCGCAGAGCTTAGGTCGTCCCGCCGTTCTCCTTCCCTCTTGTAACTGTCCATGCAGTACTCCGCGTGCAAGCCTCTCTCAGGCATACGGATGACGTATCAGCAATATAAAAAATACATTCAAAAGTCTAAACGAAACTCTATTTACATGGCAATTTGCAGATTATTCCTAAATTACTGAAACTAAGTTATGACATCCTCATTTTCCATTTAAATGGCATTCGCAGACTACGAAATGCCTTAGACTCAACACTTCTCAGCAGTAAGAACTCTACAGAGACAAACAGATACACTGTTCCATATATATTCAAGCAACATCAACTGGCTGTAGAAAAAGAGTAATAACGAAAGAAGTGATAACACAGATGTCTTTGAGGTGGAGCAGATTTTCAGAATATCATAATGGAACCGAAAGTGTATGAAATTAATGGAAGATTTTACATTCCGCTTTGATGAAAATATCGCTGTAATTTTCTTTCCTCACCCCATCCTCAATTTCAGCCAAAGATAGATAGAATAATCATAAACTAATCTCACATCAAAATCGAAAACCTTTTTAATGGTTAAAAATAGGCAACTTTGCAAGAAATAAAGCAATCATAAAGGGCGTAAAGCATCAATTATAGTTCCATTGTGACCCCAAATTTGGTAAATTGGTTTGGCTCTAAACCGCAACGATGGAAATAAAATTATGGTGATTTGGAAATAGAAACGGAAAAATGGAATCAGTAATACGGTAGAGTAGAAAAAAATACAATGAATTTACAATAGAAAGAGAGTAAACAACAAAGACAGGATCGGAATTGGAAACTTAAATACGGTGAAAAGGAAACAGAATTAAGGGAACTGGAAACAAATTCATTAAATTGGAAACAGAAACACGTAAACAAGAAATAAATACATTGAAGTAGAAACAGGAATACGGTCAACTAGAAATAGAAATAGGTTAAATTAGAAACAGAAATACGTAAACAAGAAACAAATACATTGAGGTGTAAGCAGGAATACGGTGAACTAGAAATAAATATACGTTAAATTGGAAAAAGAAACACGTAAACAAGAAACAAATACATTGAAGTGGAAAACAAAAATACGGTGAGCTAGAAATAGAAATACGTTAAACTGGAAACAGAAATATGTAAACAAGAAACAAATACGTTGAAGTGGAAACAGGAATACGGTCAACTAGAAATAGAAATACGTTAAACTGGAAACAAAAATTCCTAAAATGGAAATATAATTAGGTGAATTGGAAACACTTTGAAATGGATAGAGAAATAGGTTGAAATAGGATCCAAATTCCATCGCTGTCCATAACTAGAGAAGAGAATACCAAAATCAACCTTTTCTTAAAAATAATTGTTAAATTTGCACGAAACTTACACATAATATTTGTTGACATTTGCCTCTGATAATGTGCAAGTTCCATTATATAGAAGAGGTGTTAAAGAAAGTTACGAGAAAAAATGTGTATATGAAGAAAGTAGATAACTATAACTTTTAGTTTACACGTAAAAGTTCGTAACGTATGTATGGTATCACTGGCCCGAATGTATTGTAGATGGTTACTGATAATATTACTCGTGTATCAGGATGGCAACACGAGATTAAGTCAACAAATCCTTCAGAAAGCAGGTTGGAGAGAAAGAGTGAAGAAATTACACTGTCTAACATTTTGAGACCTTGAAATCGGTAAAAAGGGGTAATTTGACCCATAATAAAGCTCCAGTGAGATAGTCGGTTCCTGCGAGCCGTCGAAAAATAAACACGCCTTAGGAAGATCGCACAATGCAACGGAAAAATAAACAGAAATACGGTGAATTGGAAACAGAATTAACGTCAACCGGAAAAAGAAATACGGTCAATTGGAAACATAATACGGCGAACCGTAAAAGCACGCGGTGAATTGGAAATATGAATACAGCGAAGTAGGAGAAAATACTATGAATTGGAAATAGATATACGGTAAACTGCAGGTAGTAATAGAGTGACAAGGAAACAGAAATACAATGAAATGTAAACAGAAATATGGTCCTGTGAAACAAATAAAAGTAAAAAAAGAAATACGCAAACTGGAAAAAATACGGTGAATGAATAACAGTAATATAATTACAGATACAGTGTGATGCAAACTTTGTGGTACACTGTGAATAGAAATATGGTGAATTGGGAAGAAATAATATCCTGAAATGGGAACAGAATTATGGGAATTGGAAACAGAATAACGGTGAACTAGAAACTAGAACGGTGAACTAGAAATGCGGTGAACTGGAAACAATTACCGTGACTGAAAATAGTAATAGGGTGAAGTGGAAACAAATTTAGGTTGAAATAAAAAAAAAATAATTATGAAGCTAAGTTTTTTGAAGCGTCGTTTATAATGATGTGTTTTTTTTTATATAAATGTCTGTGGTTCATTGTGGTTTCGCAACTTGACGGCATTTGTCTATGATATATATATATATATATATATATATATGGTCACCCCCCAAAAAACCGGCCCCAACTTTCGATAGGCCTCATTTTTTAATTTTCTGCAAGGACTGAATGAAACTTTGGTAATAACTAGTTTAAAACATCATATGAAAACATGAGAGTCTTTGGAGTTTTCTTCTTTATTCTAGAGCACGTGTTCGAGATGACCTCCATTTAGCCCTGTGCATTTCTTGAGGTGCATCACAAAGTTGCCCATGACGTCCTTACACACAGACCGACTAATGGCTCTGATCTCCTCCCCAATGGCTTCCTTGAGTTCCGTGATGGTCATGGGTCTCCCTGCGTACACTCTGTCTTTAAGGTAGACCCAGAGAAAGAAATCTGGGGTATAAGGTCTGGGCTGTGAGGTGCCCACTTAAAATCAGTCTTGATACTGATCACACGGCTACCAAAGTTCTCTTTCAGCCAATCTCGGGACAGGTTTTAGGTGTGATAGCTTGTTCCATCTTGCTGGAACCAGAACTTTCCCATAAGCAACGGAAATAGGGCCTGCAGCTCCATCTTGAAGGTTTTGAGGACCTCAACATACCGCTCCTTGGTGACTGTCACTGTCGCGCCAGATTCCTCTAAGAAGAATGGTCCGATGATGCCTCTGGCTGATATTGCAGTCCATACCGTGCACTAAGGAAAGTATAAGGCCTTGGTGGCTACCTCATTTGGTCTGGAGGTCCCCCAGAAGACATTTGTCTTCGAGTTTACCTTTCCTTCAAGATGGAAGTGAGCTTTATCTGAGGTCGAAAAAAGGTTAAGGAAAGTTTGAGTCTCTTGAATCTTCTCGAGTACTTTGACTGCCATAGCCTTTCTCTGCTCCTTGTCTGAGGCTGTAAGGGTCTGCTTCGTCTGTATTCTGCATGGGTAGGACTTTACATCCATCACTAGCACTATCCTGCAAGTCTCACGGGATATTCTGAGGGACTGACTTCGCTTGGCAACAGAGCGTTTTGTACTCTGCTGAATTGACTCTCTCGCGCTCTCGACTAGCTCAGTTGTACGCTTCCTGGGGCGTCCTGAATGGCTTGAACGGTTGTCACTGGCTGCATTGAAGTTCTCCACTGTTCCATGGTCTCGAAGTGATCCACCAAGTCCTGAATTCGGCTCTTAGAGGGGACTTTTTTAACACTCGAACTGATTCACGAAAATGTCCTGCACTTTCTTGAACGAGCCAGTCTTGTAGTAATGTTTGAAGCAGTATATTCTTTGCTGGAGTTACCATTGAGATCTAGTTGTGTTCACAGGCGTTGCTTCTGTCATGTCCTGCAAAGTAAGGGTGATTAGTGAATGAATGAATGCAGGCCTGTTTTAGGGGTGTGACCATATATATATATATATATATATATATATATATATATATATATATATATATATATATATATGAACTTTTATTAATAGTCGTTCTCCTTAATTTAGAACCCTTGAGTGCATTTCTCGTCTCCCCGCAGGGCCACCGACGAACGTCGCTGGTGCTGTCTGGCGCCACCTCACGTCGAGTGCCTTCCGCCACCTGACGAGTTCTCCTCTTGCGCGGACCTCATGTCGAATCCGGTCCTCCGGGTTTGTATCTGGGTCCTTGGCATCGTGGCTCTACTCGGCAATTCCTTCGTCATCGCATGGCGAAGTTTCTTTGCTACGGGTAACAAGGTCATTATACTACTATAAATAATAATATATACAATAGTTTATTTTGATACATTTTTATTTGTTTTTATTATCCTTTAAACTTCAATTTTATATTATTCACATTAAAATCATTGCATGAGGAACAATTCACTTACTGTCCATATCTTTCTATTCCACCTTAATATTTCCCCCAGCTTCACGCGCAAAGACAAGACCAAGAGACTGGTCGAGAGAGACAATGAATCCAGATTTATTTATATAGTGCACACTAGAAATAACCTGAAAATTGAGTTTAAATCCCAACTCATAGATGGTAAAGACAAATGCTAACTCGGTTTAATGTTATCAGTCACTGCAATTCTTGTGTACATGTTGCTGCCATCTGATTAGGTTCACTTCCTTAGTAATTTAAGTTAGGCTTCATTGTTTTCATTCATAAATTCACTTGTAGCACTAATTAAATCTGAATATCTTTTGCCACTCTTTGAGTCAAAATACCACTTTATCAAACACTATTATGCCCATCGAATAAGGATTATTATTGATCTATAAGTGTAGTTGCCCTGTTGCGAGTGGTTTGGTTACCAAAGGTTTTGGTGCCACTCCTAGGTAGCTGATAGAGTTGTTGGTTTGGCTTGGCGGCTTATTTCTTATTTGTTTAAGGGCTTTAGCAGTATCTATAGGCGCTCTTTATTGCTTTTTTAGTTCTGCATGTTTACTAATCTTCGTTGCAACGCTTTCACAGATCGCATCAGCATAGAGAACAACAAAAAAAAGGGCACTTGGACTCTTCCAAAAGATAGGTACTACGACTTCGGGAACAGTGCTCTTTTTAGAGTAGTATTTTTTCCTTCGGATTCCCTTAAGTCAAATGTTATTTTGGTTCGACGTAAATCCATTATAATATTTTATAAAACACCTCAAAGTGCTATTATTTTAGGTTTCTTTGAGTCTCTTATTCCACTGTGATGACCACGGATTGTGCTATGGATAAAGGAGATAAGAGTGGGATACTGTCATTAAGGTTCATTAGGCCTAATGCTAGATCACGTATGTAAATATTCTTGACTGCGTTAAATACATATTTATCAATAAAACAACGTTCAGATTATTTCACCCACTTTCCCAGTTCATGCTGTTCTGTTACGTGTAAGAGTAGGGTGCCTTTGTAATGTACAGTAAATAGATAAATCTCCAAATTATCATTAGAATTTAAATAAAAAAAACAACATACTTAGAAAACTAGTTGGCCAGGTGCTAAGTTAAATTTTCCCTAGTACCAAGAGTAGTTTGAGTTGAAATTCTTTAAGTATTACTCTAGACTTTGAGTTGGCCTTCTCATGACTAGAAACGAAACATTGAAAATAGGTTTATGTTAAAGATACTTAGATTTTCTTAGTACTTTAATAATGGTAACATTTTTAACACATTCCGAAACAGGAGTTAATATTTTCAATGTTCATAAGAAATGACTATTTTTAGTAACTGTATTGGGACTAGTTGCTTACCTTCTAGTTGAATGTCTATTCGTGCCTACAGGTATACAAATAGTTAATAGGTTACAATTGGAAATTTTTCGAGCTTCCGGGCCCCTAGAAACGTTAAGTCGAGTTTGTTTACTCGAGCTATATAGCTTTCAAACATTTTTAATTTATCTCTTGAAACCCTTTTTGATGACTGCCAGGTAGAGTTCCTTCCGATGATTTTCAAGGTTTATTTTTAAAAAGTAGATAAATAACAGATTATACCAAACTGCTCCATCATGTTTAGTGCCTGGGACCCCAAATCACTCTTGCGAGCAACTCATTTGTCTCTTACAGAGACAAAACATCTCTCAATTTGATAACTTACGAAACCTTTTCTCTCTTTTAATGTATTGACGCCTTATGTTTTGGATGTTTCCAAATTCACTTATGTCGAGCAAAATCTTCTTCACATTAGAATCTATTACACATTAACCCTCTTTGATCCCTCAGTTACTCTTTTAATGGGGCTCTATCAGTCGAGACAGATTCCGATTCGCCCACCACTCCCTCCTCTTCTCAACAGCTCCACTCCTTCTTGATCGTCAACCTGGCCATCGGCGACTTGCTAATGGGTGCCTACCTGATTGTCATCGCCGCTGTAGACGTCCATTTGAGAGGAATCTACGCCACTAAGGAATCCTGGTGGCGTCACTCCGTTCTCTGTCGCACCGCGGGATTCTGCTCCACCCTTTCCTCTGAACTATCCGTCTTCACTCTTACAGGTGAGAAAGAGTAAGCTAGGAGCGAGAATAAGCTGTCTATAGCTTTCTCCTAGAACTGCCTAAAGTTGGCTGCTATAATAGATATTTTTAGTCGCGACTCTATAAGATAATAAGAGGGTCGGTAGGTCAATCGGGCGGATGGTGACCATTTAACTTTTTAATTGATTCTTTAGCAATAATATCGTAAACATTCGGCCGAATCTAACGAAACTTGAAACTCTTATGTTGTTTTATATTCTCTTTCGCATGATATAAGTAAGTATCAAGGTTCTCCCAAACATAGTCCGGGAATTATTTGACAATGACGTCGTAACTATTCGAAGGATTCTAATGAAATTTGAAAACCTTATGCTATTTTACATTCTCTTTCGAATGATATAATTGGCAAGGTCCTTCCAAGGTTAGTCCAGGAATTATTTGGCAATAATATCGTAACTATTAGGTCGATTCTAACGAAATTTGAAACCCTTATTTTGTTTCACATTCTCTTTCGAATGATACAATTGACAAGGTCATCCCAAGGTTAGTTCGGGAATTATTAAAAGAAAATTAACTATGCATTGAATTGACCTACTTGTTGCAAGTTTTGAAGCTCATATGGTCATAAGGTCAAAGGTCAGAAGAATTGAAAACACACGACTAGGGTATGTCGACCTTGTTTCGTGGAGATTGACCCTATGTTTACCGCTTTATTGTCATTCTGTGATGATGGCGCTGAAGCTAAGTATCCTGGAAGCGGAAAGGGATGGAATGGTGTCTCGTTTGATGAAAGGGGTGGAATGATGTCTCATTTCATGAAAGAGAGTGGAATGGTGTCTCATTTTATGAAAGGGGTTGAAGGGTGTCTCATTTCATAAAAAGGGGTGAAATGATGTCTCATTTCATGAAACGGATGGGATGGTGTCTCATTTCATGAAAGGAGTGGAATGGTGTCTCATTTCATGGAAGAAGTTGAATGGTGTATCATTTCATGAAAGGGGTGGAATGGTGTCTCATTTCATGAAAGGGGTGCAATGGTGTATCATTTCATGAAAGGGATAGAATTTTGTCTCATTTCATGAAAGGGGTTAAGAATGATGTCTCATTTCATGAAAGGGGTGAAATGGTGTCTCATTTCATGAAATTGGTTGAATGGTGTCTCATTTCATGAAAGGGGTAGAATTGTGTCTCATTTCATCAAAGGGGTGGAATGGTGTCTCATTTCATGATAGGGGTGGAATGGTGTCTAATTTCATGAAAGGGATGGAATGATGTCTCATTTCATGAAAGGGGTGGAATGGTGTCTCATTTCATGAAAGGAGTGGAATAGTGTCTCATTTCATGAACGGGGTGGAATCGTGTCTCATTTAATGCAATGCGTGGAATAGTATCTCATTTCATGAAAGAGGTGGAATGATGTCTCATTTCATGAAAGGGGTGGAATGGTGTCTCATTTCAGAAAGAGGTTGAATAGTGTCTCATTTTATGAAAGGGGTGGAATGGTGTCTCATTTCATGAAAGGTATGGAATGATGTCTCATTTCATGAACGGGGTGGAATAGTGTCTCATTTCATGCAATGCGTGGAATAGTGTCTCATTTCATGAAAGAGGTAAAATGGTTTCTAATTTCATGAAAGGGGTGGAATGGTGTCTCATTTCACGAAAGAGGTTAAATAGTGTCTCATTTCATGAAAGGGGTGGAATGGTGTCTCATTTCATGAAAGGTATGGAATGATGTCTCATTTCATGAACGGGGTGGAATAGTGTCTCATTTCATGAAGGGGTGGAATGGTGTCTCATTTCATGAAAGGAGATGTAATGGTGTCTCAGTTCATGAAAGGGGTTTAAGGGTGTCTCATTTCATGAAAGGGGTGAAATGATGTCTCATTTCATTAAAGGGGGTGGAATGGTGTCTCATTTCATGAAAGGGGTGGAATGGTGTCTCATTTCATGAAAAGGGTGGAATGGTGTCTCATTTTATGAAAGGGGTGGAATGGTATCTCATTTCTTGAAAGGGGTTGAATGGTATCTCATTTCATAAAACGGATGGAATGATGTCTCATTTCATGAAAGGGGTGGAATAGTGTCTCGTTTCATGAAAGGGGTGGAATGGTATCTCATTTCATGAAAGGGGTGGAATGATGCGTTATTTCATGAAAGGGGTGGAATGGTGTCTTATTTCATGAAAGGGAAGGAATGATGTCTCATTTCATGTAAGGGGTGGAATGGTATCTCATTTCTTGAAAGGGGTTGAATGGTGTATAATTTCATGAAAGGGGTGGAATGGTGTATAATTTCATGAAAGAGGTGCAATGGTGTCTCATTTCATGAAAGAGGTGCAATGGTGTCTCATTTCATGAAAGGGATAGAAATTTGTCTCATTTCATGAAAGGGGTTAGGAATGATGTCTCCTTTCATGAAAGGGGTGGAATGGTATCTATTTCATTAAAGGGGTGGAATAGGGTTTCATTTCATGAAACGGTTGGAATGGTATCTAATTTCATGAGAGGGGTAGAATGGTGTCTCATTTCATAAAAGGAGTGGAATGGTGTCTCATTTCATGAAATGGGTGGAATGGTGTCTCAGTTCATGAAAGGGGTTAAATGGTGTATCATTTCATGAAAGGGGTGGAATGGTGTCTCATTTCATGTAAGGGGTGGAATGATATATCATTTCATTAAAAGGGGGGAATGGTGTCTAATTTCATGAAAGGGGTGTAATGCTGTTTTATTTCATGACAGTGTTGGAATGGTGTCTCATTTCATGAAATGGTTGGAATGGTGTATAACTTCATGAAAGGGGTGGAATGATGTCTCATTTCATGAAAGGGTTGGAATGGTGTCTCATTTGATGAAAGGGGTGGAATGGTGTCTCATTTCATGAACGGGGTGGAATGGTGTCTCATTTCATGAAAGGGCTGGAATGGTGTCTCATTTCATGAAAGGGGTGGAATTGTGTCTAATTTCATGAAAGGGGTGGAATGGTGGCTTATTTCACGAAAGGGGTTGAATGGTGTCTCATTTCATAAACGGGGTGGAATGGTGTCTCATTTCATGAACGGGGTGGAATGGTGTCTCATTTCATGAAAGGGGTCGAATGGCGTCTCATTTCATGAAAGGGGTGGAATGGTGTCTCATTTCATGAAAGGGGTGGAATGATGTATCATTTCATGAAAGGGGTGTAATAGTGTCTAATTTCATTAAATGGATGGAATAGTGTCTCATTTCATGAAAGGGGTGGAATGGTGTCTCATTCCATGCAAGGAGTGAAATGGTGTCTCATTTTATGAAAATGGTGGAATGGTGTCTCATTTCATTAAAGGAGTGGATTAATGTCTCATTTCATGAAAGGAGTGGAATGGTGTCTCATTTCATGTAGGGATAGAATGAATACTCATTTCTTGAAACGGGGGAAATGGTGTCTCATTTCATGAAAGAGGTGGAATGACGTCTTATTTCATGTAAGGGGTAGAATGGTGTTTTATTTCATGAAAGGGGTGGGATGAAGTTTCATTTCATGACAGTGTTAGAATGGTGTCTCATTTCATGAAATGGTTGGAATGGTGTATAATTCATGAAAGGGGTGGAATGATGTCTCATTTCATGAAAGGGTTGAAATGGTGTCTCATTTGATGAAAGGGGTGGAATTGTGTCTAATTTCATGAAAGGGGTGGAATGGTGTCTTATTTCACGAAAGGGGTTGAATGGTGTCTCATTTCATAAACGGGGTGGAATGGTGTCTCATTTCATGAACGGGGTGGAATGGTGTCTCATTTCATGAAAGGGGTGGAATGGCGTCTCATTTCATGAAAGGGGTGGAATGGTGTCTCAGTTCATGAAAGAGGTGGAATGGTTTATAATTTCATGAAAGGGGTGGAATGGTGTCTCATTTCATGTAAGGGGTGGAATGATGTCTCATTTCATGAAATGGATGGAATGGTGTCTAATTTCATGAAAACGGGGAGATGCTGTTTCATTTTATGAAAGGGGTAGAATGGTGTCTCATTTCATGAAAGGGGTGGAATGATATCTCATTTCATGAAAGGGTGGAATGGTGTCTCATTTCATGAAAGGGGTGGAATGATGTATCATTTCATGAAAGTGGTGGAATGGTGTTATTTTATTAAATGGATGGAATGGTGTCTCATTTCATTAAAGGAGTGGAATGGTGTCTCATTTCGTGAAAGGGGTGAAATGGTGTCTCATTTCATGAAAGGGGTGACATGATGTCATATTTCATGAAAGAGATGGAAATATGGCTCATTTCATGTAGGGATGGAATGGAGACTCATTTCATGAAAGGGGCGAAATGGTGTCTCATTTCATGAAAGAGGTGGAATGACGTCTCATTTAATGAAATGCGTGGAATGGTGTCTGATTTCATGAAATGGTTGGAATTCTGTCTTATTTCATGAAATGGTTGGAATGGTGTATAATTCATGAAAGGGGTGGAATGATGTCTCATTTCATGAAAGGGGTGGAATGGTGTCTCATTTCATGAAATGGATGGAATGGTGTCTGATTTTATCAAAGGGGTGGAATGGTGTCTCATTTCACGAAAGGAGTTGAATGGTATCTCATTTCATGTAGGGATGGAATGGAGACTCATTTCATGAAAGGGTTGAAATGGTGTCTTATCTCATGAAAGAGATGGAATGACGTCTCATTTCATGAAATGGGTGGAATGGTGTCTGATTTCATGAAATGGTTGGAATTCTGTCTTATTTCATGAAAGGCGTAGAATGGTGTCTCATTTCATCAAATGAGTGGAAGGGGGTCTCATTTCATGAAAGGGGTGGGATGGTGTCTCATTTCATGAAAGGGATGGAATGGTGTATCATCTCATGAAAAGGGTGTAATGTGGTCTCATTTCATGAAAGGGATGGAATGGTCTTTGATTTCATGAAAGGGGTGTAATGTGGTATCATTTCATGAAAAGGGTGGAATGATGTCTCATTTCATGAAAACGGGTGGAATTGTGTCTCATTTCATGAAAAGGGTGGAATGGTCTCTCATTTCTTTAAGGTGTGGAATGGTGTCTCATTTCATGAAAGTGGTGTAATTTGGTCTCATTTCATGAAAAGGGTGTTTGATGTCTTATTTCATGAGAGGGGTGGAATGGTGTCTCATTTCATGAAATGGGTGTAATGTGGTCTCATTTTATGAAAGGGGTGGAATGTTGTCTCATTTCCTGAAAGGGATTGAATGGCGACCCATTTCATGAAAAGGATTGCTAACAGGCTACTTCCTGCTTGCCGATGACTTTTCCCATTCTTTCCTATTGTGCGAATATGGATTTGAGAGTTCAAAATTGGCTTCGATTTTCACTGGATTGAACTTGCCGGAATCTCAGAGTAATAAAGTATAGAAGGTGCATCCTTTTAAACAGCAGTTGTATTACGATTGATGTCACAACAAATATAAAATTCTCGGTGATGTTGTGGTAGAAGAGGCATGGAATTATCGAGACTCAGAGAAAAGCTAATGGGAAGGGGGGGCAAGTACCGCACCAATGATTCCATTCCTCTGCCGAAACTTCAGCAAAAATTCTGTGTTTGCTCTGTCTTCAATCGCAATACAATTCAAGTTGCTTAAATTGATCTTTCATCTTTGCTAAGCCATCAAATCACTTCCAGTTCATGCAAACCATAACATACATAGTCATCAGTTTATCTTGTTGTTTTTTTATGTTAATGCTTCTTTTTTGAGAATTTTTAAAATTACTTGTACCATTTAAATTCAGGATAGGAAAAATTCGTAAGAAAGCAAATTCAAATCAAAATCCAGGCCTATTTAAGACCACCGCTATTTACGTGATATTTAACTGTTTTAAATTTCTCTCAAAGACACTTCTGATCACATTTAAAGAGTTCATATTTATTTTCGTCTTGTTAATAATTAATCAACGCCATTAATTAATCATCGATATTATTGGCTAATATTTAGAAATTAATGATGCGGTGATGTCAAATAGAGCTCTCGCTAGCCTAGGGGCTTATGGTGGCATTGGACTTTTAGCGTCGAGGCACGGGTTTCATCGAGCGTGGACATAAAACTTTCATCGGCGTCACGAGCTGGCCGCCCATTGGGGGATACCCACTTTATCCGCTGTTTCGCAACCCTGCTGATGAAGTACTACTATCCCTTCTAGAGGGTCGCCCATGAGGTCAACATATATATCCCCAACGACATGGGGGCCTACTGGTCCCTACAGAGTGCTCACATTCGCATTTTCTTGAGACGGAATCACAAAGGGTTTGGGGGGGCTCCAGGATCGGTGAGGGGTGTCAAAATACAATTCTAGCATGTCCCCCTCCCCCATACGGATTGGATTTGCCAAGTGTCGCTATCACGGTACGAGTATTACAAGTGGTCGCTGGTTGCGTTAATTTGGTACTGAGTATGAATAAATAATTATGGTAATGTAAATAAATGCATTTTTCTCGGTTTTCCTTCCTACTTCTTCTTCGACTACTCCTCCTCTGGGGGCAGGATGCAGTAGCCTACAAAAGGGAGGGCTAAATTTCGAGTGAGGGAAACGAGCGAAGAAAAATAATTTTACCATATTTTTTTATTGTAATTTATAAACAGGGTGGTCCAAAAGTAGGTGGGCAGAAGGCGGAATAGGTTTGTGTAAATAGCTTTGTTGTTGTAGTGTAAATAAGAATTTCTTATTTACACGAAAAAGTTAAGTGTGTGTGCTGCAGTATAAGCAAATTGGTCAATAACTGCATCAATACTTGGGGTGTCCGATTGGTGGATTTGTAGCATCAGAAGAGATTTCAGGCGTTTCTCCATCATCGAAGCTCTGATTCCAGTCAAGGTACGGTCCAATTTGGTAAAGCAACTTTCTGCTACAGCTCTTGTACTAGGAATAGTTGCCACAATTTGTAGTATAACTGGAATGTTTGGAAATATAGAAGTATGATCAAGTGCTGCAACAGCTGATTTTGGACTCTCCTCCTTTGAGACTCTTCTCCACTTCCTGCACCACAACTCAAATTCAGCTCTGATCGTGCTCGGTAGATCAGTAAAATAGTCAGAATATGTGGATACTCCTTTTTCCAGCTTTATCCACTGCTCATTCTGGTCTTCGTCTATGAAGTAAGGTAGAACATATGAGAATGTGCACTGCTTTCGGTTGACTTGGACCAAATATCACTGACAATGTTATCAATTGTCGGAAAGAAATAATTTATACGAAAATATGTTTTATCATTATCATCCTGCTTTTCGATCTGTGCCCGATACACAGATCTTGTTGCTGGAATACGTGGTTTGTTAATTGTAATACCAAGAAGTTCGGCAAGACTTGTCTTTTCAGGAATCAACTCTGAAAACACATCCTCTGATCGTAGGTCTTGTAAGGATTCCAACAGATCATCCGCACCAGACATTGCATTGATGATATTATTATCATCCACTGTTTGCAGTAGTCTAGTTAGTGAAAGCAGGAGAACACACACCTCTTCCCAAATTATAAGGGGCACAATGAACTCAGACCGAGAAATTGAATTATGTAAAATCGTTGCTGCCTTCCTTGACTCACTTGACTGCCATGTTGTTTTTATGATCAGTAAGGCTTCTTCAACAAACTGCAGTAAACATGTCATAAACGTAACTTCAGTATGTCGTTCGATGACAAGAGTTTTCATAGCATAGTAAATTATTTATCATAAAAGATTATTTATTCAATAATTTCTGACTATTCCGTTCAAAGGGTTTTATTGTTCATATATTAATCGCATACTATTATTTTCAACTCAATAATTTAGTAGCAATCACTGTACGAGCTTTCCTGGCAGAAACTTTCCCCATATTTTTTTCTTTGACTCCGGAATGGGAAAACAGATAACTCCCACGGTATTTTTACCCATTAAAAGAAATGTAAACTTCACAAAGACTTACAAAGTAGTGGAAAATGAAGAACAAAAACTGGTACTTACATTCCAAGAAGAAGTTTTCAATTACACCACCGAAATAATACAATAAACATAAAAAATATACACCCGGACTACTCTATGCTATACTTCAGGTGTCTAACTCAGCAATGAGCTGCTGATGGTATCAAACCCGCTACGATTTAACCGGAGGAAAAATCGCCGATTAGAATTTAGGAGGAGCTTACAGTCAACCTAATTTTTCTTTCTCTTGTTTTGTCCATTTTGGATTGGGGGTGGCTTCGGCCACCCTGGCCACCCCCCTGGCTACGCCACTGGCCTACAGCCATGATCGTGACTATTCTAAGAGGGACCGCTTGCCTGCGTTCATCGTTCACTTGAGTAACTTTTTACAGTGATCACGATGGATCGTCTGATGGTGATCAAGTTCCCGTTCTCGGCACGGCGGTATGAGAGCCGCGTTACCCGGGGCGTCATGGCGTGGGTGTGGGTCACGGTGACCTTCCTTGCTGCCTTCCCACTCCTCCCTATCGACTTCTTCGCCAACTTCTACGGGAGATCGGGCGTCTGCCTCGCCCTTCACATCACCAACGAGAGACCCAATGGGTGGCAGTACGCGGTCTTCGTCTTCATTGGTGAGACGGACTCGGTCGCAAATACCGACGGTCCTCCTTTCGTTGGTCCCTACAATAGATGATATAACTTTGAGGTCCTGATTCTAATACATGGACCGATTTAAATGATTTTTACCCATAAAACTCAGTCATGTCTCCCATAATTTAATAGTCACTCCTTTTACACCCGTTTGTACTAACCGTTGTGTAACACGTTTAGAGCATTGCCATACAACCTCTGCAGACTGGACAAAGAAAACAAGAGCATGCATTCTAAAGGGCTTGGACATAGTAAACACTACCGTACAAACTATACATTTGCAGCGAAAGCGATGGTATATATCCCAGATAGCCTGGGCTGAGAAAACATTACCATGTAACCAAACGAGCACGGAAAAGATTAAAATACAACATAGAGAATAAAACACTGACCTAAAACCTAAGGAACAAACAAAGACAATATAATACAACCTTATTCTGTCCACTTGTATGTGTTAATTACATGATGCAAGTGTAGCACACAGTAAATTGAGGATAAAGAAAGGGGTAAGTTGTGTATTTAGGAGGTTGCAGTGTATATTTGTTTTTCTTACTGGTTGTATCTCCGATTTACTTTTGTTTTAGTCTTTCTCAGTTTAATTTGGTATCCGAACCACTGGTCGTTACAGTGCGTGGCAGGAGCCGTGAACTCGATCTGACTCGTGATTCCATACACGCACTTATCACACCTGATGTGACTTAGCGCCACCAGGACCCAAGGTGGAGTTTCCACTTGTTCCGACCGTAGCCCTCCCGCAATAGAGGCGTTGATGCGACGTGTGTGTGAAGAAGTGAAGTGTGTGAATGACTCTTACCTTACGGACGTATGTAGATAGTGATTATTGTCTTGGCCCAATTATCTGTTCGTCCGTTCTCTTCTCCCTTTATCTCCCTGGTCAAACATTCATCTCCTATGTGTTAGCCTCTTGACGCCCCGGGATCCCGCTTATGCTATTCACCCCTGACGACACCAGATCAACAATTGTGCGAAGTTTGTGTCACCCTGGATCCCTCTTCACCCTGCCTTCCCTTCGCCTATCATCATTCCCTCTTTACCCTACATCGCTTTCAGCCCTTTCACCCTGCCACCTCTTTGCAAATCCTCATTCACTCTTCACCCTGTATCCCGTTCACCCATGACCTTGCCGGCCTCCTTTCTCTTGACCTCATCTTTGTCGTACCATTTGGCCTTTCCCCCTTCTTTTTCTTCTTTATTCTCCTCCCATTTCTCCCTTCTTTGGCCTTTTCCCCTTCTTCTTCTTTATTCATTATCCTCCCATTTCTCCCTCATTTGGCCTTTGTCCCTTCTTCTTCTTTATTGTCCTCCCATTTCTCCCTCATTTATCCTTTCCCCCTTCTTCTTCTTCTTTATTCTCCTCCCTTTGGCCTTCTCTAACCCCCCCCCCCGCCCCCCTTCCCCGGCAGTTCTCAATTTCGCGTCGTTCGCCGCCATCGCCATCGGCTACATCCTCATGTACACGACCGCCAAACGGACGCAAAGAGCGGCGAGGGATGGAATGGACCCGTTCCCGAGGGTGCGGGTTCGATCCCAGCACCTCGACCCCTCTGTGCCCGCCTCATCCTCCTCCTCCTCTTCACTCTCGCCCTCCATGGGTCCAAGGATGACCTTGATCGTAGTGACAGATGCGGCGTGTTGGCTTCCCATCATCGCCCTCGGGATCGCCTCTATCGCAGGGGTCGTCATCCCTCCCCAAGTGAGTCCCTTCACCCATCACTCTAGTGCTCTTTGACGAATGACTAAGAGCTCTTTTAGTGCTCATTGACGAATGGCTAAGAGTGCTCTTCTAGTAATTTTTGAGGGAGGACTGAGAGCGCTCTTTTAGTGCTCTTTGGCGTATGACTGACACCGCTCTTTTAGTACTCTTCGATGGATGGATGAGAGCTGTTTTAGTGCTCGTTGGCCGATTACTGAGAATGTTATTTTAGTATTCTTTGAGGGATCACTGAGAGCTCTTTTAGTGTTTTGGGCTGATGACTGAGAGCCCTTTTAGTGCTCTTTGATGGATGACTGAGAACTCTTTTAATGCTCTAAAGGGATGACTTGTGACGATGCGAGACGTTTTTAGGCGCGGCCAAGATGATGGTGGCGCCACCACGTTTCCATGGAAGCTAACCGAGACCCAAATTTTAGTACGGTCATGTTGAGTATGAGTTATGCAGGGGTGGCGCGACTGGTGGCTGGGTCGTAAAATGGTGGCGCGACTGAGAGTGAAATTACTGACTCTCTAAGACTCTTTCACTAATTACCACTCTGATTTTCGCCACACATTTCATTACATTTCGACCCATCTTCAGATTTACGCGTGGGTTGCCGTGTTCGTGCTTCCCCTCAACGCCGCCGTCAACCCCATCCTGTACACCTTGTCCACCGCCTCGGTCCGCCAGCGCATCCACCTCCTGAGCCGGGCGCTGCCCGCCAAGGGCACCAGCGGGGGCGGAACGTCAGCCCGGCGCCTCACCACCCTTACCCGCTCACGTAAGCGACTCAACTGAGGATACGGATAGGTAGATAGATAGATAATTAAATAGATAAATAAATATATAATTAGATAGATAGATAAATAGATAGATAAATAAATCGATAACTAGATAGGTAAATAAATAGATAAATAAAGGATGTTTGGGAGAGAAGATGTGCCAGTAATTCCTGGTTAAAGCTGTATCAAGAGGACCCCAGACTGCCACCGAGGTGGGGGGGGGGGGAGCTTCCAGTGCTACCGAGTGGCACTCATGGACCTAAGAGGCCTTAGCGCCTTTTGCTCCCCCGGTGGCACTGCCTGACCCTTATTGACCATGGGGCATATTAATCCAATGACCTTTACCTAGCTATCTCTGACCATGGGAGAGCTGCACGCCCCTCAGTCACTAATCCCCCATTTTGGCTATTGACTTTTCACACATTTCCCTACAAAAGGGGGAGTTCTGGGGCATCATGCGAACTCAGTCAGCAGCTGACATCTAGAGGAGTGCGTGCCATCTTGGGCCAACTTCCCCGGATGTGGTTCCTCCATGCCCCAGTGCCTGCAGGTGGATATGTGCCTTTCGGTCTTCCCCAAATTTTCGCTTTCTCTAACTTCACCAGTTTTCTGTACGCTTCCGAGAGATGCCCTCGTTGGTTTCGCCTTTAAAAATAACGCCCTCGATGACCTCTGACCTCCCCCCTCCCTAGCAGTGAGCGGGAGCACCCTGAAGTCATCGTGGAAGACGCGCCTGGCCGGCCTCCCCAACACGGAGGGGGCCTCGATCGAGACCCGCCTCGTGGGGCCCCACGCCTCATCCTCCAAAGAGGAGGCCCCCAAGGAGGAAGTCTCTCCCGACGAGGCCTTCTGGGGGGACCTCTGGACTAAGCGGTTCCTGCGCGCGGCCTCCAAAAAAGGCTGGAGGGGCCCTTCGAGGGCCCCGGAAATGGTGCCCCTTGAAAATCTCGAGTCTAGAACGAGAAATGGATTGGAGGAGGTTGACTCCCGCGGGAAGGAGGACGCACGCTATGACTGAAGGGGGACCTCTGAAGGAGGACGAACGTTATGACTCAAGGATGACCTTCAGAAAGAGGACGCACACTATGAGTGAGGGAAGACCTTTAAAGGAGGACGCAGTCTATGGCTGAAGGAGGACGTGCGTCCTCCGTATAAAGCCTCCTCTGCTCGAGGCCTATGTGTTCGGAGGTCGTCCCTAAATGCATGTAACGGGTTCTTCCCGAATGCAATCCAGGAACAAGCGTGAACTAACCATTTTAGAGGTCATTCACCAAAGGAGTGGGAGTTTTGTTTGTGTGTGGATGCAGTGGTTCTGTTTGCGTACATTATGGTGCACATGTACACCAAAAGCTAAGTCCTCATGAAGTCTCTTTCCTAGAACTCTGGCACCTACCAATATTTTAAGCAGATCATCTGTGGCACTGAGATTCTGGGGCGGTACTGCCCATACTATGTCCCCAGGGATTGAACTCATCATGCCCTAAGGGTCAATTAACCTTTGACCTACCCCATGGGTCAGAACTGACCTTAAAAATTAAAATTGTCTTCTGACAACCCTGAGAACGTTATCACTCAGCTGCTATTGAACCGCTTTCTTCTTTATCCAGGCACTTAAATACTTTATTTATACTTTTTTTAGGTAAAAGTAAAGTGAAATTCATTTAAAAAAGTAATTAGTATTTAGAATACATGTGTAGAATTTCATAACGGTCGGGATTGTGCTTGAACTTCATCCTTTTCTCCCAAGTGAAATAAAAATAAATAAGGTTTATTTTGCTCCGGTGCTTAATTCCTATTCTAAATTATGAACGTTAAATTGTATAATACTTTCATATATGCTAGTATTAATAGTCCCATTTTAAATAGGTTACAAGTTTTATTAACAGCGATAATTAAAGGATTAAAAACCGATTTAATATTTTTAAACCGACCTATTTATTAGTCATATAAAATTGAAGTTTGACGAAAGTGTTTATTTCGCATTTGCGCATGCGCAAAAGTGCGCCCTCTTGTGAACAGTAGGCCATTAAAAAATGATAGACGTAAAAACTAAGCTAGGAAAGCCTTTTTACGCATTTAACGCAGAACAAAAAGTGACAATAGATAAAAGACATATAATAAAAGACGTTTTCCATAGAAAACTTATTATAGGTAGCAGTTATGAGTTCATCTTGATATACAGTTTGACTATCAAATGAAATAGATATTATTAACCCACATTTTGTGGTATATGTGCTTGCTCGTGTAATGTAGGCCCACAGTTTCTAGGGCGCAGTCTTACGTAGGGTAGGATTCTTTCTGGAGCTTTTTTGTTTATATGAATATTTCAAAAGCTTGTAAATTGTTGAGGATGGGGGGGCCCTTTTGTTGGATATTTGGTGCAGCCTGATGTTACTAGAGATTGTTCATTAAAGGTTCTAAGATATTTTTATTGCAATTCATGTTTCTTTTTAGGCATTTTGTTCTAAAAGGTTCAAAAAGAACAAGGATATATTTTTATATCGGGTAGATATTGAGATTCTTGTTTCACGATTCAGCATTTGGTTAATTTGGGGTTTATGCCCACCCGCGAATTTTGTGGGCGCTTTGTTATAAATATCTTTTTAGGCAAATTTCTAATTATAAGGTTATGGATTAAAATAGATTGGCCGCCATCTTGTCAGTTATATTGTTTTAATCCATCGAAAGAATCGGTTCTTTAGGGGTTTATGAAGTTTTGCTTTTTGTATTTTTGTAAAACACTAAAAATATTTCGGTAAACATGAAGATCGGCGGCGCGCCCGAAAAAGTGTATTTTTTTGGCCTGTATGTTTCGTTCACCGGCGCATGCATATTCGTGCGCGTGTTTGGTTAAATAAAAACGTTAGAACATTATTATATAAACAATTATGATTATATACTGGGGGGCTGTGCATATTAGACCTCCCCAATTGATTGAAACTCAGAATCATCGTAGGGACGTCCTCCCGCAGTGTTTACACTCCCCACGAGCAGTCCCCTTGAATTTACTCCGAAAAGGTGAAACATATTGGAACACGAACGAAATAGCTTACGTCCCATCGTTCGCGCCGCCGATCGTAGTGTTTACCAATATTTCTTTTCTAATTAAGATACTATGTAATTGTGTGCCTACATGATTTGGCCGTAATTTGCCTGGTCCAAGGCCAAGTCTACTTTAACTTAAAAACACCTAGTTCCATGTTCTTAATAGAAATCGCATCATAGTGATATCATTAGGAAGGGATTTTTTAATTAAAATATAATAAGTACTTTTAATAATAATGAATTTTAAATAAAATGTCATTGATAGCATTCGTGGGCGGGCAACTCCCACAATTAAGTGTAGGGTATGGGGGCGAAGCCCCTCATTTCTAAATTACCTTAAAAATGATATATAATACAATATGAGGCGATTGCAATAGCCTAACAAAAAACTCGGCCAAAATCACCATTTTTTCATTTGCTCAGGAAAAAATATTGTCTACATTTAAAAAACAATTGTTCTAATATATATATATATATATATATATATATATATATATATATATATATATATATATATATATATATATATATATATGAATAACGTTACAGCCACGAGGAAAATGAAACAACGGAGAACTGCGAGGCCTTTCGACTAATGGTCCTTTACTAAGTCTGCTTAGTAAAGGACCATTAGTCGAAAGGCCTCGCAGTTCTCCGTTGTTTCATTTTCCTCGTGGCTGTAATGTTATTCATAAATTCCTCACGTTCCTTATTTTCGTGATTCAGTTATACATATATATATATATATATATATATATATATATATATATATATATATATATATATATATATATATATATATATATATATATATATATATATATATTTATATATATATATATACAAGCCGCTGTTCTCTTCCTTAACAGAAAGAGCTTGGTTACACAGGAACCCTTATGGGGGTTTGGCCTACGGCTATATTTGCTAATCTTAACCGCTTTTTTTAATCCCCTTTATAGACTCTTTTCTTCTTCTTCTTCTTCTTCATCTTCATCTTCATCTTGATATTCTCCTTCATCTTCATGATCTTCTTCTTCATCTTCTTCTTCTTCTTCTTCATCTTTCTTCTTCTTGTTCTTGTTCTTCTTCTTCTTCTTCTTCTTCTTCTTCTTCTTCTTCTTCTTCTTCTTCTTCTTCTTCTTCTTGATCTTTTTAACTATTTCAATCCTTTGAATTTCCAAAACCCCCGAAGTCATTTGTCAACTAAGCAAAAAAAAACATTTATAAATTTTCAAAAAATCCCCATCTTAAATTATATATATATATATATATATATATATATATATATATATATATATATATATATATATATATATATATATATATATATATATATATATTGAGCCAGAAAAAGTACAGTAACTTACGTGTAACTATAGGAATAAAACAACAGTAATAGGACTAATTTTATATGCGAAACCAGGTTTCGACGGAAACATCCGTCATTATCAGTCGCTGTTGGGCAAGTACAAATACAGAAGTTGCTTAACGTAAAAACACACAAATCAGTGGTGCTAAGGTGGATGATGCGAGAATGTAGCGGCATTTTTGAGAAGCGGAAGTATGAATTTCTTGCTTATTAAGCTATTAATATTAAATTAGACGTCGGAAGTATTAAAGTTGGGAATTTCTTTTATAAGTGCCGATTCAATTAAGCGTCGATGTATATAATTGTGAGACTTATAAGCTATTTTACCATCATCAATATCAATCTGATGATTTTCATTGGATATATGTAGAAATAAATTCGAGGAGAGGGCACCACGTCGCATATCGCATTTATGTTCATTCATTCACTTGGAAAATCTGCTGCTTTCACCGATATATAATTCATTACATGATTTGCAGGGAATAAAATAAACTCCCTGTGCTTTATCGATCGATCTACTTTTGGATAGGCTATTTCTGATCGTATTCTCGTACTGAAAGGCAACATTGATGTTGTTGGTCCGTGCCAATTATTTTAAATTGTGTGTTTGTACATTAAGCAACTTCTGTATTTCACTTGTCCACCAGCGACTGACAATGACGGATGTTTCCGTCGAAACCTGGTTTCGCATATAAAATTAGTCCTATTACTGTGGTTTTAGCCATATATATATATATATATATATATATATATATATATATATATATATATATATATATATATATATATTTATTAATAAAACTACTGTGGAGGAGCGTAGTATTTATTATCTCGAGACCAGTTTCGGCATGGAGTTTGTCATGCCAGCCCGGGTCGAACACTAAGAATACAAGCAGTCACACCAAGCTTACAATATATATATATATATATATATATATATATATATATATATATATATATATATATATATATATATATATATATATATATATATATTTATATATATAGTTTACAGAGATCCAATTGGAGTTCCTAATCACGGGGTGTGAATTTAAGTTCATTAAGGAAAGCCAAACTAATCTACCCGTGTAAAGACTCCCGCAAAAGAAAGGTCATTGAATCCACCCTTATAGATGAAATCTCCAACATTAACCTTTCGGATGGGCAATTCAAATGCAGCCCCTACGTCAAAGATCTAATCTTAAAAGATATTCTGAATGAACTTAAATTCACACCCCCTCATTATCAACTCCAATTGGATCTATGTAAACTATATGTGTGTGTATATATGTATATATATATATATGAATAAATTCCTCACGTTCCTTATTTTCGTGATTCAGTTATATATATATATATATATATATATATATATATATATATATATATATATATATATATATATA
Source organism: Ceratothoa steindachneri (assembly GCA_963969495.1). Lineage (NCBI taxonomy): Eukaryota > Metazoa > Arthropoda > Malacostraca > Isopoda > Cymothoidae > Ceratothoa > Ceratothoa steindachneri. The sequence continues at coordinate 251,671,836 of OZ018317.1, read as the reverse complement.
TATATATATATATATATATATATATATATATATATATATATATATATATATATATATATATATATATATATATATATACAGCTTTGGCCAAAAGTATTAGGCCACCCCAGCGTTTCTGGGTTCTGCTATCTCAATGTTAATGAAACTCGTGCACATGGTGGTTTATGATATATTTCACAATATACATTATTAATGGTTGACCCTCCTTTAGCTTCAATGACCGCTTTTATACTGCACTGTACGTATGTAACCAATTATGTGTAAAACCAACGTCCACAATTAACTTATGTTCCCTTGATTATTCCAGTGTTTTATGCTAAAATACGTTGTAGATACAGTTAATTAACAGTAAAATGCCTAAAACAAGGGAGTTGAGTGAGTGTGAGTGAGGTCAAATCGTAGCTCATCATAAAGATGGAATGTCTCAAAGGCAAATTGCTCAAAAGATGAAATGTTCTCGATGTGCGGTGTAAACGACTCTCAAGCGCTCCAGAGATACAAAAGATGTGAAGACAATACAAAGAAAATGTAGAAAAAAAGTTACAACGCCTCGTAATGACAGATCCATCATCCGTCAGTCGCTCAGAAGCAGGAGAAAAACATCGTCATAGCTCTGTACGGACTTCAACGAGGCAGGTACATCACAAATATCAACCAGAACTGTTAGAAGAAGGTTTTTAGAGTACGGTCTGAAATGCTGTAAAGCCAGGAAGAGGCCATGGGTTTCTGAAGCGAATATGAATAAACGTCTTCAGTGGGCCAAAAACCACTCAAATTGAACCAGTGAACAATGGTCGAAAGTCATATGGGCTGATGAAAGTAACTATGAGGTAAGATAGTACAAGTATTCAATCAACATATAAACTTAAAATATCTGTGGGTTTTTTTTTACCAAAATATATAAGAAATATCCAACATAAAGATAATATTATCGTTCATGTTTTTTACTCTGGTTTTCGTCACATCTGGTGCAACTTTCGTGCGTCGCAGAGTTGGGGAAGCATTTTAGGCTGAATGTCTGGTACCAACCGTGAAACATAGGGCTGGTTCTATCATTGTGTAGGCCTGAATGTCTGCCACAGGACCCGGAGAAATGTTTTTTTTTTATGTCAGGGAAGGATGAATTCAGCTACCTATGTTTCCATGTTATCGGATGTTTTAGAGCCATCAATTGCTAAATTGCATCCAGGAGTGTCGAAAAACAGTTATCTTTCAACAGGACAACGATTCATGAAATACAGCAAAGAATACTCGTCAATGGTTTGAGACACAGGGTATTGTTCCCATGGATTGGCCAGCTCAAAGCCCCGATCTAAATCCGATCGAACACCTATGGGGAACTCTTGGTAAAGCTATCAAGAACACAAAAATTAAAAAAATAGAGCATTTGTACCAAAAACTTAGAGAAAAATGGAGTAAGATTGCGCCTTGCACCTGTAGGAAACTAGTTGATTCTATGCCTAACCGTATAAAAGCGGTGATTGAAGCTAAAGGAGGGTCAACCACTAATAATGTATATTGTGAAATATATCACAAACCATCATGTGCACGAGTTTCATTAACATTGAGATAGCAGAACCCAGAAACACTGGGGTGGCCTAATACTTTTGGCCAAAGCTGTATATATATATATATATATATATATATATATATATATATATATATATATATATATATAATGCAAAAATTCAAAGGTAGACATTGTCGAGGTTTAGTAAGTGGGTAATCCCAGCCCCACTTCCTAGGCATATATTATAATCCCGCACCAAGGTGAAGTGTAGCCAATACACCTACCATAGCCACTTCCGGTAAATAAGAATAACCCCGATGCGTCCCTTTTGATCACAATTAAGATAATGATCTCCTGAGTGTGTTCCCACTCAGTAAAAGCAAGTCATGGGTGGATTTATGTAATATTGAGAATTAAGCCGAGTGGATTGCTTATTAATTGCCAAAGGATCGTCCAAAAGAGTTACAACACACAGATACAAAAATAATCTTTAATATACATGAATTAGAAATATGAAACAGCGTATATAGGTATAAATAGGATTCATCTTTGCACTGAATAAGTAAGTCTATATAATGTCGTGAGGATTACATTAAATTCTACGTACTCGGATGCTTGCGTCTTAATTGCACCCGACAGAATGAACTGAATAATATTATGGAATTAAGCACTGAATTAATCACTTGAAATTATCGAGGTTATGAGCTCGGAATGGAAATTCTAGTTAACGGTTAAACTGGAGACGTTAGTGGATGGGATTATTCACTTTAACGATACCTTGGAGTTCGAAAGTATTTGGAGAGTGAAGGTGAAAGTCTTCTTCTTCAGGCGATGTTCACCCTTAGCCCGGTCGTCCGAGGTTACCGAATCGTGGGTAATCCTAGATCGGCGTCCTGATATAATGATCCTAGGTCGGATCGCGAAGACGAGTCAGACTGTGACTCCTATCGGAAATCTCCTCCTCGAAGTGTTCGTTCCGATTATTGGTTCGTGGAGTGGGTAGCCAAAATGATTACCTAGCTGCGTCTAGGGTCATCCGCAGAGGGAGATCCTATGTAACCTCTGACTCTGAAGTGGGGGGGGGGAGGTCTGCGAGAAGTTTAGAGAAGTTTGTCACCTACAAGTACCGTGATGGCAACAACCAATTCCCTGAAGTTTTCTTTCTTGCAACGGGCGAACTGTTTCCTTTGTGAGACTAGCTCCACACACAACGTAGGTCCAAGATCTTCTGCCTGACTCCAGGGAGAATCTTTCCTTTTACTTCCCTCATGAGCAAAAATCCAGAGAGAGCACCGAATTCTCATAAAATCCGTATCGCTGTGCGAAAGACCTTTTGTCTACTGCCAGGACAGACCAAATCCTTCACACCTCGGGGACATCCGAACTTTCTTCGTCCCACGTCGCGGTTTATGACAGCGCGAAAAAACTCTGACCTTCGTCGGCTAGCAAGTGTCTTTTGAGGCAGACATTTTCCTGTGTGGCCGGCTGCGAATTTCGTTGTCTCAAAGGCGCCAAAAAAGGTGGAGGGGATTCGATGCGAAAGGCGAATTTAGAATAAGGGAGGGACACGCAGCTGTGTCGGTGTATTTATAGATACACTAATGTATGGATGTACCTAGGCTTCTACAGACATAAACCCAAAATTAACCTAGCAGGTTAGGTCGATGGGCTGTTTCGGAAAATTCTTGGAACTTCTGAGCTTTAGAACAAAAATGTTATTCAATATATTTACTTCTGTCTTTTTCCTCTGTGAAGATGCTCTCGGTGGATTGTTTGACTCCTCTTTTTCTCTCCTTGTTCGTGAAGTACTAGTTTACCTTGTCCAGATTGGAAATTGGTGAACTCCGCGCTTAAATTGGTTATCAAGTCCAGAGACATGTGTATCTTTATGTAAATTTTGAACTGTTTATCTTCTTATGGATGTTTATGTCTCTTGTATGAGTACTGCGCTGTTCTCTGTTGATGTCTCTCGAATAAGTACTGCGCTGCTCTCTGTCGATGTCTCTCGAATAAGCACTGCGCTGCTCTCTGTTGATGTCTCTCAAATAAGTACTGCGCTGCTTTCTGTCGATGTCTCTTGAATAAGTACTGCGCTGCTCTTTGTTGATGTCTCTCGAATGAGTACTGCGCTGCTCTCTGTTGATGTCTCTCGAATAAGTACTGCGCTGCTCTTTGTTGATGTCTCTCGAATAAGTACTGCGCTGCTCTTTGTTGATGTCTCTCGAATAAGTACTGCGCTGCTCTTTGTTGATGTCTCTCGAATAAGTACTACGCTGCTCTTTGTTGATGTCTCTCGAATAAGTACTACGCTGCTCTTTGTTGATGTCTCTCGAATAAGTACTGCGCTGCTCTTTGTTGATGTCTCTCGAATGAGTACTGCGCTGCTCTCTGTTGATGTCTCTCGAATAAGTACTGCGCTGCTCTTTGTTGATGTCTCTCGAATAAGTACTACGCTGCTCTTTGTTGATGTCTCTCGAATAAGTACTACGCTGCTCTTTGTTGATGTCTCTCGAATAAGTACTGCGCTGCTCTTTGTTGATGTCTCTCGAATAAGTACTGCGCTGCTCTTTGTTGATGTCTCTCGAATAAGTACTACGCTGCTCTTTGTTGATGTCTCTCGAATAAGTACTGCGCTGCTCTTTGTTGATGTCTCTCGAATAAGTACTGCGCTGCTCTTTGTTGATGTCTCTCGAATAAGTACTGCGCTGCTCTTTGTTGATGTCTCTCGAATAAGTACTACGCTGCTCTTTGTTGATGTCTCTCGAATAAGTACTGCGCTGCTCTTTGTTGATGTCTCTCGAATAAGGACTGCGCTGCTCTTTGTTGATGTCTCTCGAATAAGTACTGCGCTGCTCTTTGTTGATATCTCTCGAATAAGTACTGCGCTGCTCTTTGTTGATGTCTCTCGAATAAGTACTGCGCTGCTCTTTGTTGATGTCTCTCGAATAAGTACTGCGCTGCTCTTTGTTGATATCTCTCGAATAAGTACTGCGCTGCTCTTTGTTGATGTCTCTCGAATAAGTACTACGCTGCTCTTTGTTGATGTGTCTCTCGAATAAGTACTGCGCTGCTCTTTGTTGATGTCTCTCGAATAAGTACTGCGCTGCTCTTTGTTGATGTCTCTCGAATAAGTACTGCGCTGCTCTTTGTTGATGTCTCTCGAATAAGTAATGCGCTGATCTCTGTTGATATCTCTCGAATAAGTACTGAGCGTCTCTTTGTTGATGTCTCTTGAATAAGTACTGCGCTGCTCTTTGTTGATGTCTCTCGAATAAGTACTGCGCTGCTCTTTGTTGATGTCTCTCTAATAAGTACTGCGCTGCTCTCTGTCGATTTCTCTCGAATAAGTACTGCACTGCTCCCTGTCGATGTCTCTCGAATAGGCCCTGCGCTGCTCTCTGTTGATGTATCTTGAATGAGTACTGCGCTGCTCTTTGTTGATGTCTCTCGAATAAGTACTGCGCTGCTCTCTGTCGATTTCTCTCGAATAAGTACTGCACTTCTCCCTGTCGATGTCTCTCGATTAAGCCCTGCGCTGCTCCCTGTTGATGTATCTTGAATGAGTACTGCGCTGCTCTTTGTTGATGTTTCTCGAATAAGTACTGCGCTGATCTCTGTTGATATCTCTCGAATAAGTACTGAGCGTCTCTTTGTTGATGTCTCTCGAATAAGTACTGCGCTGCTCTCTGTTGATTTCTCTCGAATAAGTACTGCGCTGCTTCTGTTGATGTCTCTTAAATGAGTACTGCGCTGCTTTCTGTTGATGTCTCTCGAATGAGTACTGCGCTGCTCTCTTTTGATGTCTCTTGAATGAGTACTGCGCTGCTCTCTAGCATTTGTATCTGTATCATCTCGCCTTGACTTATGTGCGTTAATTGTCTGTTCGTTACGGTCGCAACGTTTTGAGTTTAAATGCGCTTCTTTTGGGGGTGTTTTGCCAAGTCAAATCCCCCAGAACCATTAAAGGGGGGGGAGGGAGATTCCACCAGGATATAAACTACAGTTTTGTGAAGAAGTTACTGAGAATTGGAGCCACATATGTACAAAAACACCTAAGTTGATAAGATTCCGGAGTTAATTTGGGACATGAGGGTGAATTCATGTAGTGAACCATCTATGTGTTGTACTAAATACATTTATTCGTATATTTCTTTTAAGTACTCCTCCAATGTGAGCACTTTCCCCATTTTTAGTGTTTGCTTATTCCTCCCAGGACTTTATTTTTTAAATTGTTAACTTCTAACAAGGTCAACTGACCGTGGGTCGCGTGCTCTTAATTATTCGGACTCATGACCTTACAACCTTCGAAAGTTCCAACAAGTGTGGTAATCCGACCCATACTTAGTTTTCTTTTAATAATTCCTGGGCTAACCTCGAGAGTAGCTTAGCAATCATATCTTTCGAAATAGAATGTAAAACAACATAAAGGTTTCAACTTTCGTTAGAATCGAAGAATAGTTACGATGTTATTGCCAAATAATTCCCCGGCTAACTTTGGGAAGACTTTGGCAATTATTTTATTCGAAAGAGATTCTAAAACAATATGAGGGTTTCAAATTTCGTTAGAATTCGGCCGAATAATTACAATGTTATTTAAAAAAGAACTCAGTGAACACTAAACTGGTTACCATCCTACAGACTGACATAGTAACTTATAAACTGCGTTGTCACTTTGAACTAAACAGTGGTTCCCAAATCTTATATATGTTTATCATAGACGAACGATGTGAGGATGAGAACTAACTATCCAAATAAGGAATGATCAGAAATTGACTTATGTACAACTAACACGTGAGATGTTTTGACGAAAAGAAATATAACCATTTAAAAAATAGAAAAGATTTAAGTGTAATTGCAAATGTACACTTTCATGAAAAAAAAAACTAAGACAAATTGAATTAAAGTAAGGAATTAGAGATCACAAAATATTTTTTTAGTTTTAAACCGAGCCGGGTCGCCGGTGCTGAGTGGACTCTTTCTTTAAGTTGATGGTTAATGTTTTAAAGTCCTGAGGCTCAATACTGGTGGGCGCAACGGATGTTCTTTAAGGCAACGGACAGGAGTCTTAGTTCTCCGGACAATCTCTCCTTGGCATGGGGATGCCATTACCCAGTCGTCTTCTGTAACCTAATTGGGTCAACTCCTCAACTAGACGTCAGGCAGGGACAAGCACTGCTCTGAAAAGGGAATCCAAACGGATTAGACTTTTTGAAGTCTCAATTAAATTCTTGACCAAACTTCTAAAAAAAATAATGACTCGCAAGGTCTGATCTTAAGAGTCAAATTGATAAGGGGTCAGCCTCTGAATGTATCTGATCACTATCTAATATTTACAAAGAAACTTGGCGCTTATAAATACGAGGGGCGATCAATAAGTTTAGCAATTTGGATATAAGGAAACGAGATATGAGGAAAAGTGTTTTATTATTTTTAAATATAACTACCCTCGACTTCAATGCACTTGCGCCACTTGTCCCTGAGGCTTCGAATTCCCGACAACCAGAAATCTCCCGACTGCTGTTCAATCCACTTCTGGACGGCGAGCTGGACATCTTCATCGTCCCCAAACCGGTGTCCACGCAGTGAAACCTTGAGCTGGCGGAATAAAAAGTAGTCGCTAGGGGCCAGATGTGGACTGTAGGGGGAATGGTTGAGCCCCTCGAATCGGCACTCGCGCAGGGCAGCTTGTGCAACTCTGGCCTTGTGGACTTTGACGACGTTGAAGTCGATCATGGGGCGTGAGGTTTCTAGGGACCCAACGGGCAGAGACCTTGGTCATGGCCAAATTGTCGTGGATGATGTTGATAACACTTCCATGTGATATTCCAAGTTCTCGCTCGGTTTCTTTGACCTTCACCCGTCGATTTTCGAGGATCATCCTCTCCACACGGGCCACATTGTCCTCGTTGGTCACGTCTGACGGGCGTCCTGGACAGGGGTCCTCTTCAAGGGACTCACGACCATGGCGAAACTCCCTATTCCAGCTAGCAATGGTTGAATAGGAAGGGGCGGTGTCGGTGTACACTGCAACCATGCGTTCATGGATCTCTTTTGCATTCTTGCCTTCCTTGGTCAAAAAAATGATCACTGCGCGGTGCTCAACCTTCTCCATTGTTGAAAAATTCGTGACTGACGATCTGCGATCAGCTATTGCTTCTTAAATAGACAAGGCAGGAGCGTGCGGCTGCAGGTCCTGACTTGTCATAACAAACAGCCCTCCCCCTTCCTCTGTTTTGCCCTATCGGATTTGTTTGGTCGGTTTCTGAGACGGGGCGGGGTCGAGCAGCAGAATAGGGTCTTATTCGGGAGAGGGGGGGGGCTACTGATCCAGCTGGAAGGGGACACTAAGCGGGGGTAGGATGAGGCAACTTGACCAAGGAAAGCCTTGAAAGCAAATTTATAAACGAACAGGTCGCGAAGAGAGCACGGATTCGGAACAGTAAGCATTTTAATTACTCTCTATGGACACTTGTTTTCAAGGGCCAGAAATACCCCTTCTCCTTTCCTTGAGTCTCCGCTCGAGTTAAATGTGCATATATATATATATATATATATATATATATATATATATATATATATATATATATGCATATATATATATATATATATATATATATATATATATATATATATATATATATATATATATATATATATATATATATATATATATATATATATATATATATATATATATATTTATATATATATATATATATATATGTATATATATATATATATATATATATATATGTATATATATATATATATATATATATATATATATATATATATATATATATATATATATATATATATATATATATATATATATATATATTTACATGCACATGCGTAATACAATGCCGAAAGTGAGTTCATGTCATTAATCTATAATTTTTCTCCATATTAATTTAGTAATTTTAATTTATCACTGTTAATTTATTTAATAAATAATATTTAATTAATAATATTTCCTTTGTAAATGGCGCACAATTTACATAGCAACGAGTGACTCGTACTTGCGTTCGTATTTGCGGAACCCCAAATTTCGACTGTCCGTGGGACAGGAAAAAAACCGATACCGTCTTCCGGCGTCTCATAAAAGACAACTAAGCCTGTATACGACCCCCACCTTGGGAAGTGGCGCGCACGAAAGCTTTGTTCCTGCTAGTGCAATACACAATGACGGTGATCAGTGGAGTTATAGCGAACCCCATCCACTCATGTCGGTATTGGCGTTGATACGCGCCAACCAAACATGTGCGAAAGCGCTTAACAATAGTGATGAAATCCTAAAAAGGGATGGAATCTTCATTTGTATGGGCGACGGAAGATTGCCATGACAATTACGAGACAAAATTGCCGAAATTCGAGAGAGTTCGTCCCCTCCGACTTTTGAGGAACTTCGAGTCTGACGAAGGCCGCTCTGATGTTGAAGTACAGATTCTAAATTACGATCATCTGCTACAGGGTTGACAGAAGACGAGGGGCAGATATATTTGACAACCAAAGGCGTATGGTAAGTAAATATCGTCAATTCCCGTCGCTCCAGATAATGCCCAAAGTTGTTGAGAGCGATGGGCATTCCAGAAACGGTAGAAAAAGTGTTGTACCAATCTTGAGAAGCAGTGATATGATGAGAAACAAACGCGTAATGTTGCCAAGAGTCATAACATTCTGTTGGAGAATCACGCAAGTGTCAAAAGCACCACTGGTGGGAGTACCAGAGCAAAAGTGGGCCAAGAGGGCAATATAGACAGTGGTTTTTCTGTCCAAACAAACGCTTTGTAAGCCTCTGGAGAAGAGTAAAAAAAATAAAAAGACTTAGTCTTTGGCGAAAGAAGCTTGTTGAGGCGATGCATCATCTGAGCAAAGTTAGGAATAAATCTGTGGTGAAAACCTAGTGTTCAAGAAAGGATAGTTGTGAGGCACCAAAAATCTAGTTAAAGAACTTGAGGAATGATGCCGTACTCTTAGAAATGAGAGAAATCTTGATGGACATTCGAAATACGTTTCTCTAAAGACAAACGCAGTCAGGAAAGAAAAGCCTCCCAGAGCTTGATCATTAAAATTCTGAAAGATCTGGACATATAGCATTCGAAGAATATCAAACGAGACAAGTGATAGCAGTTTAGGAAACATCGCTCGGATTTAGAGGTGTTTGATTGAAAACAAGCAGTTCGAGACAAGAACCCCCCCCCCCAGAGCGAATAGATGAAATCCAATACATATGGTAAGGGATACCTATTCGGGACAGTATAAGTGTTCAAAGCCCTGTAATCGCCCACTGACCTAAACCCACCAGAGGCAAACTTCGGCTAACATGGAATGGAAAGACACAAGGAGACGTAAACAGACGGGTAATGCCAGTTTCTTAAATGAACTCATGCATTGCCGAGACTCTATTTTGGTTTTGACGGCTAAGACGGGCCAGAACAGGTCACACTGTCGTATTGATTATGTTTAATTAGTTCTTTATTTTGAACTAGGAAAGATAGAACTTTAAATATAGAAAGAGTTCTCACAAATAAAGAGAAATGGTGCGATAAATACGCATACAATTCCAAACTTGTCCAAGGAAGTCATGGGTAAAGAGAAAGTTAAGCCTAAATATCGCAGAGTCAAGATCAGCGATAACGAATGTTCATCGAAAACCCTAACGGAGATCGAGAGAGCTTGAATCTAAATAACTGGGTATCTTTAATAGTTCCATTATGTTTATTTTTCTCATTCTATTTCTGTATTTGCATCCAATACAGTCTGGAAATTCTGGCGACGCCCTCCATCTTGAAAAAACATTAGTTTCCATCAGGGAAAACCTTGTGATACCCAAGAGGATCGCCATTATTAGATGAAAAATGCTTAAATAAAATTAGTGATTTGAATATTGACTAGAAAAGACCTGACAGAACTATTTAAACGTTCCGAAGGTCATTAAATGTGAGTAGGAGCTAATTTTCATTGCTGGAATCTGATCTAATTTGGGATTAAAAGGCAGAAGAATTTTAAAGAGAGAATCCGTTCCTTCAGTGACCCAGATACCACAAATCTAGATTTGTCCAGTATCACAGATATTCAGTACCATTGGCCTTATGGTAGATAATCTAGTCTTGGAAGTAAGTGGCTGACAAATCATTGAAAGCCAATAGAGCAATGCACATCAGCTCTTCATTGCGATCATCGAGGATAAATCCAGGATCTCGAGCAGCGATTGCAGAAAACTGCATCGGGGGAATCGCAATAAACAGCAAAGTCTACAGTCAAAGCAGGAGGGAAGTAGCAAACTCTACAGCCAAAGCAAGGGGGAGGTAAAAAAGCATACAGCAAAAGCAGGTGGAATATAGCAAAGTCAATAGCCAAAGCAGGAGGGAGGTACCAAAGTGCACAACCAGGCGGAGGTAACAAAGTCTACAGCCAAAGCAGTAGGGATATAGCAAAGTCTAAAGCCAAAGTAGAAGAGAGATAGCAAAGTCTACAGCCAAAGCAGGAGGAGGGTAGCAAAGTTTACAGCCAAAGCAGGAGGGAGGTAGCAAATTCCACAGTCAAAATCGGAGAAGGGGTGTAACGAAGTCAACAGCCAAAGCAGGAGAGAGGTAGCAAAGTTGATAACAAAAGCAGGTGGCATGTAGCAAAGTTCATAGTCAAAGCAGTAGAGAGATAGAAAAGCTCTTCGCAAAAGCAGGATGGAGGTAGCAAAGCTAATAGCCAAAGCAGGAGAGTTAGCAAAGCTCTTAGATAAAGCAGAAAGGAGGTAGCAAAGCTAAAGCAGGAAAGAGGTAGCAAAGCTCATAGCCAATGCAGGAGAGAGATAGCAAAGCTCATAGCCAGGGCACAAGTGAGGTAGCAAAGCTCATAGCAAAAGCAGGAGAGAGATAGCAAATCTCATAGCCAATGCAGATCGAAGGATGCAAAGCTTATAGTCAAAAGGAGGAGGGAAGTATCAAATATCATAGCCAAAGCAAGAGAGAGGTGACAAAGCTAATAGCCGAAGCAGGAAATAGGTAGCAAAGCTCATAGCCAAAATGGAGGGAGGTAGAAATGATCATAGCTAAAGCAGGGAAAAGATAGCAAAGCTCATAGCCAAAGCAGGAGAGATAGCACAGCTCATAGCCAAATCAGGAGAGAGATAGCACAGCTCATAGATAAATCAGGTGTAAGGTAGCAAAGCTCATAGTAAAAGCAGGAGAGAGAGAGAGAGAGAGCAAAATTCATAGCCAAAGCAGGTGGGAAGTAGAAAGGTTCATGGACAAACAGGTGAGAGGTAGCAAAGCTCATAACCAAAGCAGAAGAGAGATAGGAAAGCTCATAGCCAAAGCAAGAGATGAGTAATAATCCTTATAGCAAAAGCAGGAGAGAAATAGCAAAGCTTATAGCCAAAGCAGGTGGGAGGTAGCAAATCTGATAGCAAAAGGAAGTAGAATGTAGTAAAGCTCATAGTAAAAGCTGGTAGAGATAGCAAAGTTCATATTCTAAGCAGGTAGAAAGTAGCAAAGCTCATGGTCAAAGCAAGATAGAGATAGTAAAGCTCCTAACGAAAGCAGGAAAGAGGTAAAAAAGTTCAAAGCAAAGCAAGTGGAATGTAGCAAAGCTCATAGCCAAAGCAGTATCGAAGTAGCAAAGCCCATAGAGGGAGGTAGCAAAGGTAAGCTTAAAGAAGTAACAAAGTTCATAGCCAAAGCAGGAAAGATGTAACAAAGTTCATAGCTAAAGCAGGTGAAATTTAGCAAAGTTCAGAGCCAAAGCTGGAGAGAGGTAGAAAATCTCATAGCTAAAGCAAGAGAGTTAGCAAATCTCTTAGCTAAAGCGGGAGCGAGATAGCAAAGCTCATAGCTGAAAGAAGTAGCTAGCTCATAGCCAAGGTAGGAAAGAGGTAGCAAAGCTCATAGCCAAGGCAAGAGCGAGATAGCAAAGCTCATAGCCAAAGCAGAAGAGAGATAGCATAGCTCATCTCCAAAGCAGGAGAGAGATAACAAAGCTTATAGCCAATGCAGGTCGAATGCAGCAAAGCTGAGAGAGGTAGAAAAGCTCATAGATAAAGCAGGGAAAAGATAGCAAAGTTCATAGACATAGCAGGTCGAAGGCAGCAAAGCTCATTAGGAGGAGAGATGTAGCAAAGCTCATAGCCAAAGTAGGAAAGATGTAACAAAGTTCATAGCTAAAGCAGGTGGAATTTAGCAAAGTACATAGCCAAAGCTGGAGAGAGGTAGAAAATCTCATAGCTAAAGCAAGAGAGTTAGCAAATCTCTTAGCTAAAGCGGGAGCGAGATAGCAAAGCTCATAGCTGAAAGAAGTAGCTAGCTCATAGCCAAGGTAGGAAAGAGGTAGCAAAGCTCATAGCCAAGGCAAGAGCGAGATAGCAAAGCTCATAGCCAAAGCAGAAGAGAGATAGCATAGCTCATCTCCAAAGCAGGAGAGAGATAACAAAGCTTATAGCCAATGCATGTCGAATGCAGCAAAGTTGAGAGAGGTAGAAAAGCTTATAGATAAAGCAGGGAAAAGATAGCAAAGTTCATAGACAAAGCAGGTCGAAGGCAGCAAAGCTCATAAGAAGGATAGATGTAGAAAAGCTCATAGCCAAAGCAGGAAAGATGTAAACAAGTTCATAGCTAAAGCAGGTGAAATTTAGCAAAGTTCAGAGCCAAAGCTGGAGAGAGGTAGAAAAGCTCATAGCTAAAGCAAGAGAGTTAGCAAATCTCTTAGCTAAAGCGGGAGCGAGATAGCAAAGCTCATAGCTTAAAGAAGTAGCAAGCTCATAGCCAAAGTAGGAAAGAGGTAGCAAAGCTCATAGCCAAGGCAAGAGCGAGATAGCAAAGCTCATAGCCAAAGCAGAAGAGAGGTAGCATAGCTCATCTCCAAAGCAGGAGAGAGATAACAAAGCTTATACCCAATGCATGTCGAATGCAGCAAAGCTGAGAGAGGTAGAAAAGCTCATAGATAAAGCAGGGAAAAGATAGCAAAGTTCATAGACATAGCAGGTCAAAGGCAGCAAAGCTCATTAGGAGGAGAGATGTAGCAAAGCTCATAGCCAAAGTAGGAAAGATGTAACAAAGTTCATAGCTAAAGCAGGTGGAATTTAGCAAAGTACATAGCCAAAGCTGGAGAGAGGTAGAAAATCTCATAGCTAAAGCAAGAGAGTTAGCAAATCTCTTAGCTAAAGCGGGAGCGAGATAGCAAAGCTCATAGCTGAAAGAAGTAGCTAGCTCATAGCCAAGGTAGGAAAGAGGTAGCAAAGCTCATAGCCAAGGCAAGAGCGAGATAGCAAAGCTCATAGCTAAAGCAGAAGAGAGATAGCATAGCTCATCTCCAAAGCAGGAGAGAGATAACAAAGCTTATAGCCAATGCAAGTCGAATGCAGCAAAGCTGAGAGAGGTAGAAAAGCTCATAAATAAAGCAGGGAAAAGATAGCAAAGTTCATAGACAAAGCAGGTCGAAGGCAGCAAAGCTCATAAGGAGGAGAGATGTAGCAAAGTTCATAGCCAAAGCAGGAAAGATGTAACAAAGTTCATAGCTAAAGCAGGTGGAATTTAGCAAAGTTTATAGCCAAAGCTGGAGAGAGGTAGAAAATCTCATAGCTAAAACAAGAGAGTTAGCAAAGCTCTTAGCCAAAGCGGGAGAGGGATAGCAAAGCTCATAGCTGAAAGAAGTAGCAAGCTCATAGCCAAAGTAGGAAAGAGGTAGCAAAGCTCATAGCCAACGCAAGAGCGAGATAGCAAAGCTCATAGCTAAAGCAAAAGAGAGATAGCATAGCTCATCTCCAAAGCAGGAGAGAGATAACAAAGCTCATCATAGCCAATGCATGTCGAATGCAGCAAAGCTGAGAGAGGAAGAAAAGCTCATAGCTAAAGGAGGTAGGAAGAAGCCGAAATTCTTCGTCCTAAAGCTTGGCACCAGGAGGGTTACTGTCTCTATCGACCGCCTAAAACCCGCTTATACCGAAAATGTTCATCTAGAACCCCAATCACCTCATTCTCCTTCTACTATACCCCTTTATGGTACAGTAATCTCTTAAAACAACCTAAACCTCACCTTTTTAACTACTCCTACCTCTCCAACTTCACCTTGCGTTTTGCTGCCTCCTCCTCCTTTGTTGCAGGAACCCTTGTCGGCAGAAGTGGTTAGTCAGGAGCAAGTCTCTTCCCTACTGGTCACTCCGTCAGCGGACAATGGGACTCAACACTCCAACATCCCGCTTGACGTCATCTCGCAAGGAACCAGCAAGCGGATCACCTTCGCTCCATCAACCTTCTCTCGTGCCAGTGCCTCGTTTAACGCTAATGGCACTGCCACAGCAAATCTGTGTCCCCGTACCCGCAGCCAAACCAATGGCACTGGCACACGCTCCAGTCGCGTCGTCAGGAGGCCTCGTCGGTACTTGGACTAGTAATCTCAAAATAGTAAAAGGGAGCGGGTAACCTTCTTAAGGAAGGGAGTGTTATAGCAATGCCTCTGGGCATTTCTATAATAAAAACCTCCTGGTAAACCTTAAATATATATATATGTATATATATATATATATATATATATATATATATATATATATATATATATATATATATATATATATATATATATATATATATATATATATATATATATATATATATATATACATCAATTATTATGTAAAATTCATATCATGCAATCCTTTAACTTTGTCAATTTAATCGTTCAATTATTTTACTTAACTTTTGTAAATTAAATCATATTTTATCTACAACTAAATAATTAATTAATTCATTTATTTTACTTGTCAATTGATTTAACGTAATACTATTTCAAACAACATCTATTAAAACTTCACACATAAACAAACAAACACACGCTTTCAGCTCGATCTTCTGGAACAATATTCTTGCCCATTCGACTCTAACCATTCTCCGTATAAAGCCCCCGATTCAGGCCATCGTAGTCACCATATTATTCCACCATATTATCTCACTATATTATTTCATATTTATTTCACTTACTTCTTTTCTCTTCACATCTCGTTACTGTAATTCATATTTTACCATATCTTACATTGTATACCTATGTGAGGGAACCCCACGTAGAATATCTTGAGCAGACGTAACTTCCACGCGCTGCAGAAGGCCCGGTTAGGCCTAAATTGGTAAGACTAACCCCCCCTTCCTTCCACAAGTGGTAGCCTCGAACCACGTCTCCCACGATTCACCTTTACGCGGAAGATTCGAGGCCATTCTAGAGTAGAGCTGTTTCCCGCTAACCCCTCTCAGGGAGAGCCTCGAACATAAATAGAGTTCGACTCCCATGAGGAGACACAGAGTTGAGAAGTCTCGCCCAGAACCCAGAAGATTTATCCATGGTTCCAAATCAAGTGCTAGCAACAAAGCAAAGTGACAGCTGGACTATTTTGTGTATTTGGAATTAGCCCCAGCCAGGAGGTAATTCCAAAGAACGATCGCTCCGAGTGATTTTCCCGACTTCTTTCATCAACTCCTGTCGAAGCCCTCCTCATTTCGGGTAGCTGAAATACTCTCCCCTGGACCGGAAGTTACCCCCTCCCCACTTGCTTTTGGAGAACCGTCATCACTCCAACCTCCCGCTTTGAAGTCCGAGCGGCCTCACCTCAAGTGCAGAAGACATCCGTAAGCCAACCCCTCTTCCCCTTTTAGTAACCCAATTGAGTTAATCCCTTCCCTCATTTGAATAGTCTCCTCCGGGAATACCTTAAGTTCTAACTTCATAGCCTAATTTATAACTACAATTCCCCCTTTCATTTACTGATGTGATTTTGCCCGTTAATTCTCTGAGGTAATTTTAGCCATCAATTCTCTTATTATTTTTGTGTAAATAAAATTATATTTTAGTACATGTCTCTTTAAATAACCTTGAGCTTTGCCATTGTTCATAATTTACCTGACCTCGTTGCACTCTCTCACGCTATTCATCTCGTCTAAACTCGGGGTTTTCCGTCCCTTTTGTCGGTTTACTTTCAAGTTATTGGTCCCTCCCTCATAGATATAATATGGTATTGATATAATGTAATGTCATACCACGACAACCTAATCTAATTATCTCATTGTACATTCGTTGATTCTATGAATAATTTATATTTATATTTGTTTAATTGTTTTTCTTAAAACTCAGTTCATCAGGACAGACCTCAACAAGAAAAAGGACAAAAGTGATGGATAATACTCTTCTTTCATCTCTTGATGTCGCTAAAGTCAGCGATAGAAGGGCTTCTTTAATTACGATTCCTACTATCAGTAATTTAGGCCATGATCCGCAAAACTTTAACATAAGTTATTCAAGTATTAGACGCGCAAGGCAAAAGTTTAGAAAAGAAATTTCACAAAATTTGAAAGCTGAATTAAAACATGATGTTCCTTTAACCATTCACTGGGATGGAAAACTTGTAGAAGACATAACTGGAGAAGAAGTTGTCGACAGACTTCCAATCTTAGTTTCTAGAAATGAAGCTGATCAGCTTCTTGGTGTTCCAAAACTCACCAGTGATACAGGAGAAAATACTGCAGCTGCTGTGCATAAAAGTACTTTAGACTGGGATCTCTCTCTTCAGGTAAGATGCATGTGTTTCGACACAACAGCATCAAATACAGGCCGTAGAAATGGAGCTTGTATGTTACTAGAACAGAAAATGAACAAGGATTTGCTATGGCTGGCCTGTCGTCATCATATTTTAGAGATTGTTTTGGAGTCTGTTGTTTCAAGCTCATTGCCAGCATCATCTGGACCAAATATACAACTATTTAAACGTTTCAAAGCAAATTAGAGTAAATTTAATAAAGGATCGTTCCACACAGCCGAAGATGACAAAGACATAACAACCAGAATTGCCAATATTAAAGACAATACAATTAAATTTGAAAAGAAACAACTAGAAGAACATCAGCCTCGTGATGATTATAAGGAACTACTTGAATTGGCTATCATTTTTGTTGGAGGAATCCAAAATTCAGGAATAAGCTTCAAAAAACTGGGAGCTTGCCATAGAGCAAGGTGGATGGCCAAAATTATCTATTCTTTGAATATTTGGATGTTTAAACAACAGTTCAAATTGATACATTCAGAAGAAAAAGGACTAAGAGACATCTGTTGTTTTGCAGTTGAGATATATGTGAAATCTTGGTTTACGGCACATGCGCCACGTTTTGCTCCACGTCTCGACTTGCAGCTCTTTAAAAGTTTAATTAAGTACAAAGAAGTTGAAGAAAAAATAGCGTCTAATGCACTGAAAAAATGATCAAATCATTTGTGGTATCTTGCACAGGAATTAATAGCTCTTGCTTTCTTTGACGAAGATGTCCCTATCGATACTAAGAATAAAATGAGAGAAGCCTTAAATAAGCCTCCTGAACCAAACCACATTAAGCAGACTAGAATTGAGACAGCTAGAATATTCTGTAACCTCTCATACTCTAGGATTCTTCGATATTCTTGGTCTGCCTTCCAGTTTTCTTGAAACCAATGCTGAAAACTGGGGACTTAATGAAGCATATTGGAATGCAAGTGAAGTAATTTCGAATATGAAAGTTACAGATAATTTAGCAGAGCGAGGAATAAAATTAATGGAAGAATACAATAAGATTCTCACAAATGATGAAGAGCAAAAGCAATCTCTTCTACAGACAGTGAAGAAGTACGGATCTGCCTTACCAGACAAAAACAAAAAAAACAATTATGTCATTAAAATAAATTGTAGTGCGAAGATAATAATTATTGTTAGTGGTTATAATAGGCCTACAGGGGAACTTCCACTTTAAAAAAAAGGCAAAACGCTGAGAACTGTACCTGAATAGGTAGTGTAGAAACCAGTTTCGCCTATGCATCGATAATAGCTATACCTGACTAAATATTTTCATTTTTTCAAGACTGGTAACAACCTCTAAATTTCAACCAGTTGACCTCAATTTTTGTATACTTTGTTTTTGGAACATAAATAACCAGATTAGAGGGTGCCCCTACAAAATATCATAAATACAAAAATTTACCCCTTTTTTGCATTACCCTAGTATACATGCTGCATGGTTGTTGTTTTTTTTTGGGGGGGGCACCAAAGTACATTCTCGCCTATGGCACCAAATGACCTAGAGCTGGCCCTGGGTACAAAGTCGCTAGTACATACAGGAGGGAGGTAGCAAAGTCCAAAGCCAAATCAGGAGGGAGGTTGCGAAGTCATATATGTTGAATGAACCGCGTCTCGTCCATTTTGACCGACAGAAGAAAAATCGACTCTTGTTGTTAATTTCTCCCCGGGAAAGACGGGGTCTGCTCCCTCCGACCGCTTGGGAAATTGGGAGAGAAGGCGTTTGATCCTACAGCCTGTGCTACAGGTCCCGACAATTTTACCACAATTAAGTGGGGCCGCGCCCCCTGCGAGACTGCTTTGAGGGGCAAGGTTAGAGTGGAGAGAAGTTGGTGCATGCTGTGGGAATTTTATTGCACCCCACCTTTACTAGAGGTCCACGCAAGAGTTAGAAAGTGGAAGTTCTAGCGCAACTGAACATCAAGCAGAATGCATTCAATTGGGATGGTTCCACTTCAGAAGTTCATCCATAGAGGGATGGTCGTGCCATATCCATTGTGGAATGACCTGAGCCCCTCTAAAACTCTATTGACTCTTGCCCTACAGGGCAAATCAACCCTCCTGGGCGTGGAGTCAACGTATCGCGTTGTATGGTTCTAGTCAAAGTTTGAGCTCAATGAAAGAACTTCCTTAAGGACAAGCCCCCCACCCCACTGGCCTCTTTATGAATAAAAGCACGCCTCACTCAACCCAGAGGTTGCCGACCAGGGATAAAATCTTTGAGAAAAGATCTAAGACTTTGATTAGCCATAATGCCACATTCGGTCGTCCACGTCCCTTCGTATTTTGGTGTTGATTTTCAGTCGTGCAAACGTTAATCATCTCCAAAATTATTTCTTCTGCAAGAGTAGATTATTTATCTATAATAACTACCTCATTTATGGGAAGAAAGAATGAAAACAAGGTCTGCTGACTAAAAAGTCGCGTGCTCTCACTTATTCTGATTTATGACCTTATGACCTTTAAAACTTTCAATAATTCCCGAGCTAACGTTGGGAGGACTTTTCTAATATATGATTCGAAAGATAATGTAAAACAACATAAGGGTTTCAAATTTCGTTAGAATCGTCTGAATAGTTATGATGTTATTGCCCAAACAAAATAATTCCCAGGCTAATCTTGGGAGGACTTTGGCAATTATATCATTCGAAAGAGAATGTAAAACAACATAAGGGTCTCAAATTTCGTTAGAATCGGCCGAATAGTTATAATGTTATTCCAAAATATGGAAAACTGTTGTGTAGAGAAATTAGATTTTTTGTAAAATGATTTAAATGCAAACTCGTTTACAGCCTCGCCTCTGGACGAGACAAGAAAACGTAGTTCTCCTTTTAAGTTTATTTTTGATAAGTTTAATTAATTATTATTCATGAATTCAAGATTAACTGCAGATTTGGATATATTTAAATAAAAAATATATAATAGATCGTCTATATTTCAATGTACAGATATTTATTTGCTTTAATCTCAATAAATAATAATACAATAGCTCCGCTATTAATTATGATTATCTCTCAAACAAACGACTCCAGGCATATTTCAATCACTATTGATTTTTTTTACCTTCAATTAGAGGAGCTCTCACAGATGACTCAGGGCCGGTTTAAGGAGCTGCGGGGCCCTTAACACAAGAGACAGCGGGGCCCCCACCTGGATGCTTACAAAACAGACCAAAGAATACTACAAGATATCATAAAAAGTAACACCATCAACGAAAATAACAAGTTATCCTTACGAATTTATTATAAAAACACAAAAGTAAGCAACTTATTAATGAAAAACAACCTCCGCAAAAAGCAATCGATCGTAAAGGCTACAAATGTGGTATACAAATTCCAATGCTCCCATGAGGACTGTAAACCTCATCCAAATAATCAATATATAGGTATGACCACTACTATACCATCAGCCGGCGCCTAACCATGCATTTGCAAGAAGGAGGAATAAAAACACATTGCAAAGAAAAGCAAAACGCACAAATTACATGAGCAACTCTGGTCGAAAACACTACTATACTCAGAAGAAACCCTGACCTTCGTCGCCTAAAGATACTGGAGGCTCTTCTCATTAAAGAGATGGGCCCTAAACTTAACACCCAACGCACCAAGTTTCGAGGTAGTACTTCGCCTTTTCTGCTAAAGGAACATTGTACTCCGACTTTGAACTATAAAATTACCAAAGAACGAAAATCAATTTCATTCTTCGCTGCTCACGACCAACAATGAGCTACCTAACCGGTAAAGGAGGCAAAACCAAAGGAAACACAAAATCAACAATAACGAAGACTTCCGTCTGAAGATGTCTTAAGAAAGGCGAAAGCTCACGGCCAAAACTCAAATTAGTTGTAAAAAGTAAAATGGATCTTCCTCAACTGATCTTTAATATCCAACCAGATACAAAAAACTGCATTCGCTAGTTGGAAAGTTCCAAAATAAAATTGATAAAATCAAAATACAACCTGGTCTTTAACAAAACACACACACACACACACACACATATATATATATATATATATATATATATATATATATATATATATATATATATATATATATATATATATATATGTATCTCACACCCCACCCACCCATTTTCCTTTGCAGAGGACAAAACTTATCTGCGGAATTTAAAAGAACTGCTAGTATGCCCGGGAGGCCTCAGCTGAAAAGGGAGGGTTTTATTTTGTACTTTTTATTCCTTTTTAAATAACAACACCCGACAGACCAGTAGCCAGTAGACTATTTATGCTGCCTTGGAGAAACTTGGAACCATTTGCTGAACTGAGTGCGCACAACTAGTTACGTAGCTCACATGAAACACTTACGAGACTTGGCAACAGAAAACTCCTCAATTATTATACTTAATACCCTACCAATGGTACTATTGATAAGAGGCCTAAAACTACCATTCGACAAGTCAAAAACAACAAAACTCACGTTAAGATTCAGCTGTGCCTCTGTGACCTGTGAATGATGTAAGTGGGTAGGTGTGGGTAGGGGACAAAGAAAGGGTGTGGGGACAGATACCTGAAAATAGACAAGGGGTGAAAAGAGAAAGAAGTGTGGTAGGGTTCAAAGAGATGCTAAGTGCCTGGTGATCAGGCCTATCGTTTTTCAGTATTTTCTTGTTTGGTGGTTCCTTTTTTGTCTTTGAGATAGGTTATATAATTATGTTGTTCAAGCCACTTATCTTTAAAAAAATAATGTTCTTGGATATGTTATTCGCATTTGCTGTTGTAGTAATAAATTACTTTAATCACTTTAGTATTATGCTTAGTGTCTTTGTTTTTTGTATATCTTGTAGTGAGCGTAAATCTTGTCTTTTGTTTTTCTCTGATGTCTTCTTCGTTATAGTTGGGTCTTCATTGGTTAATTCTTGTAGAAATTGATGAAGTTTAGTAATTAGGTATTCTTTTCTTGGTCGGTTTTCTTGGTTTGAGGAAAAACATTCTTATTCTCATGCGTAGAACGGCACTTCTGCTCCGCCAATTAAAAGCCCAGTGGAGCTCGGAAATCTGGTGCGACTTATACCTCTTCTGTTCTGGTTAATCAATTGGACGATATCATCGTTCAATTCTCGATTAACCAGGTCCTGCATATTCCTTGTCCCCTCTTTTATAACAACGTAAATGGGACTTAAACCCGCCTCCAGGTGGAGCTCTTCCTGTCGTCTTCTTTCTCGCCTGTGTGTACCTGTAATTAGGTACACACATTTGTTCTGCACCCCTTGTAGTTTCCTCTTTTGTGTCTTCGAGACACACGAAAGGGCGGAAGCGGGGTATAGCAGCGTCGATCTTACAAGTGCATTGTAGGTCTTTTTCTTATTGCTTTCACGGAGATTTCTGAACATGTAGAGAGTTCTGACTGCATCTGTGGCCTTGGTGATTCTTTTATCGACGTGTTTCGTGTGCCCGGTTGAAGTAATCTTCATTCCGAGTGCATTGCACTCTGTAGTGTAGGGATAGCTTTATCCCACACCCTGGCATCGTATAGTAATCTCCTGCCTATGGGACCACTATGAACTTTTCTTGTTTCGTACGGATTTTCCACCCGACCTCGTAGGTTCTCAATGTCTGCTCCTGTTATACGAGCTTGCCAAGGTGCATTCCTCCATGGACAAGTGATTATCTGAGTGAAATCATCGGGAATTGAATGTCGAGGCAAGTCAGGCTCACAGGGGCTGGGACATCAGCGGTGTAAATCAAGTTGAGAGTGGGGGACAGGAAACCCCCCTGTGGGAGACCCGCAGTGAGCGGAAACTTTGGTCCGTCCGTGCACCCTAAACTGATATACGCCGCTCTCTCCATGAGATAGTCACAGAGAGTTCTTTCTAAGTTTTCACTCTTAGGCCCAGTAGTAAGATCTTGTACTGCATTCCCCGTTGCCACACCTTATCAAAGGCTTTTGATACATCCCGACAAACAATATCCACGTAACTTCTTTCCCACTTTGCTTGGGCTAGCTTTTCCGAATTGATGTGTGTTGAACAGGGAGTTCTCCTCCAAGTGAGACACCAGTCTTCGGTTGATGATCTTCTCGAAAAGCTTCCCGCCAAATTCTAGAAGTGAAATTGGCCGGTAGCTCTCCTTCAGAGTTGGGTCCTTTCCGTGCATAGGCAAGAAAATCATCTTAGCCGTTTTATAAGCAACTGGAAAGTATCCCGTGTTCAGACAGGTGTTAAATATCTTTCTCATCCCTTCGATGACATTGGCTGATGCCTTTTCAAAGTTTAGCTTTGTAAGCCCTGATTGTCCCTGGGTTTTTGCAAGAATGAGCAGAGCGCGCCGAGTAGTTCATCTTCGGTAATCTCGGTGTCTCCGTCGCGTTGCCTATCCACCTGGTGATGAGGGTGCGTCTTGTGAATTTGGTCGTTAAGCTAGAGTTTGATGTTGCTTTCAAACTCTAGGTCATAGTTTTCGTTTTCCTCCTCAGTTATACTGAAGATTTTTTCCCAATAACTTCGGAATAGCTCTTTAATTCTTACTTCTTCTGTTTCGATGTTTCCGTCTTCTTCTACTAGTTCGATCTTCTTCTTTCCAGTTGATCCCTTGAGACGTCTGATCTTATTCCAAAATTCTTTGGGAGTTGCTTCGTGATCGAGGCTATCGATCGCATCAGTCCATCTTCTCCATTGTTGTTCGAGGATCAACTGGTTAAGTTCTTCTTTGAATTCTTTACTTCGTTGCATTGAGTGAACTGATGTATTCCTGATGTTGATCTCATACAATAATTTCAGCTCACGGTATAAATCCTTCATGTATTCGGTCCATCTGTAGGTAGAGAAGGTCCTATACTCGGATTTAGGGATACAAACCCTACCTGCGTTGATGAGATGGTTATTGAGGTCGCCGAGTGCCTCGTCAATCTCCCCGTTAATTGCCTCGTTGAAGTTGGGCAGATCGTAGGCCTCGAGAAGGCGCGCGTACCATTTCCAGTCTGCTCTTCTGTAGTTCTTTCTGACTACAGTTGGAACTTCTATAGGGTTCCTGTTGATAGTGAGTAGGATCCCTTTATGATCACTACATGTTACCTGGACTGATTCCATGTAGTAATCGAACGGTAGCTGACGATTCGCCAGACAAATGTCTGGTTTTGTGTCACTTCCTCCTCTGACAAAGGTGGGAAGGTCGGGGCCTATTCGCTGGGCAATGTTTCTGTCCAGCAATAGGTCCAGGCTTCTTCCTATACCGTTGAAGCGTAAATATGTAGATTGGCGGCTCGAACGATGGGACGCACTATTTCGTCCGTGTTCCAAAATGTTTCACGTTTTGGAGTAAATTTAAGGGGGGGGGCTCGTGTAGGGGTAAACACAATGGGTGGACCACCCTACGATGATCCTGAGTTTCAATCAATTAAGGAGTCTGGGGGGCACAGCCCCCCCAGTATATAATATTAATTGTCTATAGAATAATGTTCTAACGTTTAGAGAAGTGAATGATTTAACCAAATCATTCCAGCGCCTTTAATCGTTTTTGAATTATAATGGAGGGGGGGGGGGTATGACGTCAGAAATGACTAATTTGAATTTTTATTTTGTTTTTCACTTAATATCTTTTTATTATCCTCATTTGGAGTCATTTTTATTTGTCAATATATTTTCCCCCATTTTACTATTTTTATTACCAATTTGTATACATTTAAATCTACTTAGCTAGATCGTTTAAAGGAACTACTTTTTTTTAGCCATTTGGGTGGAGTAAGGACGCCTTTTACGCAGTTTGAAAATAGAATCCGTTTGTCAACAGTGTCTGTCATCGATTGCCGAACTATTAACTCTATTTTCGGATCGAGATAAATTTTTAACCTTTTTGGACTTTCATAATTTTCTTAAAATTAAAATCGATTGCGAGGTTTGTTGCCATGTATTAGATATTAACCAGCTTTTTAAATTTAGATGTTCTAAAACTAAACGTAACTCAAGTGAGCGGCATTTTTTATACAAAATCATCATTGAATGGCACGTTTTTCTCAAACGCCCGGATCTCTGTAGAAACTATTCTGCAAATTATTTACTGGTTTCTAGTCAACCAATTGACATTAGAAGTTTTGTCCCATGAAGTCAAGGTTACACCAAAAACTTTGATTTTATTGGTTTAGTTTCTGCAGAGAGGTAGCTATTCACTATTGTGAACAAGATAGGCTTTCCTCATCGCTATTTCAGAAGTATACCGACCGCAATAAAGTAAGTAAACAGCATTTTTCGTATGGTTATTTTCGGTCATTTTTGTAAAAAAAAAAAAAATAGCGTAAGTAAACAGTGTTTTTCGTATGGTTAGTTTCGGGCATTTTGGTAAAAACAATGGCGCCGGGTATATTTGAAATATGACTCAAACGCCCATGAATATTCAGGCAGGGGTGAACGAAATATAAACACACAAAAATCCACTTTTTCGGCCGAGCCGCCAATCTATACATGTTTACCCATTGAAGGTCGTGTAACCGGATTCTAGGCATCTGGAGTTCAGATGCCCCATTAATATAGTGGGGGCTCTTCCTGTCAAATAGGCCAGTGAGAGTGTTAATTGGTAACACGTCTCTCCTTGCCGGTTGATATCCGGTATCAATGACCAACTTTCCTATGTCGAGTTCGCCCTCAATCACGAGGTAGGATTCTTCTAGATTTCTTATTTGCTTGTGTTTAATCCCTTTCTTTATTGCAATAGCGGCACCGTCGAACCGCTCCTGCGAATAATTCGTGATCAACACATCGTAGTTCCAGATTTTTATTTCTGCATTACGCGTGTCGATCCCGTGTTCTGAAATTAAGATGATGTCCGCATCAATTTCCCTGAATACATTTCCGTAAACAATTCCTTTCATCGCCCAGCCGTTGGCATTTATTTCCAGTATCTTCAGTGCGTTCCGTAACATGGTGAATTGTTTTTACCTATGCTTCTTATTATTCTTCTTTTTCTTCTTGGGGGCTGGCGGGGGGATTTAATGCGCCCAGGGTTTTCCATCTTCGAGGGGAGGGGCGGAACTTGGGGTTTTAGACCTGCTTTTCGTAGCTCATGTACGGGTGCAGGGGCCCTCGTCGTTGTGTAAAGAGGTGGATCCCTCCTCATTTTCATCTTTTTCTTTTTCTTCTTCGTCCTCTTCGGATTCCTCCGATGAGGGAGCTTCGATAATCTTCTCCAGTCCAGATTTAACAGTGTTATTTCTTATAACTGATCCATTGAATACCTTAGAGCATTCAGGGTCCGCAGGCATGATCACTGGATGAAGATTGTTTGCCTTTGAGAGTGCATTGAAGACTTGGTTGTAACAGCCAGGCTTCACTGCGTTAGCCACATTTGCGTGAGTAATGCAGATCAGAATCTTTGCACTCAGATCTCTGCGATGCTCATCTGTGCAGGTATTGTCTTTACTTCCTCATTCTTCTTGGCGGCGCTCGCATATGTCATCTCTTCAACTTTCTTCTCTTCTTCTTCCTTCCTTTTATTATTTCTCAGCGCTTTGTGCAGTTCAGGGCCATGGTCCTGTGTTCCCCTTTACAGTTGAGACATTTCTTCTTAGTGCTCTCGCACTTATCGAACCGATTTCCTTCTGTGGCGCATTCACTGCACCAGTTTGTTCTTGTCCGGGCAGGGCGGGGTTGTGTGTTCTTCTAGTTTATAACATACAAAGCATATCTGTATGCTATTAAACCTCACCTGCTGAATGTTCTCTCCTGGGATTCTCAAATTAAAGACCAAGGTCCCTTCCGTCGTCGCTTTCCTGGCCATGTTGGTAGTAGAGAAGGTTATTTTGAACACGTGGGTGTGTTCCCGGAATTTGATTATACCCCGGACTTTGGCCCACGGGTTGCTCCTCATAATCTCTTCTTTCAGTTCTTCGGTTTTGTTTTCACTGACCCAACTCTCCACTTTGCGGCAAATGACACTCCGGTTCTCTTTCACTTGGTGGAAGGGGGGGGGGGGTCTTTGCTTCAAGTCCGATGCTCTTCAATGTGGTAGCTCCTTCTTCAGATAGGAGCCGGTCCACATCTTTGATCTCTGCGCAGATGGCAATAAAAGGTGATGAAACTTCAGTCAATTTCACCAGGGCCACCTTGTGTCCGAGGTAGAGGGTTTCACATAACTTCCTCTTTTCCGGGACCTTTCCTCCTCATATGGTCTTGAGGGGGGGCTCTCTTAGTGAGGGTCTCCATGGTCTTCTTCGTTCCTTACTATGTCCTCTTCTTTTCTTCTTGTCCTCTGTAACCAATGTATAATTTTTTTTTGTATTCTGTGAGTGAAAAAGAATGTGAGTAGGTGGTAAAGGCGGTAGTGGTTTGTGAAAGTTCAAAAACGTCAGTGAGATCGCTCCCGTCCATCTTCCAGTTGGTCCTCCGCTCAGTTGCTGCCAGGATGATGGGTAATAGATGGATGGGATGGATCTCGAATGGGAGCCCCAAGAGAGATGAATTATGGTGGACTTGATGCAGTAGCGGTCGAATCAACGGCCGTTAAAGTCTTGCCACCCCCTCCCGGGTACTTGCGCGATAACTGCATCCAATTACATAGAGACGGGTGTTACTTCCCTCTGTGATGCTGGCCGGGTGAGATAATACCACCCGGGACTGGCAGTTATGCCCCAGTTCGACAAAATTAATGACTTACGCGTCCGCTGTGGGCTAATCCTCAAACCAGTTTTCACATACGCCCTTAATTATGCCACCAGTCCAAGTGGCCGGCAGAGTTAAGACGAAATCAATGAATGGCTGTCATCCGATCAGGGTCCCACGCAGGACGATGGACGGGAGCAGTGAGGTGCTTAAGCCCTCATTTAGTTATGAATCCTCGGTGAAACAAATGGTATTCTCTCTTTTTGAAGGGTGAAGCGAAATTCACCAAAAGCCTTCTAGGATAGGTTCTTTTCTATGTAGGCGGTGCTCAAATCCGTTACTAAGCAAGTAAAAATGCTTTATCCGTAGGTAGTCAGCGGTGCGTATGAATAGAATATTCGGCCGTCCAGCTGTGCCTCGACCGCCAGATGGTGCAGAGGAAATTTCAGTAGATTATTGCGAGAAAAATCAGTAGGTAGGTAAAAATTCGACGGACGCACTTTAATATATAGGTATGTAGTGGTTTTTGTGATATATGTTATGTAGATAAAATAAAATAAAAAAGCATTTTATCAGTATTTTTTTATAACTATTTGGTGGAAATTTGAAAAAACAATATACAAATTATTGATAAGATTGGTAAATTATTTCTGAGATTCATCAAAATTTCAGTAATTCTCATATTTTGGTAGATCTGGAAACACAGGACTCTTCACTGAGCCACGATCTCAATATTTCTCATCAATATCACCACCAAGCTGATTTGTACCATTTTCTGTTATTGATATTTAATCATCATCATCACTAACTCTATAATTTAAGAAGGGGAATTTTTTGAGTATTTGAATAATAATTTCATCTTAGTTTGGTTATGACTTATGTTTTTTTTTATCAAAGTTATTTCTAATAATTCTTTTATAATATCAAAACACAAAATGGTGAAGTTCAGAAATATAAGTATCGAAATTTTGTGAAATTTTTAAAACCCAACGAATTACAAATGGTGAAGTTCAGAAATTTATTTTTATATATCTTCTTCTTCTATAACTATATTTTAGCACCGGTCGTGATATTTTGAAAGGGGGGAAATTTAGTTTAGAGTTCCTTTTAAAATTATTATAATTGACGAAGTTCAGAAAATTTATAAAAATTTAACCATGGCTGTTTTTTTAGATTTTAAATTTTAATCTTAGTAGCGAAGCGCAAGCTCCCCACGTAAGGGCGAGTGGCGAAGCCATTGCCTGGTATAAACTATATTAAACTTTTATCTGCATTAATATGTTAAGTACATTGTGTATAATACACTCCAAACTTACTCTACAGTCAGTCAAGGGAATACACATTTAAGAATCCATCGCCAGGACCTTCATGGTATTCAATTTATATATGTTGATTTCTGCTGCACGAAGAAGGTCCGGATTTGGACCGCGGGCCGCCAGTTGAGTAACCCAGAACTATACGTAATGCCAGACTTATCATAATATGCAGTTTGCTCTAGTGAAGTTTTCTATATTTTTCTTATATATAATAATATCATGTATAATAATAATTATTTTGTCTCGGCCTTCTGTGCCTAAGGGCAAAGTCAGATTACTATTTTTTTTACATCCCTGCGGGCCCCCCTAGAGCGCGGGGCCCGTAGCACGTGCTACAAGTGCTACTGGGTTATACCGCCACTGTACAAACTAACAATTTTGTACCAACTGATGTAACTAAGGCTTTGCTAATTCCACCGCTTTAGCAAAGTCATGCTTAGATTTTACGTTTTCTTATCTTTTTTAAGCGGAATTAGTATTCGTTCACTGCCAATCCCTTTTAATTTCAATCAATCGCGGGTAATATGTTATCATACAGATTTAAGAGCACCTTTTCCACCGCTCCTAGAAGCATTTTCACTGATAATGGACCAAAGAGTGCAACGAAATGTTGCATTCCTTATTAAAATACAAAAAATGTGTGCAATAATTATTAATAAACAATTATTACATTTACTGCATTCTAAATTATACGTGTTGTCACTCTGTAAATGCGGATTCAAAAGTAGTATTCAAACGGTTTCCTCATCAATTGCTCATGGAATTATCCGATGAATTATGATCATCATAAATATGATCTATGAACAATAAACTCATCGCTTAGATTAATCTCTTCTACAAATAGTAATATTAAAAACAATAATTGCTCAATTTTAATTGAGCAATTAATTACAGGTCAGATGATTAACATTCCATATAAGGAGATTAGGACTAAAAATAATGACCCAAAATGGATGACAGATAAAATTAAGCATTATATTGGCATTAAAAAGGGCATTTATAGGAAAATAAAAAATGGAGAGGATCACTTAAGGCAGAGATATAATGAACTAGCAAGAGATGTTAAAAAGTTAGTTAGAGTAGCAAGGAGAAATTATGAAATTAAAGTGGCAAATAGGGCAAAGGAAGATCCTAAAAGTTTTTATCAATTATACAAAACTAAGGTTAGAGATAAAATAGGCCCACTTATAGATTCCAATGGAGAATTAGTGAGTGATAGGGACTCAATGGCTGGAATGCTAAATGACTTTTTTACTCTCAGTATTTACACAGTAGGATACTCTAAATATACCCGAGGTGTCAATGATCTTTCGGGGTAATGATGAAGAGAAATTAAAGGATATCTTGATCACAAAGGAGATAGTGACAAAGGAAATTGATAAAATCAAAAGTAGTAAAGCACCCGGTCCTGATGAGGTCTTTCCTAGAATTTTGAAAGAATGCAAGGATGTGTTAAGTGAACCCCTAGCATGCATCTTTAGAAAATCATTGGAGAGTGACATTGTGCCAGTGGCATGGAAGAAAGCCAATGTGATACCTATATTTAAGAAAGGGGATAAAAAAATATGTCTAATTACAGACCAGTAAGTTTGACATCAGTGGTAGGGAAAATGATGGAATCTATTATAGCAAGGAATATTAGAGATCACTTGGATAAGCATAAGTTGATAAAAGAATCACAGCATGGCTTTAGTAAGGGTAAATCCTGTCTGACTAATTTGCTGTCTTTTTATAGTAAGGTGTATGAAGCAGCAGATAATGATGAAAACTATGATATTTTATACTTGGACTTTAGTAAGGCTTTTGATCGAGTGCCACACTTACGACTTCTGAGCAAAGTTAAAGCACACGGGATCGATGGCAGTATATTTAGGTGGATTCAGTCATGGCTTGGTGACAGACAGCAAAGAGTTAGTATAGATGGAGTTAAATCTGAGTGGGGGTGTGTTAGCAGTGGAGTTCCGCAAGGATCTGTTTTGGGTCCCTTGCTATTCTTAATTTATATTAATGATCTTGACATAGGTATAAGTAGTGACCTGAGTAAATTTGCTGATGATACTAAGCTAGGTAGGGCCATTAGGGCTGATTCTGATGCTGTTGTAATGCAGGAGGAATTGACCATTCTGTCCAATTGGGCCGAGAAATGGCAAATGAAGTTTAACATAGACAAATGTAGTGTACTTAGTATAGGTAGAAATAATCCATTGAATAGTTATAAATTAAATGGGAGAATTTTAGGGAGGACCGATTGTGAGAGGGACTTGGGTATTTTGGTAAGTTCAGACCTTCGTCCTAGAAAGCAATGCCTAAATGCTAAGAATAAAGCTAATAGGATATTGGGATTCATTAGGAGGAGTGTAAGCAATAAGAGTGCTGAAGTCATTCTAAAACTGTATCTGGCGCTAGTTAGGCCTCATCTAGACTATGCAGTACAATTTTGGTCACCATATTATAGGAAGGATATTGATTTGCTTGAGTCTGTGCAGAGAAGGATGACAAAGATGATTGGTGGGCTAAGGAACTTACCTTATGGTGAAAGGCTCAGAAAACTAAATCTACATACATTGGAAAGGAGAAGAGTCAGAGGGGAATTGATTGAAGTCTTCAAATGGGTAAAAGGATATAATAAAGGGGATCTGGGTAAGGTTCTTATACTTAGTGAACATGACAGGACACGTAGCAATGGGTTTAAGCTTGATAAGTATAGGTTTAGGAAGGAGATTGGGAGGAATTGGTTTACAAATCGTGTGGTAGATGAATGGAATAGGCTCACTAGACATGTGATAGAAGCCTCCTCTCTGGGTAGTTTTAAGAATAGATTAGATAAATATATGGATGAAGCTGCTAGATGGGATTGACTTTTTTTATGTACATATGTATATATTTTTCTAAGGAGTGGGGAGATTATATTTTGTGGTTGCATGAATGGACATAATCCTCTGAATGCATTTTATGTATATTGTAGATTAGATCTGACGAACTCCTGTAAAGGGTGACAATGTTGATGACTTGTCTCTGGCAAGAAATCTTTTGTGTGTTGACTGGAACAGGAGCTGCCAAGTGTAGGCCATGAATGGTCTTTTGCAGTCTCCTTCTTTTCTTATGTTCTTATGTAAAATAAATAATTTTGTTTCCATTAAAGAAAACGTTCTTTTTAGCACTTTATATTAAGTTTGAGGTAGACATATTTAAAACAAAATATGTGATCTATGTATATATTTGTATAATTATAAAGTTCGGTGGGTTAAATTTCGGAAAATGCCCGCCCTCGATTTTTTTAATAATTCATAGGTGAAATTTCAGAGACCTACACCCTATTTTTGTAGTAAAAACAGTACTAATAGTGTTTTTAGGCATTCGAGCCATCATCTACAGCTTCGGTTAGGCGTGGAAAGCAATTATTTTTAAGATACTAGCACTCTGAGTACGGCTCTATTTGCAGTGATACTACAGGGTGTTCGGAAAGTCACTGTGCACTTACATATTTATTAACATAAATGTTTCAATATAGAATACAGGAGTAAATATGAATGACAATTATAAATTATGTTGAAAGTGACCCCCCTTGGCATCAATACAGGCTTGGACCCTTCTAATTTTGTTTCTAAACACCGCTATCAGTTGCACTTACATATTTATTAACATAAATGGTTTGGGGTCGAAATCTGAAATATAAAAAAAATATTAGAAAAGTGCACAGTGACTTTCCGAACACCCTGTATCTTAGAAATAACTGCTTTCCGCAACTAAACAAAGCCGTAAATTATGACTAAAAACACCATTAGTACTGGGTTTTTTACTACTAAAAACATGGCGTTTGTGGCCGTTATCGAGCCGAGCTATGGGTTGCCATTTTAATATCTTAAAATTAACTACTTTCTGCGCCAAAACGAAGCCGTAAATTATGACTGAAATGCCTATAGACACCATTAGCACTGTTTTTCGTTTGTTTTTTTTACTGCTAAACAGCGTTTGGTTACTGGAAGTCGTTATCAGGCCGAGCTATAAATTTTCATCATGGAGAGTTCCACCTCCCCCCCCCCCTACCTCCCTCTCGCTTTGCTCGCGCATCAGGAACAAGTAGTACACAATTTGAAAGCCTAGCAAAACTAAATAGGCAAAAAGCAGACGACACCATCATCACGAACGTTTGACAAGGGGGTTTTGGCGCGAAATCAGCGCTCTTATAAATACTTGCATCCAGGGCTGCCAATGTGTGAATTAAGTGCGAATGTGTAAAATTCATGGTTTTTGGTCACAGCAGTAGAAGGTATAACAGACTTATTTTATTATCAATAGTAACACCATCAATGCCTAGTATCTAAAAAAATATGTACTTGCCGCGCCAAAATGCAACCCAATATGATAACTAGAATGTCTAAAAAGAGTATTAGTACTTTTATATCACTAAAAATACGACGTAGGTTTTCTGAAGTTTGACCAATTAATATATACTTGTGCTTAACTACAAGTGTTTTTTTTTAATTTAGAGAACGTTTTTTCTTGGGCAAATTAACAAAAAATTTGCGTTTTTCTTTGTTAGATTATTGGAATCGCATCATATTGTATTATATATCATTTTTAAGGTAATTCTGGGGGGTTGCCTGCTTCACCCTCGCTATTTTAAAATAAAATCGTAGTATTCCTAACTCGAAAGCCTAGCATTAGATTCGAATTCAAAGGCGATTGACAGATGGCGTTAGATCTCTAGTTTTTATACCGTGGCTTTAGACACATAAGCCTTGCCCCCGAATGCTATTTAAATCATTCATATTTTCTTCGAAATTGATTAATATAAAATGTCTATATCATATTTTAATCCAGAAAAAAAAACTCATTTCAAAGTGATATGTTGTAAAATATGATGCGATTCCGATAATAAATGTGTCTCCCAAGATGGCTGCCAATCTATTTTTACGTACTGGGTTAATGAAACCAACAATAACAGCAAAAGAAATTAAATTTGGCATCATAATTTGCTTAATTAAAGATGTATCTGAGCTCAGAATTCGACATCGGCTGCAAAAGGAGACAGGGTTGCCATCTTGCCATGCTTCCAAGGAACCTTTCCTGAATGCCGAAATGCGCAAGAAAAGAGTTGAGTTGTGTAAAAAGAACATCAATTGGACTGTTGATGATTGGAAAACGGTTCTCTGTAGTGATGAATCCCCTTTTTTAACATTCAGAAGCTGCCCAAGTATGGTGCGCCACCCGCGTGGCTAAGATAGGATGGATCCTAAATACACTATCAAGACAATGAAACACCCTCCAAGTGTGATGGTTTGGGGTTGCTTTAGCTATTTTATTAGGGGTATTTTATTTTTTCTTCCTAAGAACATAACCATGAATGGTGAACGATATTTAGCCATGCTAAAGGAAAAACTTCCACCAATACTCATATTGCAGGAGAAAACAATTTTTATGCACGATGGGGCACCTTGTCACAAGGCAAAAATCGGTAGTAAATGGCTCAACGATAATGAAATTGGTGTTCTAGATTGGCCTGGTAATAGTCCAGATCTTAATCCGATCGAGAATCGATGGCTTATTATACAAAAATAAGGTCGAATGTCACAATACGGGCTCGATCCCCAACCTCACAGAAGCCATCGAAAAGGTTTGGTGCACTCAGATATCTCAATAAATGTGCCAGAATATGATCAAATCGATGCCAGAACGTCTCAAACAAGTCGTCAAAAACAAAGGATCTATGACGAAGTATTAGTATAAGGTAAGACTGTACATAGATTAGGTTTAAACATTTTTAAATATTGATTGTGTATAAAAAAAAGATACAATTCTCATGGTGATCGGATTTTTCTTTTTTGCCGGCACTGTACAGATAAAAATGGACGCTTGCCTCCTTTGGGATAAAAAAATAGACGCTTCTCCCTTTTGAAATAATAATAGAAGCTTACCTCCTTGGCGATAAAAAATCGAAGCTTCCTTTTTTTTTAATATTAGGTTGAGGAATAAGTTCTTGCGTTTTTTTAACGTTGTGTTGATTTAAGTTTTGTTGACGTGATTTGTGCACATATTAAGAAAGAATAATAAATAATGAGAGCAAAATTTGAAAAGGTTAGGCTACGTCTATTAACAGCGTAGACTATTAGGCTTTTACTTAGGCCCCGTCTTGAAGTTGAATAATAAGTCATTGTGGTTTATTTAAAAGTTGTGTTAATTTAATTTTTTTCTGTACCCTCAAAATGAAATGTCAAGTTGAAAGAAAGCGCATTTTCGACACTTGTTGTTATTCATTTTCAATCAAGACGGGAACAATGCAAACGCAGGCAAAGCTCGTCGCGATATTTGTGCTGAGTACGGAGAAAATGCTTTATCAGAAAGGACAGCTCAATGGTGGTTTTCACGTTTCCAAAACGGTCATTTCAATCTTAATGACAAAGAACGTTATGGTCGCCCCATTAAGTTGGATGAAGATCGATTGAACGACCTTCTTCATGAAAATCCTCGTCAATCGACTAGAGAATTGGCTGTACAATTGGCCTGTGATCAGAAAACTGTAGTGAATCACCTTCATTCGATGGGGAAAGTTAAAAAACTCTGTGCATGGGTTCCGCACGGTTTGAGCGAAAGCAACAAACTTCAACGCTCCACGATTGGCGCAGGTTTGCTTGCTTGTCACAAGGCTACTCATGGATATAAGGACATATTTCTTCACCGCATCATCACTGGCGACGAAAAGTGATGTGTTTATGTCAACATGAACCATCGAAAACAATGGCTTAGCCCCAATAAAAAGCCACTTCCGCGATTAAAGCAAGGACTTCATCCACGAAAGACGATGCTGTGTTTGTGGTGGGATTGTGAAGGCATGATTCTTTATGAGCTCCTTGCGAACAATGGGATTGTCAATGCAGAACTCTACGTTTAACAAATGTATCGTCTCGCCGAAGCTATTCGTGAAAAGCGACCTTATCGACGTTATGGAGTCCTGCAACACGACAATGCTCGTCCTCACATTGCCAATATGACAAAAGACGCCATCTAAACGCTTAATTGGGAAATCCTGCCCCATCCTCCATATTCGCCAGACTTGGCTCTGTAGCGGGCCGAAAATCTAGACTAACCCTAATCGATCCAACCTGTTTCCTACACTAATTCAGACGTGAGAAATCGAAGGAGAATGAAACGTATTGTATGTACAGTCCTTTTACTTACAAAAAAAAACAATAATTTTTACAAAAGTATGGGGTAAATATGCGCAAAAAAATATATATATTTATATAGCTATTTTCCTATATACACAATATTGTCTGACGAATATCAATCAAATTTATATAAACAACATTTAATTAGACTATATATGCAAAAGAGATAGCCTAAGTCTGGCAACAAAAAAATATCTGCCAGGGTAATATCCTGTTAGACAAGAAGTCTAACAGGAGGCCCTAAGTAAACAAGTGGCCTAAAACAGACAAGAGGACCAAAAAAGAAAAGGGCTCACGTGTTACCCAGGTGGGTATTGGGATCTCCGGGCTTGTAATTGAAGTAATTTGGCCACTTCTTGTAGCTATCAAAGCCCTCTCTGTCCTGGTGGGACTTACAATCTCTCCTCGGGTATCTAAACCCTACAATCTCTGCCACTCCTTACAAATAGTGGCAATTAAGTCTACTGGAGTGGGTTTTTTTTTCAATTTTGACAAACTCTTTATCATTTAGTTTGTTAGCTATATAATGATATATGAAACTAAGTCTTATAGTGGCCTGGCAAATTACAATATCAAATTTAAATAGCTGGGGAAGAGAAAAAAAAGATTTTAGACAAACATGAAAATCACTTTATATTACTGTACAAAAAAAAACAAAAACAAAAAAACAAACCCATTCCCATTCAGACACACACATTCTTACAGAGGGAGGGAGAGGGCATTGGAAAAAGGGTGTGAGAATGGCCCTTCACACACACACACTCACATTCGCTCCACCACACCTCCATCGGATTTCTATCTGTTCAGGTCGCTCTCCAACAATTTGCGCGGCGTTTCGTTCAATATTGATGTGGAATTAAGAACCTGGTTAGAAGAATTCTTCAAGTCAAAATCCGGAGATTTTTATTGCAGAGGCATCGAAAAACTAGTTGAACGTTGGGAAGAAGTCGTAAATAACAACGGAGAATACATTATTGATTAAATTCCATATTGTTATCAATTAAAAATTAAGTTTTTCTAAAATTGTTAATGGTAATGAATAAAATTGATAAAACCACAATAACTTATTCTTCAACCTATTAGTTTTTACGGACAGTCCTTATTTAGGCTCAGAGTGCTGAAAGAAAGAAGGAGAAGAGGCTGGGCTGGGGCAGGAAGGAGAGCTGAGTCAGGTCAGCACGGCAGCCAGGAAGGCAAATCGCTGCGCCCCCTACGGTGGAATAGAGGCTTAGCACTTTCGAAATAATAATGGACACGACAACCCTTTAGAGATAAAAATGGACGACCCACCCCATCTTAGAGATAAAGATTGACGATTCTATCTCTTCGATGAAAAAATTGGAAGCATTTTCCCCATACGAGATAAAATGGACGCTCCTTCCCCCTACAAAATGAAAATGAATGCTTCCACCCGTTTTGAAGTAAGAATCGATGCTTCGATCTCTTTTGAGATAAGAATGGATGCTTCGACCTCTTTTGAGAAAAGAATGGATGCTTCGCCCTCTTTGAGATGAGAATGGATGCTTCGCCCTCTTTGAGATGAGAATGGATGCTTCGACCTCTTTTGAGAGCAGAATAGATGCTTCGTGCTTTTTTGAGATAAGAATGGATGCTTTGACCTCTTTTGAGATAAGAATGGATGCTTCGACATATTTTGAGATAAGAATGGATGATGCTTCGCCCACTTTTGAGATGAGAATGGATGCTTCGACCTCTTTTAAGAACAGAATAGATGCTTCGACCTCTTTTGAGAAAAGAATGGATGCTTCGACCTCTTTTGAGATAAGAATGGATGCTTCGACCTCTTTTGCGATGAGAATGGATGATTCGACCTCTTTTGAGATAAGAATGGATGCTTCCACATCGTTTGAGATAAGAATGGTTGCTTCCACCTCTTCTGAGATAAGAATGAAAGCTTCGACGTTGTCTTAGATAAGAATGGATGCTTCGACCTCTTTTGAGATAAGAATGGATGCTTCGACATCTTCTGGGATAAGAATAGATGCTTCGACCTCTTTTAAGAAAAGAATGGATGCTTCAAACTATTTTGAGATAAGAATTAATGCTCCGACCTCTTTTGAGATAAGAATGGATGCTTCGAGCTCTTTTGAGATAAGAATGGATGCTTCCACCTCTTTTGAGAAAGGAATGGATGCTTCGACCTCTTTTGAGATGGAAATAGATGCTTCGACGTAGTCTGAGATAAGAATGGATGCTTCTACCTCTTTTGAGAAAAGAATGGATGCTTCCACCTCTTTTGAGATAAGAATGGATGCTTCCACCTCTTTTGAGAAAGGAATGGATGCTTCGACCTCTTTTGAGATGGAAATAGATGCTTCGACGTAGTCTGAGATAAGAATGGATGCTTCTACCTCTTTTGAGAAAAGAATGGATGCTTCCACCTCTTTTGTGTTAGGAATGGATGCTTCCACCCCTTTTGAGATAAGAATGGATGCTTCCACACCTTTTGAGAGTTAATGGATGCTTCGACCTCTTATGAAATAAGAATGGATGCTTCAACCACTTTTGAGAAAAAAATAGATGCTTCGACCTATTGTGAGATAAAAATGGATGCTTCGACCTCTTTTGAGATAGGGGTCGATGCTTCGACTTCTTTTAAGATAAGAATAGATGATTCAACCTATTTTTAGATATGAATCGATGCTCCGACCTATTTTGAGATAAGAATGCATGCTTTGAGCTCTTTTGAGATAAGAATGGATGCTTCGACCTCTTTTGCCTTACGAATAGATGCTTCAACCCCTTTTGAGATTAAGTGAAAGTTTCGACCTCTTTTGAAATAAGAATGGATGCTTCGACCTCTTTTGAGAAAAGAAAGGATGGTTTAAACTCTTTTGAGATTTGAATGGATGTTTCGACCTCTTTTGAGATAAGAATGGATACTTCCACCTCTTTTGAGATAAAAATCGATGCTTCACATATTTTGAGATAGGGAAGGATGCTTCGACCTGTTTTGCGATAAGAATGGATGATTCGACCTCTTTTGAGATAAGAATAGATGCTTTCACATCGTTTGAGATAAGAATGGTTGCATCTAGCTCTTCTGAGATAAGAATGGTTGCTTCTAGCTCTTCTGAGATAAGAATGAATGCTTCGACGTTGTCTGAGATAAGAATGGATGCTTCGACCTCTTTTGAGATAAGAATGAATGCATCGACCTCTTCTGAGATAAGAATGGATGCTTCGACCTCTTTTGAGAAAAGAATATATGCTTCGAACTATTTTGAGATAGGAATGGATGCTTCGACCTATTGTAAAATAAGAATGGATGCTCCGACCTCTTTTGAGATAAGAATGGATGCTTCGAGCTCTTTTGAGATAAGAATGGATGCTTCGACCTCTTCTGAGATAAGAATGGATGCTTTGACCTCTTTTGAGAAAAGAATGGATGCTTCGAACTCTTTTGAGATAGGAATGGATGCTTCAACTTATTGTGAGATTAGAATGGATGCTTCGACCTCTTTTGAGGTAAAAATGGATGCTTCGACCACTTTTGAGATAAGAATGGATGCTTCGACCTCTTTTGAGAGCAGAATAGATGCTTTGATATCTTTTGAGAAAAGAATGGATGCTTCGACCTCTTTTGAGATAAGAATGGATTCTTCGACCTCTTTTGAGATAAGAATGGATGCTTCGACCTCTTTTGCGATAAGAATGGATGCTTCCACATCGTTTGAGATAAAAATGAATGCTTCGACGTTGTCTTAGATAAGAATGGATGGTTCGGCCTCTTTTGAGATAAGAATAGATGCTTCCACCTTTTTTAAGATAAGAATGGATGCTTGGCCCTCTTTTGAGATAAGAATGGATGCTTCGACCTCCTTTGAGATAGGGGGCGATGCTTCAACCTCTTTTGAGATAAGAATGAATGCTTCGAGCTCTTTTAGAATAAGAATGGATGCTTCGACCTTTTTTGAGAAAAGAATGGATGCTTCGACATATTTTGAGATAAGGTTGGATGCTTCGCCCTCTTTTGAGATGAGAATGGATGCTTCGACCTCTATTGAGAGCAGAATAAATGCTTCGATATCTTTTGAGAAAAGAATGGATGATTCGACCTCTTTTGAGATAAGAATGGATTCTTCGACCTCTTTTGAGATAAAAATGGATGCTTCGACCTCTTTTGCGATAAGAATGGATGCTTCGACCTCTTTTGTGATAAGAATGGATGCTTCCACATCGTTTAAGATATGAATGAATGCTTCGACGTTGTCTTAGATAAGAATGGATGGTTCGGCTTCTTTTGAGATAACGAATAGATGCTTCCACCTCTTTTAAGATAAGAATGGATGCTTCGCCCTCTTTTGAGATAAGAATGGATGCTTCGACCTCCTTTGAGATAGGGGTCGATGCTTCAACCTCTTTTGAGATAAGAATGGATGCTTCGAGCTCTTTTGGGATAAGAATGGATGCTTCGACCTCTTTTAGGATAAGAATGGATGCTTCGACATATTTTGAGATAAGAATGGATGCTTCGCCCTCTTTTGAGATGAGAATGGATGCTTCGACCTCTTTTGAGAGCAGAATAGATGCTTCGACATCTTTTGAGAAAAGAATGGATGCTTCAACCTCTTTTGAGATAAGAATGGATGCTTCGCTCTCTTTTGCGATAAGAATGTATGCTTCGACCTCTTTTGTGATAAGAATGGATGCTTCCACATCGTTTGAGATAGGAATGAATGCTTCGACGTTGTCTTAGATAAGAATGGATGCTTCGCCTTCTTTTGAGATGAGAATGGATGATTCGCCCTCTTTTGAGAGCAGAATAGATGCTTCGACATCTTTTGAGAAAAGAATGGATGCTTCGACCTCTTTTGAGATAAGAATGGATTCTTCGACCTCT
Source organism: Ceratothoa steindachneri (assembly GCA_963969495.1). Lineage (NCBI taxonomy): Eukaryota > Metazoa > Arthropoda > Malacostraca > Isopoda > Cymothoidae > Ceratothoa > Ceratothoa steindachneri. Next base: position 251,630,858 of record OZ018317.1, on the reverse strand, counting down.
TTTGAATAAGAATGGATGCTTTGACCTCTTTTGCGATAAGAATGGATGCTTCCACATCGTTTGAGATAAGAATGAATGCTTCGACGTTGTCTTAGATAAGAATGGATGCTTCACCCTCTTTTGAGATGAGAATGGATGATTCGACCTCTTTTGAGAGCAGAATAGATGCTTCGACATCTTTTGAGAAAAGAATGGATGCTTCGACCTCTTTTGAGATAAGAATGGATGCTTCGACCTCTTTTGCGATAAGAATGTATGCTTCGACCTCTTTTGTGATAAGAATGGATGCTTCCACATCGTTTGAGATAAGAATGAATGCTTCGACGTTGTCTTAGATAAGAATGGATGCTTCGCTCTCTTTTGAGATAAGAATAGATGCTTCCACCTCTTTTAACATAAGAATGGATGCTTCACCCTCTTTTGAGATGAGAATGGATGCTTCGACCTCTTTTGAGAGCAGAATAGATGCCTTGACATCTTTTGAGAAAAGAATGGATGCTTCGACCTCTTTTGAGATAAGAATGGATGCCTTGACCTCTTTTGAGATGAGAATGGATGCTTTAACCTCTTTTTCGATAAGAATGGATGCCTCTACATCGTTTGAGATAAGAATGAATGATTCGACGTTGTCTTAGATAAGAATGGATGTTTCGACCTCTTTTAAGATAAGAATGGATGCTTTGACCGATTTTAAGAAAATAATTGATGGTTTAAACTCTTTCGAGAAAGGAATGGATGCTTCGACCTATTTAGAGAGAAGAATGGATGCTCCGACCTCTTCTGAGATAAGAAGGGAGGATTCGACATATTTTGAGATGAGAATTGATGCTTCGACTTATTTTGAGATAAGAATGGATCCTTCTACCTCTTTTGAAATAAAAATGTATCCTTCGATCTCTTTTGACGTAAGAATGGAAGCTTTGACCTCTATTGAGGTAAGAATGGAAGCTTCGACCTCTTTTGAGATAAGAATAGATGCTTCGACGTTGTCTGAGATGAGAATGGATGGTTCGACCTCTTCTGAGATAAGAATGGATGCTTCTACCTCTTTTGTGTTAGGAATGGATGCTTCCACCCCTTTTGAGATAAAATTGGATGCTTCCACACCTTTTGAGATTAAGTGGATGCTTCGACCTCTTTTGAGATAAGAATGGATGCTTCGACCTCTTTTAAGAAAATAATGGATGGTTCGAACTCTTTTGAGATTTGAATGGATGCTTCGACCTCTTTTGAGATGAGAATGGATGCTTCGACCTCTTTTGAGATAAGAATGGATGCTTCGACCTCTTTTAACAAAAGAATGGATGGTTCGAACTCTTTTGAGATAAGAATGGATGCTTCGACCTCTTTTGAGATAAAAATGGATGCTTCGACCTCTTTTGTGATAAGAATGGATGCTTCGACATATTTTGAGATAAGAATGGATGCTTCGCCCTCTTTTGAGATGAGAATGGATACTTCGACCTCTTTTGAGAGCAGAATAGATGCTTCGACATCTTTTGAGAAAAGAATGGATGCTTAGACCTCTTTTGAGATAAGAATGGATGCTTCGACCTCTTTTGCGATAAGAATGGATGCTTCAACCTCTTTTGAGATAAGAATGGATGCTTCCACATCGTTTGAGATAAGAATGAATGCTTTTTCGTTGTCTTAGATAAGAATGGATGCTTCGACCTCTTTTAAGAAAAGAATGGATGGTTCGAACTCTTTTGAAATAAGAATGGATGCTTCGACCTCTTTTGAGATAAGAATGGATGTTTCGACCTCTTTTGAGATAAGAATGGATGCTCCGACCTCTTTTGAGATAAGAATGGATGCTTCGACATATTTTGAGATAAGAATGGATGCTTCGCCCTCTTTTGTATTGAGAATGGATGCTTCAACCTCTTTTGAGATAAGAATGGATGCTTCGACCTCTTTTGTGATAATAATGGATGCTTCCACATCGTTTGAGATAAGAATGAATGCTTCGACGTTGTCTTAGATAAGAATGGATGCTTCGACCTCTTTTGAGATAAGAATAGATGCTTCCACCTCTTTTAAGATAAGAATGGATGCTTCGCCCTCTTTTGAGATGAGAATGGATGCTTCGAACTCTTTTGAGAGCAGAATAGATGCTTCGACATCTTTTGAGAAAAGAATGGATGCTTCGACCTCTTTTGAGATAAGAATGGATGCTTCGACCTCTTTTGCGATAAGAATGGATGCTTCGACCTCTTTTGTGATAAGAATGGATGCTTCCACATCTTTTGAGATAATAATGAATGCTTCGACGTTGTCTTAGATAAGAATGGATGGTTCGACCTCTTTTGAGATAAGAATAGATGCTTCCACCTCTTTCAAGATAAGAATGGATGCTTCGCCCTCTTTTGAGATGAGAATGGATGCTTCGAACTCTTTTGAGATGAGAATGGATGCTTCGACCTCTTTTGAGATAAGAATGGATGCTTCGACCTCTTTTAACAAAAGAATGGTTGCTTCGAACCTTTTTGAGAAAAGAATGGATGGTTCGAACTCTTTTGAGATAAGAATGGATGCTTCCACCTCTTTGAGATATAAATGACAGTGGATCAAGTTCGCAAATCCTGATTCACTAATGACAAATAAAAGTCTTTATGCCTTGATGAGATTCTTTGTTGTCCTCATGATTAATAAAATTTCGAAATGCATTTTAAGGTTTCTGCTATGAAATTAATACAGACTCCTTCGGATAGTTGAATTAACCTATTTCCTGGGATGTAAATTCACGAAAACTAAACTGGAATCATCTCCTCTCTCTCTCTCTCTCTCTCTCTGGCTGATGTGAGATGGGAAGGGTGCGATAATGTTGAAGACTTGTGTAATAGTTTCAAAAGTAAATTAATGAGTCTTCAATCACAATTTATCCCTATGAGAGGTTACGACGGTCTTCCGTTCAACCAAGGTGGTTTAATCGATAAATTGTTCAAATACTGAGTGAGAAGAGATCTGTGTACCGCCAGTCAAAGATTTCTGGGGACTTTGACGAGTACCGTAGGCTATCAAGAAGAGTGACGTCTACTATAAGGGCGGCGAAACGTGCCGAGGAGCTCAGAGTGGCAAGACTGTGTAAACAGAATCCCAAGGAATTTTTCCGTTATGTAATCAGCCGTAAACCGATCCGCCGCATGATTGGCCCTTTGGTAAATGAGGAAGGTGCATTAAAGCACTCGAATTCAGAGAATGCAAACCTCCTAAACGACTACTTCTTTTCAGTGTTCACTGAAGAGTGTGGTCCCATCCCCCAGCCCATTGAGTCTCACTTGGGTGAGAAGCTAGAGGAAATTGACTTCACCCTAGCCGAAGTAGAGAAAAAATCTCCGAACTAAAGACGAATAAGTCCCCTGGTCCGGACGGGTTTCTCCTAAAGTGTCGAACGAAGTGCGTGATGAGGTGGCACCACATCTGACCACAACGACTGGAGAGAAAGCAGTAAGTGAAGTAAGTGATGATGAGTGGTGGGTGAAAGTGAACAGAATAGATAAGTTAGGACAGGTTAGGTGTGTGAATGAGAGGGACATGGAACCTGTTAGGCTAACTAACAGATTTGATGCCCTGAGAGAGGAAGAATTTGAAAGAGATTTGTCTGGTGTGGCCGTGCCTGAAAGTAGAATAGGATGTCGAGTGAGTGAGAGCAGGAGGGAGGGTAATACTAGGCCTAGAGAGAAGAGGAGAATGACTGAGGTGATTGTGATGGGTGACTCTCAGATTAGGTATTTAGATAGGAAGTTGAGTGAAAGTAAATGGAAGGGAGTGAGAGTTTGTCTGCCGGGTGCTGGTGTAAATGATGTGTGTGAGAGGTATGATAGGTTGGTGTCTGGGTGTGAGAGGAAAGCAGTTGTGATTACACATGTCGGAGTAAACGATGTAAAGAAGGTGAGTACTTGTGAGTTACGACAGCGGTATAAAAGGCTGATTGAAAGGATGTGTGAAAGTAGAGTAAAAGGCGTTGTTTCAGGTGTGCTTCCGAGAATGGACGTGGGGATGGAATGGTTGTCTCGTGCAATGGGGTTGAATGAATATCTGAAAAGTTTGTGCGAGGAGTCAGGATTGGTGTTTGTAGATGTTTGAAGTGGGTTTTATGGCAATAAGGGTTTGTATGCGATGGATGGACTCCATCTGAGCCGAGATGGGGTTGAGGTGTTGTGGCGGGAATTAGATAGTGTTATTAGGTCTTTAGAGGCGGGAAACTAGGTTTTGATAGTGGTCAGGGAAATTTAATGGCTCAAAGTGAGGCAGGGAAAGGAAGCAAACACAGATTTGTAGAAGGTAGGCAGGCTAATGGAAGTGCTTTAGGGTTAAATTACTTGAGTAGTGATAGTGGTCAGGGAAATACAAGAGTACAGGGTCGGGGAAGGAGAGAAAGGAGATGCAGAGGAGATAGGCCCTCAGGTGCTTCAGGGATAGGTGGGCTGAGTTGTCTTTACACAAATGCTCATAGTCTTAGAAATAAGAGGGATGAATTATTTAGTTATATCATTCATGAAGATATAGATATAATATGTATAGTTGAATCGTGGGTTAATGAAAATATATTTAATGATAATGTGAGTGAATTTGAACTAGAGGGAGAGATAGGACTGGTGGTGGGTTGATTATTTATATCAGAAATAACATTTATTCAAATCTAAATAACTATAAAGCAAGGAGAAGGTGAATCATTATGGATAGATATTAAGGTTGGTAAAAATAGGAAAATACACTTGGGAGCTTTTTATAGACCACCAGAACAGACTGATTGTATCGATGAGTTAATGATTAGGGAAATAAGTGAAGGATGCAAAGAAGATACAGTTATTCTTGGTGACTTTAATTTAACTTCTGTAGATTGGGAAAATATGATAGGAAGAGATAGAGCAAGTTGTAAGTTTATGGAGTGTTTTGAGGATAACTTTTTGACCCAATTTGTTAATAAGCCACCAAGGGGTGCCAATATATTAGATCTAATTCTTTCAAATGATGATCACTTAGTTCAAGGATTGAGTGTAGGGGAATCATTGGGAAACAGTGATCATCAGATGGTTCGGTTTAATTTGCAAATAGTTAAGGGTAGAACAACGACAAACTCCACAAAAATTCCAAATTTTTATAGGGGAGATTACGATAAATTACGCAGCATGCTAAATCAGATTAGGTGGGATATAGAATTCCATAGAAAGAATACTTATGAGATGTGGGATATTGCCCGCGCTGTGGAAATGGCTTATCCTTCTCCAGGAGCCCCCATCAGCGTCACCTCAGATGCATCCTCAACCCACGTAGGTGCAACCTTGCAGCAAAAAGTTGGTGACCAATGGCAACCTCTTGCTTTCTTCTCTCGCGCTCTTACAAACCCTCAAAAGAGATATTCAACGTTCTCTCGAGAACTCCTCGGAATATATCTCGCTGTCCGCCACTTCCGCCATCATTTGGAAGGGCGTGAATTTGCCATTTTTACTGACCATAAGCCCTTGGTCGGTGCATGTTCGTCTAGAACCCCAATCACCTCATTCTCCTCTTACTATACCCCTTTATGGTACAGTAATCCCCCAAAACAACCTAAACCCCACCTTTTTAACTACTGCCTCTCCAACTCCACCTTCCGTTTTGCTGCCTCCTTCTCCTTTGTTGCAGGAACCCTCGTCGGCAGAAGTGGTCAGTCAGGAGCAAATCTCTCCCCTACTGGTCACTCCGTCAGCGATAAACGGGACTCAAGACTCTCACATCCCACTTGACGCCATCTCGGAAGGAACCAGTAAGCGGATCACCTTCGCTCCATCAACCTTCTCTCGTGCCAGTGCCTCGTCCAACGCTACTGGCACTGCCACAGCAAATCTGTGTCCCCGTACCCGCAGCCAAACGAATGGCACTGTCACACGCTCCGGTCGCGTCGTCAGGAGGACTCGTCGGTACTCGGACTTATAATCTCAAAAATAGTAAAAAGGTGGAGGGGGGGTAACCTTCTTAGGGGGGAGTGTTATAGCAATGCCTCTGGGCATTCCTATAATAAAAACCTCCTGGGAAATATATCATCATTTATTATGTATAAAATTCAATTCTTTTGTCATTTAAATAATTCATGCAATCCTTTAACTGTTAATTTAATCATTTTACTCAACTTTGTCAATTTAAACTTTCAAATTAATTTACTTCAACTTTTGTAAATTAAATCATTTATGTTAAACTTAATAATTAATTAATTCATTTATTTTCTTGTCAATTCAATTAACGTATACTGTTCCAAACAACATCTCCTTAATTTCACACACAAACAAACAAACACACGTTCCCAGCTCGATCAAAAGAGCACGCTATCTGACCACTCGACTCTCTGCTCTCTTAGTATAAAGGTTGGTAACCATTCCTTCTACAATTATTCATTTACTTAGTTAATTCCATTTTCTCTCACAATTCTTTGCAAACGACCATACGAGAGTAAGTCCTAATTATATTTGCTTCTCATTGCACCCCCCAATTCACAGTCCATTATAGATACTTTAAAATACTCTAAATTACTACACTATATTACTTACAACTCAATATTATTTACTATATCAAAGATACTCTATTATACTCTATATTATTATTTACTCTATCATTCACTCTATATTGTTTCACCATATTATTCACCATATTTACTTAACCTACTTATCTCTGTACATTCGTTGATTTTATGAATATATTTATATTTGTGTAAATGTCTTTCTTAACGCCCAAGTCATTATTCCAAAATTTACTTCGCTGTCGCATTAGGCCTAAAGCTAACGGCAGACATCTTCGATCAAACAAAATTTATGGCTATGGTTTTCGAAACGCTATCTAGGCTGATTTATTAACCGAAGATAAATCACATTGATAACCATACACTATAATATAAAGCGACAGTTTGGATATCGGAACAAGGAAATAGTACTCTGTCTGTACAATTCACTTGTCCGGTCGCACCTGGAGTATGCCGTACAATTTTGGAGTCCCTTATTTTGAAAGAACATCGCGAGATTGGAACGCGTGCAAGCCAGGGCAACCAAGCTGATTCCCTCTATCCGACATAAAAGTTATGAGGATAGACTAAGGGAATTAGATCTGTTCTCGCTGGAAACCCGTAGACTGCGTGGTCAGCTCATCGAAGTTTTCAAAATACTTCGAGGGTTCGACAATGTTGACTACAGGGATATTTTCACACTTGTTAAGAGCAGAACAAGAAATCACGGCTTTAAACTTGAACTGAAGCGTTACAACCGCGATCTGTGTGGAAAATTTTTCACTTAAAGTATCTGCGGTTGTTGGAACGCACTTCCAGTGGAAGTTGTCAACAGTGAATCTGTTGACCAGTTCAAGTCAAGACTAGACAGGGTCTTGAAAAATGGCCGTGAAAGCACGTAAAGCATTTGAGCAGAGATGTGCCCGCTCGACTGCTAGTCCAAAGGTACCCTCATTGAATGGACCGTAAGGTCTTCTAGGGTACTTATTTTCCTTGTAGCTCCTTCTAGCTCTCTCTCTCTCTCTCTCTGTAACTTTTCTTTTTTATGGGTTTGTCCCAGAGGGGATCTGGCCTTCTAATGCGAGTGGGGATGGGGGAAGCAGTCCTGGACTCCTTTGGGGATCTATCATGCTGCGAACTATACCTTTATTACACCCCTTTTTTTCTCCTCCCCAATTATTTTCTTTTATTGTCATTTATCTCCCCCTCTTCTTTCTCTTATCTATTCCCCCTGACGGTTACCTAACCTCTGCTTGTTTTTTGGACTGATTCTTTCTTTCATGAAGGTCGGAGGAGGTTGGGCATTTCCACCGCCTTCTTTTGCCGAGGTCGAAAGCGAAACCCATCATTGACCCGTTTCCTCCGCGCGTAGGTGAACTCGGGCAACCTCTTCGTCCTATAAAGATGGTGTGGTGGATCCATATCCATTCTCCAAAAGGACATACCGGACGCAACCGAGTCGAGAGTTGCAGTAGTGCCGGGCCCTTGTAGGACTCCGTGGTGGGGAGTCCCAGGGGAGAATGTGAAGTTAATTTTGTTTGCTATGGCTAACCATAAATCTAAAACTTCTTCTTCTCGTAAGGATTCTCATGTCAAACGGTCCTCAGTTCCCCTTTCAGCATTCCCTAGATCGTTGGGTCCCTAGGCCAAAGCTATGGACCCATATTTAGATTATCCCTGCTTTTTGGTCTTGAGTTCCTTATCTGAAACTGCACTTCCAAAAGTGGAAGTGTTTGACGTCAATGAATTGGTTGAGTCTCGTTGTGATTAACCCCGTCAGATGTTGTTGAGATGTAGGGTGATATTGCGATTGAGTTGTAATCTCATTCTTAACACAACATTGTCTGGATTTGGCTTCCATTGCCCCACGTCTCCACCAGGTCTCTACATGGTCAAAGGTATCGCCCGTTCAAACGAATTAAGGCACTACGACCTCATCCGTCTCCAGAGTAAGCTTAGTACCCAACGCGTCACACATGTACACAGGATGACTAAAACTGTGGCCTCTGCTTGAGTCCCAAATGCCACATTGATTTTTAAGCTTAAACGTCAGGAACTGCCCCAGCAGGTTATTAAAACTGTGTACATATGTGTCCCGGTAACAGACGATGATCCAGGGGAGTTATGGAGCTGAAGCCCCCCCCCCCCCCAAAAAAAAAAATCGGATCTGAATGAGTTAGTACTCACTAGTGATGGGACGAATACCTGGTATCGGTATCGAGTATCGATGGTATCGAACGATTTTAGTGGTATCGGTACTCGTACTCATATCGAACAAAATTTGCCTTAGTTTTCGATACCAACGTTCGATCCAAGACCCTTAAAGGCCACTACAAGAATACCGGCAACTTTCTGCCGATTTTTGCTGCCGGGAGCACGAAACCTGGAGAAAATTGCTGATATTGGCAACTCCGACGTGTCGGTGTTTTACTGCCGGTTTCGGCCGCATCCTTCCCACTATGAACGTGTTTGATGGTATTATATCGTTCATCAAGTTGAGTCTATTTTTTGCCAATTGCCAAAAGCTGCTACTGTTGAACAATCGAGAACATTCGTGAATAAAGGCGGGGTTATACAAGTGCTGCCACAACACGCATCTGTTTTTTCCGGTTCAACCCTTTATCCAGATAATTTAATGATGTAGATTAGTTGTATTTTCTAAATATGTGGTAAATCCTGGCAAAGAACGAAGGTGAAGATGAAAATACAAATATAATTTCAAGTGAAATCATTATTAGTGATGGGACGAGCACTGAGTATCGGTAGTATCGGCTGTTTTTAGTGATATTGGAACTCGTATCGGTATCGGGACTTTTATGTCTCATTTCCGAAATCAAAATCCGATACTTGCCCATTAATTACCAACAAACTGTATGCAATTATTTTACAACATATATTTATCCTATTTAATGATTATATTCTTGTATCCTTTACGTGAAAAAATCACATAATATGCACCTAATTTATTTACACATTTAACCCTTCCAAACCCTTAGTTTTTCAGGAAACCAAAAGGAACAAACATAGGCCAAACTACTAGTTTACCCGTACGTGAAAAATTCACGTAATTGCAATCAATTAAATGACTGCAGTTAATTTGGTATAAATAATATAATTGTATTTAAATGTTTAACTCAATATTCGTAAATTTCGATCATTTTATCCCGGTCAAAATATTTTGAAAATAGTTTTTTTAACGCGCCGTCATAAATGAAGGAAAATTTTACATTATTTTCATCTCCATTATTATTGGGTAAATCTTGAACAAAAGATTAGAATTTCTAAAGAGTCACTTCCCTCACAATGAAAATTATTATTACACAAAAAATACATGCAATTAGCTTGAAATCAAAGCCATTCCATATAGTCATATTGTATGTACATCTGCTCCCAAACCAATTAATTTCTATTTTTGTTCCATCGTTTTTTCCGACAAATTTTATTTCGTTTAAAACACCTGAAAGTTAAGCTTGAAATAGACTCTTTAATCTTTATGTACAACTTTTATCTAGAAATGTTATTTGTTTATATTCCTTAGATATTCATTTTCAATTTTCCCCCATTGCAGAATGAATATGAACAGTTACATGAAATAAACGGTAGTGTTAGAGAGTAACCATATCGAACATGTTCAAACAGCGTTCATTCAAACGAATAAACACGAAACATGACTCAAGATTTGTTATTGTATTAATATTCTTTCAATCTATAATCAAATGCGTAGAAATTTCTTTTTAAGGAAAAATTATTTAGAATATTGGGTTTGAAGTACAACTAATATTCAAGTTTACACCTTTTTTGTCTGTTGTTTTTATTTGGTTGCTAAAGGAATTAGTTGTATAATTGGATGCCTAAGTATTCTATTTTGTAATAGCTTGAAGAATAACAAAGCCCCGTTGTTCAGTAGTATTATTCTTTAAACAAATGAATAGAAACCTATATAAGTATTTACTAATACACAAACACGTACCTATATATATATATATATATATATATATATATATATATATATATATATATATATATATATATATATATATATATATATATATATATATATATATATATATGAGGAATTAAACCACATTCTCCGAAGACAATTTAATTCAGAACAGTTTCGGTGTATCTCACACCCTTTTTCAACTGACACTGGATAGAAAATATAAGAAAAGTGCATACAAGCATAACACAAGGTCAGGTCGTGAAAGATCCCCTCTTCTTTCCCCAATCCCGTACTTGCCATTTAATAATAAATTAAATAGTTTAAAGGACATATTTGGAAAAGCGGGTATTAATCTAGCCTTTAAATATAATAATTCCTTAAACCAATTGATGATTGCCAGGAAACCCAAAGAACATCATAACATAGGAGTATATGCAATACCATGCAACGATTGCCGTAAAGTTTATATAGGGTAAACGGGGAGAAATCTAGACAAGAGATTGTATGAACACAAAAGAGATATTAGAGTGGGCAGCGAAAGCAGTGGAATATTTTGCCATGTTAGAGACTTGAATCATACGATCGATTTCAATGGAAGTAAAATGGTATTTAAATCGGCTAACTATGTTAAGAGAAGAATCGTAGAATCGAGCTTGATATCGTCAGTTCCTAATTTAAATCTATCTGAGGGTCAATTTTCTTTTAATCCTGTAATAAGAAAGCAAATAAACAAAATAGTAAAATGTCAGCCCTTCAATATGTTTAGGCCTAACCCCCCCCCAGATTAGCCACAAGTAGGGGATTGGGGAAAAAAGAGGGGATCTTTCACGACCTGACCTTGTGTTATGCTTGTATGCACTTTTCTTATATTTTCTATCCAGTGTCAGTTGAAAAAGAGAGTGAGATACACCGAAACTGTTCTGAATTAAATTATCTTCGGAGAATGTGGTTTAATTCCTCATCTTTTCTTGCGATATTGCATTAATTTTCATCATATATATATATATATATATATATATATATATATATATATATATATATATATATATATATATATATATATATATAAGTACTCAGTATTCGTACTCGGTATTCGTATAGGAATCGGGAGTATACAGTGGTATCGTACTCGGCATCGGTACTCGCTTGGAAATCTGGTATCGTCCCATCACTAGTACTCACTCCTGTGTGTTATAGTTATTTGTTCTCAATGTTGTGTAAAATTACCATTATGAATCACCAATGCCCATTTCTCAGAGAACTCATAGGGAGGAATTCAGGTTAGCCTCCCACAAAAATCTTTAGCCTTGATCCACCACTGCACAGTAAGCCTTTAGGACGAACTACCCAGAAAGTTACTTCAGCAGCAACCAATTTGGTCGTGCCTGTGGGCATCCCGGTTCCTGTGTGAATTGTGGTGTTGATTACCATGCTCTTATATGCGCCAGAACAGTGCGGTCATTCTCATAGCGCTGTGTTGAAAACCTGCCCAATCTTCTTATACGGAATGGTGGTCCTCGCATTGCGCGACTCTCTGCGTCTGGACGTGAGAGAGGCTCACCAAAGTGCTCGAGCACAAACTTCATTTTTTCGACCTCTTTTCTTAGATGTTTTGCTCCACACTGGACGAAACCGACCATCACGTTCGAGTTCCGACACATTTGTAGCATCTCATGGCCTATCTACTGCCAATATTATATTTATTTATTTATTTAAGGGAAAACTCGGTGGCAGCCGCCCAATCCTAATGGACTCTCACTGGTAGCACTGATAAAACGAAAAAGTTCATAAGGGGCGTGGCAAACACTCAATGAAAATGGGGAAAAGCAAAGGATTAAAAGAAAACAGCACAACACACACAGATGCACAATTAAATTACAAGCATACAGCACACATTCTAAAAAAAGGGCTGCTGGGGCAATAAACAAATGACATGTGCTAGCCACACTGGAAGGCGCAAGACAAAATATAAAACAATAAACCTAAACACAAAATGGAAAGACAATTTATAAAAGGGACAAAACGCAACTTCGGGATAGAAATGTAAGGAGGGAGGACGACCGAAGGGAGTCCTCTGTTAAAAATAAAGCGAAATCGAGCAGGAAAGGCGACGCCAGAAAGGATAGGAAAGCAAGAATATCGAAGAGAAACAAGGCGGGGACAAAATACTAAAATGTGAGCCGCAGACAACTCACCACCGCAAAAGGGAGAACCAAGGAAAACTCGGTTTCCACCTGAAACTAAATAGCCATGAGTGAGTCGCGTGTGCCCAATTCGCAACCGGCAAAGGGCAACCTCCCAAGACCGAAGTCGCTGAGAGCTAGAGGACCAGGGACGGACAGAGCGTTTAATAAGGGACAGCTTAGAAGAGGGGAACGAATCCCATTCTCTCTACCACAAACAAAAGATATACGCCCTGATTACGGGGTAGGAATCCCTAAAGGGCAGAGGGGCGGCATCCGGGACCTCGAGGGCGGCCGAACGGGCCAGCTGATCGGCCTTCTCGTTGACCGTGACCCCAACAGAACGCCACCCTGTAACAGGAGGCATTTCTAACCAGCTAGGAACGAATCCGTAAAACCAAAGGGTGGGTGGACGTAAAAGAACGAACCACCTCCAAAGCAGGCCGGGAATCGCTAAAAACAATAAAATCTGAAGAATTGAGGGATAAAATCAAATTAAAAGCCAAAAGAATGGCCGTCAACTCTGCGGTAAAAACGGATGCTACAGGAGGGAGGGCGGACCGAAGGGACTCCGTAGAGGACACCGCGGCCTCCCCAACACCGAGGTCCGACTTCGAGTCCTTAGTATAGATGGAACGCTGGTGCTCATGAGAAAACGCATGTTCAAGAAACAGGCACTTTAATAGACGAGGGTCAGTAGACCCTTTCTAGAAATGACAAAAAGCATTACAGGCCTCGGAGGTCGAACGCTCCAACACGGAGACGGCGGAATTGGAGGGGCAACACCTAGTGAGGCGAGATAGACCCCAACCCGGAACCACAGAGGCCGAAGTAGAGATGGCCGCCGATCAAAAGATGCCGAAGAGGACGAGGCAAAGAGGCACTCATGGACTGGGGATGAAGGGTACTGCTGAACACGAAACAGGGATCGTAGGCACACCTGCAGCCGATGATATCGCAAGGGAATCACGCCACCCTCAACAAAGAGGCCAGAGATAGGCGAGGTGCGGAAGGCTCCACTACTAAGACGAGCCCCAAGCGAACGAACAGGGTCAAGTATCTCTAAGGCTGAAGGAGACGTTGAAGAGTACACCTAGCAATCGTAGTCCAGCCAGGATTGGACCAGTGCCGAATAAATCGACCACAAGGTGTGCCTATCACCACCCCAAGTGGTGTGGGTAAAACCCTAAGCAAATTCATAGCCTTCGAACAGGACACCCTCAAGCAACGCAAATGGGGCACCCAAGTGAGCTTTCTATCAAGCGTTAAACCCAAAAACTTAAAAACGGGGACATACACACCCCTGGGGAACACCCTCCTCTTGAATTCGCAAGCCTGAGAAAGCATCCTCAATACGGACCTTAAAATTACAGAACGATAAAAATTCTTGAATAAAAACAGGTAAAAAAACCCTCATACCCCAATTATATAACTGACATAAAACACCAATCTCCAGGTGGTATCGTAGGCCTTCTGAATGTCGAAGAAGACCTGATGCCTGGAGAAAAAAGACTGTAAAACTGAGTCTTACAAACGGATGAGATGGTCAAGAGTACTACGGCCGTTGCGAGTTGGACTCCAAAAACCAAGTGAGGCTAACTTAAACCATCCTCTCGAATAACTTACTGAGGCAATTCGTAAGAACAATCTGGCGATAGTGACTGGGGTCCAAACAGTCCCTATCGGGCTTGAAAAAGGGTAGAACACCCCCCTTCCTCCCCACAGACACACGCCAGGAGGACGGATAGATTCCTTTGACCCAAAACAGCTAGTAAAGATCAATCAAAAATTACTGAGTGGGGATGGAGACGACGGAGAAAGTCGTAGTGGATGCAATCATCACCGGGAGAGGTGAAGCCACAGTGAGACAAAGCATCCGGCAGCTCATAGACGGAAAATAGAGCATTATAAGAGTAGGTGGTGCACGTGGTAAAATCTAAAAGGCGAGACTCTATGGCGGCCTTATGATTGAGAAACCGTTGAGGATAGCTACTCAGCGAAGCAAAATGGTCAGCCAGAGCTCGCTGACCAACTGGCCATCCAACACAAGCGAGCCTCGGGCCAAGTGATAAGAAATAGCCGACGCGCAATCTCTCGACCACCAGAGGACGTTGGAGAGCCCCGCAACAGGGGACCTCGCGGAACAAAGCGCTCAGCAGTCTCAAAAATATAAGTAGTTAAATATAAGACCGCCGAATCAACGGTATCGAAGGAACCCGGGCGGCATCAATAAAGGAAGCCTCCCGGAACCCAACCCAATTTGCTCGCCGCAGATCCCAACGAAGAGGGGTGGAAAGGCACGGGCCAGGAAGGGTTTCAAGAAGTGATCACTCCCGGAAAGGTCGTCCCGAATCGACTACAAGAAATCGAGGAAGCAGTCGGGCGAACATAAAGACAAGTCTACAGCACTAAACGAATCCGTTTGAACATGATAAGAAGTAAAATAGCCGGAATTTAAAAGACAAAAGGAATCGGATGATAAGAGGGACTCATCCACTCCGTCCCGGGGATTACGGGTAGTATCACTCCAAAATGGGTGGCGAGCATTAAAATCACCAGGTAATAAAAACGGGTAGGTAACTGACCTGTGAGCTCTAAAAGGCCAGACCGACTCAGACTAAAATCCGGGGGATGTACACAGAACAAACAATTAAAAGCTTGGAAATAAAAAAAATCTGCAACAGCCGCCTACAAGGTAGTACGGAGGGAACATGGCGTAGAAAATAGCGAGAACGAAATTTAAATAGAAGCACTACCATGGGCACGGCCCCGGAGTAAGGATGGAATTAAACACCCGGAAGTGCGAAAGCAGCAGGAAGGAGCGAGTCACAAGCTTATTTTCTTGCAAACAGACCACTAAAGGCCGAACGCTAGAGAGCAAGAGATGGAGTTCTTCCCACTTGGGGAGAACCCCTTGACAAATCCACTGTAGGATAACAGACATTACTGTCGTCTCGACACCAACGTCGGGATTCTAGTGACTTAAACCGTCGAAGGTTCACGACCACTAGAAGACCCAGAGGGTGTGACAAGGGACAAATTGTGATGAGCCAGGGACGCACCCGGCACGGACTTAGCAGCGTGAACGGCTGGAGGCGACAGCTGAGGGCCAGACCGAAGCCCCAACGTGGACGGTTTATGGCCCGGAGGGAAATGGAGATCGAGCAGAGACGAACGAGAACTAAGATGCGAAGAAGATGGAGCATAAGGCGGAACATGACAGAGGGTGAGAAGGAGACAGGGTCAGAGGGTAAGGAGAGAATTGGGCCAGAAGGAGATGAAAGAACAGGAGTAGGAGGCAAGGGAGACGGAACTGGGGTAGGAGGCATCGAAGCCTGAACAGAGGTAAGGGGCAAGGAAGAAGGAACCGAGGTAGGAGGCAAGGAAGACGGGACCGGTTGAACCTACGCCCTCACAATGACATCGGTGATGCCAACGGGGGAGTTCAGTGAATACCGGGGAGGAGAAGGCACCAAAACTGAGGGCGCCTCAACAACCGACTCGGGGACCAAACAGGCCTCATCAGAGGCAGCGCGCTTTAACTTCGAACAGGATGAGGAGGAACCCTTCTGTTTGCGCTGAGGCAAAGGAACGGAAGGAACAGCGGGGGCAGACGCCTGGAAGAACTGTCGGATATCCTCCAGCATCTCAGCTCGGTCGGTCTCACGGTCAGCGACAGAGGAAAGAACATAAGAAGAGACCAAAGGCAAAGGATAGGAACTGCGTGGTGGACCGAAGACAAAGGAGATTGATCAACAGATGGATTGCAGGAGAAGACAAAGAAGGAATGGGACAACCGAGTCAGGACGGCGGGAATCCGCCTTCCGGAAAACGTCAGAGAAGAGACAGCCGGAGGGGGCGAGCTGCCCCCGCACCATACGATGGGCATCACGGAAGTCCAGCCTGAAGGAGTCTCGAAGAGCCAGGACCTCCTTCTCAAAAAGGAATACGGGACAAGAACACGAAGCCGCGCTATGGGAACCTCCACAATTGGATCAACATTCATGATTCCCACAAGTGGAGCCATGGTACCCCAACGCACACGCCACAAAGCGACGAGCCTGCCTACAATTGCTACTCATATTTGTCAAACTGGTTGCAATTAAAACAACGTCTGGGGGGCTCGACATAACTGGACACAGGTGCATGAAGATAACAAACTGGCGCAGATCCTGACGCTCAAAGGTGACGATGAGCGTACTCGTAGGAACCTTAGCGAGACTGTAGAAGTCTAAATACTGCGTACATAAGTGTACGCAGAAATACTCCGACACAAGCTGCGTGCCCTCTCGTATCTCTAAATGCACCTCTCGCCTCGAATTCTCTGTCGCCCTTTTTCGCGCCACCGTAAACTCCGAGATGGCTCGAAGGCATGAAAGACATACTGTCTGCCCAAAGATGAAAAAAGGTCTTTAGCGCGACGATACTGATTTTACGAGAATTCGATTCTCTCTCTCGATTTCTGCTCGCGAGGGAAATAAAAGGAAAACTTCTCCCTGGAATCAGGCAGAAGATCTTGGACATACGTCGAGTTTGTGTGGAGCCCGATCCACAAAGGAAACCGTTCGCCCGCTGCAACGAGGGAACTTCTCGGGGAATTGGTTGTTGCCGTGTGAGGTTACACAGGACCTCCCTCTGCGGATTACCCTAGACGTAGCTAGGTAATCGGTTTTGGCTACCCACTCCAGGAGCCGAATAATCGGACAGGTACTTCGAGGAAGATGTCCGATTTGAGTCACCGTTTGGCTCACCTTCATGATCCGGCATAGGATCAGTATATCGCCGGTCTAGGATTACTCTCTCATTCGGTAACCTCAGGCGGCCGGACTAAGTGCGATCATCGTCACCAGAAGAAGATCTTCACCGTCATTCTCGAACATACTTATGAATTCAAAGGTATCGTTAATTGAATTACTCCCTCCCCTAACTTCACTAGTTTATTTGTAAACTAGAATTCTCATCCCGAGCCCATACCCTCGAATATTAGAAGTGCTTACTTAATTCAGTGTTTAACTCAATAATATTATTCCCTTCGTTCTGTCTGGTGTCATTAAGACGCAAACACCCCAGTGAGTAATCTGCAAGTAATCCCCACGACATTTTGTAGACTTATTTATTCAGTGCAAGATTAATCCTATTTATATACACTGTTGCTTATTTCAAATTCATGTACATTAAAGATTATTTTTGTATATGTGTGTTTAACTATTTTTGACGATCCTTTGGCAATTATTAAGCAATCCACTCGGCTCAAATCTCAATATTACACCGATCCACCCATGGTTGGCTTTTACTGAGTGGGGATACACTCAGGGGATCATCATCTTAGTTTTGATTAAAATGGTACGCACCGGGGTTTTCTTATTCACCGGAAGTGGCTAAGGTAGGTGTACTGGATACGCCTCACCTCGGGGCGGTAATAAAATATATGTCCAGGAAGTGGGACTGGGATTACCGACTCACTAAACCTCGACAGAGACCAACAGAAATAAAAACCCTATAAACGTCCATAACCCTCTGGGACGAAAGTTTCTCCTTTAGTCTCGAGATATGATATTGCAATAATTCGTTGGGGCGAATCACTCCCTTAACAAAATTAAAGCGAGGGTGGAGACAACCGAAACCGGGACCTCCGAAAGGGAGGACAAATCCCGCATGGCACCACACTGCTTTCGTGAAGCTACCTCAACGACTAAATTACCACTACCACGGGCCCACATAAGGTGGGGTGCACCACAGCGGGACTCAAACTCCTCATTCAAATCAAACACGTCCAATTTAGAAAGCGGAGACCAGGTACTGGAATTCAGCACCAGAAAACGAGGATAATCCAAATCAGGATCTCTCTTCTGCGAAGGGATCTAACAAGCGCGGAAAAGAGAACTTATTGACAGGCGTAGTACGAGAATCAAAAGTGAAGTAGAGTCTGAAAGGGGGGTGCGAACTTGCGCAGTGCAGTCACTGTCTACCGTCGAGATATCTACCGGAGCGCCAGCCCAACCAGGAGGGTAAGCCCATCGACCCCTGACCCAACCATCGTTTTAAAAAAGGTCAGCCAGCTTCGGAAATTTACCGGTAGGCGCCCACCAACCAAAATAGGCAGGACCCAGCCATGGGGTCGCGCCCCCTGACCTTCAGCCCCGATACAGAGATATGGCCAAACAAACGTAGATGGAAGGATGATGCAGGATGAAAGAGAATTGGAATAGAAGAGGAAGTAGGGGTTAGTTTAGCTTAGTTTAGTTTAGTTTAAAGGGAAACAAGGTGGCAGCTGCCCAATCCTAATGGATTCTTAATGACACACTGTTAAAACGGGGTCGCCCGAAAAAGTGAGAAGAGGCGTGGGAAACACTCAATAAAAATTGGGAAAAGCAAAAGATTAGAAGAATACAGTACAACACACAGAAACGCACATTTAAATTACGGGCATACAACACACAAGGGCAGCTGGGGCAATAAACAAATGACATGCGCCAGCTGCAGGGGAGGGCACATGATAAAAGATAAAACAATAAACCTAAACACAAAAATGGAAAGAATTTATAAAAGAAATAAAACGCCACTTCGTGATAGAAATGTAAGGAAGGAAGACGATCGAAGGGAGTCCTCTGTTAAAATAAAGCGAAGTCGAGCAGGGATGGGGGGGGGCGCCAGAAAGGGCAGGAAAGCAAGAATTTCGAAGAGGAACAAGGCGGAGACAAACTACTAAAATGTGAGCCACAGACAGCTTGCCACCGCAAAGGGACAACCAGGGACAACTCGGCCTCCACCCGAAACTAAATAGCCATGGGTGAGTCTCGTGTTTACAATTCACGATGGGCATAGAGCAACCTTCCAAGATCGGAGTCGCTGAGAGCTAGAGGACCAGGAACGGATATAGCGTTTAATAAGGGACAGCTTAGAAGAGGGGAACGAATCCCACTCTCTCTGCCACAAACAAAAGATATACGCCCTGATTACGGGGTAGGAATCTCTAATGGGCAGAGGAGCATCTGGCACCTCGAGGGCGGCCGAGCGGGCCAGCCGTTCGGCCGCCTCGTTGCCCGGAACCTCAACATGAGCCGGGGCCCAACAGAACACCACCCTGTAACGGGAGGCATTTCTAACCAGACAGGAGTGAATCCGTAAAACCAAAGGGTGGGTGGACGTAAAAGAACGAACCGCCTCCAAAGCAGTCCAGGAATCGCTAAAAACAATAAAATCTGAAAAATTGAGGGATAAAATCAAATGAAAAGCCAAAAGAATGGCCGTCAACTCTGCGGTAAAAACGGGTGCTACAGGAGGGAGGGCGGACCGAAGAGACTCCGTAGAGAACAACGCGGCCACCCCAACACGAGGTCCAACTTCGAGTCCTCAGTATAGATGGGACGCTGGTGAGCATGAGAACAAGCATGTTCAAGAAACAGGCACTTTAATAAACGAGGGTCGGTAAACCCTTTCTCGAAATGCCCAAAGCAGTAGACTTCAAAAAGGGCGAACGCCCCCAACACCCCGGGAACATCCAGGAAGGCGAGATGGTCCCCATCCCGGAACCACAGAGGCCTGGGTAGAGATGGCCGCCGATCAAAAGATGCCGAAGAGGACGGGGCAAAGAATGGGGATGAAGGGTATTGCTGAACACGAAATAGGACGCCACCCTCAACAAAGAAGCCAGGGATAGTCCAGGTGCGAAAGGCTCACCACTACTAAGACGGGCCCCGAGTAAACGAACAGGGTCAAGTATCTTCAAGGCTGAAAGAGACGCTGAATAGTACACCTGGTAACCGTAGTCCAGCCGGGATTGGACCAGTGCCGAATAAAGCGACCACAAGGTGTGCCTATCACCACCCCAAGTGGTGTGGGTAAAACCCTAAGCAAATTCATAGCCTTCGAACAGGAAGCCCTCAAGCGACGCAAATGGGGCATACAAGTAAGCTTGCTATCAAGCGTTAAACCCAAGAACTTAAAAACGGGGACATATTCAATTGCCGTGCCATCCAAGAAGAGGGGAGGGGGACCAAGGACACCACGACCCCGATAAAAATGCATGGCCTTCGTTTTGGTGACCGAAAAACGGAAACCCTTTGAGAAAACACGGCCCGACACGGCATGAATTGCCAGCTGTAATCGACGGGCAGAAGAAGGCAAGCGGGGAGGTGAACAAAACAACGCCAAGTTAACCACGAAGAGGGAAGCCAAAACCCCCTCCGGAAGAGTGGACACCAGTCTATTAATGGCAACGGCGAAACGTGTCACACTTAAAACACACCCCTGGAAAACTCCTGCTCTTGAACCCGCAAGCCTGAGAAAGCATCCCTAATACGAACCTTAAAATTACGGGACGATGAAAATTCTTGAATAAAAACCAGTTAAAAAAAACCCTCATAACCCAAACATATAACTGACGTAAAACGCCATATCTCCAGGTGATATCGTAGGCCTTCTGAATGTCGAAGAAGACCTGATGCCTGGAGGAAAAGACCCGTAAAACGGGGTCTTCCAAACGGATGAGGTGGTCAAAGAGTACTACGGCCGCTGCGAATACCGCACTGAAATGGAGAGAGGAGCGAGTTGTACTCCAAAAACCAAGTGAGGCGAACTTGAACCATCTTCTCAAATAATTTACCGAGGCAGCTCGTAAGAGTAATCGAGCGGTAGTGACTGGGGTCCAAAGCGTCCCTACCGGGCTTGAGAAAGTGTAGACAACCCCTTCCCTCCACACACACGCCAGAAGGACGGATAGATTCCTTTGACCCAAAGCAGCTAGTAAAGGTCAACCAAAAATAACTAAGTGGGGATGGAGACGATGGAGAAAGTCGTAGTGGATGCAATCATCACCGGGAGAGGTGGAGCCACAGTGAGACAAAGCATCCGGCAGCTCATAGACGGAAAATAGAGCATTATAAGAGTAGGTGGTGCATCTGGTAAAATCTAAAAGGCGAGACTCTATGGCGGCCTTATGATTGAGAAACCGTTGAGGATAGCTACTCAGCGAAGCAAAATGGTCAACCAGAGCTCGCTGACCAACTGGCCATCCGACACAAGCGAGCCTCGGGCCAAGTGATAGGAAATAGCCGACGCGCAATCTCTCGACCACCAGAGGACGGTGGAGCGCCCCGCAACAGGAGACCTCGCGGAACAAAGCGCTCAGCAGTCTCGAAAATATGAGACCGTTTAGGATAGCTAACCGCGCTACTCGCCGAAGCAAAATGGTCAGCTAGAGCTTCGCTTACCAACCGGCCATCCGAGACAAGCGAGCCTCCGATGTCCAGAATGGAGATGGCACAGATCTTATTAACCCGCTTCCAAACTTGAGTTAGCGGCGTTGAGGAAGAAATGGAAGATATGTACCTGCGCTAAGAGTCACGGCAGGCACGACGGAGGGTCCTTTGGCGAATGGCACGAGTCCGGTTCTAATCGACCCTATTCGAGATGGTCGGGTTCCGCCTATAACAGGAATGGGCTAACTCATAGTCAGAAATAGCCGACGCGCAATCCTTTGAGCACCAGGAAACAGTGGAGCGCCCCGCAACAAAGCGCTCAGTAGCCTCTAAATTATTAGGCCGCTGAATCTTCGGTCTCGAAAGAAACCCGGGAAGCATCAATAAAGGAAGCCTCCCGGAACCAACCCAATTGGCTCACTGCAGATCACAGCGAGGAGGGGGGGACAGGAACGGGCTAGGGAGGGTGGCCAACAGGGCAATCGGGAAGTGATCACTCCCGGAAAGGTCATCCCGAATCGACCACAAGAAATCGAGGAAACGGTCGGGCGAACATAAGTACAAGTCTACAGCACTAAACGAATCCGTTTGAACATGGTAAGAAGTAAAATCGCCGGAAACTAAAAGAGAAAGGGAATCGGATAATAAGAGGGACTTAACCACTCCGCCCCGGGGATTACGGGCAGTATCAACCCAAGATGGATGGCGAGCATTAAAATCACCAAGTAATAAAAATGGGGTAGGTAACTGACTTGTGAGCTCTAAAAGGTCAAACCGATTCAAACTAAAATTCGTGGGGGATTTACACAGAACAAACAGTTAAAAGCTTGGAAATAAAAACCCTCGCAGCAACAGCCTGCAAGGTAGTTCGGATGGAAAGTTGCGCAGAGAATAGTGAAGAGGAAATTAAGAGATGGAATTAAACACCTGGAAGTGCGGAAGTGCCGAGTCCCAAGCTTATTTTCTTGCAAACAGACCACCAAGGGCCGAACACTCGAAAGCAAGAGCTGGAGTTCCTCCCACTTGGTCAGAATCCCTTGAAAAATTCACTGTAGTTTTACAGACATTACTGTCGTTTCGACACCAACGTCGGGACTCTAGTGACGGAGACCGTCGAAAGTTCCCGACTACTAGAAGGCCCAGAAGGGGCAAGCGACAAATTGCGATGAGCCGGGGACGCACCCGACACGGACTTGGCAGCGTGAACGGCGGGAAGCGAGAGCTGAGAGCCAGCCAGACCGAACCCCTAACGCGGAGGGCTCATGGCCCGGAGGGAAAGGAAGATCGAGCAGAGACGGACGAGAACTAAGATGCGAAGATGGAACAGAAGGCGGAACATGGACAGAGGGTGAGAAGGGAATTGGATCAGATGGAGAGGACGGAACAGGGTCAGAGGGAGGTGAAAGAACATGGGTAGGAGGCATAGAAGACTGCACAGATGTAAGGGGCAAGGAAGAATGGACCAGGGTAGGAGGCAAGGAAGACGAAACCGGGTGAACTTCCGCCCGGACAATGACATCGGTCATTGTCCGGAGGACGCCTCAACAACCGACTCGGGAGCCAAAGAAGCCTCATCAGAGGCAGCGCGCTTGGACCCCGAAAGGGGTGAGGAGGAACCCTTCCGTTTGCGCTCAGGAACGGAAGGAACATCAGGGGCAGACGCCTGGAGGAACTGCTGGATATCCTGCAGCGTTTCAGCTCGGTCGGTCTCACGGTCCGCGACAGAGGAAGGAACATGAGAAGAGACCAATGTCAAAAGACAGGGCGAAACGGAGGGACCAAAGGCAGAGGAGAAGGAGCATCAGAAGGACCGCGAGAAAACAAAAGGAGTGGGAGGACCGAGACCCGGCCTCCGGATAACGTTAGAGAAGAGACGGCCGGAGGGGGCGAGCTGCGCCAGCGACCTACAGCGAGCCTCACGGAAGTCCAGCCTGAGGAGTCCCGAAGAGCCAGGACCTCCTTCTCAAAAAGGAATATGGGACAAGAACGCGAAGCCGCGCTATGGGAACCTCCACAATTGGCGCAACATTCATGATTCCCACAAGAGGAGCCATGATACGCCGACGCACAGGCCACACAGCGAAGAGCCTGCCTACAATTGCTACTCATATGGCCAAATTGGTGGCAATTAAAACGTCTTGGGGTAGCTCGACAGAACGGGACACGAAAAAACTGTGTAGGAACCTTATCGAAACCAATAGACTTAGAAACCCTATAAACGTCCGTGACCCTCTGGGACGAAAGTTTATCCTATTGTCTTGAAACAACTTTTATGCAATAATTCGTTGGATCGAATTACTCCCTTGACAAAATTAAGGCGAGGGTGGGGCACAACCGAAACCTCTGAAAGGGAGAAGAAATCCTGCACGGCACCAACCTGCTTTCGCGAAGATACCTCAACCACTAAATCGCCACTACGACGGGGCACATCACAGAGGGACTCAAACTCCTCATTTAAATCAAACACGTCCAATTTAGAAAGCGGAGACCAGGTACTGGAATTCAGCACCAGAAAACGATGAGAAGATAAGAAGAATACCCACACCGTATTACGAAACGTAAAAGCCGATAAGTCCGGATCGGGACCGCAGGTGGTAATGGGCGAGTTGTCGCGGCCCCGTAGAATCATGCCTGTGATTGATAAGGCATAACTGGGGAGGCGGGGGGAAGGTGGAAGGGCGGCGTTCACACTTTGGGGCGAAATGGTAATGTGGTAGTCTTGAATTTCTTAAATGTATGACTGCAATACATTTAAATTTGGAGTAGGGAAAGATCGTGTGGGTGTGGTGACAGCAGTCGCACTCCGTCGTCCTTTTGTTTCGGTAACTCCGCAATGAAACAACGAAGGGAAAATAAAATTACGAAAGTCATTTATTTACAAATGATAAATTAAACATGGCGATTGCGGAGGGGGGAGGGGCGTCTATTACCTTACCCTGGGTAATGGGTGCAGTAATTACATCTGCCAAGGGTTGGTAACATGTTCTCCCAGAACTGCAAAGCGTAGGATGGATGTGGCCAGCTCCAAAAATCCTTAAAAATAGCCTTATGCCAATTGTCACCCCGATCCGTGTTCCTGGTCCTGGCTGAAGGAAAATCTGGCCAAAGGAGCCCAGACGCCATATTTGAAAAAAAAAATGAATAGAATAAACAGAGATAAAAGCCATCGAAAATGAATAGCGGATAACAAGAGACATAACAGAGCCCGAGATATAGAGGGGGAGGGAACTCTTAGGGACCCTCGAGCCGCCTGTGACCTCAGAATCCCTTGGCCACGAGGAATTCCCGGATGGGCTGCGTGTAGTCCCCTTTGATGATGAGGACCCCGTGGGGCTCGTGGGCCCGCACGCTCACGTGAGGTCGCCCCGTCAACTTCTTCAGGTGCGCTTGCAGTTCGGCCCTGAGGGCGAACACGTCACCCTCGATCCCCTTCAGCCTAGTCGTGACCCTGCGAAGGAGAAGGGCGTTTGAAAGATTTGTCCTCCCATCTCGTTGGGATATTTTTAGGAGCCCATCTGGCGACTACCAACGAGGGAACAAGTCGCACTAATCATGAAACAGCCAAATAGGACGATAAATTACAAAGTACCCCCCCCCCCCCCGCCAAAATCAAATGACAAAGATACAAAAAAGAAACAAGCAAAAAGGAAGAACTCTCCGGCGTCGGGGAGCGGCCCGCCTTACCTGGACCAGGAGCATGCGACCTAAAACAGAGTGTCTAATAAAATGGAGGGGGCCAGCCTCACCAAAAAATCAAATAGGCCATAAGTCTGTGTACACGAACCAGTTCCGAGTACAAGGGGCAAGCGGTAGCGACCCCGCTCATCCCGGTTCCGGGACAGGTAACGTGCGCGGAGATCGCCCAGCCTAGGACATTCAACAAGAATGTGCCGAACAGTCTGGGAACAACGCAGTCGTCACAGTAAGGCGCAGGTGATCGTTCCATCAAATGGCGGCGCGTCCCGGAGTGTGTCCAATTCGGAGACGACAAAAAGTGACCTGAAGCCGTCGCGGCATTTGGGGTAGGCCCATGGGAACAATTGCCGGCGTAATGGCACCTAACTTTAAGTTCCGCTCGGCCGTCTCCTGTCTTCTTTATCAGGGCTGCCCTGAGTCCAGCCATGTCGTCGGTGGAAAGAAGAGCAAAACGCTGGTCTGGTCGCCCAGTACTAGCGGACTCTTTGGCGCGCTCATTCCCCACAATTCCTACATGTGCAGGAACCCAGCAGAAGATAATCTCGACCTCTGTCCAGCCTGCCAAAACCGTGGCGTCACAGATATCGCGAACCAGGAGATGCGGAGATTCCAATGCCCCAAGAGCACTCAGGGCACTTTGTGAGTCGATATAAATCACAATCCGGTCTCCGAGCCGAGCACGTCGCGTTATCTCCCGTACTAAGCGGTGTATTGCCACCAGCTCTGCAGTGAAGACAGACGCAGTGCCTGGCAGAGCCATACTGACTTCAAACAGAGGGTATACGGCGAGGAAACCGACCCCCTCTTGGGACTTGGAGCCATCCGTTTACACTGGCACGGTTTCCAGCGTCACAAGAAGAGTGCTCCTATAAGGCCAAACGCAATACACCGGGGTTGTGGAAGCTTTGGGAGCTGAGGCATGGCGTCCTGGGCAGAACCCGGGGCGCCACCTGTCCGAGAGCTATACCTAGCTCTCGAAGGAGTTTCCTAGCCCTAAACCCAAAGGTCTTAGGGTATGACTCGAGTCTCTCGGCGGCATTGGCACCGTCAAGATCGATTGCGGATGCAGTGAGAGCTATTGGCGACTCAGGCAGGCGCCGGGCTCGCGCGTACAGGCCAAGCTGTCTGGGAAAGCCGGGTGGCACAATTACAGAATTCTGAAGACGAAAAACGCTAACCAGAATATTACATGAGTTTGAAATGTTCTAATAATTTTCGTCCAAGCTTTTTCTGCTTTAACAATTCCAGTGAGACAAAGTATTCTTAAAAAATTCCAAGTAATTTGAAAAATCACTGTGTACAGCGCAGACCGAGTGGCATCTCCCCAGCATCGAGAAGTAGGCTCTCAATGGGGGACGTACGGAAGGCACCGGTCGCCAGGCGGAGGCTGGTGTGGTGAATGCCTACAACTCGCATCGGTAGTCAAGCTTCGAACGAACAAAGAAGTGAAAGAAAAATAAGGCATTAGCCCCCTATCAGAACGTCACGGAACGAAGAATGTCCATAGCGCCGGTACAAGAGA
Organism: Ceratothoa steindachneri; assembly: GCA_963969495.1. Classification (NCBI taxonomy): domain Eukaryota; kingdom Metazoa; phylum Arthropoda; class Malacostraca; order Isopoda; family Cymothoidae; genus Ceratothoa; species Ceratothoa steindachneri. The sequence continues at coordinate 251,603,836 of OZ018317.1, read as the reverse complement.
CTCTAAGGTTTCGAATATGAGTCTCCCAGGTGAGGAGTTACTCAAAATCAAGACCACGGAAACGGTGCGAATCCATCACTTCTAGGCGAACCCTGTTTAGGAACAAGTAGGGTCGGGGTGGAGCCTTGGTTGGCGGCAAAAGCGAACCAACTTAGGCTTGGCCAAGGAAAACCGAAACCTGTGCGCTTCGGTATATCGAGAGATGCGGTTCAATGCTTGTTGCAACTCGACGCTCCAGAGACGTTGGGTACGAGATTGTGGTCCCATTCTCCTGGAGAACGGGAAGGGAGTCCTGTGAGAACTTGCCCCGAATACTTTTGACTCGCCTCCACACCTCTGCAAGGGGGTTTTCCGTTAAGTGAAGACACGTATGCCCACCAGGAAGAGATGCGGGCGTGCATCGAAACATACCGGAACCTAGCTCTAGCTCGACGAAATTCACTGACAGTGAAATCGTTCGGGCGGCGCTTATAGCGCATGTAGGCATAGAGCTTCGATTTGAGGGGCGCCTCACACCAGGCTGACTACCACAGAAGCGGTCGGCGTGAAAAACGGCTAGAAGTTCTAGGAATAGTAGTTAGGTCCATGGCGATGAGGTTGCCGGAAAAGAACTCAACGGCCTCATCCACCGACCTAAACTCCTCGACTGAGACAGAAATCAGTTAATTCCTGAAATGCGGACCACCGCGCCCGCACCAAGCACCAACCGGAGATTGGGGGATCTCTCAGGCGGCAGCGCCCAGAAAATAATATTTAAATGGGAAAGTGATCACTACCATGGAGGTTATCGACTAACCCTCACCCCAAATCAGGCTGTGCCTCTGGAGAGCACAGAGATATATCGAGACAGGTAAATGAAGCGGTTCTCCGTCAGTGATACTCGTACGTAAACTCATCCACATTTAGGACACCTATATCCAGCTAGTCATCAGGTCGGTAAGGAGCTGATCCCTGGGATCGATCAGTAGTCTCCCTAGAGCGGGGTGTCTACCGCTCAAATCCCCGAGCAGCAGAAAGGGCCCGGGCAACCGTGCTACGGTGCGGCAGAAATCCCCCGTGTCGAACTCGGCTGACGGTGGAATCTAAGCAGAAATAACTATACATCCTAGCCAGGTGCAGCTGCACAGCTATTGCCTGTGAGGAGGTATTTAATGCAAAGAGAAGAAAGGAGACATCATGCCAGGTGTAAATGACGCATCCTCCTGCTCGGCCCCCCTCCCGTGGTGGTGGGTTGCAAAACCTTTATACCCGGGAGGGTGGGCAGGGGGCACGCGCCCAGCAGGGTCTCTTGCAAAAAGATAGCTAAGGGAAAACGGGAGGAGACGAGCCTCCGCAGCTCCTCCCAGTTGTCCTGGAGTCCGAGGCAATTCCATTGAAGGAGTATGCCCGCCAGGCCAAGCTCGGAGGAGATGCAGGGGCCCTCTAAGAAGAGAATACCCTCGTGGGAATGGCCGTACGTTTCCCGGAGGCAGAACTCCTGGCGCTGTTGGCCGAACAAGGCAGGGTCGCCTTCGAGGACTTATCGGTGGAGATTGGTCTCGCCATGCGAGTCTTTTCCTCCCTTCGCCTCGAAACCTTAGGTGGGAGGGACGGCTTCTAGGTGGGGGGGGGCGTTCCTTAGGAGGATCCACTATCTCAGAGCTATCCAGTCCAGCCTTGGGTGGGGTTTTAAGAGCCGAAGCTCCTTTCGGGGAGGGCTTTATGAGCCCTGGAAGACGGCCTCACGACCACCGTCAATGGTGTTGCTTCCTGTGAGTCTAACGACGCGGTGGAGGCGTGCGGCCGTTTAGCCTTACGGCAAATGGTTACGGTGGGGAAGGGAAGCCCTGGTTTTAGCCGGGGCTGGGTGTGAACCCTAAGTATCCAAAGGGCTTTCCATTTACAGCCCCCCCCCACCCCACCCCGAGGAGACCAAATGACAAAGAGCCAGAACTATTTAGGGGGGGGGGCGGCTGCGTCTCAATCCCAGAGGGGCAAGTAAGCGATTTGCCTGTCAAGCACCCTGTGGGTTATTACCAGACTTGGAGCTTATTCATGGTCAACCAACCAAGGGAGGTTAGGGGGGAGGAGGAGTAGGAGGCACCCAGTGAAGGTACTACCCTACCCTGAAGGGGATGGGGGAGGAGTAGGAGGCACCCAGTGAAGGTACTACCCTACCCTGAAGCAGGGATGGGGGGAGAAATGACCACTCACGTGTAGTAGATGGGGCTGATATCCCGGTATATTTTCAGCAAATGGTTGACGTTGCGAATGATGTAATAAGGGTACTGTCCTGGTTTAGCCGAGGGGGCCACCCAACCCGACGGGGTCACGGTCCCTGGAAAGAAAAAACTGAGCTAGGATAGGTCTTCAAGAGGATCCACACTCTCACAATTAAAATGCACACATCAACAAGGCACATACAAACTAACATTGCGCACATGCCCATAACCAGGGACATGACATGCACAGCAAATTATGGTCCACAGTTACCTGGCAAAGGAAACAAATTAGGGTCCAGCTACAGGCACATTACCAGCCACCTAGCAAAGGAAACAAATTAGGGTCCAGTTACAGGCCCATTACCAGCCACCTAGCAAAAGAAACAAATTAGGGTCCAGCTACAGGCACATTACCAGCCACCTGGGAACGGAAACAAATTAGGGTCTAGCTACCGGTTCATAACCCAACTACCTGACAAAGGAAGCGGCTTAGAGTCTGGCTCCCTGCCATAATCAGCCCCAGAGATGTCACCAAATCCCCAAGGTGGGTCCATAAATTCCTTAGTGAAGTAATGAAGTGAGTTTCTTGCTTGAGTGAGGTGGTGTTTAACACGATCTTTGTCATGGTTACATCATTCTGATGTAGGTATGTTTGGGTAAGGAAGGTTTATTTTGGGCTAGTATTTTAGAGGAGGGAAGGAGTGGCATGATCTTAGTTGTACTGTTTTGGTACTCATTCTATTTCTATTATTTCAGAAATAATATAAATGAACATCTTAAATGAAACCTGAAGCCACTTGTTTTTAGTTTAAATGTTATGTACAATCCCCCACCTGCTTGCCTTTCAGCTCATGCACCCTCAGACATGACTCTTGCATACTTTCAATATCATCTTTTGTCAATAGCTCTTCATTCACATCAACACTAGCTACTTCTGCAAATCCAGTTACACAATACACATACAAGTTCACTCTGCATGTTTACCACAACCATACCATCTTTCATCAAGTACTCATTTCTTCCATCTACCAAAATTGCATTCCTTAGTAAGAAGTCAATGCCCAGCAAAAAGCAATAACAGTAGCTCACTCTTACTTTACACAACAAATTCATTCATTACATTTTCCAACTTTCCTATATTCACTGGCAGGCTCATCTCTTCCCATGCCATCACGTTTCCTTCTCCCAACCCAGAAATCATAACTGTAATGCCTCGCTTAGGTATACTCCAACTCAGCTTCTCTACATCTTTCACCCCTTTAGCATTCACCAACAAAATTTGCGCACTGGTATCAATCATTCCACAGTACCTTTTCTCATTTATTCTTAACACAATATGCACCCTCTTTTCAATCGCATGTTCACACACCATACTAAGAACTTTCATATTCTCAAACACTTCAGCACCACACCTATCATCATAAGAAGGTGCACACTTCTCGGATACTTCAATCACAGACTTCCATACATAATTCTGTTCTCAATTAACCAATTATAATGCACCCCACTCAGACATTTTAAATGCAGCTCACAGCACCTCTCTCTGCTCACCCCCTTACCATGATACATCAAAAGCTTCTCTTCTATATAATGCACCCACACAGTCACATCAAACACCATACTACCACTAAGACCTCCTGGTGCACACATCACCTTAAATTCTTTCATCAGTTTGTTCACATCACCCATGCCTAACTGATCAGGTCTTTTACATGCTTCTTCCATAACCATTCTTCATAAGTCATTCACACTCTCAGGCACTTTAACTTCTAATCTATCATTAGCCAAATCTTGCAAGTCACAAAACATGCTCTCAAACATAGAATTATCACCATAGCAAATATTTAGGATTTATTCCTACAGTCACACTTTCATTTTCACTACCTGGTAATCTTGACATCAAATGTGCAATTTCATTCTTCTCACCCGGCAAATGCTCTACCACAAAATCAAAATCACACAAATCTTTCATTGTCCTTGCAAGCCTGCTATCAACCATCCTCATACGCTGCAAGTATACTAAAGGCTGATGATCCGTTCACACCACAAATTTCACTCCATACAAAAAAGGTCTCAGAGATTTCAAACAAAATGTAATGCAGCCAATTCTCTCTCAATCATTGAATATGCAAGCTCTGCCACACTAAAAGCTTTTGATACATACACTATCACTTGTTTCCTTTTCACCCCACTTTCAAACTGATCCTCCATTAAACATCCACCCATAATAGGATAACCAATTTCATCCATATACACCTCAGGCATACTAGCATCCTCTCTATAATCAGGATACGCAAGCTCTACATCTTTCACTACTAATGCTTTCAACTTATCGAATGCTGCATTCATCAACTCACTCCATTTAATCACGGTACTCTTCTTTTTTTTCCTGTCCATTTACTCAAGGGTTTCATCACACCTTAACAACCTTCCATAAACTTTCTTCCAAATTCAACCAGGCTGAGGAATCCGCAAAACACTCTTGCATTAAATCCATTTTGGTTAATACTTTCATTCTAAGCATAGTATACACACACTCAGACACCACACATATAGGAAACTTATCTTTCAACGTTCTTTCATTCACCTTTCAGTAGTCAATACAAATTTGCAAGCTTCCCTCAGGCTTTCTTACAGGCACAACCAGGTTATTCCACGCACTCTCAATTGGTTCAATCACACCAATCTTCTCTCTCTCACTTGAGTAACAAGGAGAGGGAAATTACAAGGCCTTTGGTATCTGGATGTGTCATCAACATGATGATAAAATTCCAGTAAACAAGAATTACTGAAATCTTCATCTCCCTGGCTCAAGGCACCTCTTCTCTCCCACAACAACCTATAAATTTTCTGCTTCTTACATTCATTCAGCCCTTCTCCCAATTTTACTTTAGCAACTAAATCTTCATACTTCCAATTTTCCGACAACATACTCCCATTCGCCACAAGGACATCCTTTTCAGCATTCACTACTACACTCAATGTACCCAGCTTATCCCTCAAGCTTTTCTTTTGTAAACAAGGCAACACCTGCACACACACCCTTGGATTCTTCAGATCAATCACCCCATCAAAAACATGGACAACCCTTCTTACTTGATATTTCGGACTACCACTGTCCAAATCAAAAACATATTCTCATCATCCTCATTTGTTCTTATATCCGGACTCCATCCAATATTCACACTAGACACTCCATCCCTTTTCAATGCTACATTCTCAATAGCAAACACGTCCAATTCCTACATCAAATTCAGTTCTACCCTTCCACCCTGATTCACATACCATTGGAACCTCAAACTTCCATTCCTCTTGCATTCTATCATCCCCTGTCTTTCAGGAATTTATGCCCTAACCATACTTCTTATTCGTACTATCTACCACACAAAACTCATCCTCTCTCATTTGAAAAGTGACAACTAACACCTTAAATCTGGCGATAATTGGCACCTCTTTCTTTCCCAATCCAGCCAAACTACATCCACTTTCATAGTTCCATTAACATTCATGTCTTCAAATGCTTCTTGAAATACCACATGACCTGACAACCCGTATCTATCTATATCAATGCAAGAATCTCTCGCCTTCCACATTTAACTATCACAATCATACATTTATTCTTTCTCTTACCCCAATACACTCCATGTCTGGAGAACCCTTCTCTCACATTCATCACACTCAATACTCGCACACCAGAGGGTTCCACAGAAGGACCCTCTCACTACTCAGTTTTCCCCAGCAGTCACGATTAATTCTCTCATTCTCCCACTTATGTTTTCCTATCTCCTTACAATTTGACACAACCTTTTCAGATGACCAACTGTCCACAGTTTCCACTTACGCCATGCACATTTACATTCACTCTTCCACTCAGCACAGTTTTGAGTAAAATGGCCCATCTTCCCACACTGGAACAAGTGGATCATTCTGGCATTGTGGCAATCCTTTATAAAGTGGCCTGATTGACCACAACCAAAACAGACCCTTACTACTAGATGACATTCTGCTCTCACATGGCCAACGTTATTACTCACAATACCCCTCTTGTTGATTCATACGTCCATCTACTATATCTACATTCCGGTTCCCTTCATTCATACAATCACTACTTGTAAAGTTCCTCCCATTGCTAGTCATAATTCAACTACTGCTTCTCACTACACTACCACTTCGACTTTGGACCTGCTCCCGACCCAAGCAAACCCTTCCTTGCTCCTTTAACTCTTCCTCTTGGCCATAGTACTCATCCTCCATCACCTCCACCGGGTTTGACATTAATGCCTCTTCATTCAATCAGAACTCAGGTACACCATTTTCAGGCTTCCACCTCCCTACATATATATAGTCACACCCCCTTAACCATACCCTTCAAATTTTCAATCTTCTACAATCTCTAAAATATCTTTCCCCTACCCATTGCATCTTCTCCTTTCCTTCCTTCTTGCATTCACATATTCACACACATCACTTGGGACTGTACTCAAGAACTTTCTCATTTATCCCATCATTGCCAAACTTCTTCACCACTAAAGTCTAGAGCCTATGAGAATACAAATCAATTATTTCATTCTTATCCATTTTCACTTCTTCAAACTCATTTGTCTTCCGATATTTCATGCCAGCTTTGACCCTCTTCACCTGATTTATAATATGCTTCTTGACCACCTCGACGTTCACCTACACTCACAAAAATCATGTCATCTATCTTCCAAAAATTCACAAATTCTTTCACCCAAAAATGACTATTCTCTTCAAACTTTTCTTTACAATAACTTTCATATTCCTTAGCATCCTTTGGCCCATACACACTAAACTTACCTTTAGGACCTCTCTTATAAAAACGCTCCTGTGCACTCTCACTCTCTTTACTTTCTCTCTCACACTCAGATCTGTCAATTCTGTTTATACAGAGTACAGAGAATCTATACTCTTTGACTTTGTGTGTCTCTTTGTTGCTTCTTGGAGGTATTCTTTCCCACTTTATGACCCTCGGCTCTTCTATATGTGACGTTACTACTTCATTTTCTGATCTTCCCTTCTTCTTGACTCCTTCCCCTACTGGAGTTAAGGCCCCTTTCACACCAATTACACACTATTCACCAATTCTCTCTTATTTCAACCTTGCCCTTCTCCAGTTCGCTATCCCTGATTCTCTCTTCCATTTTCCTTTTTAAAGTTATTCTCCTCTCTTAGCTGTGCATTCTCACTGTCTTTCTGACACAACACATTCTGCAATCAATTCAACTCCAATTCCATAGTTTCATACCTTTCACTCTCTATTTAATTTTTTTTTTTTTTAAGGGGAAGAAATGGTGGCCAACACTTGTCCCTGGTTTGCTCCAACTCCCACAGGCATCCCTATTCAGGCACCAAGCTATGTCACACATGGTCCCAGTAACTACCTGCCACTAAAGTCCATTCACCCACTTGTGAGAAGCCCATTAGATTGGAAAGAGGCTCAAGGAGATGCCGATACTCTTCTTTTTTTTATTACAAAATATAATTCACACCACCAAATACAACCACCAACTAGAGCAAATATATGAGAAATGCACAACTACAGTAAATATCATTAAATAAAAATACAATGTCCAAGTTAAATAAATATAAACCGCAACCACACACCAAAAAAACTATTGGTTTACATAAAGCCCAAATTGGGTGCTCTCCCTCTCTCCAACACTCATGGCCACTGCAAACCTACTAATTGAGCCGGCTTGTATATAAATGATCACTGTTGGCCCTGGCAGCTTTCTTTGCACACACTAGGGGCAGTACCCTCATTCTCCACAGGGCTATGGTCCCCAAATCGTGCCACACACTGATGGGATAAAGCTCCACACTTCCTGACTTATTTCTTCTCCTCACTCCAAGATGAGAGGAATACCCTTTCTCAAGGGTATTACATATCCCCACTCCCTAGCTCATATACACCTCCCCATACATACGTCACTCATACATACTCATGCCTGGTTGTCTTCCAAGTCTGATTCTTTCATGCACATGTTAAATGGCCTCAAATTTAATTGTCTATTTTGTTTATCTCACTAAAAAAAATTTTTCCTGTTTCACTAATTATCCTGTGCGAGGGAAAAATCAATCTTTGGTGAAAAAGAGGGTCTGACACTGCTTCCAGACAGCTTTGTCCTCCATCCTTCACCGAAACCTGAAACAAAAGGTAGGCACAGGTCGAGTTGAGGCAAATAGAAAACAAAACTACCACAATATTGTGGTAGTTGAGTGAATAACAAGATAGTGCTTGAAGTTAGGGAGCTAAAAAAATTCAAGGTACTCTATGAATGAGGGGGACCTGATATCAGGGGCCACTCTATGCACTTGAAAATTTAGTCTTTATCTATTGCTTCACCATCTGAGGGTACCTGGGGCTCAGACGTATCAATCTTGGTCTGGTCGCTTGCCGAAGTGGCACAGCCACTGTGTAGGAAGAAGGATCTCTCGTCCTCATTGTCTTCTTGCTCTTATTCTTCTCTTTTTGGTAGAGTAGGGGAAGGAGTGAATCAACTTCTCTCCACTCCCACAAGGTGCCCTTAGGACGGATGAATGGCCTCAGCCAGGTCTTTCTCCGAGATGGAGAAGGGCTTGGCTGTCAAGGGAGAACCAGTTGGGGGATGAGGTCCCTCCTATCTTTATAAGTCCTCAGGCACAAGATAAGACGCTTGCTCCAGGACTAGGTCCATCCCAGGGAGGGGCCTCCACCTCCATGTGGCCATCCCCCTCAAGTTATCACCGATCCCCATCGAGGACTCTTAACTCTTGTCTTTGGCCAGTGGGCCAACTTGGATCAGGGAAGAGAGAGGGGGGGGATAAGGGAGGCATGCTGACAACCTCCTAAGTTAAAATACCTGACTACAGAACAGCAGGGGCCATGGCCGCATGAGCCTCCCTTTCCCTTGCCCCTCTAAGGGGGTTGGTCCTATCGAGTCACTTCCACCAGGAATGGTTGATTCTGGGTGGCCTGCCAGCTTTCATTCCCCAGTGAAAGGGGGGGATGGGGGCATCTGGTGAAAGGGGGAGTGGGGGCCATCGGGTGTAGAGGTGGAGGCATTCATGGATGACTCCACTGAAGAGGGTGAGGGGAAAGTTACTGCGCCCATAAGCCTACGAGATGAGTAAACTTCCTCTCCAGTAAAAGAGGGTTGGAGGGGCTCCTAAGATGGCACAGGGAAGGGGGAAACCCTCCTTTTCCGGAGGGGTGACTCAAAAGATGGTTTATGGGAAGCCCCATTACCACATGAAGATGGTCAGAGGTGAGCTCCTCCACCGGATGGGGTTTCGGTTTTACTCATCCACCTCAAAGGTGGATGCTTCGAGGCAGCTCTCCAGGCACCACCCTACCATTGCATAAAGTGGTAGCCATCATTAGTTTGGGGAGGTTAAGCGAAAAGTCTCCCAGGGATCAGAAAATACCACAATGTGATCATTTACACATCCTCATTTGATGGGTCGAGCTAAAAGGGGCTTTGAGAACCTGGCTCACTATTCAGGCAAGGCTTTAATCATAAAGGACGGTGCCGGTGTAGCCCCTTTATATGTGTACTAGAAGAAGATGAGCAGAGTCAATAGCCCAACACACCCCATACCTAATACTTGCCCTAGTCAGCAGGCTTTCAGCCCTCACAGTACACACTGCCACTCAACTAAGGACCCATAAGAGCATGAAAATACACTGGGCAGCCAGAACCTCTGTCAGGAGACACCTACCATCTCAGAACCTAAGGACTGGTCACCCATGAATGACATCCAACTGTGCTGATAATGTTCTAACATGTACATTAGAGTAAGACCCACGTGTTATAGCAAAAGGTTTTGACGGAATCTATAACCCAGGGGTGTTTGGGATGCGTCTGTTGAGAGGAATGAGATCCTGAGGATGATATCAGAAGCAAACCTTTCTAATAGTTTTGATCCTTGTTTTTAATGCTGAGATAGCAATACTGTAATGTGGGTTACCAGTTTACTGGATTCTATGGTAATTGCTCCATCCAATCTGCTGATGGGGAGCTCAAGACTGTGAATGAGTCTGATTGAATCAAAGTTCTCTGAGCTCCCCCAAGGCAACCTGGTGATAACCACTTTCATAGACAATTCCAGGGGTGAAGAGGGCACAGAAACCAAGGTGCCTGTTTGAGCCACAGCTCATTTACCAGGATTACCCAAGCTGGTATTTGACTGACATACCTTCGCGAAGTGCACTTTTGGGAAGGAGGGGGCAGCATTGACATACAGCATCCTTAGCCAGATATCTAGCGTGACTCTCATGGATCGCTCCTCCGCAAAAGTAACAAGGGTTGCAAACTAAGGCAAACAGTATTCCAATCTAAGTCAGTCAAGGCATCAAGGGAGTTCCTTGGGGCTGACTGCTCGGGTGTATTGGGCATGACAGAGGTCACAGGCTTTAGGATGTCATATAACTGAAAATCTCACTCAGAAATTTCCAAAGCTCAAGCATGGTCAACTGCGCCTGTTAGAGAGGAGTGTTTGATTTTCTAGCAATCGTGTGTGCATATTCTGATCAAAGCCAGGCCAATATAAAAGTGTCATGGATACACTCATTCTTGTAGGCATCCACAGATATCAAGGAAATTGCACTCCAGGCTGAACTTTTGAATTGATTCGGATTGGACCTGCATGTGAGTGGCCAGTCAGTGGCGAGCAACAACTCGTTGGCAGGCTGGATACAGACATTCTTTAGGGCTTTGAGGCTTTGGAGTAAGTCTGACATTCGAGCAGCTTCTGGGTTAGTTGGAGACACCTCCAGCCTTTAAGACAGCAGACACTGGCCCAAGTCTGCCACCTTGAAGTCAATTAAATTGCCATGACTGGTAGGAGGTTAAAGAAACACCATTCAACATTTTGCTTTAATTGACTGGAAAGAAAAGGAACAAAACATAAATTACAATAAGGCAAGATGCAGAATGCAAAGAAGAGGTTAAATACAACAATAATGACATTGGTATAAAAAATAGGTCTTTAACTTGCAAGGAGATCAGGTGATGTATTGTACATATTTAAAATGAAGCAATTGGTTTAAGGCTTAAATTAAGTTAAAGTTACATTTAGATTTAAGTCTATATCATTTCTGCAATAAAAGACAATTATTAACAAATCACTATAATGGGTGTGACCTGGCACCTCACACCATTTGTGGCCTATTAATTCTGGTACTCGTGAGAGAGGCATATTGTCATTCACATAACTCTCTCACTCAGCAGCCACCATCACACTACTGCAAGTGCCAGCTTTCATATCAATCTCAAAGAAACCTTTCCATCCACGCATGTTGCAGGGTGCCTGCCTTGAGGCAACCAGAGTTCCAACTGCAGACCTTAATACAGACAAACTGTGACTGTGTTTATTTAACCAACAGCTCCAGACATCTCTATGACAACCCCATCACTTTAGTTCAATAACTTTTTCATTTATCCATTTATTCTGACTTCCCATCCTTTCTATTCTCCATGGAGTGAAGATGCTTCTACCAAGCACAGATCCAGGGGGAGAGGGGCTAGAGTGCTGAAGGCCCACACCCTAAATTTCAGACCAGTTTGTTTATATTTCTTTTTTCAAGCTATATTTGTATTCTGCTATTCAGAAAGAGTTATGTAATAACAAGTTATTTAAATCATTGCAATCGAATGTATCTTATATGATATATGTCTAAAATAGAGGCAAGTCTCAAAAATAATTATTAAATTCAGTATTATACCTAAAATGATGTCCGAAAACTACAATTCCTAATTTTCTTGCATATGGAAAAAAATTGGATCTGAGAGAGTTGGGGCTCACTCCTGTGTGATAGACTTATGGATTATCAATGCTGTGTAAGATAACCATTATCAATGCTCTTATCTCAGACTACTCAGAGGGAGGAATTCAAGTTAGCCCCCCCCCCCCCCACCGCCCCATTTTTATCCTGGAGCCACCACTGTCTTCTACTGATAAAGCAAATCAGGTCAAATTATTACAGAAAGAGGGAGGTTACCAGCAAGTAACCAGATATAACTAGTCAACACTCACCTGGTGGATAACCTGGTTCTGGGATATATTTTAATGGAATCAACTTCTCCACAAATTCCCATTCTGAGGTTGAAGTTTCAAACTGGAATGACAAAAGTGACTTTCAAACATCATATTATAAGAATATATGAACAAATTGCATTTAAGTTTTTAGCATATACTGAAACTAGTAAAACTAGGGTACTAAAAAATATTTCAATTAACTTCATATAGAAGAGAAAAATTACACAGTAAAGGCAAATTTATATATTAATTAGTGATGAGATTAGAATTTATCAAAATAAAGTCCAATTCTACCTAAAATATGGATTCCAATTCCATATAGTGATATATTAATTGATCCATTTCTCTTACCGTTTTTTTTTTTTTATTATTAGTCTTAAGATTACAATAATAATTCAATACTTTGATATAAATTCGTCCAAAACAAAGGTGGTAGAAGTGTAAACTAAAGTCAGTTGTTATTTTTAACTAGGGAAGTATTGGCCGACAATTACTGCATCCTGCTCAGAGAGAGGGATTAGGGTAAAGATGGATAGATGAAATGCATAAGTTCCTTGGCGCTCACTGCGAGGTGATTGCACCTTAATATGATTAGGGTAAATGGCTGGGAGAAAGGAAAAAGAAGGATAAGGCTTGAAGGAGAAAACAAAAAACACTGGTGGCTGCCACCAAGGACATTAGGAAAAGCAGCACTCAATTAAATGGAAATTAGATACCATCATTCTCATGCAATTTTTTTATTTTTAAGGGCTTATCTGGCAACTGCCCACTTGGGCATAAGTCGCCGTAAACAAACAATCTATTTCTAGGCTACTTTAAAAAATTTGAACAGAAAACAACAATAAAAAGAAATAACAATTAGGAAGCAATAACAATAACAAAACAATGAATTTTTTTTTTTTTTAATTAAGGGGCTATCTGGCGACTGCCGACTAAGGCATAAGTTGCCGTAAACAAACAGCCTAATTTAGGCTACTTTAAAAAATTAAACAGAAAACAATAAAAAGGAATAACAATAACAATAACAAAGCAATAACAAAACAATTACAAAAACAACAACAATTAAATCGCGTTAAATAAAAGGGAGAAGGCCGGCCTCCCCCAAAAAGTCAATAAGTCCACCAGTCAAAGTACACGCACTCATCCCGAGAACAAGGGACAGGCGGTAGCGACCCCGCCCATCCCGGTACCGGGACAGGTGTCGTGCGCGAAGATCACCCAGACTGGGACATTCGACAAGAATGTGCCGAACAGTCTGGGGGACGACGCAGTCGTTGCAATAGGGCGCAGGCGAGCGCTCCATCAGATAGCGATGCGTCACACGAGTGTGTCCGATTCGGAGACGACAGAAAGCAACCTGAAGCCGCCGCGGCATTGGGGGATAGGTCCATGGGAACAGTCGCGGCGCAATGGCACGCAACTTTAAGTTCCCTTCGACCGTCTCCCATCTTCTTTGCCAAGCAGTCCGAAGAGCTGCCCGTATTCCTGCCATGTAGTCAGTGTGAGGAAGAGCGAAACGCTGGTCCGGTCGCAGAGTCCTCGCGGACTCTTTGGCGCCCTCATCGGCGCGCTCATTCCCCGCAATTCCTACATGTCCAGGAACCCAGCAGAAGATAATCTCGACATCTGCCCGGCTCGCCAAAACCGTGGCGTCACGGATTTCGCGAACCAGGGGATGCGGAGATTCCAATGCCCCGAGAGCACTCAGGGCGCTTTGTGAGTCGCTATAAATCACAATCCGGTCTCCGAACCGGGCACGTCGCGTAATCTCCCGTACCGAGTGGTGTATTGCCACCAGCTCGGCCGTGAAGACAGACGCAGCGCCTGGTAGAGCCCCGCTGACTTCAAACAGAGGGGATACGGCGTGGAAGCCGACCCCCTCTTGGGACTTGGAGCCATCCGTATACACTGGCACGGTACCAGCGTGACACGATGTGTGCTCCAAAAAGGTCGAACGCAATACTCCCGGCGCAGTACAAGCTTTGGGAGCAGAGGCGTGGCGACAAATAGCCAAATGTGGTACCCTCCAGGGTGGCGTCCTGGGCAGAACCAGGGGCGCCACCGGCCCGAGAGCTATATCTACCTCTCGAAGGAGTTTCCTGGCCCTAAACCCAAAGGGCTTAGGGTATGACTGGCGTCTCTCGGCGGCATAGGCACCATCGAGATCAGCTGCGGATGCAGTGAGAGCTGTTAGCGACTGAGGGAGGCGCCGGGCTCGCGCGTACAGTCGAGTGATGCACTGCACGCGGCGCAGAGCGAGTGGCATCTCCCCAGCATCGACCAACAGGCTCTCAATGGGGGAAGTGCGGAAGGCACCGGTCGCAAGGCGAAGGCCGGTGTGGTGGATCGAATCCACCTTCCGCAATAAACGCTCGGCTGCGGATGCATAAAACTCGCATCCGTAGTCGAGCTTCGAGCGAACAAAGGATCGATAAAAAAGTAAGGCGGTAGCCCTATCAGCGCCCCAAGCGCTGAACGTCACGGAACGGAGAATGTCCATGGCGCGGGTACAAGAGACCCTAAGGCTGCGAATATGAGCCTCCCAGGTGAGGCGTCGGTCGAATACAAGACCAAGGAAACGGTGCGACTCAACCACATCCAGGCGCACCCCATTAAGAAACAAATCTGGGTCGGGGTGAAGCCGTGGATGGCGGCAGAAGTGCACCACCTTAGTCTTGGCCAAAGAAAACCGAAACCTGTGCGCTTCGGCATAGTGAGAGACGCGGTTCAATGCCTGTTGGAGTCGACGCTCCAGAGTTGGCATCTGGGCCGCGCCAAAAGAGATCGAAAGGTCGTCCACGTAGAGCGTAGCGAGAACATCTTCCGGCAGCACCGAGGTGATGCCGTTGATGCTCAGGGCAAAGAGTGTGACACTGAGGACACTTCCCTGCGGGACACCCTCTTCCTGCTCCTTTGGGCCGGAGAGGGCTCCCCCCACCCGTACGCGGAATCGACGATCTCGCAAAAATTCAGATATAAAAATTGGGAGGCGTCCCCTCGCCCCCATCGTGTGGAGAGTCTCCATGATACCGTATCGCCATGCGGTATCATAGGCCTTCTCCAGATCAAAAAACACCGTGGCGTAGTGCTGTCTACGAAGGAAAGCCTCGCAGACGGAACTTTCCAGTCGGAGCAGAGCATCCGACGTGGAGTGGATTTTTTTTTTTTTTTTTTTTTTATAGAGCCCATCTGGCAACTACCCACTTGGGCATAAGTCGCCGAAAAACACGACAGCCTAGAATTAGGCTACTTTAAAGTTAAAATATGAAAACTTAACAATCAATATAAATTTGAAAAACTTAACAATCGAAGCAATCTCCGGCAGCGGGGGGAGGTCCCCCTCACCCCGGTGCAGGAGAGTGCAATCTAAAACAAAACAATAACAAAAAAAGGAACCTTAAATAAAGGGGAGAAGGCCGGCCTCCCCCAAAAAGTCAATAAGTCCACCAGTCATGGTGCACGCACTCGTCCCGAGTACAAGGGACAGGCGGTAGCGACCCCGCCCATCCCGGTACCGAGACAGGTATCGTGCGCGAAGATCACCCAGACTGGGACATTCGACAAGAATATGCCGAACAGTCTGGGGGACGACGCAGTCGTTGCAATAGGGCACATGCGAGCGCTCCACCAAGTAACGATGCGTCACACGAGTGTGTCCGATTCGAAGACGACAGAAAGCAACCTGAAGCCGCCGCGGCATTGGGGGATAGGTCCATGGGAACAGTCGCGGCGCAATGGCACGCAACTTTAAGTTCCCCTCGACCGTCTCCCATCTTCTTTGCCAAGCAGTCCGAAGAGCTGCCCGTATTCCTGCCATGTAGTCGGTGTGAGGAAGAGCGAAACGCTGGTCCGGTCGCAGAGTCCTCGCGGACTCTTTGGCGCCCTCATCGGCGCGCTCATTCCCCGCAATTCCTACATGTCCAGGAACCCAGCAGAAGATAATCTCGACATCTGCCCGGCTCGCCAAAACCGTGGCGTCACGGATTTCGCGAACCAGGGGATGCGGAGATTCCAATGCCCCGAGAGCACTCAGGGCGCTTTGTGAGTCGCTATAAATCACAATCCGGTCTCCGAACCGGGCACGTCGCGTAATCTCCCGTACCGAGTGGTGTATTGCCACCAGCTCGGCCGTGAAGACAGACGCAGCGCCTGGTAGAGCCCCGCTGACTTCAAACAGAGGGGATACGGCGTGGAAGCCGACCCCCTCTTGGGACTTGGAGCCATCCGTATACACTGGCACGGTACCAGCGTGACACGATGTGTGCTCCAAAAAGATCGAACGCAATACTCCCGGCGCAGTACAAGCTTTGGGAGCAGAGGCGTGGCGACAAATAGCCAAATGTGGTACCCTCCAGGGTGGCGTCCTGGGCAGAACCAGGGGCGCCACCGGCCCGAGAGCTATATCTACCTCTCGAAGGAGTTTCCTGGCCCTAAACCCAAAGGGCTTAGGGTATGACTGGCGTCTCTCGGCGGCATAGGCACCATCGAGATCAGCTGCGGATGCAGTGAGAGCTGTTGGCGACTGGGGGAGGCGCCGGGCTCGCGCGTACAGGCGAGTGATGCACTGCACGCGGCGCAGAGCGAGTGGCATCTCCCCAGCATCGACCAACAGGCTCTCAATGGGGGAAGTGCGGAAGGCACCGGTCGCAAGGCGAAGGCCGGTGTGGTGGATCGAATCCACCTTCCGCAATAAACGCTCGGCTGCGGATGCATAAAACTCGCATCCGTAGTCGAGCTTCGAGCGAACAAAGGATCGATAAAAAAGTAAGGCGGTAGCCCTATCAGCGCCCCAAGCGCTGAACGTCACGGAACGGAGAATGTCCATGGCGCGGGTACAAGAGACCCTAAGGCTGCGAATGTGAGCCTCCCAGGTGAGGCGTCGGTCGAATACAAGACCAAGGAAACGGTGCGACTCAACCACATCCAGGCGCACCCCATTAAGAAACAAATCTGGGTCGGGGTGAAGCCGTGGATGGCGGCAGAAGTGCACCACCTTAGTCTTGGCCAAAGAAAACCGAAACCTGTGCGCTTCGGCATAGCGAGAGACGCGGTTCAATGCCTGTTGGATTTTTTTTTTTTTTTTTTTATAGAGCCCATCTGGCAACTACCCACTTGGGCATAAGTCACCGAAAAACACGACAGCCTAGAATTAGGCTACTTTAAAGTTAAAATATGAAAACTTAACAATCAATATAAATTTGAAAAACTTAACAATCGAAGCAATCTCCGGCAGCGGGGGGAGGTCCCCCTCACCCCGGTGCAGGAGAGTGCAATCTAAAACAAAACAATAACAAAAAAAGGAACCTTAAATAAAGGGGAGAAGGCCGGCCTCCCCCAAAAAGTCAATAAGTCCACCAGTCATGGTGCACGCACTCGTCCCGAGTACAAGGGACAGGCGGTAGCGACCCCGCCCATCCCGGTACCGAGACAGGTATCGTGCGCGAAGATCACCCAGACTGGGACATTCGACAAGAATATGCCGAACAGTCTGGGGGACGACGCAGTCGTTGCAATAGGGCACATGCGAGCGCTCCACCAAGTAACGATGCGTCACACGAGTGTGTCCGATTCGAAGACGACAGAAAGCAACCTGAAGCCGCCGCGGCATTGGGGGATAGGTCCATGGGAACAGTCGCGGCGCAATGGCACGCAACTTTAAGTTCACCTCGACCGTCTCCCATCTTCTTTGCCAAGCAGTCCGAAGAGCTGCCCGTATTCCTGCCATGTAGTCGGTGTGAGGAAGAGCGAAACGCTGGTCCGGTCGCAGAGTCCTCGCGGACTCTTTGGCGCCCTCATCGGCGCGCTCATTCCCCGCAATTCCTACATGTCCAGGAACCCAGCAGAAGATAATCTCGACATCTGCCCGGCTCGCCAAAACCGTGGCGTCACGGATTTCGCGAACCAGGGGATGCGGAGATTCCAATGCCCCGAGAGCACTCAGGGCGCTTTGTGAGTCGCTATAAATCACAATCCGGTCTCCGAACCGGGCACGTCGCGTAATCTCCCGTACCGAGTGGTGTATTGCCACCAGCTCGGCCGTGAAGACAGACGCAGCGCCTGGTAGAGCCCCGCTGACTTCAAACAGAGGGGATACGGCGTGGAAGCCGACCCCCTCTTGGGACTTGGAGCCATCCGTATACACTGGCACGGTACCAGCGTGACACGATGTGTGCTCCAAAAAGATCGAACGCAATACTCCCGGCGCAGTACAAGCTTTGGGAGCAGAGGCGTGGCGACAAATAGCCAAATGTGGTACCCTCCAGGGTGGCGTCCTGGGCAGAACCAGGGGCGCCACCGGCCCGAGAGCTATATCTACCTCTCGAAGGAGTTTCCTGGCCCTAAACCCAAAGGGCTTAGGGTATGACTGGCGTCTCTCGGCGGCATAGGCACCATCGAGATCAGCTGCGGATGCAGTGAGAGCTGTTGGCGACTGGGGGAGGCGCCGGGCTCGCGCGTACAGGCGAGTGATGCACTGCACGCGGCGCAGAGCGAGTGGCATCTCCCCAGCATCGACCAACAGGCTCTCAATGGGGGAAGTGCGGAAGGCACCGGTCGCAAGGCGAAGGCCGGTGTGGTGGATCGAATCCACCTTCCGCAATAAACGCTCGGCTGCGGATGCATAAAACTCGCATCCGTAGTCGAGCTTCGAGCGAACAAAGGATCGATAAAAAAGTAAGGCGGTAGCCCTATCAGCGCCCCAAGCGCTGAACGTCACGGAACGGAGAATGTCCATGGCGCGGGTACAAGAGACCCTAAGGCTGCGAATGTGAGCCTCCCAGGTGAGGCGTCGGTCGAATACAAGACCAAGGAAACGGTGCGACTCAACCACATCCAGGCGCACCCCATTAAGAAACAAATCTGGGTCGGGGTGAAGCCGTGGATGGCGGCAGAAGTGCACCACCTTAGTCTTGGCCAAAGAAAACCGAAACCTGTGCGCTTCGGCATAGCGAGAGACGCGGTTCAATGCCTGTTGGATTTTTTTTTTTTTTTTTTTTATAGAGCCCATCTGGCAACTACCCACTTGGGCATAAGTCACCGAAAAACACGACAGCCTAGAATTAGGCTACTTTAAAGTTAAAATATGAAAACTTAACAATCAATATAAATTTGAAAAACTTAACAATCGAAGCAATCTCCGGCAGCGGGGGGAGGTCCCCCTCACCCCGGTGCAGGAGAGTGCAATCTAAAACAAAACAATAACAAAAAAAGGAACCTTAAATAAAGGGGAGAAGGCCGGCCTCCCCCAAAAAGTCAATAAGTCCACCAGTCATGGTGCACGCACTCGTCCCGAGTACAAGGGACAGGCGGTAGCGACCCCGCCCATCCCGGTACCGAGACAGGTATCGTGCGCGAAGATCACCCAGACTGGGACATTCGACAAGAATATGCCGAACAGTCTGGGGGACGACGCAGTCGTTGCAATAGGGCACATGCGAGCGCTCCACCAAGTAACGATGCGTCACACGAGTGTGTCCGATTCGAAGACGACAGAAAGCAACCTGAAGCCGCCGCGGCATTGGGGGATAGGTCCATGGGAACAGTCGCGGCGCAATGGCACGCAACTTTAAGTTCACCTCGACCGTCTCCCATCTTCTTTGCCAAGCAGTCCGAAGAGCTGCCCGTATTCCTGCCATGTAGTCGGTGTGAGGAAGAGCGAAACGCTGGTCCGGTCGCAGAGTCCTCGCGGACTCTTTGGCGCCCTCATCGGCGCGCTCATTCCCCGCAATTCCTACATGTCCAGGAACCCAGCAGAAGATAATCTCGACATCTGCCCGGCTCGCCAAAACCGTGGCGTCACGGATTTCGCGAACCAGGGGATGCGGAGATTCCAATGCCCCGAGAGCACTCAGGGCGCTTTGTGAGTCGCTATAAATCACAATCCGGTCTCCGAACCGGGCACGTCGCGTAATCTCCCGTACCGAGTGGTGTATTGCCACCAGCTCGGCCGTGAAGACAGACGCAGCGCCTGGTAGAGCCCCGCTGACTTCAAACAGAGGGGATACGGCGTGGAAGCCGACCCCCTCTTGGGACTTGGAGCCATCCGTATACACTGGCACGGTACCAGCGTGACACGATGTGTGCTCCAAAAAGATCGAACGCAATACTCCCGGCGCAGTACAAGCTTTGGGAGCAGAGGCGTGGCGACAAATAGCCAAATGTGGTACCCTCCAGGGTGGCGTCCTGGGCAGAACCAGGGGCGCCACCGGCCCGAGAGCTATATCTACCTCTCGAAGGAGTTTCCTGACCCTAAACCCAAAGGGCTTAGGGTATGACTGGCGTCTCTCGGCGGCATAGGCACCATCGAGATCAGCTGCGGATGCAGTGAGAGCTGTTGGCGACTGAGGGAGGCGCCGGGCTCGCGCGTACAGGCGAGTGATGCACTGCACGCGGCGCAGAGCGAGTGGCATCTCCCCAGCATCGACCAACAGGCTCTCAATGGGGGAAGTGCGGAAGGCACCGGTCGCAAGGCGAAGGCCGGTGTGGTGGATCGAATCCACCTTCCGCAATAAACGCTCGGCTGCGGATGCATAAAACTCGCATCCGTAGTCGAGCTTCGAGCGAACAAAGGATCGATAAAAAAGTAAGGCGGTAGCCCTATCAGCGCCCCAAGCGCTGAACGTCACGGAACGGAGAATGTCCATGGCGCGGGTACAAGAGACCCTAAGGCTGCGAATATGAGCCTCCCAGGTGAGGCGTCGGTCGAATACAAGACCAAGGAAACGGTGCGACTCAACCACATCCAGGCGCACCCCATTAAGAAACAAATCTGGGTCGGGGTGAAGCCGTGGATGGCGGCAGAAGTGCACCACCTTAGTCTTGGCCAAAGAATTTTTTTTTTTTTTTTTTATAGAGCCCATCTGGCAACTACCCACTTGGGCATAAGTCGCCGAAAAACACGACAGCCTAGAATTAGGCTACTTTAAAGTTAAAATATGAAAACTTAACAATCAATATAAATTTGAAAAACTTAACAATCGAAGCAATCTCCGGCAGCGGGGGGAGGTCCCCCTCACCCCGGTGCAGGAGAGTGCAATCTAAAACAAAACAATAACAAAAAAAGGAACCTTAAATAAAGGGGAGAAGGCCGGCCTCCCCCAAAAAGTCAATAAGTCCACCAGTCATGGTGCACGCACTCGTCCCGAGTACAAGGGACAGGCGGTAGCGACCCCGCCCATCCCGGTACCGAGACAGGTATCGTGCGCGAAGATCACCCAGACTGGGACATTCGACAAGAATATGCCGAACAGTCTGGGGGACGACGCAGTCGTTGCAATAGGGCACATGCGAGCGCTCCACCAAGTAACGATGCGTCACACGAGTGTGTCCGATTCGAAGACGACAGAAAGCAACCTGAAGCCGCCGCGGCATTGGGGGATAGGTCCATGGGAACAGTCGCGGCGCAATGGCACGCAACTTTAAGTTCCCCTCGACCGTCTCCCATCTTCTTTGCCAAGCAGTCCGAAGAGCTGCCCGTATTCCTGCCATGTAGTCGGTGTGAGGAAGAGCGAAACGCTGGTCCGGTCGCAGAGTCCTCGCGGACTCTTTGGCGCCCTCATCGGCGCGCTCATTCCCCGCAATTCCTACATGTCCAGGAACCCAGCAGAAGATAATCTCGACATCTGCCCGGCTCGCCAAAACCGTGGCGTCACGGATTTCGCGAACCAGGGGATGCGGAGATTCCAATGCCCCGAGAGCACTCAGGGCGCTTTGTGAGTCGCTATAAATCACAATCCGGTCTCCGAACCGGGCACGTCGCGTAATCTCCCGTACCGAGTGGTGTATTGCCACCAGCTCGGCCGTGAAGACAGATGCAGCGCCTGGTAGAGCCCCGCTGACTTCAAACAGAGGGGATACGGCGTGGAAGCCGACCCCCTCTTGGGACTTGGAGCCATCCGTATACACTGGCACGGTACCAGCGTGACACGATGTGTGCTCCAAAAAGATCGAACGCAATACTCCCGGCGCAGTACAAGCTTTGGGAGCAGAGGCGTGGCGACAAATAGCCAAATGTGGTACCCTCCAGGGTGGCGTCCTGGGCAGAACCAGGGGCGCCACCGGCCCGAGAGCTATATCTACCTCTCGAAGGAGTTTCCTGGCCCTAAACCCAAAGGGCTTAGGGTATGACTGGCGTCTCTCGGCGGCATAGGCACCATCGAGATCAGCTGCGGATGCAGTGAGAGCTGTTGGCGACTGGGGGAGGCGCCGGGCTCGCGCGTACAGGCGAGTGATGCACTGCACGCGGCGCAGAGCGAGTGGCATCTCCCCAGCATCGACCAACAGGCTCTCAATGGGGGAAGTGCGGAAGGCACCGGTCGCAAGGCGAAGGCCGGTGTGGTGGATCGAATCCACCTTCCGCAATAAACGCTCGGCTGCGGATGCATAAAACTCGCATCCGTAGTCGAGCTTCGAGCGAACAAAGGATCGATAAAAAAGTAAGGCGGTAGCCCTATCAGCGCCCCAAGCGCTGAACGTCACGGAACGGAGAATGTCCATGGCGCGGGTACAAGAGACCCTAAGGCTGCGAATGTGAGCCTCCCAGGTGAGGCGTCGGTCGAATACAAGACCAAGGAAACGGTGCGACTCAACCACATCCAGGCGCACCCCATTAAGAAACAAATCTGGGTCGGGGTGAAGCCGTGGATGGCGGCAGAAGTGCACCACCTTAGTCTTGGCCAAAGAAAACCGAAACCTGTGCGCTTCGGCATAGCGAGAGACGCGGTTCAATGCCTGTTGGAGTCGGCGCTCCAGAGTTGGCATCTGGGCCGCGCCAAAAGAGATCGAAAGGTCGTCCACGTAGAGCGTAGCGAGAACATCTTCCGGCAGCACCGAGGTGATGCCGTTGATGCTCAGGGCAAAGAGTGTGACACTGAGGACACTTCCCTGCGGGACACCCTCTTCCTGCTCCTTTGGGCCGGAGAGGGCTCCCCCCACCCGTACGCGGAATCGACGATCTCGCAAAAATTCAGATATAAACATTGGGAGGCGTCCCCTCGCCCCCATCGTGTGGAGAGTCTCCATGATACCGTATCGCCATGCGGTATCATAGGCTTTCTCCAGATCAAAAAACACCGTGGCGTAGTGCTGTCTACGAAGGAAAGCCTCGCAGACGGCATTTTCCAGTCGGAGCAGAGCATCCGACGTGGAGTGGAACTTACGGAAGCCGCACTGTGCAGAAGACAGATGGCCTCCGCTGTCCAGGAAATAGGCTAATCTAACATTTACCAATTTCTCCATCAACTTGCACACGCAAGAGGTTAGAGAGATTGGGCGGAAACCGGTCGGAGTAGAGTGATCTCTCCCCGGCTTGCGAAAGGCGAGCACAGTAGCGATTCGCCAGGAGTCTGGGAGGAGACCTTCCACCCAGATCCTGTTGAACAAATCTAATAGAAAGGCCATGCCTCGCTCACCCAGGTGTCGAAGCATGGCGTACGGGACATCGTCCGGACCATGGGCGGTGTCCGCGCACGAAGCGAGAGCGGAACGCAACTCACTCACAGTAAACTTGTCGTTGAAGGGTTCTCCGCCTCTGGAGGTAAAGTCCAGCCGGCGGCCTTCCGCGACATCACGACGTGCATTGAATGCTGGCGGAGCAGCATCACGGCTAGAGAATGCGGAAAAAGCGGTCGCTAAGGATTCCGCCACGGACGCGGGGTCCGAGATTGCGGTCCCATTCTCCTGGAGAACGGGAGGGGGGTCCTGCGAGAACTTGCCCCGAATCCTTTTGACTCGCTTCCACACCTCAGCTAAAGGGGTCTTCCCGTTAAGTGAAGACACGTATGCCCGCCAAGAAGAGCGGCGGGCGTGCTTCCAAATATACCGGAACCTAGCCCTAGCCCGACGAAATTCAGCGACGGTGAAATCGTTCGGGCGGCGCTTATAGCGCATGTAGGCATAACGCTTCTGTTTGAGGGCCGTCTCACACTCGGCCGACCACCATGGGAGTGGTCGGCGTGCAAAACGGCCAGACGTCCTAGGAATAGTAGTCAGGCCCACGGCGATGAGGTTGCCGGAGAAGAACTCGACGGCCTCATCTACCGACCTAAACTCCTTGACTGAGATAGAGAATTCAGTCATTTCCTGAAATGCAGGCCACCGCGCCCGCGCCAAGCACCACCGAGGTGGTCTCTCAGGCGGCAGTTGCCCTGAAAATGATATTTGAATGGGAAAGTGATCACTACCATGGAGGTCATCGACCACCCCCCAATCAAAATCAGGCTGTGCATCCGAAGAGCACAAAGATAGGTCAAGGCAAGAAAATGAAGCGGTTCTCGGACAGTGATGCGTAAACTCATCCACGTTTAGGACACCCATCTCAAGCTCTTCGATCAGATCGGCAAGGACTTGTCCCCTGGGATTTATGGTGTAATCTCCCCAGAGAGGATGCCTGCCGTTCAGATCTCCAAGCAAGAGATAGGGCCTCGGCAACCGTGCCACGACGCGGCGAAAGTCCCCCGCGTCGAAGTCAGCTGACGGTGGAATGTACGCAGAAATGATAGTATACCTCCTATCCAGGTGCAGCTGCACAGCCACTGCCTGAAAGGAGGTATCTAAAGAGAAAGGAAGAACGGAGACATCATGCCGGGTGTAAACCGCGCATCCCCCAGCCCGGCCGTCCCGCGGTGGTTGGGTCGCAAGACCCTTATACCCCGGGAGGGCAGGCAGGGGGCACGCGCCTAGCATGGTCTCCTGCAAAAAAATAGCTAACGGGGAACGGGATGAGGCGAGCCTCCGCAGCTCCTCCCAGTTGGCCCGGAGTCCATGGCAATTCCATTGAAGGAATATGCCCTCCAGGCCTAGCTCGGAGGAGACGCGGGGGCCCTCCTCGAATTGAAGACCCTCACGGGAATGGCCGTACGCTTCCCGGGGGCAGAACCCCGGGCGCTGTTGGCCGGACAAAGCGCTGAAAGCGCTGTCGCCTTCGAGGACTTATTGGGGGAGGTTGGGCTCGCCATGCGAGTCTTTTCCTCCCTCCGCCTCGAAACTTTAGGCGGGCGTTGCGGCTTCGGAGGCGGGGGGCCCTCTTTTCGAGGAACCACCGTCTCCGAGCCACTCGCTCCACCTCGGGGCGTGGGCAAAGGGGCCGAAGCTCCTTTGTTGCTGTCCTCCTTTCGGGGAACAGCTTTAGGAACCCCGGAAGATGGCCTAGCGACCATCTTCAGGGGTGTTGCCTCCTGTGAGTCTAACGACTCGGTGGAGGCGCGTGGCCGTTTCGCTTTACGCGAAACGGTCACGCTGGGGGAAGAGGGGGGAGCCCTGGTTTTAGCCGGGGCAGGGTATGAACCCTTTTTGCCGCCAGCTTTACCAGGGGAGCGCCCAGGTTGGGTAGAGCCCACAGAAGGGCTCCGAATGGGCGCGGAAACAACCGTGCTCGTTGGCCTGGATGGGCCAGGAGCAGAGGGTGCCTTTCTAACTATTGAGGCATATGACGTCCCAGGCAGAGCCGGGCGCGCCAGGACCAAGTCCTTTGCCTCGCGGAATGAGAGTCGATCCTGGGCCTGAACGGCCAGGATTTCTTTCTCAAGGAGATATGCACCACATTGCTTCGAAGAAGCAGGGTGCGGCTCTCCGCAATTGACACACTTGGCCACACACGATTTGGACTTATCGTGTGCGACCTTGGAGCAATTTACACAGACTTCGGGTGACCCCGATTTTGCACGTCTACATGATCGATTCGTATGGCCGAAGCGGTGGCAGTAATAGCACCGCCGCGGCAGTGGCACGAATGCCTTCACGCGGTAGCGGTACCAACCGGCACGCACCGACTCAGGGAGCTTGTCACAGTCGAACGTGACGAAGAGTGTAGGGGTGGGTCTCGAGGCCCCTCCCTGTTTTCTCATCACACGTTCGACCTTGACCGCCCCATGGTCGGCCAGCTCTAGGGTGATGTCCTCAATGGAGTAGTCAACGAGTTCCCTCGCATAAACTACTCCTTTCACAAAGTTCATGGTAGAGTGCGGCGTCACACTCACCGGGGTGCCATGAAGTGTCCGAAGAGCACTTATCTTGGCCGCCTCGGCGGGATTCGCCGCATTCGCCAGAAGGCTCCCGTCCGAGAAACGGGTTACCTTCGGCTCTCTACCAATTGCACTAGCTAATCCTCTCCTCTGATGGATCATGTTGCCCTTGGACAACATGGTGCCATCAGTGGAGCGAATAACGAGGAAGCGTTTGAAGCCAGCGGGCTCGAAAACGCCAGGTAACCTCTGAATCAGGGGCCCCGATGTCATCGAGGCTCCGCCCTGTGCATTCTTGGTCTTAGTCGTAGTCATGGGCTCCGCACACGAGGGGGTAGAGGGGCCGGATGTGCCGATCTTGGCTTGGTCGCCTACCAAAGTGTCAGCAGACCCATCCGTCCCCGCAGCCCCCGCGGATGGAGAGGAGCCCCGAGTCTTCTTCGTCTTTTGAGTCTTTTTAGTCTTTTTCTTTTTAGGAGAGGAGGGCGGGGAATGAACCCGCTTTTCACCTCCGCCGGCAGAAGTCCCCAGGCCAGATGGACCAGCCTCAGCCAGGTCCCTCTCCGAAATGGAGAAGGTCCTGGTTGTCGTAGGGGCACCTGTCGGAGGAGATCCCTCCCCTCCTTCTACTGCCTCGGAGCCCTCAGCCATTTGAGGAGGACCTTGCATAGGGGCGGATTCGGGTTCGGTGCTTGGCGCCGAGCCCGAATTCCCCCCCATGGAAGGCCCTACCGTCTGGGGCTGGGTCTCCTCAAGGACCATGTCTATCACAGGAGGGGCCTCCAGTTGGCCATCCCCTCCCAGGACATCGCAGGTCCCCTTGGCAGTATTGTCACTAGTCAGGTGGTGTGGGGAGGCACAGGCCTTGACCCCAGCAAGGTTCAAAATTCTTGCCAGCAGGTCTTTTGAGGGAAGCGACCGAAGGGGCCTGGCTTCCCTCTCCCCCCTAAGGGGGTTTGCCCTACCGAGCCGCTTGCACGAGGGGCGGTCGGCAATGGGATGCCTGCTGGCTTTCTTGGCAGTCCCCTTAGAAAGCAAAGGAGGGACTGCCGCTGGAGATAGGGAGGTGCCCGAAAGCACCTCCAGAGAAGGGGGTGAGGGGGAGTCCCCTACACCCGTAGGCGTAGGAGAGGAGTAAGCCTCCTCTCCGGTTAAAGAATTATGGAGGGTCCCTTGCGCAAGCACAAGGGGGGGGACCTCCATTTTCTCGGTGGAGCTGCCCGAGGGCGGCTCCGTAGATGTTTTTGGGGAAGTTGGGGGTTGGGGTTTTTGTTTTTTTTTCATACATGGGCATGGTGACCCTCTTTTGATTACGGGACGCAATAGCTCATCACCTCTCGCAGTTGCCCGCACTGCGAGAGGTGCTTACAAGCCCGGCAGAGCCAGGCGCCGCCATTCGGGACCACCCCTCCCGCCTGGTGGCCTGGCAGTCCTTCGGCATGGCGGCTCCACCTTGGACACGGCGTAAAAAATATAGGTTGTGAAGAGGAGAGGAAAAGGGATGTGAGGAAGATGTGGGTGGGGATGAAGCAGGTTGTTAAAAAAAACCCATCCCGAACCGGAGCTGAGGGGTTAGGGAACAATGTCCCCTCCCCCCTCAGCCCCGATCCGGGGTGGTTGGCTTGAGAAGAAGGTCAGCATTCTACCCTGTGAAATTAGAGGCTGACCAGAGAAAGTTGTGGGAGAGGTTGTATGAAAAGCGACGAGGTAGGGGAGAAATCGGGCTATCTGAAGGAAGGAAGAGAGGCTAAGCTGGGGCCGGACGGAGCGCTGGATCCCGTCAGCACGGCGGCCAGGATGGCAAATCGCCGCGCCCCTTACGGGGTTGGCCAAAGAAAACCGAAACCTGTGCGCTTCGGCATAGTGAGAGACGCGGTTCAATGCCTGTTGGAGTCGACGCTCCAGAGTTGGCATCTGGGCCGCGCCAAAAGAGATCGAAAGGTCGTCCACGTAGAGGGTAGCGAGAACATCTTCCGGCAGCACCGAGGTGATGCCGTTGATGCTCAGGGCAAAGAGTGTGACACTGAGGACACTTCCCTGCGGGACACCCTCTTCCTGCTCCTTTGGGCCGGAGAGGGCTCCCCCCACCCGTACGCGGAATCGACGATCTCGCAAAAATTCAGATATAAAAATTGGGAGGCGTCCCCTCGCCCCCATCGTGTGGATTTTTTTTTTTTTTTTTTTTATAGAGCCCATCTGGCAACTACCCACTTGGGCATAAGTCGCCGAAAAACACGACAGCCTAGAATTAGGCTACTTTAAAGTTAAAATATGAAAACTTAACAATCAATATAAATTGGAAAAACTTAACAATCGAAGCAATCTCCGGCAGCGGGGGGAGGTCCCCCTCACCCCGGTGCAGGAGAGTGCAACCTAAAACAAAACAATAACAAAAAAAAGGAATCTTAAATAAAGGGGAGAAGGCCGGCCTCCCCCAAAAAGTCAATAAGTCCACCAGTCATGGTGCACGCACTCGTCCCGAGTACAAGGGACAGGCGGTAGCGACCCCGCCCATCCCGGTACCGAGACAGGTATCGTGCGCGAAGATCACCCAGACTGGGACATTCGACAAGAATATGCCGAACAGTCTGGGGGACGACGCAGTCGTTGCAATAGGGCACATGCGAGCGCTCCACCAAGTAACGATGCGTCACACGAGTGTGTCCGATTCGAAGACGACAGAAAGCAACCTGAAGCCGCCGCGGCATTGGGGGATAGGTCCATGGGAACAGTCGCGGCGCAATGGCACGCAACTTTAAGTTCCCCTCGACCGTCTCCCATCTTCTTTGCCAAGCAGTCCGAAGAGCTGCCCGTATTCCTGCCATGTAGTCAGTGTGAGGAAGAGCGAAACGCTGGTCCGGTCGCAGAGTCCTCGCGGACTCTTTGGCGCCCTCATCGGCGCGCTCATTCCCCGCAATTCCTACATGTCCAGG
Source organism: Ceratothoa steindachneri (assembly GCA_963969495.1). Lineage (NCBI taxonomy): Eukaryota > Metazoa > Arthropoda > Malacostraca > Isopoda > Cymothoidae > Ceratothoa > Ceratothoa steindachneri. The sequence continues at coordinate 251,574,703 of OZ018317.1, read as the reverse complement.
AACCCAGCAGAAGATAATCTCGACATCTGCCCGGCTCGCCAAAACCGTGGCGTCACGGATTTCGCGAACCAGGGGATGCGGAGATTCCAATGCCCCGAGAGCACTCAGGGCGCTTTGTGAGTCGCTATAAATCACAATCCGGTCTCCGAACCGGGCACGTCGCGTAATCTCCCGTACCGAGTGGTGTATTGCCACCAGCTCGGCCGTGAAGACAGACGCAGCGCCTGGTAGAGCCCCGCTGACTTCAAACAGAGGGGATACGGCGTGGAAGCCGACCCCCTCTTGGGACTTGGAGCCATCCGTATACACTGGCACGGTACCAGCGTGACACGATGTGTGCTCCAAAAAGGTCGAACGCAATACTCCCGGCGCAGTACAAGCTTTGGGAGCAGAGGCGTGGCGACAAATAGCCAAATGTGGTACCCTCCAGGGTGGCGTCCTGGGCAGAACCAGGGGCGCCACCGGCCCGAGAGCTATATCTACCTCTCGAAGGAGTTTCCTGGCCCTAAACCCAAAGGGCTTAGGGTATGACTGGCGTCTCTCGGCGGCATAGGCACCATCGAGATCAGCTGCGGATGCAGTGAGAGCTGTTAGCGACTGAGGGAGGCGCCGGGCTCGCGCGTACAGTCGAGTGATGCACTGCACGCGGCGCAGAGCGAGTGGCATCTCCCCAGCATCGACCAACAGGCTCTCAATGGGGGAAGTGCGGAAGGCACCGGTCGCAAGGCGAAGGCCGGTGTGGTGGATCGAATCCACCTTCCGCAATAAACGCTCGGCTGCGGATGCATAAAACTCGCATCCGTAGTCGAGCTTCGAGCGAACAAAGGATCGATAAAAAAGTAAGGCGGTAGCCCTATCAGCGCCCCAAGCGCTGAACGTCACGGAACGGAGAATGTCCATGGCGCGGGTACAAGAGACCCTAAGGCTGCGAATATGAGCCTCCCAGGTGAGGCGTCGGTCAAATACAAGACCAAGGAAACGGTGCGACTCAACCACATCCAGGCGCACCCCATTAAGAAACAAATCTGGGTCGGGGTGAAGCCGTGGATGGCGGCAGAAGTGCACCACCTTAGTCTTGGCCAAAGAAAACCGAAACCTGTGCGCTTCGGCATAGTGAGAGACGCGGTTCAATGCCTGTTGGAGTCGACGCTCCAGAGTTGGCATCTGGGCCGCGCCAAAAGAGATCGAAAGGTCGTCCACGTAGAGCGTAGCGAGAACATCTTCCGGCAGCACCGAGGTGATGCCGTTGATGCTCAGGGCAAAGAGTGTGACACTGAGGACACTTCCCTGCGGGACACCCTCTTCCTGCTCCTTTGGGCCGGAGAGGGCTCCCCCCACCCGTACGCGGAATCGACGATCTCGCAAAAATTCAGATATAAAAATTGGGAGGCGTCCCCTCGCCCCCATCGTGTGGAGAGTCTCCATGATACCGTATCGCCATGCGGTATCATAGGCTTTCTCCAGATCAAAAAACACCGTGGCGTAGTGCTGTCTACGAAGGAAAGCCTCGCAGACGGCATTTTCCAGTCGGAGCAGAGCATCCGACGTGGAGTGGAACTTACGGAAGCCGCACTGTGCAGAAGACAGATGGCCTCCGCTGTCCAGGAAATAGGCTAATCTAACATTTACCAATTTCTCCATCAACTTGCACACGCAAGAGGTTAGAGAGATTGGGCGGAAACCGGTCGGAGTAGAGTGATCTCTCCCCGGCTTGCGAAAGGCGAGCACAGTAGCGATTCGCCAGGAGTCTGGGAGGAGACCTTCCACCCAGATCCTGTTGAACAAATCTAATAGAAAGGCCATGCCTCGCTCACCCAGGTGTCGAAGCATGGCGTACGGGACATCGTCCGGACCATGGGCGGTGTCCGCGCACGAAGCGAGAGCGGAACGCAACTCACTCACAGTAAACTTGTCGTTGAAGGGTTCTTCGCCTCTGGAGGTAAAGTCCAGCCGGCGGCCTTCCGCGACATCACGACGTGCATTGAATGCTGGCGGAGCAGCATCACGGCTAGAGAATGCGGAAAAAGCGGTCGCTAAGGATTCCGCCACGGACGCGGGGTCCGAGATTGCGGTCCCATTCTCCTGGAGAACGGGAGGGGGGTCCTGCGAGAACTTGCCCCGAATCCTTTTGACTCGCTTCCACACCTCAGCTAAAGGGGTCTTCCCGTTAAGTGAAGACACGTATGCCCGCCAAGAAGAGCGGCGGGCGTGCTTCCAAATATACCGGAACCTAGCCCTAGCTCGACGAAATTCAGCGACGGTGAAATCGTTCGGGCGGCGCTTATAGCGCATGTAGGCATAACGCTTCTGTTTGAGGGCCGTCTCACACTCGGCCGACCACCATGGGAGTGGTCGGCGTGCAAAACGGCCAGACGTCCTAGGAATAGTAGTCAGGCCCACGGCGATGAGGTTGCCGGAGAAGAACTCGACGGCCTCATCTACCGACCTAAACTCCTTGACTGAGATAGAGAATTCAGTCATTTCCTGAAATGCAGGCCACCGCGCCCGCGCCAAGCACCACCGAGGTGGTCTCTCAGGCGGCAGTTGCCCTGAAAATGATATTTGAATGGGAAAGTGATCACTACCATGGAGGTCATCGACCACCCCCCAATCAAAATCAGGCTGTGCATCCGAAGAGCACAAAGATAGGTCAAGGCAAGAAAATGAAGCGGTTCTCGGACAGTGATGCGTAAACTCATCCACGTTTAGGACACCCATCTCAAGCTCTTCGATCAGATCGGCAAGGACTTGTCCCCTGGGATTTATGGTGTAATCTCCCCAGAGAGGATGCCCGCCGTTCAGATCTCCAAGCAAGAGATAGGGCCTCGGCAACCGTGCCACGACGCGGCGAAAGTCCCCCGCGTCGAAGTCAGCTGACGGTGGAATGTACGCAGAAATGATAGTATACCTCCTATCCAGGTGCAGCTGCACAGCCACTGCCTGAAAGGAGGTATCTAAAGAGAAAGGAAGAACGGAGACATCATGCCGGGTGTAAACCGCGCATCCCCCAGCCCGGCCGTCCCGCGGTGGTTGGGTCGCAAGACCCTTATACCCCGGGAGGGCAGGCAGGGGGCACGCGCCTAGCATGGTCTCCTGCAAAAAAATAGCTAACGGGGAACGGGATGAGGCGAGCCTCCGCAGCTCCTCCCAGTTGGCCCGGAGTCCACGGCAATTCCATTGAAGGAATATGCCCTCCAGGCCTAGCTCGGAGGAGACGCGGGGGCCCTCCTCGAATTGAAGACCCTCACGGGAATGGCCGTACGCTTCCCGGGGGCAGAACCCCGGGCGCTGTTGGCCGGACAAAGCGCTGAAGGCGCTGTCGCCTTCGAGGACTTATTGGGGGAGGTTGGGCTCGCCATGCGAGTCTTTTCCTCCCTCCGCCTCGAAACTTTAGGCGGGCGTTGCGGCTTCGGAGGCGGGGGGCCCTCTTTTCGAGGAACCACCGTCTCCGAGCCACTCGCTCCACCTCGGGGCGTGGGCAAAGGGGCCGAAGCTCCTTTGTTGCTGTCCTCCTTTCGGGGAACAGCTTTAGGAACCCCGGAAGATGGCCTAGCGACCATCTTCAGGGGTGTTGCCTCCTGTGAGTCTAACGACTCGGTGGAGGCGCGTGGCCGTTTCACTTTACGCGAAACGGTCACGCTGGGGGAAGAGGGGGGAGCCCTGGTTTTAGCCGGGGCAGGGTATGAACCCTTTTTGCCGCCAGCTTTACCAGGGGAGCGCCCAGGTTGGGTAGAGCCCACAGAAGGGCTCCGAATGGGCGCGGAAACAACCGTGCTCGTTGGCCTGGATGGGCCAGGAGCAGAGGGTGCCTTTCTAACTATTGAGGCATATGACGTCCCAGGCAGAGCCGGGCGCGCCAGGACCAAGTCCTTTGCCTCGCGGAATGAGAGTCGATCCTGGGCCTGAACGGCTAGGATTTCTTTCTCAAGGAGATATGCACCACATTGCTTCGAAGAAGCAGGGTGCGGCTCTCCGCAATTGACACACTTGGCCACACACGATTTGGACTTATCGTGTGCGACCTTGGAGCAATTTACACAGACTTCGGGTGACCCCGATTTTGCACGTCTACATGATCGATTCGTATGGCCGAAGCGGTGGCAGTAATAGCACCGCCGCGGCAGTGGCACGAATGCCTTCACGCGGTAGCGGTACCAACCGGCACGCACCGACTCAGGGAGCTTGTCACAGTCGAACGTGACGAAGAGTGTAGGGGTGGGTCTCGAGGCCCCTCCCTGTTTTCTCATCACACGTTCGACCTTGACCGCCCCATGGTCGGCCAGCTCTAGGGTGATGTCCTCAATGGAGTAGTCAACAAGTTCCCTCGCATAAACTACTCCTTTCACAAAGTTCATGGTAGAGTGCGGCGTCACACTCACCGGGGTGCCATGAAGTGTCCGAAGAGCACTTATCTTGGCCGCCTCGGCGGGATTCGCCGCATTCGCCAGAAGGCTCCCGTCCGAGAAACGGGTTACCTTCGGCTCTCTACCAATTGCACTAGCTAATCCTCTCCTCTGATGGATCATGTTGCCCTTGGACAACATGGTGCCATCAGTGGAGCGAATAACGAGGAAGCGTTTGAAGCCAGCAGGCTCGAAAACGCCAGGTAACCTCTGAATCAGGGGCCCCGATGTCATCGAGGCTCCGCCCTGTGCATTCTTGGTCTTAGTCGTAGTCATGGGCTCCGCACACGAGGGGGTAGAGGGGCCGGATGTGCCGATCTTGGCTTGGTCGCCTACCAAAGTGGTAGCAGACCCATCCGTCCCCGCAGCCCCTGCGGATGGAGAGGAGCCCCGAGTCTTCTTCGTCTTTTGAGTCTTTTTAGTCTTTTTCTTTTTAGGAGAGGAGGGCGGGGAATGAACCCGCTTTTCACCTCCGCCGGCAGAAGTCCCCAGGCCAGATGGACCAGCCTCAGCCAGGTCCCTCTCCGAAATGGAGAAGGTCCTGGTTGTCGTAGGGGCACCTGTCGGAGGAGATCCCTCCCCTCCTTCTACTGCCTCGGAGCCCTCAGCCATTTGAGGAGGACCTTGCATAGGGGCGGATTCGGGTTCGGTGCTTGGCGCCGAGCCCGAATTCCCCCCCATGGAAGGCCCTACCGTCTGGGGCTGGGTCTCCTCAAGGACCATGTCTATCACAGGAGGGGCCTCCAGTTGGCCATCCCCTCCCAGGACATCGCAGGTCCCCTTGGCAGTATTGTCACTAGTCAGGTGGTGTGGGGAGGCACAGGCCTTGACCCCAGCAAGGTTCAAAATTCTTGCCAGCAGGTCTTTTGAGGGAAGCGACCGAAGGAGCCTGGCTTCCCTCTCCCCCCTAAGGGGGTTTGCCCTACCGAGCCGCTTTCACGAGGGGCGGTCGGCAATAGGCTGCCTGCTGGCTTTCTTGGCAGTCCCCTTAGAAAGCAAAGGAGGGACTGCCGCTGGAGATAGGGAGGTGCCCGAAAGCACCTCCAGAGAAGGGGGTGAGGGGGAGTCCCCTACACCCGTAGGCGTAGGAGAGGAGTAAGCCTCCTCTCCGGTTAAAGAATTATGGAGGGTCCCTTGCGCAAGCACAAGGGGGGGGACCTCCATTTTCTCGGTGGAGCTGCCCGAGGGCGGCTCCGTAGATGTTTTTGGGGAAGTTGGGGGTTGGGGTTTTTGTTTTTTTTCATACATGGGCATGGTGACCCTCTTTTGATTACGGGACGCAATAGCTCATCACCTCTCGCAGTTGCCCGCACTGCGAGAGGTGCTTACAAGCCCGGCAGAGCCAGGCGCCGCCATTCGGGACCACCCCTCCCGCCTGGTGGCCCGGCAGTCCTTCGGCATGGCGGCTCCACCTTGGACACGGCGTAAAAAATATAGGTTGTGAAGAGGAGAGGAAAAGGGATGTGAGGAAGATGTGGGTGGGGATGAAGCAGGTTGTTAAAAAAAACCCATCCCGAACCGGAGCTGAGGGGTTAGGGAACAATGTCCCCTCCCCCCCTCAGCCCCGATCCGGGGTGGTTGGCTTGAGAAGAAGGTCAGCATTCTACCCTGTGAAATTAGAGGCTGACCAGAGAAAGTTGTGGGAGAGGTTGTATGAAAAGCGACGAGGTAGGGGAAAAATCGGGCTATCTGAAGGAAGGAAGAGAGGCTAAGCTGGGGCCGGACGGAGCGCTGGATCCCGTCAGCACGGCGGCCAGGATGGCAAATCGCCGCGCCCCTTACGGGGTGGAGAGTCTCCATGATACCGTATCGCCATGCGGTATCATAGGCCTTCTCCAGATCAAAAAACACCGTGGCGTAGTGCTGTCTACGAAGGAAAGCCTCGCAGACGGCACTTTCCAGTCGGAGCAGAGCATCCGACGTGGAGTGGAACTTACGGAAGCCGCACTGTGCAGAAGACAGATGGCCTCCGCTGTCCAGGAAATAGGCTAATCTAACATTTACCAATTTCTCCATCAACTTGCACACGCAAGAGGTTAGAGAGATTGGGCGGAAACCGGTCGGAGTAGAGTGATCTCTCCCCGGCTTGCGAAAGGCGAGCACAGTAGCGATTCGCCAGGAGTCTGGGAGAAGACCTTCCACCCAGATCCTGTTGAACAAATCTAACAGAAAGGCCATGCCTCGCTCACCCAGGTGTCGAAGCATGGCGTACGGGACATCGTCCGGACCATGGGCGGTGTCCGCGCACGAAGCGAGAGCGGAACGCAACTCACTCACAGTAAACTTGTCGTTGAAGGGTTCTCCGCCTCTGGAGGTAAAGTCCAGCCGGCGGCCTTCCGCGACATCACGACGTGCATTGAATGCTGGCGGAGCAGCATCACGGCTAGAGAATGCGGAAAAAGCGGTCGCTAAGGATTCCGCCACGGACGCGGGGTCCGAGATTGCGGTCCCATTCTCCTGGAGAACGGGAGGGGGGTCCTGCGAGAACTTGCCCCGAATCCTTTTGACTCGCTTCCACACCTCAGCTAAAGGGGTCTTCCCGTTAAGTGAAGACACGTATGCCCGCCAAGAAGAGCGGCGGGCGTGCTTCCAAATATACCGGAACCTAGCCCTAGCCCGACGAAATTCAGCGACAGTGAAATCGTTCGGGCGGCGCTTATAGCGCATGTAGGCATAACGCTTCTGTTTGAGGGCCGTCTCACACTCGGCCGACCACCATGGGAGTGGTCGGCGTGCAAAAACGGCCAGACGTCTTAGGAATAGTAGTCAGGCCCACGGCGATGAGGTTGCCGGAGAAGAACTCAACGGCCTCATCTACCGACCTAAACTCCTCGACCGAGATAGAGAATTCAGTCATTTCCTGAAATGCAGGCCACCGCGCCCGCGCCAAGCACCACCGAGGTGGTCTCTCAGGCGGCAGTTGCCCTGAAAATGATATTTGAATGGGAAAGTGATCACTACCATGGAAGTCATCGAACACCCCCCCAATCAAAATCAGGCTGTGCATCCGAAGAGCACAAAGATAGGTCAAGGCAAGAAAATGAAGCGGTTCTCGGACAGTGATGCGTAAACTCATCCACGTTTAGGACACCCATCTCGAGCTCTTCGATCAGATCGGCAAGGACTTGTCCCCTGGGATTTATGGAGTAATCTCCCCAGAGAGGATGCCTGCCGTTCAGATCTCCAAGCACGAGATAGGGCCTCGGCAACCGTGCCACGACGCGGCGGAAGTCCCCCACGTCGAAGTCAGCTGACGGTGGAATGTACGCAGAAATGATAGTATACCTCCTATCCAGGTGTAGCTGCACAGCCACTGCCTGAAAGGAGGTATCTAAAGAGAAAGGAAGAACGGAGACATCATGCCGGGTGTAAAGCGCGCATCCCCCATCCCGGCGATCCCATGGTGGTGGGGTCGCAAGACTCTTATACCCCGGGAGGGCAGGCAGGGGGCACGCGTCTAGCATGGTCTCCTGCAAAAAGATAGCTAACGGGGAACGGGACGGGACGAGACGAGCCTCCGCAGCTCCTCCCAGTTGGCCCGGAGTCCATGGCAATTCCATTGAAGGAATATGCCCTCAAGGCCTAGCTCGGAGGAGACGCGGGGGCCCTCTTCGAATTGAAGACCCTCAGGGGAATGGCCGTACGCTTCCCGGTGGCAGAACCCCGGGCGCTATTGGCCGGAAAAGCGCTGTCGCCTTTGAGGACTTATTGGGGGAGGTTGACCTCGCCATGCAAGTCTTTTCCTCCTTCCGCCCTGAAACCTTAGGCGGGAGTTGCGGCTTCGGAGGCGGGGGACATCTTTTTGAGGAACCACCGTCTCCAATCCCCGTACGGCCATTTCGCCTTACGGGAAACGGTCACGCTGGGGGAAGAGGGGGGAGCCCTGGTTTTAGCCGGGGCTGGGTATGAACCCTTTTTGCCGCCAGCTTTACCAGGGTAGCGCCCGGGTTGAGTAGAGCCTGCAGAAGGGCTCCAAATGGGCGCGGAAACAATCGTGCTCGTTGGCCTGGATGGGCCAGGAGCAGAGGGTGCCTTTCTAACTATTGAGGCATATGATGTCCCAGGCAGAGCCGGGCGCGCCACGACCAAGTCCTTAGCCTCGCGGAATGAGATTCAATCCTGGGCCTAAACGGCCAGAATTTCTTTAAGGAGATATGCACCACATTGCTTCAAAGAAGCGGGGTGCGGCTCTATGCAATTGACACACTTGGCCACACATGGTTTAGAGATATCGTGTGTGGCCTTGGAACAATTTACACAGACTTCGGGTGACCCCGAATTTGCACGTCTACAAGATTGATTCGTATGGCTGAAGCGGTGACAGTAATAGCACCACCGTGGCAGTGGCACAAATGCCTTCATGCGGTAGCCGTACCAACCAGCATGCACCGACTCAGGGAGCTTGTCACAGTCGAATGTATAGGGGTGGGTGTTGAGGTCCCTCCCTGTTTTCTCATCACACGTTCGACCTTGAAAACCCCATGGTCAGCCAGCTCTAAGGTGATGTCCTCAATGGAGTAGTCGACGAGTTCCCTCGCATAAGCTACTCCTTTCACAAAGTTCATGGTAGAGTGTGGCGGCACACTCACCGGGGTGCCATCAAGTGTCCGAAGAGCACTTATCTTGGCCGCCTCAGCGGGATTCGCCGCATTCGCCAGAAGGCTCCCGTCCGAGAAACGGGTCACCTTTGGCTCTCACCAATTGCACTAGCTAATCCTCTCCTCTGATGGATCATGTTGCCCTTGGACAACATGGTGCCATCAGTGGATTGAATAACAAGGAAGCGTTTGAAGCCAGCGAGCTAGAAAACGCCAGGTAACCTCTGAATGAGGGGCCCTGATGTCATTGAGGCTCCGCCTGTGCACTTTTGGTCTTAGTCAGGGGCTCCGCAACCTGGGGGGCAGAGGGGCCGGATATATATATATATATATATATATATATATATATATATATATATATATATATATATATATATATATATATATATATATATATATATATATATTTTGTTATGTGAATATTTACCCCATATTTTTGTAAATATAAGCTGTAATTATCATTGTACTTTTTTCTGTTAGTAAAGGACTGTACATACAATCCGTTTCATTCTCCTTCGATTTCTCACGTCCGGATAAGTATAGGAAGCGGGTTGGATCGATTGGGGTTAGTCTAAATTTTTTGGCCCGCTACAAGGTCTTTTGAGGGAAGCGACCGAAGGGGCCTGGCTTCCCTCTCCTTCCTAAGGGGGTTTGCCCTATCGAGCCGCTTACACGAGGGGCGGTCGGCAATGGGCTGCCTGCTGGCTTTCTTGGCAGTCCCCTTAGAAAGAAAAGGAGGGACTGCCTCAGGAAATAGGGAGGTGCCCCTGCGCAAGCACAGGGGGGGGGGGCATGGCCTCGATTTTTTCGGTGGAGCTGCCCGAGGGTGGCTTCGTCGATGTACAAGGGCGAATGGGGAGATTTGGGATGGGGGGTTGATTTTCATACATGGGTATGGTGACCCTAAAATTTCTGCAGGATGCAATAGCTCATCACCTCTCACAGTTGCCCGCAATGCAAGAGGTACTTACAGGCCTGGCAGAGCCAGGCACCGCCATTTGGAACCACACCTGGTGGCCTGGCAGTCTATCGGCATGGCGGCTCCACCTTAGACACAGCGTAAAAAAGATAGATTGTGAAGAGGAGAGGAAAAGGGGATGTGAGAAAGGGGATGAAGCAGCTTGTTAAAAAAAAAACATCCCGAACCGGATCTCAGGGGTTAGGGAACATTGTCCCCTTCCCCCTCAGCCCCGATCCGGGAAAGTTGGCTTGAGAAGAAGGTCAACATCTACCCTGTGAAATTAGAGGCTGACCAGAGAAAGTTGTGGGAGAGGTTGTATGAAAAGCGACGAGGTAGGGGAGAAATACAGGCTATCTGAAGGAAGGAAGAGAGGCTAAGCTGGGGCCGGACGGAGCGCTGAATCCTGTCAGCACGGCGGCCAGGATGGCAAATCGCCGCACCCCTTACGGGGCAGAATGTTGTAAACACCTTAACTTGAATATATAACAGATGGTGCAATTCATAAACAGCAATAAATGACCAGCCCACTGCTTTAAGGTACCCTGGGGGATACACTAGTCCCTTCAGGAAAGATCAAGTTTTAGTCAGCCATTTCTAGCAAGCCCCAAAACTGTCAAAAAAGCATTCTCAATGCTTTGACTTCTCAATCCTTTGCAGAAAAAGGAATTATCTAATAATTTCTTTGGGTATCAATGCTAAACACTTTTTAACTACGTTATATATTTTTTCAATTGTCAAAAAGTGTTTAACATATTTGAATGTAAATTTTATCACTAAGAAGCAAATCATGAATAGGATAATAGTTTACTGCAATAAAAGCTCACTGAACTATCTAGTTCCATACTTACATTGGCATTTTCTTCCAGGAACTCATATGAACCTTTTGGTAAAAATTTTGATTCTCCAACTATCCTCGCTAAATTATGGGTGAGTCTTTTGGGGAGAACTTGCTGGCATCTCAAATTATGAGTACTAAGTGGCCTGGACAGTGTTCTTAAAGCAACATTAAGCATCACTACAAAATTTTAAATGTAAATATCAAATATTTGATTTAGTATATGCATAAATCAGCTGAAATGAGGAGAAATATGTATCAAATGTTTAATTTATCTTAAAAATATGCATCAAAACAATCAAAAGTAAAATAAAAAATACATTCAAATAGTTAATAAAGTTATCTACAAAACCTTAAAAATATTTTTATTTTTATAATACTTTAAGAAAAAAGAATACACAATCACCCTCACCCCTCACAAAATAATAATGTTACAATAATAATAATAATGTTATTTATATAGCGCCTTTATCAGCAGTCACTGAGGTGACATTGTCTCAGAGGAACTGATTTACAATACAATGTAGAAACAGGCACAATTCTAGTTCCAAGTTGCCACAATATAACAATAAAAAATGGTTTCATAACCTATAATCAAGCGATATAGTTTTTGTAGGTTGGTCACATGCCAAGTGAAAAAAATGCATTTTCAGCCTCTTTTTAAAGATATCAACCGAGGAAACATTTTTTTATAAAATGGCAATTCATTCTAGAATTTAGGAGCAGTATAAGAAAAACCTTTATAACAGCAGGAGTTGCCCCTCTCTACATGAGGAAGTCAGATAAGTAGGATCGTCTGAAGCCCTAAGAGTCATATTACAGTTTGAAGAATAATTGACAAGTAGTTCACTAATGTAGGAAGGTTCTCCAAATTTAAGAGCCTTGTATGTTAGTAAACAAATTTTGAACTTGATGCGTGCCAATATAGGCAACCAATGCAAATCAAACAAATAAAAAGAAGTACTGGTACCAGGTGGCAGATTAAACACCAATCTAGAAGATCTATTGATGAGTGACTGTAATCTTTTTAATTCTCTCTTTGTCAGATTAACAAATAATGAATTACAATAATCAATATGAGAGAACACAAAGGTACACAACAAAATAACAGTGGTTTTCTGATCAAGGTATTTAGTAAGCATTGAAATTCTCCTCAGATGGTAATTGCAAACCTTAATTATATTATTAAAATGGCAACTGAATGAAAGTTTGCAATCAAAGATAATGCCAAGATTCCTAAGTTTGAGTGATGAAAAAAAGCTCACTATCTATCAAGGTGATCCCAACCGGGAGAGGATATTGAGTTTTATCCTTACAAAAAAATATAAGTTCAGTTTTACCTTCATTAAGTTTTAGCTTTCCTCCTTGCATCCATAATTTTAAATCAAGAAGTGCATTTATTTTAGATATTGAAGAAGAGAGATTAGTAATGGGAACATAGATTTGCACATCATCAGCATAAAGGTGATAACTAACTCCATGTGCATTCCTAATATTTATAAGTCCAGATGTATAAAAGGAAAATAGCATGGGACCCAGCACTGAGCCCTGTGGTACACCATACTTCAACTCCAGGGGAGATGACAATGAGTTATTTAGAGAGACCATTTGTGTACATCCTTCCAGGTATGATTTGAAAAGACTAAGTGCTTTGTTCTTAATTCCAGCTTTAGCTAGATCCATTAAAAGTAATGTATGGTCAATGGTATCAAATGCAGCACTTAAATCCAGAAGAACAAGCATAGATAATTTATAATTTTGAAAGTTGTCTAAAAGGTCATTATAAATACGACACAATGCAGTTTCTGTTGAGTGGTTTTGTCTATAAGCAGATTGAAACATTGGTATATAATTATTAATAGTTAAGTGAGGGGTTAACTGAGATGCAATTGCTTTTTCAATGACTTTGGAAAGAAAAGATAAGTGTGGTATGGGCTGGTAGTTATTTAACTCATCATTATTTAATGATGGCTATTTTAATAGGGGTTTCACAACAGCTATTTTTTCAGATTGTGAAAACACACCAGAAGAAAAGCATTTATTTATTATTTCTATAAAGAAGGGAATAAGATGCTTTATAACACTTGGTAATTTTGAGAAGTTGAATGTGTCAACTTCACAGAAAGTTTTATTAATAGAGTTTAATATAATAGTAGTCTAGAAATTGCAGTAAACTCATTTAGTTCAGCAGTACCAGTAGCAAGATTTGACATAATTATATTATATATCAGAATATTCATCAGTGGTAAATGTATTATCAAATTCATCACATATATTTTGAATTTTCTTTATAAAAAACTCATTAACACTGGGCAGAATGAACATCAGAAAATTGAGGTTGATTCCTCCCTAATAATCCATTTAAGACCAGCCAAAGCTTAGACTGGTTGGAATTACAAGATAGAATTTTATTCTTAAAGTATTCTTTATTACAATGACTAATTTTCAGAACAACTCTGCTGTTCGCCTTGGTGGATTCTTGTTGTGCCTGGGCTGTTTTTAACCTGCGCCATTTGCACCCAGCTTGATGACATTTTCTACGCAATGTGCAATGTCAGAGTTAAACCAAGAGCTCTCCTTTTTTACATGGATTACCTTAGTCAGTAATGGACTGTGTTTATCTGATAAATCAGAAAGTTTCTGATTAAAATCTGAAACTAAATTATTAATACTAAGATCATAATTTTGAGATAGGGATATGGCAGAGAAATCATTCTGCAACTGATTCACATCAACATTGGCATTAGATCTAAATTTAATTGATTTAACTTTTGATTTAATTTTTGGAAGAATAGTAAAACAAAATGTAATCAAAGCATGATCAGTAAACTGTGTGTTTATCGGATGAATTGACATATTTAGAATTTTGTTGAAGAGTTCTGAACCACTAGATCAAGCACATGGCCCCCCAAGGTGAGTTGGAGTTTCCACTACATTATAACAATTATTAGAATTTAAGATTTCAATAAACTGGTTTGAGTAGGGTTTACCATTGGGATGATCCATCGAGTAATTAAAGTCTCCACACAGAATAAGGTTGAGAAGACTGCTCAGATCACCTAAACAATCATTAAATTGATCTAGGAATTGTGAATTTGTTCCATTGTTATCTGAACGGTACATTACATAACTAGATTTTTCTAGAAAATTCATATTCTAGATATAGAGAGAAAATCATGAGAATCCTTTGGAGAATTTTTAGTATTCTCTCTTTTCTTAAAATTACTACTGAATTATCAATTTTTGATTATGATTAAAGTCGATTATTTAGTCTATTTTTTTATATTAAAAGAAAACAAATTCTTGCAAAAAATTAAACAAAAAATGGAAAAGCATGATTAAGTGCCAGAGGGAGAGCCACTTCTTCCAAGGTCCAAGAATGCCCCCAGTATGGTAAAGAGTCCACAAACCTGTCCCAAGTACAAGGGACAAACAGTAGTGACTCCCACCCTAATGGGAGAGGTTGCTTGGACAATCAACAATGATGTGCCGCAGAATCTGGTGCCACACAATGAGGTTTCAGGTAGTGCTCCATCAAATGGCACTGCATCAGGTGTGTGCCCAATTCAGAGGCAACAGGAAACCAGAGGCATTGTGGGGTAGGTCTGTATGAAAAATCATGGTGCAATGATATGCACCTTTAGATGCCCATTAGGGGGTCTCCCACCTTTTTTGCCATCAGGTTCAAATGGCTGACTTGATTCTTGACATATCACATTGGGGAAGAGGGAAACGCTGGTCTAGTCACGGAGTCCTTGCAGACTATTTGGTACCTTCATTTCCTACAATCTTTACATATCCAGGAACCAAGCAGAAAATCTTGACATCCTACCAGCTTGCAGCAGCTATAGCATCAAGGTGGTGTCAAGATTTCCAATTGCCTCAAGGTCATTACAATTTATATTTTATTGACAACCTCACAGAATACAAAGAATATGTAGATTATCAACAGAGCTCACGAAAATACATCCATATCCACCATGTGAGAAAGGGAGCGTATAAAGAAATTAGTGTGATTAGCAGGAAACCGTTAAATAATATATAAAACACAACCTCCACGTGCGAAAGCTAAAACTTTTCTGGTTTTGTGGATATCACATTAATGATTGTAAATGTTAGTGTCTCCTCCTGTACGTTTCATGACTGAAAAGTAGACCATTACAAAACCCGTCTTGAAAGGCAAACTTGATTATTATCAAAATCTAAGCTCTTAGACCTGTCTTACAGTGCTCAACAAAAGTTTAGGCCAGGTGCGTGTCAGAGAAGTTTCAGCATGATAAAAGTGTCATAAAAAATATTAATCTTATCCTTAATACTTTGTTGGGCATCCTTTGCGTTTCTTGACATCTCTCAGGCATTGTGGCATGGACATAGCAAGATCATGTAGCTTCTGGGTAGGCATAGCATCCCAACAAGCCCTAATTTCCTTCTCCAGCTCTGGGAGAGTGCTGATGTCCTTCCCTTGTAATTGCCTCGCTTTCCCATAATAAGGCCACAAACACTCCCAAACTACAAAAAATCCAGTCACAAAATGGCGTCGGTCAGGAGAACACAACAGCATAGTCCTCTCACTACCGCAAACAAGCCGACACTGAGCAGGAAACTGAGGGATGTATTGACATCATGCAGCCGGCCCAAACTTCTGACTAAATTAAATCACCCTCATCTATACCATTCTTTTTTAAACATAAGTTTAGTCCACCTCGCTCACCCGCCCTAAACTTTTGTCAAGCACTGTAAATCTGCCTTTCTGTCCAAGGTATTGGAATAATGTAGTAATTGATCAATTAATGAATTATCACAATTGATCTGCTTAAAGACAAATTATTTTCAGCGGAAACTACAGTATGTTCTGCAGTTAGTGACCTATTGGAAATGATGGATAGTGGTAAATGAGGTGCTTTGGTTCTACTTGATCAGATTGCAGCATTTGACACTTGTCCATAAATTGCTTTTGAATGACTTGACAGAAACTGGGATTGAAGGAGACCCATTACAATATCTTGAAAGCTATTTACTGGATAGAAGTTGTTGTGTACAGATTAGAAATTTTTTTATTCTTGTGAGGCTGTGATGAGAGGTGTCTCACAGGGAAGTGTATTGGCTCCAGTTTTGCTCAGTTTACACAAGTGGTCAATCTAAGGTGTTGTTGCAACAAGGAGTACAATTCCAGTTATTTGCTGATGACACTCGGTTTTACTTTTCTATAACTGACATTGATAGGACCTTTAAAAGGATAAATAAAATTCTTCAATGTGTCGAGGATTGGATGGATAAAGCACTTAAAACTAAATAAAAATAAAACAATATATACTTGTAGGAAAGAATAATTGTTTAAAAAAATCTTTGTGGTATAAATATATTTATAGAGGGTAATTTGACCTTTAACTAGATACCATCTTAGAAATATTGCCTTATTAGAAAGTATTTATATGAAGACTGTTAAGAGTGTAGGATTATTTCGACTCAATCAACAATAAGCTGCCAAAGTTTTCTTGCTGAAGAAACTACAAAGATTTTGAATAGGGCTGCAAGACAGAAGAGTTTCACGTTGAGAATGAACTACTCCTGTTTTGATTAATGGCCTTTGTCATCTGTTATATTATATTGTGGGGGACTTTGATTTTGTCTTCCCCTAGCGATGGAGCTTTTTGTGGATGGGTTTTAACAAATGCGGATCACCTTTGATAGGCCTTTGTGGCTTTTGTCATCCATGAAATTATGTTATGTTATGGATTGCACACAAACTCATTGGAGATCACTGTGGGGTGATTACACCAATTTTTTTTTAGCTCCACTTGTTACTTGTTAAAGCCAGGAAAATATTTAAGTTGTGTATATTGACTCATTAAGCATCAAATTCTGGGAGCCACTTTATTTGGAGAACTATTGCAGTGGTTGGAGAGAACTAATACATGGATAACCACAGATGGAATAATGCTGTTAGAACCAAAATGTTCTTTGAATGTTGATTTTTGAGCCCTTAAAGCAGCCGACCCCAAGATTATACAACAGCCTTCCACCAGACATAAGGAGGACAGTTCATCAGGAATTTCAAAACAAAATTGAAGACTTCTGTTCTCCAAGTGCTTTGATTTAGAGCATATGATCATTACTGAAGCCTACACACTGTAATTCTTCCCTGATGGATTGTCTTCAGATATTTACATAATGTTGCAATTGAAGAGGATATTTGGGGGTCCTGCAGAGCGTTTTACCTCCATAAGGAATGTATACTAAAAATAACCAAATCAAGAGCGGAAGAGTTAATAGACTAGCAATGTTATTCATCTCAAATAGGCAAAAAAAACACTCAAAATCCTGGCACATAGATACTTCATGCACACATGGTTATGGTACAACCAGGAACATCCGCTCCTTAATTGAACAAAATTTGAAACACATGGTTGAGAAGAAATTGTGGTTCCAGGATGATCAACTGTAGTGCCCCATTGCAAGGTGAATTAGGATCACCAATGAAGCCTCACAGATGAGTGTCATGGGAACCCTATGAAGTCTTGAAATGGGCATGCACAGAATTATATACATGCAATAATATAGTAAGTATAACATTTTGTCATGTAAATAATATATAAATACAGTATTTTTGTAAAGGCAGATAGACAAAAGTGAATTCAAGGTGGATTAGGATCAATAATGAAGCCTTAGAAATGAGTGTCATATGAAGGCTTGAAATAAGCACGCACATAATTATGCACATGCAGTTAATGTGCTAAAAGCAAAGAAGGAATAGTTCCAGAGGACTGGCACATCGCTCACATAACACCAATATTTAAGAAAGAGAACAAATGCGACCCAGGAAATTATAGACCTGTGAGCCTAACAAGTATTTTTAGCAAGATAATGGAGACAATTCTGAGAGAGTCAATTATGATTCACATGATATAATTTACTTAACAACAAGCAGTTTGCTTTTATGCCAGGGAAATCAACAGTGCTCCAACTGATTCATGTGCTAGAAGGGTGGATGGAGGCCATTGATGAAGGATTAGCTGTGGATGTCATATACTGTAACTTCATGAAGGACTTCGACAGAGTGTCCCACAAGACGCTCTTGGCGAAGGTGAAAAGCTACAGAATTGATGGACACATATTGCAGTGGATTAAAGTCTTTTGATGGGTAGATGTCCGTGAGTGATGGTCAGTGGAGAGGCCTCAGGCTGGAGAGACAAAGACTGGAGTACGTCAGGGTTCAGTGCTTGGACCATTGTTCAATGATCTTCCAGAGATAATAAAAAATGATAGAGGTGTATTTGTATGCAGATGACACCAAAATATTCAGAAAGATTGCTAACAGTAAGATTGCATTCACACCAAGTGAATTGAATCGAATCAATTTATGGAGAATCATCCCAATTCATGATTCCTGTTGATTCGGCACATTAAATCAGATTGAACCTTTTACACCAGGCAAATCAAATTGAATCAAGGCAAATCTAAGTGATTCATGCTGTCCTATTTTTTCATCAGTCACGGTGAATCTGTCAAGCACGATGATGCTAGACATCTTGATCAATTTAGTTCAAGAGCAACATGCTATATATGATCTTTGCTATCCTATGCACCAAGATCAGGATACCATTGCTGCTTTAGGGAAGGAAATTGCTGCTGAAATGAAATGAAATGCAGAGGCGAGTTTTATGTATTTATTCAGTACAATATTTTACATACTGAACAACAGAAGAAATGGTTGCGATGTGAAAGATAAGTTACCGCTAACAATAATCTACTAATATATACTACTAGTAATAATTTAGTAATATGATAAAATAATAGAGTAATATTTGTGTTATAATCTCCTTCATATTTTCTTCATAGTCACTACCTTCTTCAGTGGTATATGATATGATCATAGCTGTTGCATCGACCAGGAAAATGAAATGAATGAAAAAAAATTCCTTCATATTCTATACATGCTTAATAAAGAGTAGATGTAATGTGTGAGCAACAGGTGTGGCCATTTCTTCTGTGGCGACTATCAACTATATATAGCCTAGCAATGGCTCATTCTGTCCTGCCACTCAACAGCTCCACCTGGTGATACAAAGTACTCTCTCAGAGTCTCTCAAACTAACATTGCTTGCACTGTAGGCCTTATACTTCTTGTTGGTGACATTCTTTTATTCAAAATTCATATTTATGTTTAGAATTTCAACAAATATATATCAAATTAAGATTATTTCTCTGATAATGACTCATAATTCATCTATACTTCTACAGGTTATGGCTATCATGGGTACTAACAATTCTCAATCACTGATCTGTTACTGTGATCTTTTCTTACTATAATATAATTATTAATCTAATTAATTAGTAATATTATAAAAATAGAGATAGCTATTCTTTTTCTATGTTATTCTAATGCTTGTAGTGTATGTTTTTTGAATAAACCCAGAATAAAACCCAGGTGTTATTGGTCCTTTTCAAAACTTGGGGGGTTTTGCCAACCCTGATCCTAACACCCTATTTGCTCTATTTAATGCCTCAATACACTGTTTCAAAAACCTCAGTGACTTATATACTAGTATGCCTAAGTCCTTCTCATCCTCAAATGAATGAATTCAGACAATGCCCATCCATTTCATAGCTAAATTCCCTATTATCCCTTCCCATGTTAATAGTTTGCATTTTTAAGGTTAAAAGTCATCTGCCACTTCTGAGCCCAAGCTAATAACTTATTTAAGTCACCCTGCACTTTAAAGCTACCCTCAACCTCTTTGACTACAGCTTCCAATTTAGTGTCATCAGCAAAAATTGACACTTTGCTATTTACACCTTGCCCAAGATCATTTACATAGATTATAAATAATAAAGGGCCTAAAACTGAACCCTGAGGTACGCCACTAATAACATTCCTCCACTCTGACCTCACTCCATTCAGTACAACTCTCTGTTTCCTATTTTTCAGCCATTCAGTTATCCAATTTAAAACGTTCCCACATATCCCATGCCGCTTTAATTTATGAACTAGTCTTCTATGTGGAACCTTATCAAAAGCTTTGCTGAAATCTAAGTAGATCACATCAACTTTCTCACCCCTATCTAATTTTTTAGTTACATAATCCATAAAATCCAGTAAATTAGTTAAACACGATCTACCTTTTCTAAAACCAGGCTGAGCATCATTAATTAACCTGCTACTCTCTAGATGATCAGAAATTCCCTTCTTAACCATCTTCTCAAGAATTTTACAGACTATAGAAGTTAAGCTTACTGGTCTAAAGTTATTTGAGTCCTCTTTGCTTCCCTTTTTAAAAATTGGCACTACATTTGCCAATTTCCAATCATTTGGAATTTCTCCAGACTCTAGTGATCTAGTATACATCTTCTCAAGAGCTACTGCAATACTATCTACACCTCCTTTGAGTAAACTAGAATGAATGTTGTCTGTGCCAGATGACTTACTAGCATTTAACTCCAATATAAGCCCTTTAATTATTTCCATGTTCACATTAATGGTATTCAACACTACTTCCCTTGACCTAGAATTATCATCATTAATCTATCTTGATTCTCTTGTGTAAATACTGAAGTAAAATAATCATTAAGAAACTCTAATTTTTCCTCATCAGATTCTTACAAAACCCCTTCATATCTAATAGGCCTTATTTTATCACTGTTAGATTTGTTATTAATTCTATAATAGCTAAAGAATTTTCTTGGATCTTTATTATTATTTTGAGCTAAATTAATTTCTGCTGTCCTTTTGGTCTTCTTAATAATCTTATTTAGCTCATTTTTGGCTGACTTATAATGATTTAAATTGTCAAAAGTACTTTCTGTAATCTCTGGTATGCCCTTTTCTTCTCAGAAATTTTCCTAAATATCTTGTGATTCCACCACAACAGCTTCCGACATTTCTTCCTAATAGCCTTCATTGGAATACACTACTTCTGGACTATGTTGAATATAGTCTTAAAAGTTTCCCACATCTCTTGAGCATTCTTACCCCTGAATTCTGATTTATCAAGTTCCATAATCTATCGTAATCGCCTCTATAAAAATTGGGGGGTTTTGTGGAGTTTGTTGATGTTCTATCTTTCACTATTCCCAAGTTAAAACGAATCATCTGATGGTCACTATTTCCCAATGCTTCCCTGACAGTCAATTCCTGAACCAAATGATCATCATTTGAAAGAACCAGATCTAATATATTGGCACCCCTTGTTGGCTTATTAACAAATTGAGTAAAATAATTAGCCTCAAAGCATTCTATATAAACTTACAACTTGCTCTATCCCTTCCTATCATATTTTCCCAGTCCACAGAATTTAAATTAAAGTCACCAAGAATAACTGTATCTACTTCACATCCTTTCCTTATTTCCCTGATCATTAGCTCATCAATACAGTCAGTCTGTCCAGGTGGTCTGATGGTCACTATTTCCCAATGCTTCCCTGACAGTCAATTCCTGAACCAAATGATCATCATTTGAAAGAACCAGATCTAATATATTGGCACCCCTTGTTGGCTTATTAACAAATTGAGTAAAATAATTAGCCTCAAAGCATTCTATATAAACTTACAACTTGCTCTATCCCTTCCTATCATATTTTCCCAGTCCACAGAATTTAAATTAAAGTCACCAAGAATAACTGTATCTACTTCACATCCTTTCCTTATTTCCCTGATCATTAGCTCATCAATACAGTCAGTCTGTCCAGGTGGTCTGTAAAAGCATCTCACTCTACTTTCATTTATCCTTTCAACTAACCTTTTGTACCTCTCTCATAACTCACATGAATCCCTCATTCTTTACATCATTTACTCACATCATTAATCAAAACTGCATCCCTCTCAGACACATCATTTACACCAGCACCCGGCAAAATAACTCTCACTCCCTTCCATTTGCTTGCACTCAACTTCCTATCTAAATATCTAATCTGAGAGTCACCCATCACAAGCACCTCAGTCATTCTCATATTCCACCTAGGCCTAGCATTACCCTCCCACCTGTTCCCATTCAAACTACCACTTATTTCACTTTCTGCCACAACCACATCAGACAAATCACTTTCAACCTCTTCCTCTCTCAGGGCATCGAATCTGTTAGTCAACCTAACAGATTCCATGTCCCTCTTACTCACATACCTAAGCTGTCCTAACCTATCTATTCTATCCATATTCACCCACCATTCATCTTCACTCACATCAGTCACTTCTTTCTCTCCAGTACCTAGTCTAGGCCTTCCTTCTACACTCCTGGTCCCAGCCACATTCTTCATGTGTACACTTGCATCCCTTCTCACTTCATCCACCAACTCACTTAATCTCTTGCACTCATCACGCAACTGACTCACCTCCTCTACCAAAGCTACATTTGCACTAGTCACATAATACACTGGGCATTCAGATACATTCGCTCTTCTTTCAAGACCACAAAAATCACAAACTACATACACACTGCTTACATCAAAATGCATACTCACTTCATCCAAAGCAACAGCCATATTGAGAAACTTTTCAAAACCTTTTAATTAAGCAATCAAAAAAAGTATAAACAAAAACATGGAGAAAATTATGCAGCATTGAATTGTAAACAAATTGGAGCTATTTCAAGATTTAATTTAAAATATAATTAAAAATTACTTTAGTATTATGTCTAACACTCCAAGTTAACTATGTTCCAGGACTTAAATATATTACACCGAAAAATCCAAAATGAACAAATGTCACTTAATAGAGCGCTCGGTGAGAATACGTCCGATCGCTACTGATCAGCCAGTAGAGAGGTAATCCTCTACCATTTGTACACTGCATCAAGTGGATATTTCTCTAAAATTTCATCTCCACATACACTCTCTTGCAAATAAAGCTGCCTGAATAATCATCTTCTGGGAGCAACTGTTTACAGATCTTCTTACGCAGGTCCTACCAAACCTGGGGTGGTGTTGCCCTGTGATGCCATTCCCTTCATTGTGTGTCAGATTTGGTACAGTGCCTTCTAGGATCTTCCAGACATATATGATATCTCTCTCTCTCTCTGAACTTGTTCCAGCTCTTATGTCTTTAATTTTGTATGGAGACCATAGCTGGCACACATACTCCATTCTTGATATTATTAGCGTCTTCCACAGGGGCAAGAGATGTTCAGGTTTTCTGGTTTTAAAAGTCCTGAGGATCCAACCATTCATTTTTCTGGCTGTCTTGGTGGTGTGGATTATATGCTCTTTGAAGCTGCAGTCGTTACTCATCCACACTCCCAGGTCCCTCAGTGTCTCTTTGACCTCAATCTTGTCTTCACCTGTCTTGTATCTATAGTCTTTCAGATTTTCGTTTGTTCCATACTCAATTACCTCAAACTTTTTGTTGTTAAATTTCATATTGTTTCTGTTTGCCCAGTTGTAAATAAATTCCAGGTCATTTTGTAATCTTTCAGAATCATCCTTGGAAGTAATTTCATGGGAGATCCTGGTGTCATCAGCGAATGAGGAGACTCTGGATGATTTAACTGCCTGGTTCATGTCTCCTATCATTATTAGGAACAATAGCGGGACCAGCACTGAACCCTGTAGTACTCCGCTGATAACTGGGGACTTTCTTGAGTATGTACCCTCAATCACAACTTCTTGGTTTTGCAAAGTCCACGTACACTACATCCACATTTTTACCACTGCTCAGATCATCCAGTATTCCCTGGTAGTGGTTTAGTAGCTGGGAGAGGCATGACCTTCCTTTGCGGAAACCATGTTGCCCTCGATTGAATTTTCCCCATCTTCTCCATAAAGCTCACTATATGCTTCCTCAGAACTCTCTCAAACATTTTAGAGAGGTGTGATGTGAGACAGACTGGCCTGTAGTTTGTTGCAGGGCCTCGTGAGCCACTTTTAAATATTGGAGTGATCAGTCCCTCCAAGTTTGTTGGTATGTACCTGTTGTCGAGAGATTTTCTCCATATTAGGCTGATAGGGGTAGATAGTGCATATTGACACTTTCTCAGGAGTATTGCTGGTAAGTTGTCTGGTCCAGTTGATGAATTTGTTTTAATTTCGCTGATTGCTTCTACAATATCTTTAGGTGTAAGATTTATATCATTGATAGTGTGTTCTGTTTCTTCTTCTGTTTTAAAGAAAGCACTGGGATTATTTATTACTTTTTCTTGTATCAGCTCACTGTATATAGTCTTGTATCGTTCTTCTAGAATGTGTGCTATATTTTGAGGGTCCTCTACTAGTTCCCCGTCTTTTCCTTCCAGTGGTTCAACCTTTACTTGCATTTTCAGTTTCTTCTGGGCATAGGAGTGAAAGTATTTGGGATTTTCCTTTATGGCTAGTCAGGCTTTATTTTCTTTGTGCTGTCTTTCTCTCTTGTATGATTCCTTCAGTTTGAGTTCAATTTCCTTTACTTATGTTTCTATATTTTCTCTTTCCCTGTCTGATTTTTGTTTTTTAGTAGTTTCTTCAGTAGTTTAGTTCTGTTTCTCATGAGAATTTTCTTATCTCTAGGTATTCTGTTTCTGTGTTTGGTTGTTCTTTTTGGAGGGATATATTTTGCACACAATTCTTCACATATTGCCATGAAGGTCCTTAGAATTTCCTCCATCAATTGAAATTAGTTTAACTCAGCCCAATCTACCTTTGCTAGTTCCTTATTTATGGATTCCCAGTTTGCATCACTAAAAAGTTCAAGTTCTTCAAACTGTATTCTGTGATCCTAGAATTCACAGTATTTTTTTTGGGGGGGAGGACCTTATCACATTTGTGCTTATTTCCACTATATTGTGATCAGTTATGATGGCTTTGATCACCTTTGTACTGTGTATTAGCTCAGTATCATTTTTAAAGAGTAAATCTAAGATGTTTTCCTGGCGTGTTGGCTCTGCGATAATCTGTTCTAAAAAATGATTATCTGCAAGTCTGAGAAGATCACTGGCTTCTCTTTGTTCACTCACTGTTCCACCATTTATAATTCCAGAGGGCCAGCTCATTTTAGGTAAATTGAAATCTCCAAGTACTATTATTTTTATGTCACTTTCCTCTAGGTTTTCAGATATTTTAGTTATAATATTGGTGAACTTATTTGGTTCGGGGTTATTAGGTGGGTGTACACTGTTGCTACTATGAGATTCAGTTTGGGCACTTTTATCACCAGTAATTCATTTGATCCAACCAAGAAAGAATATAGCACTTTTGCACTTGAGACCATATCATCTCTGAGTTAAAGCACTACTCCACCATGGGTTCTCCCTTTTCTATCTGTAAGGTACAGGGTGTAATTATCAATTTTTACTTCTGCATCTTTTATGTCCCCTCTTAGATGAGATTCTGTTAGACTCATAAAAAGATAGTTGTTTTCCTTGAACAACTCATTTAGGTAACACTTTTGTTTGTTTTTTGGTGGGATATAAACCTTGTATATTGCATAGCATTATTTTTTTCAATTACACCTCTTATGTTTCCTAGTCTTGGGCTTGAGCTTGAGCTGCCCAGTGTCGGTTCGGATACCATTGTTGTGGCACTACATTCATCACCGGTTGCACTTGATGAGTCATGCATGCCACTGGTTGCTGAGGTGCAAATCTGCCTTGGTTCTGTAGGAGATATAGAATTTGACCCATCTGCATCTGTACTGTTGAATTTGTTTCTGGGTTTCTAACATGTACCCTGTTTGTTATTCTTTGTAAGACATATCCTGTTTCTGGTTTTCTGCATTTTGATGTTTCCATCCTCCTTGTCTTTGGATTTCCATCTTGATTTCCCATTAGTTTTTTGGTTCCTTTAAGGTAGGTGAAGGTGCACCTAAATCTACTACATTCACCTTTCCTTAGGGACTCATGACAGAGCTTGGGGTGGTAATACTCACATCTAAACCCGAGTGTGCAGCCTTTCCTCTTGTCAGTACCATTGCTGAGCAGCTTTGGACAAGCCTTGGGATGGTCATAATTATACCCCCTTCCACTAATATGGAACTTGCAGTTGTTTCTCACATGGTATTTACAGACTTTTGTTTTTTTTGGTAGTTTTGTTGGCCAGTTGAGTGCGCCTTGTTTCCTCAGAGTTTATCATATTAATATCTTCATTTGTAGAGATTACTGAGCCTGAGTAGCCTCTAATTGGTAAACTAAGATCTATGTCCTCTGGAGTGTCCCCTAGACCTTGATCTGTAGTCGCATATGATTTTCTACCTTTGCTTTTCTCCCCTTTTTCTAGTGTTGATATTGAAGTAATTCTAGTTTTTGGTGGAATGCCAGTGGGCCTAGTCCTAGTTTGTTCCTAGTCTTCAGTCTGACTCACACTGATGGTCATGAGCCTGATCCCCAAATAGTTAACTTTGAGTATTAGACATAATAGTAAAGGAATTTTTAATTATATTGTGAAAAGTTTCTCAATATGGCTGTTGCTTTGGATGAAGTGAGTATGCATTTTGATGTAAGCAGTGTGTATGTAGTTTGTGATTTTTGTGGTCTTGAAAGAAGAGCGAATGTATCTGAATGCCCAGTGTATTATGTGACTAGTGCAAATGTAGCTTTGGTAGAGGAGGTGAGTCAGTTGCGTAATGAATGCAAGAGATTAAGTGAGTTGGTGAATGAAGTGAGAAGGAATGCAAGTGTACGCATGAAGAATGTGGCTGGGACCAGGCGGGTGGAAGATAAGCCTAGACTAGGGACTGGAAAGAATGAAGTGACTGATGTGAGTGAAGATGAATGGTGGGTGAATATGGATAGAATAGATAGGTTAGGTATGTGAGTGAGAGGGACATGGAACCTGTTAGGTTGACTAACATACGATGCCCTGAGAGAGGAAGAGGTTGAAAGCGATTTGTCTGATGTGGTTGTGGCAGAAAGTGAAATAAGTGGTAGTTTGAATGAGAACAGGTGGGAGGGTAATGCTAGGCCTAGGAGGAGTAGGAGGATGACTGAGATGCTTGTGATGGGTGACTCTCAGATTAGATATTTAGATAGGAAATTGAGTGCAAGCAAATGGAATGGAGTGAGAGTTTTTTTGCCGGGTGCTTGTGTAAATGATGGTCTGAGAGGTATGATAGTCTGGGTGTGAGAGGGATGCAGTTGTGATTACGCATGTGGGAGTAAATGATGTAAAGAAGGTGGCTTCATGTGAGTTATGAGAGAGGTACAAAAGGTTAGTTGAAAGGATGAGTGAAAGTAGAGTGAAAGGTCTTTTTTCAAGTGTGCTTCCGAGATTGGATGTGGGGATGGAATGGTTGTCTTGTGCAATTGGACTGAATGAGTATGTGAAAGGCCTGTGTGAAGAGTCGGGATTAGTGTTTGTAGATGTTTGGAATAGGTTTATGGGAATAAGGCATTGTATGTATTGGATGGACTCCATCTAAGCCGGGCTGGGGTTGATGTGTTGTGGCAGGAGTTAGTGTCGTTGGGTCTTTGCAGGCTATAAGAGTACAGGGTAGGGCAGGGAAAGGAAAGAGATGCAGAGGAGATGAGTGGTAGGTATGCATTCTAAAAGAGGTGCTTCAAGGATAGGAGGGCTGAGTTGTCTTTATACCAATGCTCGTAGTCTTAGAAATAAGAAAGATGAGTTATTTAGTTGTATTATTGATGAAGATATAGATTATAATATATGTAATAGAATCACGGGTTAATGAAAATATATTTAATGACAATGTGAGTGAATTTGAACTACATTACATTAGTCAAAGGAGAGATAGGATGGGTGGTGGGTTGATTATTTATATCATAAATAGCATTTCTTCAAATCTAAATAATTCTATAAAGCAAAAAGAAGTTGAGTCACTGTGGATGGATATTAGGGCCAGTAAAAATAGAATAATACACTTGGGAGCCTTTTACAGACCACCCAGACAGACTGACTGTATTGATGAGCTAATGATCAGGGAAATAAGGAAAGGATGTGAAGTAGATACAGTTATTCTTGGTGACTTTAATTTAAATTCTGTGGACTGGGAAAATATGATAGGAAGGGATAGAGCAAGTTGTAAGTTTATAGAATGCTTTGAGGCTAATTTTTTTACTCAATTTGTTAATAAGCCAACAAGGGGTGCCAATATATTAGATCTGGTTCTTTCAAATGATGATCATTTGGTTCAGGAATTGACTGTCAGGGAAGCATTGGGAAATAGTGACCATCAGATGATTCGTTTTAACTTGGGAATAGTGAAAGGTAGAAAATCAATAAACTGAAAAAAAACTCCAAATTTTTATAGGGGAGATTACAATAAATTACAAAACTTGCTAAATCAGATTAGGTGGGATATAGATTTCAAGGGGAAAAAATACTTATGAGATGTGGGAAACTTTTAAGACTATATTAAACATAGTCCAGGAGCAGTGTATTCTAATGATGACAATGATGGCTATTAGGAAGAAATGTAGGAAGCCATTGTAGAGGAATCAGGAGATAGCTAGGAAAATTTCTGAGAAGAAAAGGGCATACCAGCGATTACAGAGAGAAAGTACTTTTGACAATTTAAATTATTATAGGTCAACCAGAAATAATAATAATGTTATTTATATTGCGCATTTATCACTAGTTGACGATGTGGCTAAGTTTCAAAGGTGCTGAGTATAGTATAGTATAGGAACAGACAGAACAGATTACATTTTATAATTGAAATAGATATGTTAAGAGAATTCTCATTTAGAGAGTTTTCTTTTATAAGTTTGGAAGAACTTTGAAAATTTCTGGGTAACCACTCTGTCAAATATAATAATAAGAAACATAGGAAATTTAATATATTAAATAAGTCTTGAGAGACCTTAAAGTCTAATTGATCTACACAAAAAGTTTGTCAATAACATAACATAACATAATTACACGGATGACAAAAGCCACAAGGGCCTATCAAAGGTCATCCGCCTCCGTCAAAACCCACCCACAAAAAGCACCATCACCAGGGGAAGACAAAATCAAAGTCCCCCACAATATAATATAACAGATGACAAAAGCCACAAGGGCTCCTCATAGGTCAACTATGGGTAACTACTATGTCAGATATAAAATGAAGACATAGGCATTCAATTAATCTAATAAATAAATTATGGTATACATTTAGTTAAACAAACATAACATAACAATTTCACGGATGACAAAAGCCACAAGGGCCAATCAAAGGACATCCGCATCCGTCAAAACCCACCCACAAAAAGCACCATCGCCAGGGGAAAACAAAATCAAAGTCCCACACAACACAATATAACAGATGACAAAAGTCACAAGGGCCCATCATAGGTCATCCGAGTCAAACGGCCTCTTTTTTAAGGCACCCAAACTACCAAGAAAACTACATCCAGAGGATTGCGTCCAGAAACAAGGGTATCACCAATCAAGGTTTGTCAAGAACTAAATCATGCAGCTATAGATATATACAAACAATATTAATATATACAAAACTTAGGAACCATCACAACCTTCCCTCCCCATAAACTCATCCAACCTACTCTTAAATACATTTAAATTTGGACTACCTACTACCCTCTGCGGCAATTTGTTCCAGAAGTCTACCACTATATTGGTGAAAAAATATTTTCTTAAATCCAACCTACACCCTTGCTTTTTAATTTTCAAGTGGAACTTTTTACAAGGTTAAAAGGGGTTTTAAAACAAGCTATATGCACATTAGACGTACACGAGGCTCAGCGGGTAAAATGGGAGAGAGACTTAGCAGGGATGGTTGCCATACAAACAATCCAACAATATTGACTAAGGGGCGCTCAAATCATCTTGAGCGCATAAAAAGCCGACGATGGAGGCTTACATGGGGAGGGGGAGTAGAGGAGAGAGAGCACTTGCACAGGAGAGTTGCGCATTGCTGTTACCTAGGTGATTTCGTCCGAGGAAATAATCCTTGCCTTGGCGCAAATTTCAAATAATACTCTCTTGACAATGACTACGGGATGAACTTAGATATTGCTTCAGAGTTAGAACATGAATCGAGACTAGGATACTGACGGGGCTGGCAGAAGGCGGATATTGCCTTCCAACTCTGGTGCCGGGGGATTTAAAATGGGGTTCCTCTCCCCCCCTCCGCCCAAAAGGGAGGGTTCCAGGATCCGACGCATTGCTGAGGCAAAACTTTGTCCGACGCCAGATGGGACATTTTAGGCTCTAAAACTTTTTTGCAGCTTTCTGCAATAGCAGGCTTTCAGGCAACCAAGGCGTCTCATGATTTTGCACTTCCATTAGCGCAGACAAAAAGGGTTGGCGAGGTGTATATTGTCTCTCTCTCTCTCTCTCTGACACCTTGCTTCTAAGTGGGGGGGGTGCTTAAGGCTCTTGGAGCCCTAGTACTGAGGGACTAAAACACCAGGTATGTCTTCTAGGGCCTGGTGATCTTAGGATTCAAGGGTCCTTCCCGTATATCTTCCTTTATAGGGTCGGTGCCCTAACATAACATAATTTAACGGATGACAAAAGCCACAAGAGCCTATCAAAGGTCATCCATATCCATCAAATCCCACCCATAAAATGCATCCATAGGATTTTATCAGATCATGCATCTACAATATACAATTTAACAATCCATAGGAATGCCCAACCATGCATCTACGATATATAATTTAAAGCCTCCATAGGAGTCTGTCAAAAACAAAATAAAAGCCCCCCCCCCCAAAATCTACAATAAAAAGAAACTTCATAAGAACATAAGAAAAGAAGGAGACTGCAAAAGACCATTCATGGCCTACACTTGGCAGCTCCTGTTCTATTCAACACACAAAAGATTTCTTACCAGAGAAAAGTCATCAACATTGTCACCCTTTACAGGAGTTCGTCAGATCTAATCTACAATATACATAAAATGCATCCAGAGGATTATGTCCATTCATGCAACCGCAAAATATAATCTTCCCACTCCTTAGAAAAATATATACATATGTACATAAAAAAAAAGTCAGTCCCATCTAGCAGCTTCATCCATATATTTATCTAATCTATTCTTAAAACTACCCAGAGAGGAGGCTTCTATCACATGTCTAATGAGCCTATTCCATTCATCTACCACACGATTTGTAAACCAATTCCTCCCAATCTCCTTCCTAAACCTATACTTATCAAGCTTAAACCCATTGCTACGTGTCCTGTCATGTTCACTAAGTATAAGAACCTTACCCAGATCCCCTTTATTATATCCTTTTACCCATTTGAAGACTTCAATCAATTCCCCTCTGACTCTTCTCCTTTCCAATGTATGTAGATTTAGTTTTCTGAGCCTTTCACCATAAGGTAAGTTCCTTAGCCCACCAATCATCTTTGTCATCCTTCTCTGCACAGACTCAAGCAAATCAATATCCTTCCTATAATATGGTGACCAAAATTGTACTGCATAGTCTAGATGAGGCCTAACTAGCGCCAGATACAGTTTTAGAATGACTTCAGCACTCTTATTGCTTACACTCCTCCTAATGAATCCCAATATCCTATTAGCTTTATTCTTAGCATTTAGGCATTGCTTTCTAGGACGAAGGTCTGAACTTACCAAAATACCCAAGTCCCTCTCACAATCGGTCCTCCCTAAAATTCATTGACACCTTGGGTATATTTAGAGTATCGTCCTGTGTAAATACTGAGACAAAAAAGTCATTTAACATTCCAGCCATTGAGTCCCTATCACTCACTAATTCTCCATTGGAATCTATAAGTGGGCCTATTTTATCTCTAACCTTAGTTTTGTATAATTGATAAAAACTTTTAGGATCTTCCTTTGCCCTATTTGCTACTTTAATTTCATAATTTCTCCTTGCTACTTTAACTAACTTTTTAACATCTCTTGCTAGTTCATTATATCTCTGCCTTAAGTGATCCTCTCCATTTTTTATTTTCCTATAAATGCCCTTTTTAATGCCAATATAATGCTTAATTTTATCTGTCATCCATTTTGGGTCATTATTTTTAGTCCTAATCTCCTTATATGGAATGTTAATCATCTGACCTGTAATTAATTGCTCAATTATTCTTTCATACTCCTCTTCAATTGTAATCTCTTCCTCCTGGTGATTATTGTTTCCACTAACTGATATCATTGAATCTATTCCTGAATAGAAGCCTCCTCTCTGGGTAGTTTTAAGAATAGATTAGATAAATATATGAATGAAGCTGCTAGATGGGACTGACTTTTTTTTTATGTACATATGTATATATTTTTCTAAGGAGTGGGGAGATTATTTTGCGGTTGCATGAATGGACATAATCCTCTGGATGCATTTTATGTATATTGTAGATTAGATCTGACGAACTCCTGTAAAGGGTGACAATAAGATAAGAACATAAGAAAAGAAGGAGACTGCAAAAGACCATTCATGGCCTACACTTGGCAGCTCCTGTTCCATTCAACACACAAAAGATTTCTTACCAGAGAAAAGTCATCAACATTGTCACCCTTTACAGGAATTCGTCAGATCTAATCTACAATATACATAAAATGCATCCAGAGGATTATGTCCATTCATGCAACCGCAAAATATAATCTTCCCACTCCTTAGAAAAATATATACATATGTACACAAAAAAAAGTCAGTCCCATCTAGCAGCTTCATCCATATATTTATCTAATCTATTCTTAAAACTACCCAGAGAGGAGGCTTCTATCACATGCCTAGTGAGCCTATTCCATTCATCTACCACACAATTTGCAAACCAATTCCTCCCAATCTCCTTCCTAAACCTATACTTATCAAGCTTAAACCCATTGCTACGTGTTCTGTCATGTTCACTAAGTATAAGAACCTTACCCAGATCCCCTTTATTATATCCTTTTACCCATTTGAAGACTTCAATCAATTCCCCTCTGACTCTTCTCCTTTCCAATGTATGTAGATTTAGTTTTCTGAGCCTTTCACCATAAGGTAAGTTCCTTAGCCCACCAATCATCTTTGTCATCCTTCTCTGCACAGACTCAAGCAAATCAATATCCTTCCTATAATATGGTGACCAAAATTGTACTGCATAGTCTAGATGAGGCCTAACTAGCGCCAGATACAGTTTTAGAATGACTTCAGCACTCTTATTGCTTACACTCCTCCTAATGAATCCCAATATCCTATTAGCTTTATTCTTAGCATTTAGACATTGCTTTCTAGGACGAAGGTCTGAACTTACCAAAATACCCAAGTCTCTCTCACAATCAGTCCTCCCTAAAATTCTGCCATTTAATTTATAACTATTCAATGGAATATTTCTACCTATACTAAGTCACTACATTTGTCTATGTTAAACTTCATTTGCCATTTCTCGCCCCAATTGGACAGAATGGTCAATTCCTCCTGCATTACAACAGCATCAGAATCAGCCCTAATGGCCCTACCTAGTAATGGCCCTATGACTTTTCTCTGGTAAGAAATCTTTTGTGTGTTGACTGGAACAGGAGCTGCCAAGTGTAGGCCATGAATGGTCTTTTGCAGTCTCCTTCTTTTCTTATGTTCTTCTTATGTAATTGATTTCATTGCCTGGTTTCTGTACAACTGCCTCCAGGTAAGTCCTTAGCCCATTATAATTTGCTCTTGTAAAGTCAGGAATTTTAACATTGTTCATGCTACTATCAATACCATTCCTTTTCATCTTGAATCTAATTTCACAATGGTCACTATTACCCAAATTTCCTCCAATCTCAGTATCCTTAATAACTTATAGGAAAATAAAAAATGGAGAGGATCACTTAAGGCAGAGATATAATGAACTAGCAAGAGATGTTAAAAAGTTAGTTAGAGTAGCAAGGAGAAATTATGAAATTAAAGTGGCAAATAGGGCAAAGGAAGATCCTTAAAGTTTTTATCAATTATACAAAACTAAGGATAGAGATAAAATAGGCCCACTTATAGATTCCAATGGAGAATTAGTGAGTGATAGGGACTCAATGGCTGGAATGCTAAATGACTTTTTTGTCTCAGTATTTACACAGGAGGATACTCTAAATATACCTGAGGTGTCAATGATCTTTTGGGGTAATGATGAAGAGAAATTAAAGGATATCTTGATCACAAAGGAGATAGTGACAAAGGAAATTGATAAAATCAAAAGTAGTAAAGCACCCGGTCCTGATGAGGTCTTTCCTAGAATTTTGAAAGAATGTAAGCATTTGTTAAGTGAGCCCTTAGCAAGGGAATAACAGTAATAGAGGGCAGGTGTAGGAAATGGAAGGGATGCAGAGATAAAGGAATAGCTAAGGGAGAGGGCATACTGATGCGTTATAGGGGGACTAATGCACAAGTGAATGAGCAGATAACTAGGAATAGAAAAGCATGATGCAATGAAGATGGGAATAATAAAAAAAACTTAAAAATATACTACACAAATGGTCGGAGTATAAGGAATAAGATAGATCTCTTAAGAGCGTTAGCGAGTGAAGAGAATTTTGATATAATTGTGATAACAGAGTCATGGCTTGATTTGGCAGGAAATCACTTTAAACCTGAAGTTGAGATTGAGGGCTTTAACATGTTCCATATAGATAGGAATAGGAAGAGAGGAGGAGGGGTTATTATTTATATTAAAGATAATCTCCAGTGTTGTGTAAACAGTACAATTAAATTAGATGATAACACAGAGTCATTATGGCTAAATGTAAAGGAAGGTAAAAACAAGCTTGTCATAGGATTATTATACAGACCACCAAATCTTAGTAAGGAAGCTTCAAATCTTCTGTGGCAGGAGATTGAACGGGCATGTAGAAGTAAGCATGTGTGTATAATGGGCGATTCTAATTACAGAAATATAGACTGGGAAGCTCTTGTGGGTGATCAGGAGGCTGAGGAATTTTTGAATGTTGTCCAAGATAATTTTCTGAGGCAGATTATTAACGAACCCACTAGAGGTAATAATATACTGGATTTAGTTCTGACAAATAGGGAAGAAGTTATTAAGGATACTGAGATTGGAGGAAATTTGGGTAATAGTGACCATTGTGAAATTAGATTCAAGATGAAATGGAATGGTATTGATAGTAGCATGAACAATGTTAAAATTCCTGACTTTAGAAGAGCAAATTATAATGGGCTAAGGACTTACCTGGAGGCAGTTGTACAGAAACCAGGCAATGAAATCAATTCAGGAATAGATTCAATGATATCAGTTAGTGGAGACAATAATCACCAGGAGGAAGAGATTACAATTGAAGAGGAGTATGAAAGAATAATTGAGCAATTAATTACAGGTCAGATGATTAACATTCATTATAAGGAGATTAGGACTAAAAATAATGACCCAAAATGGATGACAGATAAAATTAAGCATTATATTGGCATTAAAAAGGGCATTTATAGGAAAATAAAAAATGGAGAGGATCACTTAAGGCAGAGATATAATGAACTAGCAAGAGATGTTAAAAAGTTCGTTAGAGTAGCAAGGAGAAATTATGAAATTAAAGTGGCAAATAGGGCAAAGGAAGATCCTAAAAGTTTTTATCAATTATACAATACTAAGGTTAGAGATAAAATAGGCCCACTTATAGATTCCAATGGAGAATTTGTGAGTGATAGGGACTCAATGGCTGGAATGCTAAATGACTTTTTTCTCTCAGTATTTACACAGGAGGATACTCTAAATATACCCGAGGTGTCAATGATCTTTCGGGGTAATGATGAAGAGAAATTAAAGGATATCTTGATCACAAAGGAGATAGTGACAAAGGAAATTGATAAAATCAAAAGTAGTAAAGCACCCGGTCCTGATGAGCTCTTTCCTAGAATTTTGAAAGGATGTGTTAAGTGAGCCCCTATCATGCATCTTTAGAAAATCATTGGAGAGTGGCATTGTGCCAGTGGCATGGAAGAAAGCCAATGTGATACCTATATTTAAGAAAGGGGATAAAACAAATATGTCTAATTACAGACCAGTAAGTTTGACATCAGTGGTAGGGAAAATGATGGAATCTATTATAGCAAGGAATATTAGGGATCACTTGGATAAGCATAAGTTGATAAAAGAATCACAGCATGGCTTTAGTAAGGGTAAATCCTGCCTGACTAATTTGCTGTCTTTTTATAGTAAGGTGTATGAAGCAGCAGATAAGGATGAAAACTATGATATTTTATACTTGGACTTTAGTAAGGCTTTTGATCGAGTGCCACACTTACGGCTTCTGAGCAAAGTTAAAGCACACGGGATCGATGGCAGTATATTTAGGTGGATTCAGTCATGGCTTGGTGACAGACAGCAAAGAGTTAGTATAGATGGAGTTAAATCTGAGTGGGGGTGTGTTAGCAGTGGAGTTCCGCAAGGATCTGTTTTGGGTCCCTTGCTATTCTTAATTTATATTAATGATCTTGACATAGGTATAAGTAGTGACCTGAGTAAATTTGCTGATGATACTAAGCTAGGTAGGGCCATTAGGGCTGATTCTGATGCTGTTGTAATGCAGGAGGAATTGACCATTCTGACCAATTGGGCTGAGAAATGGCAAATGAAGTTTAACATAGACAAATGTAGTGTACTTAGTATAGGTAGAAATAATCAACTGAATAGTTATAAATTAAATGGGAGAAATTTAGGGAGGACCGATTGTGAGAGGGACTTGGGTATTTTGGTAAGTTCAGACCTTCGTCCTAGAAAGCAATGCCTAAATGCTAAGAATAAAGCTAATAGGATATTGGGATTCATTAGGAGGAGTGTAAGCAATAAGAGTGCTGAAGTCATTCTAAAACTGTATCTGGCGCTAGTTAGGCCTCATCTAGACTATGCAGTACAATTTTGGTCACCATATTATAGGAAGGATATTGATTTGCTTGAGTCTGTGCAGAGAAGGATGACAAAGATGATTGGTGGGCTAAGGAACTTACCTTATGGTGAAAGGCTCAGAAAACTAAATCTACATACATTGGAAAGGAGAAGAGTCAGAGGGGAATTGATTGAAGTCTTCAAATGGGTAAAAGGATATAATAAAGGGGATCTGGGTAAGGTTCTTATACTTAGTGAACATGACAGGACACGTAGCAATGGGTTTAAGCTTGATAAGTATAGGTTTAGGAAGGAGATTGGGAGGAATTGGTTTACAAATCGTGTGGTAGATGAATGGAATAGGCTCACTAGACATGTGATAGAAGCCTCCTCTCTGGGTAGTTTTAAGAATAGATTAGATAAATATATGAATGAAGCTGCTAGATGGGACTGACTTTTTTATGTACATATGTATATATTTTTCTAAGGAGTGGGGAGATTATTTTGCGGTTGCATGAATGGACATAATCCTCTGGATGCATTTTATGTATATTGTAGATTAGATCTGACAAACTCCTGTAAAGGGTGACAATGTTGATGACTTTTCTCTGGTAAGAAATCTTTTGTGTGTTGACTGGAACAGGAGCTGCCAAGTGTATAACATAACATAACATAACATAATTTAACGGATGACAAAAGCCACAAGGGCCTATCAAAGGTCATCCGTATCCATCAAGTCCCACCCATATAATGCATCCATAGGATTTTGTCAGATCATGCAGCTACAATATACAATTT
Source organism: Ceratothoa steindachneri (assembly GCA_963969495.1). NCBI lineage: Eukaryota > Metazoa > Arthropoda > Malacostraca > Isopoda > Cymothoidae > Ceratothoa > Ceratothoa steindachneri. The sequence goes on along the minus strand of OZ018317.1, from coordinate 251,537,504 downwards.
AACAATCCATAGGAATGTCCAACCATGCATCTACAATATATAATTTAAAGCCTCCATAGGAGTCTGTCAAAAACAAAATCAAAATCCTCCAAAATATACAATAAAAAGAAACTGCATCCACAGGAATGAGTCAAGAAACATATCCACATACCAAAAAGTAAGAAATTAACCCTCCATCCCCATATAATCATCCAATCTGCGCTTGAAAACATTCAAGTTTGGGCTGTCTACAGTCTCAGGTGGCAAACTATTCCAATAATCCACCACTCTGTTAGTGAAAAAATATTTTCTAACATCCAGTCTGCACCTCTGTTTTTTAATCTTTAAGTGGTGGCCTCTAGTTCTATTACTACCTTCTAACTCAAATAACTTGCTGAAATCTAATTTATCCATCCCAGAAAAGATTTTAAAAAGCTCAATCATATCTCCCCTCACACACCTTCTTTCAAATGAAAACATATTTAATACCCTCAGTCTATCTTCATATTGAAGGTGCTTCAGGGATGGTATTATTTTTGTTGCCCTCCTTTGTACTGACTCTAATAAGTTTATATCATGTCTAAAATGTGGTGACCATGCCTGTATACAGTACTCTAAATGTGGCCTGACATAAGAGTTGTATAGTTTAAGGATGACCTCCTTACTCTTGTAGCTAACATTTCTTTTAATGTAACCTAGCACCCTATTTGCTCTATTTTTTGCCTCAATACACTGCTTTGAAAATTTCAGTGACCTATCTACTACCACTCCTAAGTCTTTCTCATCTTCAACTGAATTAAGCCAATATCCATCCATCTCATAGCTAAATTCCCTATTATCTCTCCCCATGTTAATAACTTTGCATTTATTAAGGTTAAAAGTCATCTGCCACTTCTGAGCCCAAGCTAACAGCTTATCTAAGTCACCCTGCACTTTAAAGCTACCCTCAACCTCTTTGACTACAGCTGCCAATTTAGTGTCATCAGCAAAAATTGACACTTTGCTATTTACACCTTGCCCAAGATCATTTACATAGATTATAAATAATAAAGGGCCTAAAACTGATCCCTGAGGTACGCCACTAATAACATTCCTCCACTCTGACCTCACTCCATTCAGTACAACTCTCTGTTTCCTATTTTTCAGCCATTCAGTTATCCAATTTAAAACGTTCCCACATATCCCATGCAGCTTTAATTTATGAACTAGTCTTCTATGTGGAACCTTATCAAAAGCTTTGCTGAAATCTAAGTAGATCACATCAACTTTCTCACCCCTATCTAATTCTTTAGTTACATAATCCATAAAATCCAGTAAATTAGTTAAACACGATCTATCTTTTCTAAAACCATGCTGAGCATCATTAATTAACCTGCTACTCTCTAGATGATCAGAAATTCCCTTCTTAACCATCTTCTCAAGAATTTTACAGACTATAGAAGTTAAGCTTACTGGTCTAAAGTTATTTGGGTCCTCTTTGCTTCCCTTTTTAAAAATTGGCACTACATTTGCCAATTTCCAATCATTTGGTATTTCTCCAGACTCTAGTGATCTAATAAATATCTTCTCGAGAGCTACTGCAATACTTTCTACACCTTCTTTGAGTATCCTAGAATGAATGTTGTCAGGGCCAGATGCCTTACTAGTATTTAACTGAATTATAAGCCCTTTAATTTCTTCTCTGTCTATATTAATAGAATTTATCACTACTTCCCTTGACCTAGAATTATCATCAATTAATCTAACTGGTTTCTCTTCTGTGAATACTGAAGCAAAATGATCATTAAGGACCTCTACTATTTCCTCATCAGATTCTTTCAAAACCCCTTCATATTTAATAGGCCCTATTTTATCACTGTTAGATTGATTATTGATTCTATAATAGCTAAAGAATTTTTTAGGATCTTTATTATTATTTTTAGCTAAATTAATTTCTGCTGTCCTTTTGGTCTTCTTAATAATCTTATTTAGTTCATTTCTGGTTGACCTATAATGGTTTAAATTATCTAAACTACTCTCACTTTGTAATATCTGGTATGCCCTTTTTTTCTCTGAAACTTTATTAGCTATTTCTTGGTTCCACCATAATGGTTTCCTACATTTCTTCCTAATAGACTTTATCGGAATACACTGTTCCTGAACCATGTTTAATATAGTCTTAAAAATATCCCACATCTCATAAGTATTCTTTCCATGGAATTCTATATCCCACCTAATCTGATTTAGCATGCTGCGTAATTTATCGTAATCTCCCCTATAAAAATTTGGAATTTTCGTGGAGTTTGTCGTTGTTCTACCCTTAACTATTTGCAAATTAAACCGAACCATCTGATGATCACTGTTTCCCAATGATTCCCCTACACTCAATCCTTGAACTAAGTGATCATCATTTGAAAGAATTAGATCTAATATATTGGCACCCCTTGTTGGCTTATTAACAAATTGGATCAAAAAGTTATCCTCAAAACACTCCATAAACTTACAACTTGCTCTATCTCTTCCTATCATATTTTCCCAGTCTACAGAAGTTAAATTAAAGTCACCAAGAATAACTGTATCTTCTTTGCATCCTTTACTTATTTCCCTAATCATTAACTCATCGATACAATCAGTCTGTCCTGGTGGTCTATAAAAAGCTCCCAAGTGTATTTTCCTATTTTTACCAACCTTAATATCTATCCATAATGATTCACCTTCTCCTTGCTTTATAGAGTTATTTAGATTTGAAGAAATGCTATTTCTGATATAAATAATCAACCCACCACCAGTCCTATCTCTCCTTTGACTAATGTACATAGTATAACCCTCTAGTTCAAATTCACTGACATTATCATTAAATATATTTTCATTAACCCATGATTCAACTATACATATTATATCTATATCTTCATGAATGATATAACTAAATAATTCATCCTTCTTATTTCTAAGACTACGAGCATTTGTGTAAAGACAACTCAGCCCACCTATCCCTGAAGCACCTGAGGGCCTATCTCCTCTGCATCTCCTTTCTCTCTTTCCCCGACCCTGTACTCTTGTATTTCCCTGACCACTATCACTACTCAAATAGTTTAACCCTAAAGCACTTCCATTAGCCTGCCTACCTTCTACAAATCTGTGTTTGCTTCCTTTCCCTGCCTCACTTTGAGCCATTAAATTTCCCTGACCACTATCAAAACCTAGTTTCCCGCCTCTAAAGACCTAATAACACTATCTAATTCCCGCCACAAAACCTCAACCCCATCTCGGCTCAGATGGAGTCCATCCATCGCATACAAACCCTTATTCCCATAAAACCCACTCCAAACATCTACAAATACCAATCCTGACTCCTCGCACAAACCTTTCACATATTCATTCAACCCCATTGCACGAGACAACCATTCCATCCCCACATCCATTCTGGGAAGCACACCTGAAACAACGCCTTTTACTCTACTTTCACACATCCTTTCAATCAGCCTTTTATACCGCTGTCGTAACTCACAAGTACCCACCTTCTTTACATCGTTTACTCCGACATGTGTAATCACAACTGCTTCCCTCTCACACCCTCTCAGTCTTCGACTGACCTTCGAACAGGTAGCACGTGTTTTATAGAGCTCTCAGTCTGTTGATCTATTTTTCAGATTTTTCTATAGTTTGTTTGTTTTTGGTTTGTTTTTCTCACCACAATCAGCCAAAGCTAAGTTGCTCTTCTTTTTTTTCTTATTGCTACTTAAATTCTTTCTTTGTTTGAATAAGTGATGGAGTTTGGGGATGAAAGTGAGCATGAGTGTCGGAATGTATGCATTGGTTGTGGTGTATTAGGTGAGGGGTATACATGTGTTGTATGTGGGCTGCGTGAATGCATTGTAGATTTAGAGGGGATGAGAAGGCAGGATTTAGACAGGATATGTAGGCTGGAGGGGTTAGTTGCTGAGCTCAGGAGGGAACTTAGTGTTAGGCCTAGATTTGGGAATAGGTTAGGTGGTGAGGTAGGCCAGTTAGATGTTTCAGGTGAAGGTAGAGGGCCGGTGGAGGAGGTAGGATATGATAGTTCTAGTGAAGTTAGCCCCCTTAGATTAGTTAGAAATAGGCCTAGTGAGGATGGGGGACAGTGGAGAGTGGTTAGGAAACATGAAGCTAGGGAGGCTTCTCCTGTTCTTTGTGAGAATAGGGTTGCCTCTGTTGAGGTGGTTAGCCAGGGGGAGAATAGGTGTGTGAGTCAGAGGGACACAGAACCTATTAGCTTGACTAATAGATTCAGTGCCCTAAGAGAGGAAGTAACTGGAAGTGATATGAATGATGGGGGTGGGGGTGGAGTTCGAGTGACTGGTAGTTTGAATGAGAATAGGAGTGGGGATGGAGTTAGGTCTGTGGGGGTTAGGAATAGGAGTCTGACTGAAGTGCTTGTGATGGGTGATTCGCGAGTTAGATATTTAGATAGGAAGTTGAATGCAAGTAGATTGAATGGTTTGAGGGTGTGTTTGCCGGGTGCTGGAGTGAGAGATCTGTCTGATAGGTATGAGGAACTGGTGTCTGGCTGTGCAAGGGATGCGGTTGTGATTACACATGTAGGAGTGAATGATGTGAAGAAAGTGGGTGCATGTGAGTTACGTGAGAGGTACAAGAGGTTGATTGAAAAGGTGAAAGAAAGTAGAATGAAAGGTGTTGTGACAGGTGTGCTTCCAAGAATGGATGTTGGGGTAGAATGGATGTCTCGTGCAATTGGGCTGAATGATTATGTGAGGAGGATGTGTGAGATGGAAGGTGTCATGTTTGTGGATGTGTGGGATAGGTTTGTTGGAATGAAAGAAATGTATGCGATGGATGGACTGCATTTGAGTAGGAGGGGGGTAGATGTGTTGTGGGAGGAGTATGATCGTGTTATTAGGTCTTTGCGGGCGGGAAACTAGATACTAATAGTGGTCAGGGAATTATGAGAGGACATTATAGTACTGAAAGTAGAATGGACTTGGCAGATAACAGAAATAGGTTCCAAGGCGATAGAGGTGAGGTCATTCAAGTTTCAAGAGGTGCTTCAGGGATAGGGGGGTTAAATTGTTTCTATACAAATGCTCGTAGTCTTAGAAACAAGAAGGATGAGCTATTTAGTTATATTAGCAATGAGGATATAGATATATTATGCGTTACTGAATCATGGGTTAATGAAATAGAATTTAGTGACACTATAAGTGAATTTGATTTTCAGGGCTATAATATGTACATTAGTCAAAGGACAGGTAGGATTGGTGGAGGAATAATTATCTATATAAAAAACAACATTGTTTCAAGTTTAAATACTTCAATAAAGCAGGATGGAGTTGAGTCACTTTGGATAGATATTAGGTTCAGTAAAAATAGAATGGTGCATTTGGGAGCTTTTTACAGGCCACCTGGGCAGACTGATGATATAGATGAACTAATGATAAGGGAAATAAGTAAGGGATGTGAAACAGATGCAGTTATTATTGGGGACTTCAACTTAAACTCTGTGGACTGGGAAAATATGATAGGTAGGGATAGAACAAGTGGCAGGTTCATAGAATGCTTTGAGGATAATTTTTTGAATCAATTTGTTAATGAGCCAACGAGGGGGGACAATATATTAGATTTAGTACTTTCTAACAGTGATCATTTAGTTCAAGAATTGACTGTTGGGGAAGCATTGGGAAATAGTGACCATCAGATAGTTCGTTTTAACTTGGGAATTGAGAAGGGTAAAATAACTGAGAATGCTGAAAAAGTTCCAAATTTTCATAAGGGAGATTATGTAAAACTTCGAAGCTTGCTAAATTTGGTAGACTGGGATATAGAATTCAGAGGTAAAAATGCTTATGGGATGTGGGATACTTTCAAGCATATAATAAATGTAGTCCAAGAACAATGTATCCCAATGAAGGCCATTAGGAACAAAAGTAGGAAACCATTATGGTGGAATCAGGAGATAGCTAGAAAAATTTCAGAGAAGAAAAGGGCATATAAAAAATTACAGGTAGAAAATAATATTCAAAATTTAAGTGATTATAGAATGGCTAGGAATGAGTTAAATAAGATTATAAAGAAGAACAAAAGGGTGTCAGAAATTAAATTAGCTCAGGATAGCAACAAAGATCCTAGAAAGTTCTTTAGTTACTATAAAACTAATAACAAGTGTGGCAGAGTTAAAATAGGACCTATCAAATATGAAGGGTTTGTGAGAGAAACTGATAAGGAAATAGTTGAGGTACTAAATGGTCATTTTGCATCAGTATTTACAAAAGAGAAACTAAATAGTCCTATGTATAGTACTCATAGGTCAGGAAAAGAGGTGTTTACTAACATTTGTGTGGATCGGAGGATGGTAAAAGGACTAATAGGTGATTTAGATACTACCAAGGCCTCCGGCCCTGATAATATTCATTCTAGGATACTTAAGGAAGGGGTAGAAAGTATCTCAATAGCTCTGGACAAGTTATATACTAGGTCATTGGAATATGGAGAAATACCCGATGATTGGAAGAGAGCGAATGTAGTCCCCATTTTCAAGAAGGGTAGTAAAGAGGATCCAAATAACTTTAGACCGGTTAGCCTAACTCCTGTAGTCTGTAAAATTCTTGAGAAAATAGTTAAAAAAGGGATTTGCCAACATCTAGAGAGGGAGGGGTTAATCAGCGATGCTCAGCATGGGTTTAGATCAGGTAGATCATGTTTGACTAACTTACTAGACTTTCTGGAGTTTGTAACAGATCAAGTAGATAAGGGAGAGAATGTAGATATAATTTACTTAGATTTTAGTAAAGCATTTGATAAGGTACCACACAGGAGACTAGTTCATAAATTAAAAATGATTGGGATATGTGGGGGTGTTTCAAATTGGATAGCTGAGTGGCTGAAAGACAGGAAGCAAAGGGTAGTGCTAAATGGTGTAAAGTCAGAGTGGAGGGATGTTATCAGTGGGGTTCCTCAGGGATCAGTTCTCGGTCCATTATTATTTGTCATCTATATAAACGATCTTGGGGAGGCAGTTAATAATAAAGTGTCAATTTTTGCGGATGATACCAAATTAGCAGCTGTAGTTAAAGATATTGATGATAATTTTAAAGTGCAGGGGGACTTAAATAAATTGTTATCCTGGGCACATAAGTGGCAAATGACTTTCAACCTTGAAAAGTGCAAAGTTATTAACATGGGAAAAGATAATAGAGAATTTAACTATGAAATGGATGGGCATTGGCTGAGCTCAGTAGAGGATGAGAAAGATCTAGGAGTAGTAATAGATAAGTCATTAAGGTTTTCTAAGCAGTGTATTGAAGCAAGAAATAGGGCAAATAGAGTGCTGGGTTTTATTAAGAGAAATGTCAGTTACAAAAGTAAGGAGGTTATTCTTAAACTCTATAACTCTTATGTTAGGCCACATCTAGAGTACTGTATACAGGCATGGTCCCCACATTTTAGACACGATATTAACCTTCTTGAGTCAGTGCAACGGAGGGCAACAAAGATTATTCCTTCCCTGAGGCACCTTGAATATGAAGATAGACTGAGGGTATTAAATATGTTCTCGTTCGAAAGGAGGTGTGTGAGAGGGGATATGATTGAGCTCTTTAAAATTTTTTCCGGGATAGATAAATTGGATGTTAGCAAGTTTTTTGAGTTAGATGATGGAAATCGGACTAGAGGTCACCACTTGAAAATTAAAAAGCAAGGGTGTAGGTTGGATTTAAGAAAGTATTTTTTCACCAATAGAGTGGTAGACTTCTGGAACAAATTGCCGCAGAGGGTAGTAGGTAGTCCAAATCTAAATGTATTTAAGAGTAGGTTGGATGAGTTTATGGGAAGGGAAGGTTGTGATGGTTCCTAAGTTTTGTATATATTAATATTGTTTGTATATATCTATAGCTGCATGATTTAGTTCTTGACAAGCCTTGATTGGTGATACCCTTGTTTCTGGATGCAATCCTCTGGATGTAGTTTTCCTGGGAGTTTGGGTGCCTTGAAAAAGAGGCCGCTTGACTCGGATGACCTATGATGAGCCCTTGTGGCTTTTGTCATCCGTTATATTATATTGTGGGGGACTTTGATTTTGTCTTCCCCTGGTGATGGTGCTTTTTGTGGGTGGGTTTTGACGGAGGCGGATGACCTTTGATAGGCCCTTGTGGCTTTTGTCATCCGTGTAATTATGTTATCATACCTCTCACACACATCATTTACACCAGCACCCGGCAGACAAACTCTCACTCCCTTCCATTTACTTTCATTCAACTTCCTATCTAAATACCTAATCTGAGAGTCACCCATCACAATCACCTCAGTCATTCTCCTATTCTCTCTAGGCCTAGTATTACCCTCCCTCCTGCTCTCACTCATTCGACCTCCTATTCTACTTTCAGGCACGGCCACACCAGACAAATCTCTTTCAAATTCTTTCTCTCTCAGGGCATCAAATCTGTTAGTTAGCCTAACAGGTTCCATGTCCCTCTCATTCACACACCTAACCTGTCCTAACTTATCTATTCTGTTCACTTTCACCCACCACTCATCATCACTTACTTCACTTACTGCTTTCTCTCCAGTCCCTGTTCTAGGCCTAACTTCCTCCCTCCTGGTCCCAATCTGACTCTTCAAACGTACACTTGCATCTCTTCTCACTTCAGACACTAAATCGTTCAGTCTCAAGCATTCCGCACGTAATCGACTCACCTCCTCAGTCAAAGCACATACACGGCACTCAGACACATTCACTCTCCTCTCTACACCACAGACATCGCACACTACATACACACTACTTTCAAAAGGCATACTCTCTACATCCAAACAGTCAGCCATACTTAAACAAAAACAATAATAGAAACAAAAACTTACAAACAACAAGAATTTGACCCCAATTTGTGCGCGCAAGTTTAAAACCTGCTAATCAAGATGGCCCCGAAGTAAACAAAAGTCACTTTCTCACCAAAACAAAATAATCACAATTTATACAAAATAACCACAATTTAACTTTGTTATATTAACCAAATATATGATCTTATAACTTAATATTTATGTTTATGTCACACACCAAAGTATATCAAATAATCAAAATATTCTGAGAGCTCTACGAAACACGTGCTACCTGTTCGAAGGTCAGTCGAAGACTGACTGGTCTTTTGCAGTCTCCTTCTTTTCTTATGTTCTTATCTTTAGAAAATCATTGGAGAGTGGTATTGTGCCAGTGGCATGGAAGAAAGCCAATGTGATACCTATATTTAAGAAAGGGGATAGAACAAATATGTCTAATTACAGACCAGTAAGTTTGACATCAGTGGTAGGGAAAATGATGGAATCTATTATAGCAAGGAATATTAGAGATCACTTGGATAAGCATAAGTTGATAAAAGAATCACAGCATGGCTTTAGTAAGGGTAAATCCTGTCTGACTAATTTGCTGTCTTTTTATAGTAAGGTGTATGAAGCAGCAGATAATGATGAAAACTATGATATTTTATACTTGGACTTTAGTCAGGCTTTTGATCGAGTGCCACACTTACGGCTTCTGAGCAAAGTTAAAGCACACGGGATCGATGGCAGTATATTTAGGTGGATTCAGTCATGGCTTGGTGACAGACAGCAAAGAGTTAGTATAGATGGAGTTAAATCTGAGTGGGGGGGTGTTAGCAGTGGAGTTCCACAAGGATCTGTTTTGGGTCCCTTGCTATTCTTAATTTATATTAATGATCTTGACATAGGTATAAGTAGTGACCTGAGTAAATTTGCTGATGATACTAAGCTAGGTAGGGCCATTAGGGCTGATTCTGATGCTGTTGTAATGCAGGAGGAATTGACCATTCTGTCCAATTGGGGCGAGAAATGGCAAATGAAGTTTAACATAGACAAATGTAGTGTACTTAGTATAGGTAGAAATAATCCATTGAATAGTTATAAATTAAATGGCAGAATTTTAGGGAGGACTGATTGTGAGAGAGACTTGGGTATTTTGGTAAGTTCAGACCTTCGTCCTAGAAAGCAATGTCTAAATGCTAAGAATAAAGCTAATAGGATATTGGGATTCATTAGGAGGAGTGTAAGCAATAAGAGTGCTGAAGTCATTCTAAAACTGTATCTGGCACTAGTTAGGCCTCATCTAGACTATGCAGTACAATTTTGGTCACCATATTATAGGAAGGATATTGATTTGCTTGAGTCTGTGCAGAGAAGGATGACAAAGATGATTGGTGGGCTAAGGAACTTACCTTATGGTGAAAGGCTCAGAAAACTAAATCTACATACATTGGAAAGGAGAAGAGTCAGAGGGGAATTGATTGAAGTCTTCAAATGGGTAAAAGGATATAATAAAGGGGATCTGGGTAAGGTTCTTATACTTAGTGAACATGACAGGACACGTAGCAATGGGTTTAAGCTTGATAAGTATAGGTTTAGGAAGGAGATTGGGAGGAATTGGTTTACAAATTGTGTGGTAGATGAATGGAATAAGCTCACTAGACATATGATAGAAGCCTCCTCTCTGGGTAGTTTTAAGAATAGATTAGATAAATATATGAATGAAGCTGCTAGATGGGACTGACTTTTTTTATGTACATATGTATATATTTTTCTAAGGAGTGGGGAGATTATTTTGCGGTTGCATGAATGGACATAATCCTCTGGATGCATTTTATGTATATTGTAGATTAGATCTGACGAACTCCTGTAAAGGGTGACAATGTTGATGACTTTTCTCTGGTAAGAAATCTTTTGTGTGTTGACTGGAACAGGAGCTGCCAAGTGTAGGCCATGAATGGTCTTTTGCAGTCTCCTTTTCTTATGTTCTTATGTTATACTCCGACCATTTGTGTAGTATATTTTTAAGGTTTTTTTATTATCGTGCTTTTTTATTCCTAGTTATCTGCTCAGTCACTTGTGCATTAGTCCCCCTATAACGCATCAGTATGCCCTCCCCCCTAGCTATTCCTCTATCTCTGCATTTCTTCCATTTCCTACACCTGCCCTCTATTCCTGTTATTCCCTTACCTCTAACAGCTTCTAGTTTCCCACCCTAAGGACCTAATCACACTATCCAGCTCCCCCCATAGAACCTCAACACCTGCCCGACTAAGATGGAGCCCATCCATCGCATACAACCTCCTATTTCCGTAAAACCCACCCCAGACAACCACAAACACCAATCCTAACTCCTCACACAGTCCTTTCACAAATTCATTCAAACCAATTGCACGCGACAACCATTCTACCCCCACATCCAATCTCGGAAGCACACCAGAAACAACCACTTTTACCCTGCTTTTACTCATCCTTTCAACTAACCTTTTATACTGCTCACGTAACTCACATGTACCCACCTTCTTTACATCATTCACTCCCACATGCGTAATCACAACTGCATCCCTCTCACACCCAGAAACCAGCCTATCATACCTCTCACAAACATCACTTACACCAGCACCCGGCAGACAAACTCTCATTCCCTTCCACTTGCTATCACTCAACTTCCTATCTAAATACCTAATCTGAGAGTCACCCATCACTAGCACCTCATTCATTCTCCTATTCTGTCTTGGCCTAACATTACCCTCCCTCCTGCTCTCAGTCACGCTACCACCCATCCTGCTTTCATCCACAATCACACCAGGCAAATCACTTTCACACTCTTCCTCTCTCAGGACATTGAATCTGTTAGTCAACCTAACAGGTTCTATGTCCCTCTCATTCACACACCTAACCTGTCCTAACTTATCTATCCTATCCATTTTCACCCACCATTCATCATCACTCACAACTTCCACACTGTTCCCAGTCCTAGCCCTATCTTCCACCCTCTTAGCACTAATCTCACCCTTCAATCGCACACTTGCATCCCTTCTCACCTCAAACACCAAATCATTTAACCTCTTACATTCCCCACTCAACCTCCTAACCTCCCCTTCCAGAAAACACACACGGCATTCAGTTACATTCACTCTCCTTTCAACTCCACATGCATCACACACCACATACACACTACTTTCAAACAGCATGCTCTCATCATCTATACAAAAAGCCATACTCTCAGAAATTTACTAAGGAAAAAGTTAACACTCACCCCCAAAAAAATTCTTGCTCAGGATTGCTGCCAGTTATCTTCCCCAAAAGTATTAATCACTAATGTATTTATTACACAGTGATTGATGTATTAAATAAATACAAGAAAAACTACACACCCAAATCAGTATTATATCCCAATCTTACAATGAGAATCAGGAGCTTCCTGTAAGACAACCTTCCAGAACAAAGCCAGACAGCCAACTGGACAAAGCCAGACAGCCAACTGAACAAAGCCAGACAGCCAACTGACAAAGCCAGACACCCTGCACTTTAAAGCTACCCTCAACCTCTTTGACAACAGCTGCCATTCCCATATAATCATCCAATCTGCGCTTGAAAACATTCAAGTTTGGGCTGTCTACAGTCTCAGGTGGCAAACTATTCCAATAATCCACCACTCTGTTAGTGAAAAAATATTTTCTAACATCCAGTCTGCACCTCTGTTTTTTAATCTTTAAGTGGTGGCCTCTAGTTCTATTACTACCTTCTAACTCAAATAACTTGCTGAAATCCAATTTATCCATCCCAGAAAAGATTTTAAAAAGCTCAATCATATCTCCCCTCACACACCTTCTTTCAAATGAAAACATATTTAATACCCTCAGTCTATCTTCATATTCAAGGTGCTTCAGGGATGGTATCATTTTTGTTGCCCTCTTTTGTACTGACCTTTATAAGTTTATATCATGTCTAAAATGTGGTGACCATGCCTGTCTACAGTACTCTAAATGTGGCCTGACATAAGAGTTGTATAGTTTAAGGATGACCTCCTTACTCTTGTAGCTAACATTTCTTTTAATGTAACCTAGCACCCTATTTGCTCTATTTTTTGCCTCAATACACTGCTTTGAAAATTTCAGTGACCTATCTACTACTACTCCTAAGTCCTTCTCATCTTCAACTGAATTAAGCCAATACCCATCCATCTCATAGCTAAATTCCCTATTATCTCTCCCCATGTTAATAACTTGGCATTTATTAAGGTTAAAAGTCATCTGCCACTTCTGAGCCCAAGCTAACAACTTATTTAAGTCACCCTGCACTTTAAAGCTACCCTCAACCTCTTTGACTACAGCTGCCAATTTAGTGTCATCAGCAAAAATTGACACTTTGCTATTTACACCTTGCCCAAGATCATTTACATAGATTATAAATAATAAAGGGCCTAAAACTGATCCCTGAGGTACGCCACTAATAACATTCCTCCACTCTGACCTCACTCCATTCAGTACAACTCTGTTTCCTATTTTTCAGCCATTCAGTTATCCAATTTAAAACGTTCCCACATATCCCATGCAGCTTTAATTTATGAACTAGTCTTCTATGTGGAACCTTATCAAAAGCTTTGCTGAAATCTAAGTAGATCACATCAACTTTCTCACCCCTATCTAATTCGTTAGTTACATAATCCATAAAATCCAATAAATTAGTTAAACACGATCTACCTTTTCTAAAACCAGGCTGAGCATCATTAATTGGTAATTGTGTAGACTATGGGCCGATGCGACTCTAGTTCCTTTTTGGGCTATTTTCATTGTTTTTCTGCTATCGCACTGGCCAATCACAGATCTGGATTCATTTTCATAAATGACCAATCAGAAAGCTCTATTTGTTTCAAGGCTTTTTGTGTTTTTTATAATAATCAAAAATTGGTTTATCTTATATTTTAATGTTTTTTTCCCCCTTGTTTCTTTTCTATATATCCTACCTACCCTATGCCTGACATTCTTTAGTGTTTTTATTTAATTTCCCATTGTTTAATGTTCAATTAAACCATATTTCGGTGTTGTTAATCAAGTGTCACGTCTTAATTCTGACGAAAACACGATTTTTTCATATTTTCTGTTCCGTATTGATTTCTCTGCTTTGATTTGTTTAAAAGGTTATTTTAAGACCTTCATTTTGCTTATTGTTCCAAATTGATGCGTGCAGTATTAGTGTTTTTATTACTATATATGTGTAGTTCAAGAAACACAAATGGTCAATTCCAGTAAAAAAAAAAGTCACGAAATTTCCGGGAACAATGCTCTACTTTTCCGTCCGCATCTCTCATATTTAAACGACCACCCACGCCGTTTCCCGCTCATTTGTCAAATTTTCATTTTCGTGTTAAGTTTGTTTGTTACCTATTCAACGTTTCGGTGCTATTTTAACAGACAACGAGAAATATGTTGCGTTTCTCGAAGCCCATGGGCCGTGTAGTGGAAGGGCAGTGGGTTTTGGGAGGGTTCGAATGTGAAACAAAGAGAATTTTCATTGTTTCGGTGGCAAATCGAAATCGAGAAACCCTCCTCGCAGCGATAAAAAAGTGGATTTTGCCGGGCACGACAGTCGTATCTGACGGATGGGCAGCCTATTCAAATTTGTCATCTGAAGGATACGAACATCTTACCGAATTCTGGCTTGCTGCCGGTAAACTCTACCCACCCGTCTGGCGTAAGTATTAACCATTATTTTGAGCGTCGGCTCGTTGTTGGGTACGGCTCGCCGCGGGGATAACACTGCGATGACCCTGAGTTTCAATCCTTTGGGGGGGGTCTGGGGGGCACAGCCCCCCAGTATAAAAACGAAAATCGCCATAAAATTATTCGATTTCATCTCTAAAAAACTAACAACGAAAAGTAGCCCAAAATAGCCCAAAAAAAACTAGGCCTACGATCGGCCCATAGTCTACACAATTACCCATTAATTAACCTGCTACTCTCTAGATGATCAGAAATTCCCTTCTTAACCATCTTCTCAAGAATTTTACAGACTATAGAAGTTGATATTCTTTCTCCCTCAAATTCAAAGCGAAAACCAACAAGTGCATCTGTAAATAAAGTAGTGAAGCAACGGGAAGTGAAAATGTGTAAAAGATATAGAGTGAGGTAGTGCCGGATTTAGGTAGAAGCTAAATAAGCTATAGCTTAGGGCCTGACAATCTGTAGGGGCCTCAAAAAATTCAAGATTATTTTTTTTTTACTCAATGCGTTGTCTTTATTGTCTTAAAATTAAAATTTGCAGATTAATCATCTATAATTTTTTGGGTAAATATGTAAATTAGCGACTCGAACGATGCGACGTACTATTTCGCCCGTGTTCCAAAATGATTCACGTTTGTGGAGTACATTTAAAGGGACCGCTCGTGTGGGGTAAACACAATAGGGAGTTTCATTAAATTGGAAGGTCTGGGGGGGGGGAGAAAGCCTCCCAGTATATAATTCTAATTGCTTATAGAATAATGCCCTAACGTTTACAGACGTGAATGATTTAACTACATCATGTCAGCGCCTTTATTGGAGTCATTTTTATTTGTCAATATATTTTTCCCCATTATACTATTTTTATTACCTTTTTTATGCATGAGCCCTTGTGGCTTTTGTCATCTGTTATATTATATTGTGGGGGACTTTCATTTTGTCTTTCCCTGGTGATGGTGCTTTTTGTGGGTGGGTTTTGACAGAGGCGGATGACCTTTGATAGGCCCTTGTGGCTTTTGTCATCCGTGAAATTATTTTATGTTATGTTGGGTAGGTCGTTTAAAGGAACTACTTTTTTTTTAGCCGTTTGGGTATAATACCGACGTTTTTTACGCAGTTTCAAAATGGTATCATTTTGCGAAGTGTGTCCGTCGTCTATTTCCGAATTATTAAATCTAGTTTCTGATAGAGAAAAATTTGTAACCTTTTTGGATGTTCATAATTTAGTTAAAATTAAAAGCGATTGCGAGATTTGTGGCCGGGCATTAGATGTGACCTACCATTTTGAATTCAGATGCTCTAAAACAAACGTGATTCAAGTAAACAGCGTTTTTCGTTCTTTAGTTTTGTATAACAAAAATGGCGCCAGCTATATTTCGAATAGGACTTAAACGCGCATGAATATTCCGACACGGGTGAACGAAAATATTTACCAAAAAAACACATTTTTCGGCCGAGTTTCTAATCTACATATTTACCACTCTTTTGACTAGACAGCTCAATTACAGGTGATGTATTATTTAGGATCAATGCCCGGGTGTAGGTATTGACAATTCATGGAATTATAGCCTTTTGCAACTGGTACTTTACTATACTTAATACTATGTATGCATTGAAAAAAATACCAGTCAAACCTGCACACCTGCGAGCAACTAAGTCTCAAGAAAAATTAGCTGCACTTAGCATCATGTGCATAAAGTGATAAGTTGCGAAGCATATCTTTTGACGACATAATCAATGATTTTGCTTTTGGAATATCAAGAAAGAAAATGATTTAAGTTGTAACTTAGAGGATTATCTAATATAATTTTTGCGATTTTACAAACATGTTCTTTAGTATTATATATATATATATATATATATATATATATATATATATATATATATATATATATATATATATTAATAAAAAATAAAAGGTAATATATTTTCATATAATTAAAAGACATGTATATTTCCAAACTTTCTGGTACCAGCTGGCGTAATTTAAAGGGAGGGCGCCTCAGGGATTTATATAGCTTAGGGCCTCACCAAGTCTAAATCCGACACTGGAGTGAGGTGGTGGTGGGGTTTTATTGCCCCGCACGAGTAGATGGCATCGGCTTCCTATGACCGCTTAGGAGATAAAGGAGGCAAGCCTTTGATGCCATAACTTGGTCTGTAGAACCTCCCCCACACCACCACCACCATTACCACAATTAAGTGAGACCGCGCTTTCTGTCCTAGAGCCTTTGCTGTGGACTCCCCACCGTTACCATAATTAAGTGGGGCCATGCTCTCAGTGAGACGGTCCTGAAGGAGAAAGTTAGAGTGGGAGGAGGGGGGGCTGTTGAATGCTATGGTAGTGTCATAGCACCCCGTGTTAGCTGTCCACGCAACGGTTTAAGAAGAAGTTATCCATTAGACTATAATTTAGGAAGTCAATTTTCTTAACATTTTGGATTTGTACTATGAGGCGTGCACATTTCGAGATATGGATGAAGTCATTAGCAAAAGTTTTGATTTTACATTATGAATGAGTATACTTTAACTTGGGAATTTTTACAAACGCCTATCCGTTTTCTTGGTGAGGCAACCAGTCAGTTTCCCTACTCCCATGGGGTACCAGTCAGATTTGTAGCGTGCGCGAAGTTCAGGCGAGTGGCTTAAATGCTTTGCTTGAATGGGTCTTTGGGGGAGAGTCAGGATGGCCGAGTGGTTTAGGACCCTCGCTAAGGGTTGTCCAGCGACGCGGGAAGCGCGTTCGAAACTCGTATCGCTACTTTTCTTTCTTTATTTTTCTTTGCGCCCCTTTCCTACTCTAAGCTATCTACAGATTCACCTCTCATATGAGGTATCAGTCAGTTTTACTACACGCATGGGGTACCAGTCAGTTCCCCTACTACCATGGGGACCCGTCAAATTTACCACTCTATCAGGTATCAGTCAGTTTTCCTACACGCAGGGAGTACCAGTAAGTTTCCCTACTCCCATGGGTATCAGTCAGTTTCTTCACTTAATTTGATGTACCAAATCAGTTCCCCTCTCCATTTGAGGTACCAGACAGTTTCCTCAAACAATTTTAGGTACCAGGCAGTATCATCACTCCATTTTAGATACCAGTCAGTATCATCACGCCATTTGAGGTACCAATCAGTATTATCAATTCATTTGACCACTCAGTTTCCTAACGCCATTTTAGGTATATGTCAGTTTCCCCATTCCATTATATATACCAATAGGTTTTCCCCACTTCATTTGAGGTACGAGGTAGTTTTATAATTCCATCTGAAGTACCAGTCAGTTTCATCACTCCATTCGAGATACCAGTCAGTTTCATCACTCCATTTGAGGTACCAGTCAGTTTCCTTATCGCAGCTTAGGTATCAGTCAGTTTCATTATTCCATTTAAGTTACCAGTCAGTTTCACACACTCAATATAGGGTACCAGTCAGTACCATTAAAAATCTTAATGACCTCCACCCCACTATCAATTTTATAGTAGAGTGGGAAAAAGATAACTGTATATCCTTTTTTGATGTAAAAAATGTTAGAGTCATTGTATAGGGTTGTCGGTGTATATTGTGGCTCTACAAACTGTCCCTCATTTTACATAGGAGAAACCGGAAGAACTTTAACAAAAGGAATTTAGGAACATAAAGGTGATGTCAGACGAAGCAGTACCACATCCAGTATTTTTACTCATATTGGCAGTTTCAACCACCAAATTCCCTATTCAAAGGCACAAATCATATATAATTGTAAAGATTTCCGTAAAAGAAAAATAGTAGAAACTATATTAATAGGAGAAATTCCCAATTTTAACTTATCAGATGGACAATTAAAATGCAGCCCCCATTCCTGTAACCTCATAGTAAACAGCTTAGTCAACGATCTTAGACTCGCACCCCATGATTAATGACCTTTTTTCTCCGTTTTGTGTTTTTTTGTGTGTTTCTTTCTTTTCTGATATGTAAGCTATTTATAGACTTTTGTAACAATTGCATTCTCAGCATACGACTGAAGAGGGTATGATAAACTACATACTGAAACTAGTCTCGTAAATTAAACTTTTAGCTCTTATACAGTGGTTTCACTATCATATATATATATATATATATATATATATATATATATATATATATATATATATATATATATATATATATATATATATATATATATATATATATATATATATATATATATATATAACAGATTTTATTGAAAGCTACCGCTAGTCTCGTGTTAATAATTTTCTTTCCAATTTTCAATCTTCTTGATCTGTCTTATTTCGCCTTTTCTTCATTGTTGAACCCGTGAATAAAGCCTACGGAAATTCATTAGAGATTGATATTTATTAATTGCACAAAGGCATTAGTAAATTAATGCATCTTAGCACTTTCTTTCATTTTACTGACGCGTTTCGATATAACAAGTACCATTTTCAGAGTTAGAATGGGAAATTGGTACAAGTATTCCAGTTTATATATTACAAAAATGTGTTAACAAACTGACGAACGGAACGTAGACACGGGTAGGAAAAATAGCGGGCAGATGAGAAGCAGGTAGTGATTGGTCAAGGGAATTGTGGATGGACAGATAGGGGAGATGGTGGTTAAGCTGCCTGCCAAAGGTGATTAGCGGGTAGAGGCAGTTGTCTTAAAGACACCTGTCCCTCTATTTCCTCTTCTTGCCCTGGTGAGGATTACATTGGAGTTAGATTGTATATTTAGACTTGGTTGGTTTTCTTGAATATATATTGCTTCAAGTAGGAGTAATTGGCGTCTGTTGGAATCATAGTCTAAAATTTTGGTATTTTCTTCCATCATTTTTCTATTAAGGTAAGTCCATGTATTTCTTGTGTATGTTTTTTTAGGTGCACCATCTTTGAGATGGTATGATGTTCTTCTTGAGAGTGTGGTTTCGGTCACTACAATATGCGTGTTAAGTAAGAGCTTACAGTCTCCTAAGGTACATGTGAACTCATATATCAGATTGGTCTTTTGTTTGGGTTGAAGTGGAGGTTTGGGGAACCCATCTGATATATGAGTAAACTAGAGATATTCTAGTTGAAAACACTACAATTAAAATAAAATAGGGAAATAGAGCTTGGCTGAACATCTTAGAATCCATCTTAATAAACGAAGAAAACCGGCCATCAACACCCAGGCTACGAGCTGGAATCGAACATTAAAGTTGTTTAAAAAATTCCACTCACCAGATTGGCTCGTTTCCCTTGACATTACACTTAAGCAAGGAGGAATAAATATGCCCTAAAAACCATTTTCTTTTCGTTCAATCTGATTCTGACTCCACCATACTTCATCGGTAAAGGAGGAAAGAATACTTAAAGACGTTCCGAAGATAATCGAATAGATTGAAAGATTAGCAATTTAAGTTTGGTTTTTACCAAATGCATTTATTAAAAAGAGATATTATCTACCAAAGATAGTAAGAAAAATAGAAAGTTGCCAAAGGAAATTAATCAAGGCGAAATATACCATAGTCTTCAATATATATATATATATATATATATATATATATATATATATATATATATATATATATATATATATATATATATATTAAACTCTCTCGAAATACGTTCCATAATGTAACTGCAAACAGTTAGAAAATGTGTAATCGAAAATCTTTCACTCTCACCTGCGTCGCCCTCTAAGGAGGTTCGCCCCCCCCCTCCCCCCAAAAGATGTTTAACTATTCACATCTCTAAATTTACCCTTAAGCGTGAGTACTTTAATTATAGATATTTTTTTAATTTACTTCCGACCCTAATTTAATATTAACATTGTGATAGCTAACATAGTATTAATTTGCATCCTATACAATGTTATTGTGATTCGTTAACATTATTAATTTACAGCTTATTTAATATATCATTGTGATAACTAACAAACTATTAAATTACATCCACGAGTTGGTTAAGCCTAGATGCATCGTTCAATTCTCTTCTCAAAAATTAGTATGTGATTAATTCTTGTTCGCTATCTAGGCTAAATAAAACACTAATTAATTACATATTAATAAATGGTGCCCAGAAATTAATATATCCCCAGTCAATCAATAAATCTAGATTCAAACGTAAATTACAAACTTCAAATCCTCGTGGCCACTCACGTTTTCCCTTGATCGCCCATTTTCATTCACGCGTTTCAATTGTTGGTATCACGTTGTATCCACAGCATCCTTATTCCAATCATTATAATTCTTATTAATTTAAATTAAATATTAGCCCTTAATAAAAAGAGTCAGTAAATTTATCTTTATACTAAAAAAAAAAAATCTCACTTTTTTCACGTTTCCGTCATGTTATAGTATTTGGTTATTAATGGGATTTATTTTGGGTTAATAAATCAGCCTAAATAGCTATTTGAAAACCATTACCATAAATTTTTAGTTTAGATGGAAATCGTCGTCTGCTAATGTTTAGGCCTTATGACTGACGTGAAATGAATTTATAAATTTTCTGAACTAGGTTTGTAAGAAAAACAATTAAACAAAATAAATATATTCACAAAATTAACGAATGCACAATGAGATAAATTCGATTAGGAATACATTGTAAGATATGGTAAAATATGATTTAATGTAACAAGATGTAAATTAAGATGTGAAGTATAAATGAAGTAAGAGTGAAATAAAAATGACTATAATGGGCTAAATTTGTGTCTGCAATAAAATAATTAACTAGAATTAGGACATACTCTCGTATGGCAGTTTGCAGAAAATAAATGTGAGAGGATTTATAACTGACCTTGATTGAAAGTAAAGTTAAACCGGAATGGAGGTGACACAAACACAAATGAGAGAGAGAATTCGTGTTATTTCAAAAGTGGTGAAATGCGTGTTTGTATGTATGTGAAATTCTACGAGATGTTGTTTGAACCAGTAGTACGTTAAATGAAATCAGTATTTCGTCACGCACGGGATATTTGAATTATTAAACGTTACATAAAATAAATGAATTGCACAAAGTTATGCATAAAATAATTGAATGATTGAATTGACAAGTTAAGTAAAATAAATGAATGAATTATTAAGTTGTACATAAATTTGCATGAATGATTTAATTGACAAAAGTTAAGTAAAAAAAATGAATGATTTGAATTTTATACATAATAAATGATAATATATATATATATATATATATATATATATATATATATATATATATATATATATATATATATATATATATATATATATATATATATATATATATATATATATATATATATATATATATATATATATATATATATTTAAGTTTCCCAGGAGGATTTTATTATAGGAATGCCCAGAGGGCATTGCTATAGCGTGAATAACCAGCTCGTGCTCTCTCTCTCTCTCTCTCTCTCTCTCTCTCTCTCTCTCTCTCTCTCTCTCTTTTTTCTCTCTCTCTCTCACACACACATACAGACACGTGCATACACTCCCATTCTTTTACTCACAGCAATTCTTTAGTTCATTCATTATACTGTATACGATAATTCTCATTTACAAACCACATACATCAAAAAAGCATCACAATGACAAACCAGTCATCGGTGAATCACCAAACGTCTTCAACTATGCAATCCTCAACCTACACACAGCAAGGCATAATCAAACTCATCCACCCCTCACACTTCCGGATTATAACGCAACAAACACAGTCGCTTAGCTTGAACTTTGTGGTTTAATGCTCTGCCCTCAAGCCATAACGGAGGAAGAGAAGATTGCTGTCATGATTCAAAAAGTTCGCATAAGTATTTTCATTAAATTTAAGGATATATTATTTAATGAGGAGAAAGTGGGGGCATATAATGAATTAAGGGAGGCTTTCCTAAAGGAATTTGGGAAGTCATCGGTTGAAGACTTGAGGGAGCTCCTTAACACTCAGGATATGCGAGATAAGTGTTCCACTAGTTTTTTAAATCATTTAAAGAACCTTATAAGTGCGAAAGGCGCACAATCTGACCTTTTCGACCCTCCTCTGACCGAAATTTTCATGAGGGCAGTCTGAGGAAATATTAGGCCCCTCATTCTCATGTCTTCGCCGGAGGATGTGAATCAGCTGGTAAAAACAGCCGACTAGCTGTATAAAAACCCGTATATAAATTGGAGCAATATACACAATCACGGCTCTGTGCCTTATCATTCCATTTCGCAGGTTCAGGTAACGGCGAATTCTGCTTGTGAACGACCGGAACGGGGCGAAATTCCATACTCCCTTAACGAAGGATTTAGCTCCCACGTTATCTAAGATTGAGAGTGACCTCAGCCAGTTGAAACTGCAGCAAGGGGCACAGAGAGATAGAACCCGTTCGAGTTCCCATAAAAGAAACCAACGAGGGAGCCTCAGCACAAAAGGTGAGATGTAGGAATTTTCACAATCTTCCGCATATTCTAACAATAATCTTTCTCAACAAAAGGGTATCTGCTGGTACCATCAAAGGTATGTTAACAACGCTGTACGCTGTACACAGCCTTGTAACTACCATTATGCTTTTACACACACTGCGCCTAGTAGTCTCCCAAAGCATAATGAAACTTTTACCCAATCTACTCAATGGTGCTGTGTCAGAGATCAGAGAGAGAGAGAGAGAGAGAGGGGGGGGGGAAAGATGCGGGCTGCTGTGCCTTCAATGGAGAGAGAGACAACAGACACCAGGTCGACCGTTTTTGTCTACGCTAATGGAATTGCGAAATCATGAGGTGCCGTCGTGGCCTGAAAGCCCGCCATCGCAGAAAGCCACGAAAAAGTTTGAGAACCCAAAAGGTCCCATCGGGAGTCAGACAAGGTTTAGCCTCGCTGACTTAGAAACCTTCTCGCGATCGTGCTAATAAGGTGAGACTACTCTCGCCTGCCGATGCGTTGGACTCTGGAACACCCCCTTCGGACAGACGGTGGAAAACCCCATTCGACAATACTATAAATCCTCCAGCGCCAGAGTTGGAAGGCAGTATCCGCCGTCTGCCTCCCCCCCCCCCATCGGTACCGGCCATTCGCGTCCTGTTGGACTCTCATAATTCTCGCAAAACACCCTCACGCTCCAGGAATTCTCGATTAATTCGCGTGGGTCTACCTCGTACTCATTCTACCTGCTCCTCGAACGCAACGCGCCCAGCCTCGATTCGTGTTCTAACTCGAAAGCAAGATCTAAGTTCATCCTGTAATAGTCATTGTCAAGAGACTATTATTTGAACTTTGCGACAAGGCAAGGGTTACTCCCTCGGACCAAATCACCGAAGTAAGAGCAGCACGCAACTCTCCTGGTGCAAGTGCTATCTCTCCTCCCCCCCTCACAAGTCGTCTAAGACTCCACCGTCGGCTTCGTATACACTAAAGGTCATTCGAGCGACCCTCGCTCTATATTGTTTGTTTGTTTGTACGGCGACCGTCCCTGCCAAGTCTAGGCCTCTTTTAGCCGCTGAGACTCGTGTACGTCTAATGTGTATCTAGCTTGTTTTAAAACCCCTTTTAATCTTGTAAAAGAATATTAATTTGCATATTAGTAAAGTTATTTTTGTACCCGTTTTTATATCGCCCCGGAACCTCCAAGATAGTCGACTATTTTGCAAACCTATGTTCAGTTAATTTGCACTCTGCTTGTTTTATAAATCTCCCACGCACATAACCGTCATCGACCTCGGCTGAGAAACGCAAACAGGGTTAACTTGACCTTATTATACGACATATAGTAATATCTATTATTTATTAAACTGGTATTAGGTTTATTGAGCTTAATCTTGGTCAATCAATTGATTGAAATTTGATCAATCTATTGGTTAACCTTGGTTAAATTGTTAATTTTTGGCTAATCTTGGTTCCGGTTCTGGAGTTTAAAAGATGAGAAATAACCATTGCATAACTACTTGCGAAGTGTATTTATTCCCGTTCCCATTCATTTTGTGGGGGTGAATTGATTGTTGAGTGACCGTGTTGAACTATTATTTTTATTACCCCACGGAATTGAATTGTTGTCCTTCAAGGCCTCATCGCATGCCGTAAGTTGAAGGTGTAGAAAAATAGTATTATTCTTCGTATTGCTCTGCTAGGACTGCCGTAACTCTTGTCTCAATCATAGTGCCCCTGCCCCTCTTATTTTGTTCGTGTTTTAGTTTGTTTAACAAAACCATTCGCACTCCCGCTCGGGTGTAAAGGAATCCATAATTCCGCCATATTCATTGTTGTTCGTTAATTTAATTATTGTTGTTTTGCCCATCGCGTAAAACCAGCAGAATGTCGCCGTTTGAAATTTTCACTACCCAAAGTGAGTCTTTCGGAATCAGTGGCAAAGATCTGATAGCCTACATCTAGGAAGAATAAAGAAGAGAAAGAGCCGAAAGAAAAGAAGAAGAAGAAAAGGAACGAGAAGAAAGAGAAAAGGAACGAGAAGAAAGAGAGAGAATTCGCTCCCACGAATGGGAAATGAGCAGAGATAGGAGCGAGACGCTCTCCATAAACTCCTCAAGTTCTAGACTAGACGCACCGCAGTATGCGACCATAAAACTTCCCATCTTTAAAGAAGGCGAAGACTTCG
Source organism: Ceratothoa steindachneri (assembly GCA_963969495.1). Taxonomy (NCBI): domain Eukaryota; kingdom Metazoa; phylum Arthropoda; class Malacostraca; order Isopoda; family Cymothoidae; genus Ceratothoa; species Ceratothoa steindachneri. Next base: position 251,512,492 of record OZ018317.1, on the reverse strand, counting down.
GGTCTTATCTCACCCACTTCGAAGCATTTTAATTTTTGGATTGACGCGTCCAAGGTGCTCATGAATACGACGCCTTGGTCAATTTCGTCCTCCAGGACCAATTTCTTGCGTCGCTCCCTTCGGAAATCAGAGTCTTAGTAAAGGACTGGAGGTGCCGTACTCTCAAGTAATGCATCGAGGAGGCAGACGTCTACGCGGCTAGCCATAACTGCTATCCGAAGGAAGGGAAGAAATCCGAACCCCCATCTCCTAAATCCCAAACCAGCAAGAACAAATTTGTCCTAATAATGGGAATAAGTTCGCTAAGGAGACTGGGCCCGCCAAACCCAAACCTCTATTCTCGTCCGACCACCGTAATGTTAAGCCTTTTGCTCCCCACCCCCCTGCTATACCTGTGGAGTTCCGGGTCACGTGAGGACTAACTGCTCTCAAAACTCGCAGTTTAGAAGCACCCCTCCTTCTCACCAGGTGCACCAGGTCAGTGCCACTTCTACACCCCCGCCGTCGCAAAATGAAGCCCCTCGTCTTCAAACCCGCCGAATACTGCTGGCCACCAGGTAAACTTTTTGTTTGATAAAAGCACCCCTGGGGCCCTCCAATTTAAAACTGGAACAGTAAATGGGTGCCGGATCTCCAACCTCGTTCGTGATACAGGGTGCTCGTGCATTGTTGTATCCGATGAACTACTCCTGCCTGTGGCTCTGGACCACGATAAGTTTGCCGTATTGTATGATTACTTGGGGCGCGACGATAAACTCCACATTGTTCACTTCTACATTGACTGCGCGTATTTTACTGGTTGTGCTGAAGTCGTTGCAGCCCCCATCAAGTTTTGCTCTGTCCTAATTGGTCAGTCTTCCAGGGTTTCTTCCGCCCCCGTGGTTCAACCCGTCACTATCCGTTCCCGCGCGAAGAGGGAACTGAAAACCCCTACACGTCTGGAACCCCCGTGTGCCCCCGAATTCCATAGTACGATGAGCCATGACTTTGCCAACACTAGAGATAATCTGAATCTCTTCGTCCCTTCTGATCCAAAGCCAAAAAAAAAATCCGCGAAACCGTTAGAGGGAATAAGGTGATTTCCTTCCTCATCAAGGACGACCGCCTCTATCGAGTGTGCACTGAGGAAAACAACACCGAGTCCCGCACACTATGTGTACCCCGATCCCACGTCCCTCTAATCCTGCAAACGGCTCACCATAGCCTATTTGCTGGTCACTTTAGTCACACGAAGACCGCTCAGAGGATCTTTAAATATTTTTTATTGGCCTGGCGCAACCGACGTAATTCTGCGATATTGTCATTCTTGCGACATTTTCCAAAAGACGGCAATAAAAGGACGAGTCAGACCTGCGCCTTTGCATAAGGGGCCACTAATCTCTGAACCCTTCTCTCGAGTAGCTATCAAGTTAATCGGACTGGTCCACCCCCTGTCGAGCGAAGGCCATAGTTACGTGTTAACGCTGGTCGACTTTGCCACCCGATTCCCCGAAGCTGTGCCCCTCAAGAAAATCGATACCATCTCCTGCGTCAAAGCCCTTATTTACATTTTTTCCCGTGTGGGCCTGCCCAAAGAAATCCTCTTGGATCGTGTTTGTCAATTTACCTCCGAATTAATGGAGTACATTGGTAAATTATTGCTGATCAAGCCCCTGTTTACCATTCCTTTTCACCCGAGTGTGAATGGAATGTGCGAGAGGCTAAATGGAAGCCTCAAGGCCATTCTCAGAAAGTTGTGTGCAGATCAGACCACTAAATGGCACCGCTTCTTTCCGGTAGCCCTCTTTTCTTACATTGAAATCACCCATCGTACATTAGGATTCACCCCTTTTGAACTTTTATATGGAAGAAACTTCAGAGGCCCCTGAGTATCCGTCAGGAACTTCATTCCAATCAGAAATTGGATAAAAATATCCAGACTTCTTATTCGTATCTACTGGATTTAAGAATGAGGCTGGAAAAGTGCACCGAAATTGCGTCTCAGAACGCCGGCATCAATTTTGACAAGTATAAGACATACTTCGATTGCAAGTTCAAAGAAAGGAAATTTAACTCCGGAGAAGAAATGTTGCTTCTCTTCCCCACGGACAATAACAATTTTGGGGGCAGTAGAAGGGCCCCTACCACATAGTCAAGAAGCATGGCCCCGTCGATTACCTTATTGAAACTTCCTCGGGAAGAAAGCTTTTCCATGTTAATATGCTCAAGCGGTACCACTGAGGCACGAACATTAACCAGATAATTGCAATCGACGAAGAATCCCCCATGGAATCCGGCGACATCCTGGACCCCTTTTGCGTAATCCAAGTTGCCTGCATGGAGCAATACAAGGAAGATCCTTTGCATGTCTTGCCCAACTTTAATAATTCCCCACCTGCGAAAATTAAGATATGCAACCAGCTATCATCTCTTCAAAAGGACCACCGAGATTCCCGGTTATGCTACCCACTTTGAGCATAATATCCAACTAACCACCCTGGAACCCATCCGTTCCAAACCATACCCCTTGCCTATACACCTCCGGGAACACAATTTGACAATTGGCCCCGGCAAGTGCCACATCGCCTTTGACACTATCGATTACCTCGGCTTCCATATCGGAAATAATCAGTTAGCCACCCCAGCAAGAAAAGATCCGGGCCCTCGTGGACATGCCGTTTCTCACTAATAAAAAGTAGCTGCAATCCTTCATAGGCTCTGCATCGTTCTATCGTGGCTTCATACCCAACTTTGCGACTATCTCCGCCGCCCCCCTCCTTTGCGAGCTATTAAAGAAGAAGGCCCCCGAACGCCTCGAGTGGACGCCAATTTTGATTTACGGCTTCAACTAACTCAAGGAGAAGTAGGTATCCGCTCTTATCTTTCCCTCCCCAACTCGGACAAATTTTCCATTTGCACCGACGCCAGTATGAGAATAACGGCGAAAATTTCCCCATCGCTTACGCAAGCAGAAAATTACTCGCGCGTCAGAAAAATTATGCGGTAATTGAGAGGGAGACCCTCGCTATCATTTGGAGAATCTGTAAATTTAGAATGTAATTAGTAGGCAAGGAATTTATAGTGGAAACGGACCACAAACCCCTATCATACCTACCTAACGCCAAGAATAGCAACGGTTGGTTGATGCGTTTGAGCTTGTTCCTCCAGGAATTCCAATTCTGCATTTTGACATTTTGTATTTAAAAGGCGCCGATAACTGTATAGCTGATAGTTTAAGTAGAAATCCGTTAGATCCTTTTTCAAACTAATTCCGAGCCATTTCCTTTTCTTTTTATCCATGTATTAATTTTTGTTCATAAAATAAATTTGTATATTCAACCATATAATAAGGAAACGCGTATTATATATATATATATATATATATATATATATATATATATATATATATATATATATATATATATTGTTTTGTTTACCTGTGTACAATGAATTCCTTTTATATCCTTAATTTTTTTTTAGTTTTGTATAATCTGTAGGATAAACTTACCCTCGGGCCAGTGAGCCCACTTAATGGTATATAAAAAAAAAAATATCCTTCGGCAACCATGCCGTAGCATTATATAACCTTGTGTATATGTATGGTGAACACCCCCACAACAATCCCTCACTATTTTGTACTTTGGCTCCATTTTGAAAATTTGTCCTAGGTATTTTCAACTTTATCCACTATTGTTATGCGACTTTAAGTTATATCCCTCCCCCCCCCCATTAATCATTTTCCGATGAAACTTCTTCCCCTAAAGTTCCATTGGGGGATGGAGGAGTGTCAGAGAGAGAGAGAGAGAGAGAGAGAGAGACAGACAGACAGACAGACAGACAGACAGAGAGGAAGATGCGCAGACCCCTTTTGTCTGCACCAATGGAAGTGAAAAATCAGGAGACGCAATGGTGGCCTGAAAGCCCGCCATCACAGAAAGCCGCGAAAAGGTTGAGAGCCCAAAAGGTCCCATCGAGAGTCGGACAAAGTTTCGCCTCACCAACTTAAGATCGTGCCAATAGGGCGAGACTACTCTCGCCTGACGATGCGTCGGACCCTGAAACCCACCCCTTCGAACGGAGGGTGGAAACCCCCATTCAACCCCTGTTCGATTGCTAATCCAAAGGTACCCTCTTTGAATGGACCGTAAGGTCTCCTAGGGTACTTACTTTCCTTGTTACTCCGGCGCCAGAGTTGGAAGGCAGTATCCGTCGTTTGCTCGCCCCGTCAGTATCCTCTGTCTGCCGCCCGTCGATACCCTCTATTTGCGTACCGTTGGACTCTGCACATTTCTCGCAGAACCACGCAAGCTCCGGGTATTCTCGATTCCTTCGCGTGAGTCTACCTCGTACTCGTTCTACCCACTCCTCGAACGCAACGTGCCCAGTCTCGATTCGTGTTCTAACTCGAAAGCAAGATCTAAGTTCATCCCGTAATAGTCATTGTCAAGAGACTATTATTTGAACTTTGCGCTAAGGCAAGGAAGGATTATTCCCTCGAGCCAAATCTCCGAGGTAACAGCCACGCGCAACTCTCCTGTGCAAGTGCTCTCTCTACTACCCCCCCCCCCCTTCCAGTGTAAGCCTCCATCGCGGGCTTCGTATGCGCTCAAGGTGATTCGAGCGCCTCTCGCTCAATATTTCTGGTTTGTTTGTACGGCGACCATCCCCGCCAACTCTCTCCCCCATTTTACCCGCTTAGCCTGCCTCGTGTACGTCTAATGTGCATGTAGCTTGTTTTAAAACCCCTTTTAACCTTGTAAAAGAATATTAATTTGTATATTAATAAAGTTATTTTGTACCCGTTTTTCTATTGTCCCGGAACCTCCAAGATAGTCGACTATTTGGTCAACCTACGTTCAGTTAATTTGCATTCTGCTTGTATTATAAATCTCCCACGCACATAGCCGTCATTGACATCGGCTGACAAACGACAAGATCGAAACAACAGGAGGTCCGGTATTCTGCCTTCCTCGTCGTCTAGCCCCAGATAGAGTTTTCCTAATGCATGATTAGTTCAAATTCATGATGGATGCAGGCATTTATAGGCCTTGCGCTTATCTGTGGGTCTCTCCACTCCACATTGTGCCCAAATCCATGCCGGGAGAATTCAGAGCAATTGGGGATTACAGAGCGCTTAACACTGTAACAATCCCTGATCGCTATTCTTTGCCGTACCTATCCGATTTCACTTCATCTCTCTCGCGCTGTACAATCTTTTTTCGCTTAGATCTAGTTCGAGCTTTCAACCAGATCCCTATTCACCTAGATCATATTGCAAAACTAGCATCACCACTCAGTTTGGTTCTTTTGAAGTGGAAAAGATGCCCTATGGTTTGCCAAATTCTGGCCAGACCTTCCAGCGTTTCATGGACGAAGTTCTGAGAGTTCTTCCTTTCGTATTTTGCTACATTGACGACCTGCTACTAATAGCATCTTCCTCGATCGAGGAACACCTTTCTCACCTTCATCAGGCTTTGCTCGACTTCAAGAGTACGGTATCGCGCTCAACACTTCTAATTATCTTTTGGGTGTCTCGCAACTCTCTTTCTTGGGACACCATGTTTCGAGTGCTGGGATTAGCCCACTCAACGAAAAAGTTACCGTGATGAACAATTTTGCTCAACCTACATCACGCAAACAACTCCGACGTTTCTGTGGCATGTTCAATTTCTACCGCAGATTTATTCCGTACTGTGTCCAGGTCATGCAACCTATCAATTCTATGCTCACCAAGATTAAAAAGAACTCTCCGCTTGAAAGGTCTACTGAGGCGTGCGATTCATTTTCTCGCACCAAAGAGGCTATTGCCTGCGTTATGGAATTGGCTCATCCTTCTCCAGCGTCTCCTCGGACGCATCCTCAACTCACGTAGGTGCAACATTGAGACATAAGGCTGGTGACCAATGACAAGCTCTTGCTTTCTTCTCTCGCTCTCTTTCTTACAGTCAAAAGAGGTATAGTACGTTCTCTCGCGAGCTACTCGGAATATACCTCGCAAACCGCCATCATTGGGAAGGACTGCAGTTGTCACTCGTCATCTTGACTTCCTCCTGCAGATTACCGTTATCGCTGTGCCACATCCTCCAGGAGCCGGCAACCAAGGACTTCCATAATTTTGGACAAGTCCATGGTTAAACTAGGATTAGTACGCAGTGAGGGCTCCACTTCTCTTCTACGATGACTGGCTGATAACCACTTTTGATGTCTAGTTAGCCCTAAGATGTGTCACCTACCTTGCTGCCACATTTACATTGTTCTAGACTTTACTTAGTAGAGCTGCCATTGCTCAACATCACAGTTTGGAGTTGTGGTGCCCCCTCACCTGGTTTAGACCATCAGGTGGCCGTTGTTCTAAGCTGTCGTAGAATTCCCCCCCTTTTTGTTAGGGTTAGGGTTATGGAGTCTACCCAAGTATGTCACTAAATGGTAGCGGTGTTTCAACCTACTCGAATTACCCTTCTTATGGTACTTGACTAACTTTAACCTGACCCTTATGGCTAGAGCGGCCTGTTGCAGCGGGGCATAATTGATGGGAGCGTGGATCCCATAGCTCTCCTTTAACCAGGGACACGGGAAGATCGTGCCTGGGTTCGATCTTTGGGGATCGAAAAAACTTTTCCTTGAGCGGTATTTAATGGGCGTGGTGCTCATTACGACTTGGCGTATTAGCGGTAACTGCGTGGACGTTATGTTCGAAGAGGAGACTACTAGGGGTAGGGGATACTCATCCGTGTCTACCATTTGACTAGTTTTAACTGAGTGTATCGCAATAGCACCTCTTTCCTCCTTCCTTGTCAACTCATTTGACTTGGTTCTCTTCGCAGGTAGTTCCTCAGGTACCCCTGCTCGTACCTCTACCCTACCTTCTACTTCTTCCCTGATAACCCCATTTGGCTGGGTTCTCCTCGTAGGTTCTTCCTTTGGTACTCCTGCTGTTACCTCATCCCTACTTTCTACTTCTTCCATCGTTACCCTCATTTGGCTGGGTTTCCCTCGATGGTCCTTTCTTAGGTCCAGGCCGAGCTCCAACTTCCTCGGCCTCTATGAGATTCTCGATAGGTGCTCTTTCGAGTGCGAACAATCTTTCCTTTTCTTCTCTCTCTTCTCTTTCAGCTTGAGCACGTTCTTTTTCCCTTTTCATTCTCCTTTCATCGGCCTCTTTTTCTGCTTTCGTTATTTCATTTTCCCGTCGGGTTCTTCTTTCTTTATCTTCCAGGTTTATCTTTATTTTTCTTTCATCATCTTCTCGTTTTATCTTTATTCTCCTTTCCTCATCTTTCCTTTCTATCATTATTCCGAATTCTTTTGCTTCTCTTTTCAACAGTATTATTCTTTCGTTTGTTTTACCTCCTCTCAGCATTCTTCTTTCCTCTGTTTCTATTTTCCTCTGTATTCTGTCTTTCTCTAATTTTATGTCTCTCCGTATTTTTATTGCTTCGCATTCTCTTTTCCCTTCTTTTTTATATTTTCCCTTTTTCTATCAAACTATTATTTCTTCTTCTTCTTCTCTTTGTATTCTCAACTCTGCAAGGATGTAGGCATCCATATCCTCGCTTTCAAGTCCCAGAATTTGGGCTTATAGGTTGAATCTTTCGACCGGATCCATTTTGTGTTGGTCCGTCGAATTTTCCTTACTCTATTCTGAGATACGAATGCCTCCACTTCCCAGGTAGCGCGCAGCCTAACTTACCCTTAATCCCACTACTATGTTGATTGAAATACCACTCCGACAACAAATTTACCACTTGGCCTACCAATTACCTTCAGATTGTTACCACCCTAACTCTACCAAGTTTCCTCTCGTCAATTATTCTCTTATTCCTGATATTCCTTTACGTGTTGGCTCTTTCTTAATTAGACACTGCTGGGTTCTTTCTAATATAAAACCTACAAAGCTGACACCACTTTTATAATATGTCGTAGAATTCCCCCCTTTTTGTTCTAAAAGCGCTAAGTGTCTAATATTAATATCTTAAGAAGAGAGCCGTTTGAAACACGTAAGGATATAGAGAAACGCACAATAATTTCCCAAATAAACTTATATTTTAACTTTAACAATTGAATACACAAAATTTAAACATTAACCACAGCAATACTCCGAATATTATCATACACAAAAATTAATTCAATTAGTTTGACCCTCTAAAATTGCTTAATTCCGCTACACACATCAATATATAAGATTAAGGCTTACGGACTCTACTGGAGTTTAAATACCTCAGGAATGTTATTGTCTCACGACGCGTGCCGCCTGCCAGATGTAGGTGGGCGGGATCACGAGGTCCTTTTGGCGAGGGTAGCAGCTGAGGGGTCCACAAGGTATTCTGGGGGGGAGGGGGGTTCTTTAAGGACGAGAACAATTACGGTGCTTTATGCGGCACCAAGGTAGTCGTGGTCTCTCTGGCGAGAGGGAGTCGAACTTGGTTCTTAAACCAAGTTTACTTGGAGTGCGGTGTGACCACCGAGTAACGAGCTCGAGGGGGAGCTTTTCTCCTTCATTACTTAATTCCTCATAGGCGAGGCCTGAACTCGGGGAGGGTAAGGGAGGGATCGATGAGGGGGGGGGATTCTCTGACGAGAATAAGTTACTTAAAGTTCGGTTTGGTAACCAAGAACTAGCTCGAGGATGAGCTTCTTCTTAGTTCCAGTCTTCCTCAAGGATGAGGATAACGGAGGGGGATTTCTCCGACGAGAATAAGTTGAACTTGGTTCCTCAACCAAGTTAACTTATAAGTTCGGTGTGGCCACCGAGTAACGGGCTCGAGGGGGAGCCTTTTCCTTCTTCTTTCCTTAATTCCTCAAGGTAGGGGGAATACACCTGGTGTTTTAGATGCACCAGGAAATGAGGATTCTCTCTGACGAGAGTAAGTTGAACTTAACAAAGTAAACTTAACGTTTGTTTTGATAACTAGGGACTAGCTCGAGGATGAGCTGCTTCTTAGCCCCTTAAGGTAGGTAGCCCTGCCTCTCTTGCAGGGTACTTCTTGGTCTGGCGAGCCAAGTAATCTACCTGTCCAGTCTCGGTAGCCCGATCTTAATTCGGGGACTTCGTCACCTGGAGACTGACGTATACTACCTCGATTTTCCTCAGTGTTCCTCATTTATACCTTGTCACCCCACTGGGGGAGTGGTAAGAGGGGGAGGGGCTTGAGGACGGCCCAGGAGGGTTCTTATGCCAAACGGTTTTTCTCACCAAGTCTTACATCGGCTCCTCGTTAGCCTTCGAGCTTGGGAGAAACACGTCTCCAATTTCTTATTTGACGTGAAATTGAATCTCACTCTCCTGGGGGAGATCTTGCATTTTAACCTTTAGGTCTTTCATAGCTCCGAGTGGTGCGGCGCTGCGGTTACGCGCTTGCCCCGACGGTGCCTGTGGCCGGATGTCTTTGCGGTAATCGCCTCGTGACTCCACCACGAGAGAACGAGGGGGGAGAGACGATTCCCTTACATAAGCTAACAACTAATTGAAGCCAAAGGTGAGAGTTAGAGGTGGGTATCAAGGGTAGGGTAACTGTCCAGGCTCTACAGCTACGGATGCTGCGGCCTTTATTTTCTCTCGGGCCTCAATAGCACATGAACGTCGCTACTCTTCAAAGCGGTTATGGGCCTTCTTTATCAGAGCAAGCCAGTAGATTCTGTACTGTGCACATTCCCTCTATTATCTTACAGTGATACCGGTGAGGGCTGTGTTCGCCTCCACACAGTCATTGAAAGCTCGCTGCACAACGCTTCGTGTAGCTAGGTATGAATACCGACGTTCCCAAATAGACTCGCTCATGCCTGCCATGCCAGCGCGCTAAAGTCCCTTGTCACACCAAAACCCCTCTGAACCCTTTTCCTCTTCCTTCGTCACGTTTTGGCGCCGTTCACGTCGATCTAGTAGGTCTTTTGTCCTACTCTCGTGGTTGCAATTATTTTATCACAATAATCGATCGTTTTACTTGTTGGCCAGAGGCAGTTCCTAGCTCTGACATCAGAGCTTCCACTGTCAATCGAGCCTTCGTCTCAGCATGGGTTGCTCGTTCTGGTGTTCTCTCAACGATCATGACTGATGGTGGCAGCTAATTTGAATCCCACCAATAGGATGCACTCATGTCAGTGCTTTGCTCCTTCCGTCTTCGTATGACTAGATATCACCCCCAAAGCAACGCCAAAGCGGAACGGTTGCACAGGCCCCTCAAAGCAAGCTTACGCTCCACATATCCCAACATCACTTGGGTGGACAAGCTACCTTTGATTCTCCTGGGTATTCGTTCATCCTTGAAAGATGACTTGGCCTGCTCTGCGGTGGAACCTGTCTACAGTACTCAACTTCGTCTCCCTGGTCAATTCTCTTCTCCTTCTGACCGACCTCTACCTTCTCACCTCGATCCTGCTTCTTATGTACACGATTTTGTACGGGTGATGGCTGAAGTTAAGGCTACCGCCCATAGAGTACCTGCCAATCTCAAAACCTTCGTGCCGAAAGAGATGAAGAATTGTTCCCATGTTTTTGTTCGTCGCGATTCAACTCGCTCTTCCTTGTAACCTGTCTATGATGGACCATTTCTCGTCATCTCAGGGAAGCTGAAGTTCTTCGTCCTTTAGCTTGGCACCAAGCAGGATACTGTTTCCATAGACCGCCTGAAATTCGACTCTATTGAAAAGTTCGCCTCGAACATCCTCTCCACACTTCTTTTCATACTATAAATAACCCTTTATGGTCCAGGACGTTCCCAAAATGACCTCCAAATCACCCTTACAAACACCCCCGATACACAAACTTCACCTTCCGTTTAGCTGCCTCCGCCTCTTGTGTTTCAGGAACTCTCGTCGGCAGAGGTGTTTTTCGCATAAATTGTAGATTATTTTTATTTATACACTCAATTCAATTTTAATAATAATCACTGTAATTTTATAAAAAAAACAACTTAGACTGTCTTTCTATTCCAGGACTATCCACGGACAATGGTAGCAACTCTGTAAAGGCCTTTGTCCAGTTTGGGGCAGAGGATGACATTGCCAGACCTGCCAGTGGTTCAGAATGTGAACACCGACCCTGATGATGCTGATGAGGCTACCCTGTTGGCTGGATCCGTGGACGAGCAAGAGTTAGAGTATGTCTCCCTGGAAGACTCCCTGGCTGTGCTTGACGATGTTGACGCTGTCGTTGGATATCCCATCAACCTGCCAGCCTACATGAAGTGTGCTGCCTACACCTTCAACCTAGTGGGCAGCAAGGATGCAGATGCTGCACTGCAGAATGCAGTGTTCAAGAGGCATTACAGGGCTGCCATTGCCAAGGCACGTGCCCTCTGGAACCACCAGGATTGCAGCGCTGTAGCAGCAGACAGCATCTGCGCTGAGGTGAGAGGAGGCTGGTCGTCTCCAACACGACGAGGTGGAACTCCACCTATGATTCTGTCGTGGTCCTCAACACCATCCGGGACTAATAGGCCTGTTCTTCACAGATTCATGACCCAGTTGAAATTTAACAGCTTCAACGACCAGGATGTCAACTTAATGAAGTAGTATGCCAAGGTAATAAATAAATGATAAATTAATATTATATATTATAATATATATATATATATATATATATATATATATATATATATATATATTATTTGAATTTCTAAAATTTACTAATTCTCCATTGTTTTATTTCCAGGTCATGTCACCCGTGGCCAAAGCGCTTGACAAGATCCAGGGAGAGGAACAAGCCTACCTTGGGACTCGGCTGCCAACAGTTGCTGCGACAATCTTGAGCCTCAAGAACTTGAAGTCCAAGGGCCTCGTCTACTGCAGACCCTCGGTGGAAGCCCTTTTGGCAGGCATCAACAAAAGTTTTAGGACCCTCCTGGAGGATGAGGAATGCCAGCTGGCTGCTGCCTTCCACCCCAGGTTTCGCTTCATCTGGTTGGATAAGTATGACAACACCAAGGTCACCAAGGTGAGGAAAAGCATGGAGAGCAAGGTCGAGGAGGCCATGAGGCAGCAGTCTTACGAAGTGAGCGGCAACAGTGGAGGCAGAAACAACGAGGAGGAGGAGGATGATGACTTCTTCAGAGGTGTAACCCAGCCAAAAGAGAGCAGCAGGAGCCACAGATCATTCATGCTGCCTTATTGGGTGAGCAAGTGTTGCTGGACTTGTGCATCAAGTTCAACGCAGCCATGCCCTTCAGTGCTGCAGTGGAGCGTTTGTTCTCTATGGACAAGGACATCTTGAGGGCCAAGAGATCCTCTCTCTCTGATGAAAACATTGATATGCTAATTTTCATGAAGAGCAACACGCATCTCATGGACAAAATGGAGAGCGAGAAGAAGAGGAAAAATTAAATTATGTATATATCGTGTTTTTATTTTTATTTTTTTCGTTGATTACTAATATTATGTTTCCTTTAAGTTGTTTACCCTTTTCTGGCTCTTAAAAGCCTTTAAAAATTTTTAAAAGGTCCAAAATTATGAAATCAGCCTTTTTTTAACTCTAAAACTAAAAAAAAACTATAGTTTTGGGGTTCTAAAACCTTTAAAAAGGCTGATTTTAAAGTTTTGGTACCTTTTAAAGGTGTTTTTAGGTGATTTTAAAGCAAGAACTGATTTTTTGTTTTTTTCTATAATAAAAATTAGCGTTGATTTATCGATAACTTCCGTTACATTTTTAAAGAATTAACATATTAACGGTTATCGAAGTTAATTTTTTGGTTAACGGATTTATGGTTAACCAAATTAACATTTTGATTCACGGTGCCCACCTGTGCTCAAATGGATTGGGGAAAGTGACAGGTACCTAAAATTGTTTCAGCAAAATATCTGGTACCTCAAATGGAAAGTGGAAACTGACTGGTACATCGAGTAGAGTAGGGAAACTGAATGGTGAATAAAATTGTGTGATGAAACTGAATGATACCTCAAATAGAGTGATGAAACTGACTGGTACCTAAAGTGGAGTGATGATTTCCACTGATATCTGAAATGGAGAGGGTAAATTGACTAATAACTGAAATGGAGTGCTGAAACTGACTGATATATTAAATGGAATGATCAAACTGACTAGTACCTAAAGTGGACAGAGGAATCTAACTGGTACCTCAAATGGTGTACTGTAACTGAATGGTACCTATAATGGAGCGATGATACTGACTGAAATGGAGTAGGTAAACTGACTGTTTACTGAAAGGAGTGATGAAACTGACTAGTACATCGAATGTAGTGATGAAACTGACTAGTATATCGAATGCAGTGATGAAACTGACTAGGACCACAAAAGGGGTGAGGAAACTAACTGGTACCACAAATGGCGTGAGGAAACTGATTGCTACCTTAAATCAAGTGGGTAAGCTGACTGATACTTCAGATTAAATGATGACTTTGACTGGTACATCAAAAGGAGTGACGAAACAGATTGGAACCTCAAATGGAGTGATGAAACGGACTGGTACCGGTACTAAAAGTGGAGTTATAAAGCTGACTAGTACCTAAAATGGAGTGAGGAAACGGACTGGTACCTTAAATGGCATGATTTAACTGATTGATACCTAAAGTGGAGTAATGATACTCACTTATAACTGAAGTAGAGTGGGTAAATTGACTGAAAACTAAATGGACTGATGAAACTGACTAGTACCTCAAATTGAGTAATGAAACCCACTGATTACCTCAAATGGAGGGATGAAAGTGACTTTACCTCAAAGGGAGTGAGAAAACTGACTAGTACCTCAGATGCAGCAATAAAACTCACTGCTGCCTCAAATGGAGTCATGAAAATGACTGGTACCTGATTTGGTACCTCAAGTGAAGTGGGAAAACCTAATGGTATTCGAATGGAGAGGGGGAACTGACTGATTCCTGAAATGGCGTCAGGAAGCAGTTTGATACCTCAAATAGAGGGATGAAACTGATTGGTGCCTCAAAGAGAGTAATGATACAGACTTATAACTGAAATAGGGTGGATAAACTGACTAATAACTAAATGCAGTGATGAAACCGTCTAGTATATCAAGTATATAAAAATGACTGGTACCTTAAATGACGTGAGGAAACTGACTGGTACCCTTAAATGGAGTGATAAATCTGATTGGTAGGTCAAATTGAGTGAAGAACCTCACTGTTACCTAAAATGGCATGATAAGACTGACTGGTACCTCAAAGCGATTGAGGAAACTGACTGGTACATCAAATGGAAGGAAAAACGATCTGGTACCTCAAACGTAGTGAGGGAAACTGACCTTTACCTCAAATGGAGTGATGAAACTGACTGGTACCTCAAGTGGAGTGAGGAAACTGAATGGCGCCTAATAGGGAGAGATGATATTAACTAGTACCTAAAATTGTTTGAGGAAACTGTCTGATACCTCAAATGGAGAGGGGAAACTGACTGGTACATCAAATAGATTATGGAAACTGAGTGGTACCTGAAATGGAGTGATGAAACAGACTGGTAGCTAAAGTGAGGTGATTATACTGACTAGTACCTGAGGTGGAGTGGGGAAACTGACTAGTACATCAAATCGATTTGGGAAACTGACTGGTACCCCAAATATAGTGATGACACCAACTGGTACATCAAATTATTTGATGAAACTGTCTGCTACCTCAAAAAGAGAGGGGAAACTGAATGGTACATCAAATAAAGTGGGAGAACTAACTGGTACCTCAAATCAGAGCCGGATTAAGGGGTACGCCCAAGGGGCCGGGGCCTTGGGCCACCTACCAAGAGAGGGCCTCCCACCAAAAATAAATTTTAATAGAAGTAAACAATTTATTTTTAACACCTTAATTGTTATTTTAGTGTTAATATGTGTCTTAACCCATTGGATTATGGCCATGCGGAAGAAGTACAACTTAGCCCTTCTGGAAAATACAGAACAAAATTTCTTGCCTGTTATTGATCAGTTTATCGCTTCTTTCGACCAACGTCTGCAAGCATATAAACAGATAAAGCGAATTTAGCTTTTTTAGCCATCTGAGAGAACTATCTTGAGACGAGCTTCAGGCCGCAGCAGAGTAACTCGTGAAGTCTTATCCAGATGACTTGGACATTACATTTATTGATGAACTGTGTCGGTTTGTAGCATTTGCCAATATCTTCACAGACGAGGAGCCAAAAGATATCAGCACTGAGCTTTCCCTGTACAGACTTATCAGAGACAAGGGTGTGCAGGACAATTTCCCAAACATTGAGATAGATCTACGGATATACCTTATCTTGGTGGTATCAAAGTGCAGTGGCGAGCGCTCCTTCTCAAAACTCAAATTAATTGAGAACCGATTACGGACATCCATGAAGCAGGAACGACTTGTAAATCTGGCTATCCTGAGCATCGAGTCAGATATACTGCGTGAATTGAACTTCAGTGACGTCATCAACGACTTTGCAACACAAAAATCGAGAAAAGTGTCTGGACTGTAATGGTTATAACTGCATCCATTCTCTGATTTGAACTATGTTTACTTCTTAGTTATTAGTTATACTCAATTTTTTCATTAAAAATTAAATAATTGTAACTGAATTTCTGTGTGTAAATGAATTTGGTAAGAATAATTTGTGTTCATTTCATTTCGTGTGTATGCATTACATATTATAGCATTGGAAGAATAGTCCCCGTTCAGTATTTCCTAAGTAAAAGTGTCCTATTTATATATTAGGATTTAGGTTACTAGTCTGTGGTGTATGCAATAGGGCCCTTATTGCCCCTCGCCCTCCTGAAACAATCTTGGTTCCGCCAGTGCTCAACAATGGGCCCGCCACCAAAATGGGCCCTGGGCCACCCACATCCTGGATAAGGCCCTGCCTCAAATGGAGTGATGAAACTAACTGGTACCTCAAATGGAGTGGTGAAACTGGCTGGTACCTAAAGTGGATTGATGATACTGATTGATAACGGAAATGGACTGGGTAAACTAAGTGATAACTGAAATGGAGTGATGAAACTGACTAGTACATCAAATGGAGTTATGAAACTGACTAGTACATCAAATGGAGTGATGAAACTGACTAGTACCTAAAATGGAGGGAGGAAACTGATTAGTTCCTCAAATGGCGCGGTGAAACTGACTGGTACCTAAATTAGAGTGGTGATATTGACTGACAACTGAAATGGAGAGGGGAAGCTGTCTGATAACTGGTATGGAGTGATGAAACTTACTAGTTTATCAAATGGACTGATAAACTGACTAGTACTTAAAATGGAGTGAGGAAATTGACTGATAACTCAAATGGCGTAAGGAAACAGACTGCTACCTCAGATAGAGTGGGGAATCTGACTAACACCTCAACCTCAGTCTTTCGACCCTATTTGAGGTATCAGTATTTTTGATCACTCCATTTGAGGTATCAGTCAGTTGCATCATTTCCTTTTAGGTACCAGTCAGT
Organism: Ceratothoa steindachneri; assembly: GCA_963969495.1. NCBI lineage: Eukaryota > Metazoa > Arthropoda > Malacostraca > Isopoda > Cymothoidae > Ceratothoa > Ceratothoa steindachneri. Next base: position 251,496,159 of record OZ018317.1, on the reverse strand, counting down.
TTCATCCCTCTCTTTGAGGTATCAGGTAGTTTCATTCACTCCCTTTTAGACATCAGACAGTTTCATCACTCCATTTTGGATACTAGTCAGATTCATTTGATGTACTAGTCAGTTTCATCACTCCATTTGAATTAACTGTCTGTTTAACCACTGTATTTCTCTTATTAATCAGTATCATAACTCCACTATAGGTACCAGTCAGTTCCTCATCTCCATTCGAGATATAAGTAGGTTTTCCCACTTCATTTGACGCACCAGGCATCTTCCTAATTCCATTTGAAGTACCAATCGGTTTCCTCACGTCCTTTGAGGTACAAGTCAGTTTTCCAACTCCATCTGAGGTACCAGTCGGTTTCTTCACTCCATGTAAGGTACCAGTAATTTCCCCACTCGCTTTAAGAACATAAGAAAAGAAGGAGACTGCAAAAGACCATTCATGGCCTACACTTGGCAGCTCCTGTTCCATTCAACACACAAAAGATTTCTTACCAGAGAAAAGTCATCAACATTGTCACCCTTAACAGGAGTTCGTCAGATCTAATCTACAATATACATAAAATGCATCCAGAGGATTATGTCCATTCATGCAACCGCAAAATATAATCTTCCCACTCCTTAGAAAAATATATACATATGTACATAAAAAAAAGTCAGTCCCATCTAGCAGCTTCATCCATATATTTATCTAATCTATTCTTAAAACTACCCAGAGAGGAGGCTTCTATCACATGCCTAGTGAGCCTATTCCATTCATCTACCACACGATTTGTAAACCAATTCCTCCCAATCTCCTTCCTAAACCTATACTTATCAAGCTTAAACCCATTGCTACGTGTCCTGTCATGTTCACTAAGTATAAGAACCTTACCCAGATCCCCTTTATTATATCCTTTTACCCATTTGAAGACTTCAATCAATTCCCCTCTGACTCTTCTCCTTTCCAATGTATGTAGATTTAGTTTTCTGAGCCTTTCACCATAAGGTAAGTTCCTTAGCCCACCAATCATCTTTGTCATCCTTCTCTGCACAGACTCAAGCAAATCAATATCCTTCCTATAATATGGTGACCAAAATTGTACTGCATAGTCTAGATGAGGCCTAACTAGCGCCAGATACAGTTTTAGAATGACTTCAGCACTCTTATTGCTTACACTCCTCCTAATGAATCCCAATATCCTATTAGCTTTATTCTTAGCATTTAGACATTGCTTTCTAGGACGAAGGTCTGAACTTACCAAAATACCCAAGTCTCTCTCACAATCAGTCCTCCCTAAAATTCTGCCATTTAATTTATAACTATTCAATGGATTATTTCTACCTATACTAAGTACACTACATTTGTCTATGTTAAACTTCATTTGCCATTTCTCGGCCCAATTGGACAGAATGGTCAATTCCTCCTGCATTACAACAGCATCAGAATCAGCCCTAATGGCCCTACCTAGCTTAGTATCATCAGCAAATTTACTCAGGTCACTACTTATACCTATGTCAAGATCATTAATATAAATTAAGAATAGCAAGGGACCCAAAACAGATCCTTGAGGAACTCCACTGCTAACACACCCCCACTCAGATTTAACTCCATCTATACTAACTCTTTGCTGTCTGTCACCAAGCCATGACTGAATCCACCTAAATATACTGCCATCGATCCCGTGTGCTTTAACTTTGCTCAGAAGTCGTAAGTGTGGCACTCGATCAAAAGCCTTACTAAAGTCCAAGTATAAAATATCATAGTTTTCATCATTATCTGCTGCTTCATACACCTTACTATAAAAAGACAGCAAATTAGTGAGACAGGATTTACCCTTACTAAAGCCATGCTGTGATTCTTTTATCAACTTATGCTTATCCAAGTGATCTCTAATATTCCTTGCTATAATAGATTCCATCATTTTCCCTACCACTGATGTCAAACTTACTGGTCTGTAATTAGACATATTTGTTTTATCCCCTTTCTTAAATATAGGTATCACATTGGCTTTCTTCCATGCCACTGGCACAATGCCACTCTCCAATGATTTTCTAAAGATGCATGCTAGGGGCTCACTTAACACATCCTTACATTCTTTCAAAATTCTAGGAAAGAGCTCATCAGGACCGGGTGCTTTACTACTTTTGATTTTATCAATTTCCTTTGTCACTATCTCCTTTGTGATCAAGATATCCTTTAATTTCTCTTCATCATTACCCCGAAAGATCATTGACACCTCAGGTATATTTAGAGTATCCTCCTGTGTAAATACTGAGAGAAAAAAGTCATTTAGCATTCCAGCCATTGAGTCCCTATCACTCACTAATTCTCCATTGGAATCTATAAGTGGGCCTATTTTATCTCTAACCTTAGTTTTGTATAATTGATAAAAACTTTTAGGATCTTCCTTTGCCCTATTTGCCACTTTAATTTCATAATTTCTCCTTGCTACTCTAACTAACTTTTTAACATCTCTTGCTAGTTCATTATATCTCTGCCTTAAGTGATCCTCCCCATTTTTTATTTTCCTATAAATGCCCTTTTTAATGCCAATATAATGCTTAATTTTATCTGTCATCCATTTTGGGTCATTATTTTTAGTCCTAATCTCCTTATATGGAATGTTAATCATCTGACCTGTAATTAATTGCTCAATTATTCTTTCATACTCCTGTTCAATTGTAATCTCTTCCTCCTGGTGATTATTGTCTCCACTAACTGATATCATTGAATCTATTCCTGAATTGATTTCATTGCCTGGTTTCTGTACAACTGCCTCCAGGTAAGTCCTGAGCCCATTATAATTTGCTCTTCTAAAGTCAGGAATTTTAACATTGTTCATGCTACTATCAATACCATTCCATTTCATCTTGAATCTAATTTCACAATGGTCACTATTACCCAAATTTCCTCCAATCTCAGTATCCTTAATAACTTCTTCCCTATTTGTCAGAACTAAATCCAGTATATTATTACCTCTAGTGGGTTCGTTAATAATCTGCCTCAGAAAATTATCTTGGACAACATTCAAAAATTCCTCAGCCTCCTGATCACCCACAAGAGCTTCCCAGTCTATATTTCTGTGATTAAAATCGCCCATTATACACACATGCTTACTTCTACATGCCCGTTCAATCTCCTGCCACAGAAGATTTGAAGCTTCCTTACTAAGATTTGGTGGTCTGTATAATAATCCTAAGACAAGCTTGTTTTTACCTTCCTTTACATTTAGCCATAATGACTCTGTGTTATCATCTAATTTAATTGTACTGTTTACACAACACTGGAGATTATCTTTAATATAAATAATAACCCCTCCTCCTCTCTTCCTATTCCTATCTGTATGGAACATGTTAAAGCCCTCAATCTCAACCTCAGGTTTAAAGTGATTACCTGCCAAATCAAGCCATGACTCTGTTATCGCAATTATATCAAAATTCTCTTCACTTGCTAACGCTCTTAAGAGATCTATCTTATTCCTTATACTCCGACCATTTGTGTAGTATATTTTTAAGTTTTTTTTATTATTCCCATCTTCATTGCATTGTGCTTTTTTATTCCTAGTTATCTGCTCATTCACTTGTGCATTAGTCCCCCTATAACGCATCAGTATGCCCTCTTCCCTAGCTATTCCTCTATCACTGCATCCCTTCCATTTCCTACACCTGCCCTCTATTCCTGTTATTCCCTTACCTCTAACAGCTTCTAGTTTCCCACCCGTAAGGACCTAATCACACTATCCAGCTCCCCCCATAGAACCTCAACACCTGCCCGACTAAGATGGAGCCCATCCATCGCATACAACCTCCTATTCCCGTAAAACCCTCCCCAGACATCTACAAACACCAATCCTAACTCCAAACACAGTCCTTTCACAAATTCATTCAAACCAATTGCACGTGACAACCATTCTACCCCCACATCCAATCTCGGAAGCACACCAGAAACAACACCTTTTACCCTGCTTTTACTCATCCTTTCAACTAACCTTTTATACTGCTCACGTAACTCACATGTACCCACCTTCTTTACATCATTCACCCCCACATGCGTAATCACAACTGCATCCCTCTCACACCCAGAAACCAGCCTATCATACCTCTCACAAACATCACTTACACCAGCACCCGGCAGACAAACTCTCATTCCCTTCCACTTGCTATCACTCAACTTCCTATCTAAATACCTAATCTGAGAGTCACCCATCACTAGCACCTCATTCATTCTCCTATTCTGTCTTGGCCTAACATTACCCTCCCTCCTGCTCTCAGTCACGCTACCACCCATCCTGCTTTCATCCACAATCACACCAGGCAAATCACTTTCACACTCTTCCTCTCTCAGGACATTGAATCTGTTAGTCAACCTAACAGGTTCTATGTCCCTCTCATTCACACACCTAACCTGTCCTAACTTATCTATCCTATCCATTTTCACCCACCATTTATCATCACTCACAACTTCCACACTGTTCCCAGTCCTAGCCCTATCTTCCACCCTCTTAGCACTAATCTCACCCTTCAATCGCACACTTGCATCTCTTCTCACCTCAAACACCAAATCATTCAACCTCTTACATTCCCCACTCAACCTCCTAACCTCCCCTTCCAGAAAACACACACGGCATTCAGTTACATTCACTCTCCTTTCAACTCCACATGCATCACACACTACATACACACTAATTTCAAACGGCATGCTCTCACCATCTATACAAAAAGCCATACTCTCAGAAATTTACTAATGAAAAAGTTAACACTCACCCCAAAAAAAATTCTTGCTCAGGATTGCTGCTAGTTATCTTCCCCAAAAGTATTAATCACTAATGTATTTATTATACAGTGATTGATGTATTAAATAAATACAAGAAAAATTACACACCCAAATCAGTATTATATCCCAATCTTACAATGAGAATCATGAGCTCCTGTAAGACAACCTTCCAGAACAAAGCCAGACAGCCAACTGGACAAAGCCAGACAGCCAACTGACAAAGCCAGACAGCCAACTGACAAAGCCACACAGCCAACTGAGGTACTACTCTGTCTCATCGTGCCCTTCTAGGTATCCGTCTGTTTTTTTCTCCATTTGAGGTACCAGTCTGTTTCATTACTTCATTTATATCTACCAGTCAATTTACACACGTCATTTGAGGTACCGATCAGTTTCATTATTCAATTTGAGGTACCCCACTCGATTTGATGTACCAGTCAGTTTCCCCACTCCTTTTCAGGTACCAGTTAGTACCATCAAATCACTTTAGGTACTAGTCTGTTTCATCCCTCCATTTGAGCTATCACTCAGTTTCCATTATCTATTTGATGTACCAGTCAGTTTCCCATCTCCATTTGAGCTATCAGACAGTTTCCTCAAACAATTTTAGGTACCATTCAATATCATGCCTCCTTATTTGGTGCCAGTCAGTACCATCACTCTATTTTAAGTACCAATTAGTTTCATCACGACTTTTGAGGTATCAGTCAGTTCAACACTCCATTTGAGGTACCACTCAGTTTCATCATTCCCTTTGAGGTACCAATCAGTTTTATCACTCCATTTGAGGCACTTCATTTTAGGACTAGTCAGTTTCCTCACTCCATTATAGGTACTAGTCAGTATCCTCACTCTACTTTAGGTACCAGTCACTTTCATCACTCAATTTGATGTACCAGTCAGTTTCCCTACTCTATTTGATGTACCAGTCAGTTTCCCTAATTTATTTGATGTACCAGTCAGTTTTCTCTCTCCATTTGAGGTCCTAGTCATTTTCATCAGTCCCTTTGAGATGCCAATCAGTTTTATCACTCCATTTGAGGTCCTTCGTTTTAGGTACTAGTCAGTTACCTCTCTCGATTTTAGGTACTAGTCAGTATCCTCATTCTACTTTAGGTACCAATCAGATCCATCACTCCATTTGAGGTACGTATCAGTCAGTTTCCCTACTCTATTTGATATACTAGTCAGTTCCCCCTCTACATTTGAGGTACCAGATTGTTTCATCACACCATTTTAGGTAGTGGTGGGCTCGATAACGAAAAAATGTATCACGATATACGATAAATCGATAACGATAACTTTATCGGTGATAACCGATAATTGATAACTGGCGATAAATTTAACGCCCGATAAGGTGATAACCTATAAATCGATAAATCCAAAATTATAATACAATATTGATTATTGCCTATATATAGCGTTATTTTATAATACAATAGTGAGAATATTTGAATACTGTTTCTTAGTTTCTTACCTGGTGAGGTTCTCCTTCATCTCCTCATATGTTTTGAGGATCCTCCTTCTCAGCGTCCTGCTGGAGGGTACCTCTTTCTTAGGGTTGAGGGTGTGGACCATGTCCCTGAAGCTCTGACTGTCCACAATCTGCAGCGGCAGCATATTGTCCACCACAAACCTGACAATTGTCTTGTCGACGGTGGACTGCAGGGCGGCGCTGCCCTGGGCCATGATGCCAAAGGTCTCGGCGATGGACATCTGCCGCTGCTTCTCGCTGGTTGACCCGCCGTCGTCGTCTGACTGACCGGACCGGTTCCTGCTGCGGCCGCCAGTCCCAACGTTGGCCTTGCAAGCTTCATCAACTTGTTTTGCCTTGTCAGGATGAATCCTGTGAAGTGGCTCTTCAGGTTGGCCTTGGTGCCCTTGTTCACCTTCACCTCAGTGATCTTGGAGAGGTAGGACAATCACTGCAAGATGTAGCTGTCGCCAACCATTTTCTTGTATTCACCCACTTGCCAAGGAATGGCCAGGGTGACTGAGGCTCAGCCTCGGTGAGCTCAGAGTCAATAGACTCCGCTGAGTCTCTTTGGCTTGACTCGGGCACAGTCTCTTGCGACACCATCACTAATTCAATACTATAAAATAGCAAAGCACTGCACTACTAAATTACAATAAAAGTAGGCTCAGTTTAGAATAGGGGCGTAACTTCGTAAATGTCCAAAACGTTAATAAACGGATATTAAAGAATAGCACCGAATAGTACATGCATTCATATATACGTGCACAAAAATTGAAATTATCGATTATCGCTAGTTTGGAACCAAAAGTATCGGCGATACCGATGAATCGATAACGCAGGGGAAAAAATATCGGATAACCGATAACCCGATATCGTTATCGCGATAACGCCCACCTATGATTTTAGGTACCAGTCAGCTTGATCACTCCATTTGAGGCACCACTTATTATCATCACTCCATTTGAGGTACCAGTCAGTTTCATCACTCCATATGAAGTACTACTCAGTTTCCCCACTCTATTTGAGGTACCAGTCTGTTTCCCCGCTACATTTGAGGTACCAGTCAGCTTCCGCAGTCCATTTTATGTACTAGTCTGTTGTGCTATTATTAGTATTGTGGTTCAGGATTTACTGCCAACGTGTCTGTTTTGGCTGTTTAGAAAGTTGTTAAGACTCATCTGTATAGTTGGAAGACGTTTTGTTATCATTTTTTTGTACTCGGATGTGTTTTCTCTTCGTCATCTTGCCGAGGAAAAATTCTTTCCCTTTCTCTTTGGTCATATAAGACCTGCAGATTAGTTTAATTAGTCCAGTTACTAACTGCTATGGTCCCAGTCATCGTGATGATTATCATCCCCCATTTTATTTGCCAGTCATTTTCATCACTCCATTTGAGGTACCAATCAGTTTCATCATCTATTTGAGGTACCAATCAGTTTCATCACTCTATTTGATGTATCAGTCAGTTTAATCATTCCATTTGCGGTACTAGTCATTTTCATCATTCCCTCTCAGGCGCCAGTGAGTTTCATCACTGAATTTGAGTTACCAATCACTTTTCTCACGACATTTGAGCTACCGATCAGTTTCATTACTCAATTTGAGGTAGCAGTCCGTTTCCTTACGCCATTTGAGGTACCAGTAAGTCTCCTCACTTCATTAGTCATTTGAGCACTCCATTTGATAAACTAGTCAGTTTATCCCTCCAATTCAGTTATCATTTAGTTTACCCTCTCTATTTCAGTTGTCAGTCAGTATCATCGATTGACGGCCGAATATTCGATTACTACACACTGCTAACTACCCTACGGATAAAGCATTTTTACTTGCTTAGTAACGGACTTTGAGCACCATCTACATAGAAAAGCGCCTATTCTGGAAGTCTTCTGGTAAATTTTCCTTCACCCTTCAGAAAGAGATAATACCATTTACTTCACTGAGGATTCATACTTATTCAATGAGGGCTTAAGCACCTCATTGCTCCCGTCCATCATCCTGCGTGGGTAACTTTCTTGGATGTCTGTTATTCATTGATTTCGTCTTAACTTTGTCGGCCACTTGGACTTACATAATTAAGGGCTTATGTGAAAACCGGTTTGAGGATTAGCCCACAACAGATGCATAAGTCAGGAATTTTCTCGAAATTGGGGCATAACTGCGAGTCCCGGACGGAGGAGAGCTCCTCATCGCCCGGGGAAACTGGCCAGCATCATGAAGGGAAGTAACACCCGTCTCTATGTAGTTGGATGCAGTTATGGCGTAAGTACCCGAGAGGGGGTGGTAAGACTTTAACGGCCGTTGATTCTACCGCTACTGCATCAAGTCGACCATAAATCATCCCTCTTAAGGTTCCAATTTTAGATCTATCCCATCCATCCATCACCTATCATCCTGGCAGCAACCGAGCGAGGGACCAACTGGAAAATGGACGGGGGCGTTTACTGCATTTTTTGGACTTATTCACGAACATACCTTCACTGACCGGTACCTCCTTTACCACCTCATAACTTCTTTTTTCACTCCAAACACCATAATTTACACTTTGGTCTCAGAAAAGAAGACAACACAAGAAGACATAGTAGAAGGACGTAGGAAAACTATGGAGACCCTTATTAAGAGGGTCCCCCTAAGGCCCATCCCTGGAATGAAGAACCCCGAAAAAGGGAATCTTTGCGAAACCCTCTACCTCGAATTAAAGGTTGCATTGGTGAAACTGATTTAAGTCTCATCTGCGTTCATCCCTTTATGTGCCGAGACAAAGGACGTGGACCAGCTCCTATCGGAAGAAGTGGTGAGGATCCCCAGGAACACCGGACTCGAAGCAAAGACCCCTCCACAAGTGGCAGTCAACCGAAGCGTTATCTGCCGCAAAGTGGAAAGCTGGGTGGGTGAGCATACGCCCGAGGAGCTCAAGGAGGAGATCACCAAGAGCAATCCCTGGGCACAAGTTCGTGAAATAATAAAATTTCGCGAACACACCCATGTATTTAAGATCACTTTTGCTACCACCGACATGGCCAAGAAATCGGCACAGAACGGAATACTGGTATTTAACATGAAAATACCAGGCGATAGCATCCAACAAAAAAAATTCAGTAGCATTCAGATGTGTTTTTTCATGTTACAAACTAGAAGACCATATTACATCGACCTGCTCAGATAAAGAAAAACTGTGGTGCAGTGAATGCGCCACAGAGGGCCACCGTTTTGACAAATGCGAAAACACTAAAAAAGGTGCCTCAATTGCAAAGGAGATCGCTGAACCATGGCATTAAACTGCCCTAAAAGAAGAGACATCATTAAGAGGAAAGAAGAAGAACAGAGGAACACCAAAGATATCACTTACGCCAATGCTGCCGCGAAAAGATGTGAGCCTTTAAGAACATCTGCGACTCCACTAAATCTCTCGAGCGAGCTAAGCGCTAAGATACTGATATGTATCACACACGCTAACGTCGCTAATGCAGTCAGGCCAGGCGGCTACAACAAGGTTTTAAATGCCTTACTGAAGGAGAACGGTCTAACTTCAGTGAAAATGCCCGACAACCCAGAGTACTCGAGGATTTTCAAAGAGACAGTAGTCAGGAGCAACAACAAGGTGGAATCTAGTCTCGAGAAGGCAATCCAAGAAACCTCTTCATCGGAGGAATCTGAGGAGTAGAAAGACGAAGAAGATGAACCAGCCTCTTCGGACAGTGACGAGGGCCCACGCACTCGCACTCATGTCACGAAGAGCAAATCAAAAACCCAAACCCTCCATCGAAGAACGAGAAGCTGGAGCACAGTAAAACCGCCCGCTGGCGTCAAAGAAGAAAAAGAAGAAGAAGCATAGGTAAAAACAATTCACCATGTTACGGAACGCACTGAAGATACTGGAAATTAATACCAACAGCTGGACGACGAAAATAACTCTTTACAAAAATGTATTCAGGGAAATTGATGCAGACGTCATCCTAATTTCGGAACACGGGATTGACACGCGTAGGGCAGAAATGAAAATCCGGAATTACGATGTGTTGATCACGAATTATTCTCAGGAGCGGTTTAACAGTGCCGCTATTGCAATAAAGAAAGGGATTAAACACAAGCAAATAAGATCTAGAAGAATCCTACCTCGCGATTGAGGTCGAACTCGACATAGGAAAGTTGGTCATTGCTACCGGATATCAACTACCAATGAGAGATGTGTTACCAATTCACACTCTCCCTGGCCTATTTGCCAGAAGAGCCCCCACTATATTAATGGGTGATTTGAGCGCCAGATGCCGAGAATACATTACAGGACCTTCAACGGTATAGGAAGAAGCCTAGACCTGTTGCTGGATAGAAACATTGCCTAGCGAATAAGCCACGACTTCCCCACCTTTGTCAGAGAAGGAAGTGCTACAAAACCAGACATATGTCTGGCGAATCGTCAGCTGCAGTTCAATTACTGCATGAATCAGTCCAGGCACCATGTAGTGACCATATAGGGATCCTACACACTATCAGCACGAACCCTATACAAATTCCAGCTGTAGTCAGAAATAACTACAGAAGAACAGACTGGACATGGTACGCGCGCCTTCTCTCAGCCTGTGATCCGCCCAAATTGGACGAGACAATTCTCGAAGAGATTGACGAGGCACTCGACGACCTCAATAATGATCTCATCAACGCAGGCAAGGCATGCATCCCTAAATCCGAGTATAAGGCCATCTCTACCTACAGATGACCCGAATACATGAAGGATTTATACTGTGAGCTGAAATTATTGTATGAAATTAACATCAGGAATGCATCCGTTCACTCAATGCAACGAAGTAAAGAAATCAAAGAACTCAACCAGTTGATCCTTGAACAATAATGGAGACGATGGGATGATGCGATCGATAGTCTCGATCACAGAGCAACTCCCAAAGAATTTTGGAATAAGATCAGACGTCTCAAAGGATCGACTGGGAAGAAGAAAATTGAACTACAAAAAGAAGACGGAAGCATCGAAACGGAAAAAGGAAGAATTGAAGAGTTATTCTGAAGTTATTGGGAAAAAATCTTCAGTATAACTGTGGAGGAAAACGAAGACCATGACCTAGAGTTTGAAAGCAACATCATAGACGAGCTTAACGACCAAATACATAAGACGCAAAATGTCCGGTTACCCGACATTGGTGTTGTGGAAGTTATGTAGTTGAAGAGTTGGTTATCCATCATGGATGCTTGTAAATACATTTCATCACCCCCAGCTGTATTATAATTTGGTTCTTTTTTCTTTTGTGGTACTAGAATCTATTAGGGTAACAAGGCTTGGGTTCCTTGTTGATGCCATTGTGCCATATCGATTGTGGTTCATTCTTGCTACTAGTTTGTAATCTGTGATTGTATCTCGAAGGGGACTCTTGTGGAAGGAGGATGGCAACATCGTGTTTGCAGCTATCGGTGGGACCATGCTCATTTGTGGGTCCTGACGGGTTCTGATCAGTATGTGGTCATTTTTATTCTTGGCGAAGACTAGTATGGAAAATCTTTTCAGGCTTATTTTCGGACTTTGGAGGAATGTATCGGGAAGTAGGATTTGCGTCCTCGCTCCAACACCGGATAAGGAATCCTCGTAATATTCCCCTTACCCTTCTACCTGGCTTTGTCTTTAGGACCTTTAGGTACTTCATCCATCGCACCACAACAACGGGGTGATCTAGCCGGTTGGTCTACTGTACCAGAATTAAATAGTTTTTATCTATATTATAATAACTCCATTTCTGCTATATTTTTAGTCGAAGATACTATGACGGTCTGTAGGTCGACGGGTGGATGGTAACCATTTTACTTTTCAATAATTTTTGAGGCAATCGTAAATATTTGGCCGATTCCAACGAAATTTGAAACCCTTATGTTGTTTTACATTCCATTTCGAATGATATAATTGCCAAGGTCTTCCCAAAGTTAGTCCGTGAATTATTTGGCAATAACTTCGTAACTATTCGGTCCATTCCTAACGAAATTTGAAACCCTTATGTTGTTTTACATCCTCTTTAGAATGATATAATTGCCAAGGTTCTCTCAAGGTTATTCCTGGAATTAATTGGCAATAACATCGTAACTATTCAGCCGATTGTAACGAAATTCGAAACCTTTATGTTGTTTCACATTCCCTTTCGAATGATACAATTGGCAAGGTCCTCCCAAGGTTAGTCCAGGAATTATTAAAATAAAACTAACTATGGGTCGCATTGCCCCATTTCATGAAAGTTTTGAAGGTCGTAAGGTGATAGGGTCATAAGGTCAGAAAATTGAGAGCACGCGACTTAGGTCTGTCGACCTTGTTTTAACCTGGGTTATCAGCCCTAATAATTTCAGCTGACGGAGCCTCTTCCTGGCAAAAATTCTTCACCACCAGATCTTCTTTTCTTCTCTGACGCTTTTCCGGCATCGTTTTCTGGGAGACTTCTTCATCTCTTTCCAACAACTGCTTCGGGCTCTGCTAGTGGGTTCCCTGACCCAGACAGACTCCCAATGCCGGTTTCCATTCGTGGTCTGTTACTCTTCCACGGGCTTCGATTGATAAACGATTCGACCCACAGATAAAGAACCAAATTTCCATTGATAATTCACTGGACAACAACTTTTTGCTGACTTATTTTTTGTGGTTGTTTTTAACTAATTTTGATGCTGATTTCAAATATGGCAGCTATTTCTTTTTTGTAACACATCAGGTTTTCATTCTACAGCATATTCCTATTTTACGACCTACAGCATGTATTTACTCTGTAAGGATAGTTTCCTAAGTGTCAAAGCTTTTAACCATAACTTAAATTGTCAACAGAATTTGAAAGGATAAATGCATTGTAAGATAACATCACCTATTACTAAATACATACAGGTTATTTTTCTAATATAATGGAGAAAACACAAGCAGTCGTACACCTATACATACATTCATGGAAGAAATATTTGCTTGCGAGAGTGTATGGAGTGTTTGTGTTCCATCTGCTTTGATATCTCCTATATAATCTTGATATCTTGAGGAAAACTCTCTTTGTGTTCATCACTCGCGTTGCCAAGATTAGCAGGAAATTCATCAAGATGTCTCTTGAGGAAATGAACCTTTATGCTCATGTTGCAGCCTAAACGAGGAAAGCTATCAAATAATGTCTCTACCAAATCCTTGTAGCTAGCAACCTTTTTGTTTCCAAGAAATCCTTTCACAACAGCCAGAAATGAATCCCAAGCTCCTTTTTCTATGTCAGTCATCGAAGTCAAGAAGTTTTGGTTTTCCATTAACTTTCTGATTTGTGGCCCATCAAAAACTCCAGCCTTTATTTTATCAAAACATAAGCCAGGAAATATTGTACATATGAATTTGAAACCGTCACCCTCCACATTAAGAGCTTTCAGAAATGTTTCATCAGCCCTAGTTTAATATGAAGGGGTGGAAAGATGATTTTCTCTCGCTCAACAAGTTGTTGCTGTATAATATGCTTCTCTCCAACAGTCAAACTTTCTCTAACTGGCCAGAGTTTCTGTTCACAATGTTTGTCCTTGGCTCGGCTCTCCCATAAACACAGGAAACACAGATATTTTGTATATCCTCCTTGTTGGCCCAGTAAAAAATTTACCATTTTCAGATCCACACATATGATCCATTTGTGTTCATCATATTTGAGTAAATCTAATGCAGATCTTATGTGTTCATGCTTCTCTTTTAAATGCACAGAGTGACCAATTGGAATCGCACCGAACAAGTTTCTATTATGGAGTAACACACATTTTAGACTCTTCTTTGAACTATCTATAAAAAGTCTCCATTCACTTAGATCATACTCTGAAACACCCATTGCGTTTAACAGTCTTGACACATCACAACAGTAAACAAAATCTTCTTCAGTTTTAAAGGATGCCAAGAGATCTCTCTCCCTGTTCCGATAAAAAAGTTACATTTGTTTTTTTCTGCAACAAATCCTGATCTTTAAGTCTAGAAGCTAACACTTCTGCTAACTCTTTTGACAGGCCTAGTTGTCTAACTAAATCACTCAGTCCTAATTGGTTGAAGTTTCCACGTCCTTGGATCGATGTATGTGCAAAATCTGGATCACTGCCAAGTTCATTAATTAAATCAGATTCACGTATATCCTTTACATCGTCCAGTGAAGGAAGTTCCTTGAATACAGGTACTGGAATTTCATCTGAATGAAGCACTGGACGAATTGCTGAATCAAAATTTGGGTAACTTATTTTATGTCGCGTTTTCTGGCTATAACCAGAAGTCTTTGTGAGACAAAAGTAGCCATCATTTGCATGTTTTTTTTGGCTCCCGCCACACCATAGGAATGCCAAATCCTAGTTGTTTACTTGTGCTCTTTGTCCATTCGCGTAGATTTTAGACACATGGTTTACAAACATTGTGTGGGGCCCACGGTTTATCCTGATCACCTAATTTAATCTTAAAGTAAGCCAATTATGCTCTTTTCACAAAGATAATAATGTTCATTCTTTGAGTTGGTGCAGTAAAACAATCACATATATAGCAAAACGAGTCAGAGAAATTCAAACATTTCCTTCATAATGAGGCCACATACTACTCAATGTTATTTCATAAAACAAATCTGAAAAAACACATTATATTATACAGAATTGCTTTATATATTTAGATGTGCATAAAGAGAAATCTAAATACATAGATAAAATAAAATAAGAGGAATACCAAACCCCTCCACTTCCGTTCACTTGGTCGTAAGATAACCTGCTACTATGATTGGGACCAATATGGACCAGTCAGTCCATAAATAAAAAACTTGACGTGACAACTATTGCCATTTTTAAACTCAGTGACCCCGAATTTCCCCAAAACAGGTCTCAAACTTAAGTCAACAGAAAAAGAAGTTAAAATTTGTTGACCAGTGATAATCTATTTAGTGGAGAACGAGAGGGGGGGGGGAGGAAGATAGTGTTAATAGGAGGGCGAGAGTAGAATTCCCTGGTCTTTAGGAAGCCTCGATTCTGATGTAAAAGGGTCAGGCATCAGGAGTCCAGTCGTCAGTCTGTTGCTGGAATCGAGTGAGGATGGCTGTGGTCTTTCCGCCTCTCTGGAGGGCTGAGGTAAGTCGCAACATGTTTGTAGCGCGTTCGTACACAAAAACATGGGTGGCTTTGGGAATAATTTGACGAATTGTGCTTTGGAAATAAACAAAAGCTTATTTTAATTATCGAAACGGAGCAAAGATGTAATTTAATGGATTCGGAAATAAAAAATCGAGGGAAGAAAGTTAAGAATTTTAGTGTAAAATCGGGTGAACTTCAAATCCGGGGTCGAGTTTACAAGAGAACGGAGCCAACAAAAGACTCTTGGTTCCAGGCGCGTCCTCTTCATGCGATAAGCCAAAATACAATGATGTAATGCATTTAGGTACCATAGGGAAAAATCCTCCCCTTCGCTACCCAATAAGAACGACCTATTTGTGCAGTTGACCTACCCAAAGGCACCGGGCAATTTACGCGTCATTACCTCCGGAGGTCAACGGATATTAAACGCGAATTTATTGTGATAATAGAAAAAATCGTAAGGTGATGAAACATAAGATAAACGCCCTTCCCAAATTGCTGAAGGGTTGGCCAATGATTATGAAGTAGTCCATGAAGAGGCACTACTAAATACTTATTTCTGGTCCTTATTTCTAAATAGGTCGCCATATTTCTACACTTTTATTTCTCTTTATTTCTAAATAGGTCCCCACCCTATTTTCATTTTCTATTTCTCCTTATTTCTAAATAAGGCCCCACCCCATTTTCATTTTCTATTTCTCCTTATTTCTAAATAGGTCCCCACCCTATTTTCATTTTCTATTTCTCCTTATTTCTAAATAGGTCCCCACCCTATTTTCATTTTCTATTTCTCCTTATTTCTAAATAGGTCCCCACCCTATTTTCATTTTCTATTTCTCCTTATTTCTAAATAGGTCTCTACCATATTTCTACTCTTCTATTTCTTTATTTCTAAATAGGTCTTCTCCTTATTTCTAAATAGGTCTCCACCATATTTCTGGTCTTCTATTTCTCCTTATTTGTAAATAGGTAGTCCCCATATTACTGCTCTTTTATTTGTCCCTATTTCTAAGAAGGTCTCCCCCTATTTCTGCTTCTACTTATCCTTATTTCTAAATAGTCTCCACCATAATTTTTGCTTTCCATTGCTTCTTATTTCTAAATAGATCTCTACCATATTGTTGCTCTTCTAATTTTCCTTATTTTTAAATGAGTCTTCTTATTTGTAAATAGGTCTCTAACATATTTCTGCTCTTCTATTTATCCTTATTTCTAAATAGTTTTTACCCATATTTCTGCTCTTTTATTTCTCTTTTCTAATAGGTCTCCACACTTTCCCTGGTCTTCTATTTCTCCTTATTTATAAACAGGTCCCCCACCTATTTCTGTTCTTCTATTTCTCCTTATTTTTAAATAGGTCTGCCCCAAATCTCTCCTCTCTATTTTTCCTCATTTCTGAATAGGTCTTACCCACATTTCTACTCTTTTATTTCTCCTTATTCCTAAATAGGTTTGCACCCTATTTCTGCTCTTCTATTTCTCCTCCTTTTCTAAATAGGTATGCGCTATATTGTTGCTCTTCTATTTCTCATTATTTTTAAATAGGTCTCTACCCTATTTTTGCTCTTCTATTTCTCCTTATTTCTAAATAGGTATGCGCTTTATTGTTGCTCTTCTATTTCTCATTATTTTTAAATAGGTCTCTACCTTATTTTTGCTCTTCTATTTCTCCTTATTTCTAAATAGTTCTCCACCATATTTCTGCTATTCTATTTCTCCTTACTTCTGGTCCTTATTTATAAATAGATCTCCACCTTATTCCTCCTCCTCTGATTCTCCTTATTCTAAATGGGTTTCCTCCCTATTTTAATTTGAGTTTAACTTGAGTTCAAATACGTGGGTCGTACGTCAGAGGTCAGAGGGGTGAAATTGGACGAGGAACAGCCGGAAGGTGGCTTGCGCCCTTCCGGCTGTTCAAAACGAGGGTTGTGGCTGAGTATTTGGTGCGCTCTCTGTTGTCTGACTGAGATGACGTCTCTTGGAGGACTTGTTTATGGTACAAGATTTAGAGCTTGATTCGCTCTTGTTGTTTTTTTTGTGTGTAGGGGGGGGGGAGATTACACCCCAAAGGGTGATTCCAAATCGTAACTCCATCCAAGGACTAAAACACCCGGTGTGGCTTAACGTCTATCAGAGGAAGGCTTGGTTTCTTTTCTGCCGTTGATTTTTGTGAAAGGAGTATTTTGATCACGCGTAGCGCCCCTCCCCCCCCGGCGTTTTTTGAGTTCCCTTTTTTTCAAGTCGGATGTGGTACTTCCCAACCTAATGTTAAAATGTCTATGAAACTATTTTTTCTCGAAAAGAGGGGACTTTCCCCCCGGGGGATTACAAACAATGACCCCAGTATTTTTTAAAATATATGCTAAAGTAGGGGTAAATAACGAGGGAATTTTGACTTTAGGAAAAGTGAAATAAAGAGGGGGATAAATGCTCCCCTCCCCCGAGTCTAAATTTCCCGGCCCCCAGAAGAACCCTCCCACACGGAGGGGGTTCAAATAACTCTTTGTCCCTTGTGCAAATTTATTTTGGGGGTCTTCCTCTCCACTACCCACCCACCCCGCCCCGTCAACAGCATAAAGAGGGGGTGGGGGTCGGGCGAGGCGATCCTTTCAGGCATTTTTAACTTCATTTATTTCTTGTCTTTCAATTTCCCCATTTATTTACCCTTCTTCAGTTTCCTATTTATTCACCCTTTCCAGAACACAGATTTGTACATGGACGAATTTCGTCAACTCTAGGAGTACCCCTTCCCCCCCAAAAAGACGATATTTATAGCATCCTATATTTAATATTTTGAGAGACACAAAAACTATGTTAATAAAATTAATTAACAATAAGGAAAAACAATATTACAATGAGTTGGATCCATTTAAATGTTAAGGAAATACGTTAAGTAATCATACTGTGAAGGTATCGAGTAAATAATGTAGTTTTAATAAAAGGAAAATAAAATCACTGTTAATACACAGAACACAATGTAGTCAGCAAAGTAATTTCCATCATTAATTATTTTCCATCGTTTAAATAATGACTTAAATGAATGGTAATTCGATGTTGCGAAGTCGTTGAATATGGCGGATAAAGCAAACGCTCCAAAATAACGGATTATTTTTTTTGCGCCGCGGCCCATTAAGGGCCAGTGTGTTCGAGCGTTTTCATTGAAGGAGGGGGACAGACACCCTTTGGGTTGACCAATCAAGGACGTTTAGGTCAAGAACTTCGTTTAAACGTTAGATTTGTTGAATATTTGGGTTTGTAATAAATGTTTGCTTTTTATTGAGGAGCTCATGATGAATAAGTACTGCCGGAGACCATTTTTAAGAATGGGTTGATTTATTTTCGATCGAGCAGTTGGTTTTTCGCTTAATACTACAATAAAAAATCCTACCTGTTCATATCCTGTAACAATTATGTCCAAAAGATGGGACAAGGGCATTTAACCCAAGAGATTAAGCCATACTCATACATTGTAAACGTTGTCCTTGAAACAGGTCATGTGGCGACTGAACATTTTTGTAGCTTAAAAAAGGCCTACACATTGCTAGCTATTTTTAAAGTAATTGCAGTAAACTTGGAACAATTTAAACAACTCTAAGAAGCATTTTCTATGTCTTCTAAAAACTACATTAACTTCTAAAAATATTTTCCTTTGGCTCGAATGCAGTTCTGAAGGGATGGCTTAAGCCTTACAAAGAATTCTAGCCTATAGCCTAATTCGACTAGAGAGCATTTTAAACGGCATCGTTTAAAATGCATACTACATTTTGATTCCTTAGTTAAGTAATTTGTTCTTATTGACAATTTCTGTAACAATTTTGGGACAATACACATACAGGGAGAAAATGGTAGACTAGTGAGAGGGAAAATGACAGGCCTGGTGAAAGGGAGTAAGGGTGAGGCGTTTGTTTCCTGTTACAAATTATAATTTCGAAGTCTCGACGTTGCTCAAAACATCATTAGTCGCGTTAACAGAGCGGCGAAGATTGATCGTCTTTACGTCACATCCTAAACGCACTCACAGTGGATTGCATACAAAACATTGTCCGCTGAATAATTGAAGATATTCTTGCAATTACGGGGCCGAGACCTCTAAGTACTAATAAAATTTGACTGTAATACGCATCAACATTAAAAATATAAGTTTATATAGATTCTCCACCCATATACTGGTCTAACTTTCCTTTAAAAGATGCGAAACTAGAACTATTTACATCTCTAGTGAAATACTATTTCCGTAGATAGAGTCTCCAGCTCAAAACCCTTCACTATTTCGAATTGATCAATTCCCCCTAAATATTTTTAAAAGTTGGATCATATCACCCCTTTAAACTCCTCCTTACAAATGAAAACACGCCCTTAGGCCTATCCATAAGATGAAGGTGTCTCAAGGAAGGTAACATTTGTGTTGCTCTTCTCTGCACTGCCTCCAGATTTGGGAACAATGCTTGAATACAATATTGTAGGTGTGGCTCATCCGAGTTATAGATTCGCTTGGTTTATTCAATCCATCACGTATGGGTGCGGTTAGGCCGTGTCTAATGTCTCAATGTTATTTCTCTGATAAATCTTTGTATAAATACAACCAGCTAATGGCTTCGCCATTCCCCCAACTTGCGCTTCGCTACTAAAATTAAAATTTAAAATCTAAAAAAAAAGCAGCCATGGTTAAATTTGTATATTTTTTCTGAACTTCGCCAATTACAATCATTTTAAAAAGGAACTCTAAACTAAATTTCTCCCCTTTCAAAATATCACGTTGCTAAAATATAGTTATAGAGAAGATATATAAAAATAAATTTTCTGAACTTCATCATTTGTAATTCTTTGTGTTTTAAAAAATTCACAAAATTTCGATACTTATTTTTATTTCTGAACTTCACCATTTTGTTTTTTGATATTATAAAAGAATTATTAGAAATAACTGATAAAAAAACATAAGTCATAACCAAACTAAGATGAAATTATTACTTAATTACTCAAAAAAAATCCCCTTATTCAAACATAGATTAAGAAAGGAAAAGAGAGATAACAAACGGAATAAAATAATATAAACTCATCGATTTTTCACTTTTTAACGGATAAAAGTTTATATTTTTCATTCCGTTTTTATCTCTCGCTCTATCCTCTGTTAATCTATGGTTGATCTTGGTTTGGTCTGATAAAAAGACGAAATCGCCTGTGTATCATTCTTCCCTTATTTTCTATGGTTTAGTGAGCATCTATTGTCTCACGTGTGTATTATTATAATGGTGATATCGAGCCATAACTGAACTTAAGTTATTTATTTGTCTAAGTTTTCGGACGTAAACAAAAGTCCCTCAGAGAGATCAATAGGGCGAGAGCAGAAGTGAGAATAACCAGTTAATAGTTTCAAGGATTTATTGAGATCATAAAAAAATAGAGAAATACAAAAGAGAGGACAAATTTCGAAGCAATAATAAGGAAAAGGACAATTTTATAATAGGGAAAAGCAAAGATTTCCATAGCTGGAGATTCAAATAGTTTAAATTCCTTGATAATTTCAATTGCGTGTTTACATATTTTTTTTCTCTATCATGTGCTATATTATTTTATATCGTTACTGTTACATATTCGTTTTGTTTTAAATTTTTCACTATTCTTAAGTTCTACTCCACCCTCTATTTTTTTAAAAATACGCAAATCCTATATAGTCTATAGCATTTACTTAATGTGGGCAAACTTCTAATTATGGTTTTCTGACGAAAAATAGATTGCCCGCCATCTTGGGAACTTTTAAGGATATTCTTTTTATAAATAAAAATATGTAATGGAAATTTCACATTAATCAATTTTAAAGAAAATAGGATTGATTTAAATAGCATTCGGGGGTGAGGCCTATATGTCTGAAGTTAAGGCACGCGGTAGAAAAACTAGAGGCCTAACGACATTTAGCAATCGCCTTTGGAATTGGAGGGAAAATCAATACCGAGTATCTATTTTATGAATAGGAAACAAATCAAGGAAGAAAATATATATGAGAACTCATTTAAAAGTCCAAGCTAATGTTTCGATGCAGACCCAACTCGCTGCAGCTCAATTGGAGAAAAAGGTTTACAGGAGAGTAGGAAAGGTAAGACATCTGCAGCCAAGTAGAGAAAGAGACATTACGACACTTCTTACTAAATTCTGAAGGACTAATAGACATACGAAGAAAGTAGATAATTACAGGGGATACCGCGTTGGAAAAGGTGCTTTTGTTTAACCCAACAAGCGAAGAAGAAATAGAAAAATATACATTATATATCGAAGAATTATGGAAAACAAGAAAAAGAAGGATCGAAACTTGCCTTAAACCTAAATAGAAATTAACGACATTGCGCTGCCGTTACAAAGACATTAGCGCACCCTACATCCGAATCTGTATCTAAGGTTAGGCTTTCGAATTGCGATTTTTTTTAATTTCGGGGGTAGGGTGGGGTGCACCCCCCTATTTCGAAATTACTTTAAAAATAATATATAATACAATATGATGCCATTACAATAGCTTAACAAAACTCCTAAAAAGTACTTTTTTAATATTCACAAGAAAAAACATTGTCTATTTTAAAAAACAATTGTTTTTAAATATATAAATGAATATATATATATATATATATATATATATATATATATATATATATATATATATATATATATATATATATATATATATATATATATATCATCACTAACTATAATTTAAGAAGGGGATTTTTTGAGTATTTGAATAATAATTTCATCTTAGTTTGGTTATGACTTATGTTTTTTATCAAAGTTATTTTTAATAATTCTTTTATAATATCAAAAAATAAAATGGTGAAGTTCAGAAAATTTAGTTTAGAGTTCCTTTTTAAAATTATTATAATTGGCGAAGTTCAGAAAATTTATCAAAATTTAACCATTGCTGCCTTTTTTTAGATTTTAAATTTTAATCTTAGTGGACATAAACCCTAAAATAACCTACTTTTATTGTGTTTTGTCACATTTGTGCAAGTATTTTAATTTACATGTTAGTATTTGCAGTTTCCAAATTCGGTAAACATGTAGACGAGCGGCCCGGCCGGAAAAATTATTTTGTGTAAATATTATCGTTCACCCGTGTCTGAATATTCATGCGCGTTTGAGTCGTCTGACGTCATACCCCACCCCCAACCCTTATTATAATTCGCAAAACGATTAAAGGCGCTGACATGATGTAGTTAAAGCATTCACCTCTGTAAACGTCAGAACATTATAAAAATTAGGATTATATACTGGGGGGCTGTGCCCCCAGACCCCCCCCCCCAATTTAATGAAACCCAGGATCATCGTACTGCAGTCCACGCAGCGTGTTTACCCCCCCCCCCCACGAGCCGTCCCCTATAAATGTACTCCAAAAACGTGAAACATTCTGGAACACGGACGAAATAGTACATCTTATCGGCCGGGCCGCTCGTCTACACATTTACCCCAAATTCACTCGCTTTATCTACCTAATTTGAGCATTTTATATAATATTATTAGCTTTATAATCACTTTTATTTACCGCTTAATATTTCTAGAATTTTTATTCTGCACTTTTTCACATTTGAGCTTTGCAGAGTATTTATTTTGGGGGATCACACCAATATTCCTATTTTCCTATAACCTCTCACTTTTTGTCGATTTATTATCTCTATAGTTCTTTACTTTCCATTATTACTTCCATTAATTTTCGTAAGATAATTGTTCTAAGTATTATTTATATTATTGACACTTGTTTTGTTCGTCTTTCATTTTATCTTACGAATCTGGTGGCCGCTTCTAATCGATTAAATTTGTCTACTTCCGCTAGGCAATATTTATCGTCTGAACCGTTTGTTTCCTTGTATTTCTTTATTCTCCTTCTTCTTCTTCTTGTACCGGGCGTCAAAGGTCTATTTAAACTTGTTATTAAACCATGGGTGTTATTTTTAAGCTGTTTTTTATGGCGGGAAACTTGCACATGGGAGAGGTACATTAACTCGTTCCAATTTGTTTTTATAAATATAAATCGTGCCTTCATTCTCTGCCCCGCATAGAACGAAACACATAATGAGATTGAGAGAGCAAACCATATAATCGTTAACAACGGATTCAATAACCACCATGTACAGTCAGCTATAATAAAGAAAATGGACCGAAAGTATTTCACGGATTCGCCTAACAATGGAAATTAGGACGAAAAATAGATCCTAAAATTAATCTGCAAGAACACTATGGGCACAGCCTACCGAACAGACGAAAGAATAATCAAGAAAATGATTGACCGAAGAACAGTCAACACATACAGAACAAAGGATCGCTTTAATTATCTACTATCAAACTAAATGGACCTCAAGCCTTATTATGAAAAGGAGACCCGGACCTTTGCCTGAACCCAAACAACGGTCCCATTTGATTATTGAGTGCACATTCAGATTATTAATATTGTGAGCTCCGCCTTAACTGATATAATGTAATGACCGAAACAAAACTCTCACGAACAAATTGAGCCTCTAAAATACATGCAAGAGAAAAGAAATGTTGAAGAATAGCTGTGAGACTCACTCAGAGCATGATCGTTTTTCTCGTTGTCACTCGCAGCATTTCGTATTTGGCTCACACGGAGTCTTGTTTACCTCCTGACCAGGAGGATATATGAGAGTAGTTCCTGTTTTGTTTTGTTTGTTTCATGAAACATCCTCCTCGGTGCCACCTATATTTGTTCATATTTTTCAA
Organism: Ceratothoa steindachneri; assembly: GCA_963969495.1. NCBI lineage: Eukaryota > Metazoa > Arthropoda > Malacostraca > Isopoda > Cymothoidae > Ceratothoa > Ceratothoa steindachneri. The sequence continues at coordinate 251,472,136 of OZ018317.1, read as the reverse complement.
ATATATTCTGTAAATGCGTATGCCTTTTTTTCAAGGTTGACCGCATCTGAACCTTGCTGAAGTAGACATACAAAGTGATCTTTATATACAACTGTAATAAGGTTTTTAATAGACTGGGGTCGATTTAATATAGCCCCCTTTGTTATGATTACAAATTCGAATTTTGTGAATGGTTTCAATCATTGTAAGCCCAAGACGTATAGTTGTACAGTTTGGCAACCAAATTTTGTGGTCCTATGAAGTTACCTTCAAGCTGAAGTGCATACTAAATTGACACAACTGCAGTTATTAGTCACTTGATAATCCACACGCTTATAATTTTATGTGGATAAACATGTCAATTTACTAGGATTAACAGTATGGTGGTTTTTATTACCCCGTGGTTGATTGGACCATTTTTCTTTAATAGGACAATTACCGGTTACGCATATCTCGACTTGTTGCGGTCATAAATTATACTTCAGGTCGGAAACCGTTTGGAAACAACCACTTTTACTTTCAAAAAGTTGGAGGCCCCCTCATTATCAAGATGATGTCAGAAGGTACCTCGATGAAACGTTGCCTAACCGTTGGATAGGAAGAGGAGGCATTGAATATCTTCCACGTTCACCGGACTTGACTCGACTGAAATTTTACATGTAAGGCTACCTCAAGGATCACCTTAATAATACAACACCTACAACACTCGAACACCTGAAATATACAATAATGAAAAGGTACGGGACCATTGCATAACCCAAATAGGCCAATGTATATAGACACTACCAACGATTAAAATAACTTAAGAATTGGTCAAACTAGATTTTGTAAGTTGATTTTTTAAAATTTTAATATAATTATAAGGGCAAACCTTAAATAGCTAGTGTTTTATTACAACTCTAATTCATTTGAAAATTAATACTAACGTACAGAAGGCAATTACGTAATAGTTATCAGGTAGGCCAAACCAAAGGGTCAAGTTTACACAACTCGCAAGAACTAAGATTTTACTAGAAACAATTTTGGCAACTAAGTAAAATCCTATATCTAGGAGCAAATCAAATATACCTAGGTTAGTTACAATACCTGTCCGGAGTCAATAGGCAATTAGAGCTCAATTAATACTGGTAGTCTAGCAATGGTTTCTACCTAGGAGCGGATGCAGGGAGGTGGGCCTATATCTCTGGATTCAATATCTCTGGATTTATTATTCCACCCAAGATGAACTTCGGAAATGAAAAGGAAAGCCAGAAAGCAGGTGAGGTTTTTCTCCAGGGAGAACTTGATGCCAACGCTGGGCTCCTTATCGCGATACGTGATCGCCGTTTTCTAGAGGGAATGGTTGTAGCGAAGAGTATATGGGTGCATACTCTAGAGCCAAGCCTAACTCTTCAGAGAAAGGAGGGCGACCTGGTGTCAGCCTATGCCACGATTCGTGATTTCGAGACGGTTTTGGGCCAATTCAGAGCAGATGAAGAGAAGCATTTCCACGGCGTGTTCATGAAAGCGAAAGAGCTTTTGGTCGAGGTGGGCTCATCGCATGACACCATCCCTGTGCCACGACTCTGTGGACGACAGACTCATCGATCAAATGTCCCATACGAGAATGCTGAGGAGTATTACCACCGGGCAGTGCACATTCCATTTGTGGACCACGTCTTGGCTAATTTGAAAGGTCGGTTTGGTGAGGACACGAGCCCCTATTGCACTCCAACTCAAATAACTCATTCGAGGCCCGAAACAGATGTTGCAGCTGTGCTTCAAGCGGCGAGGCTCTAAGAGATCGACATCGAATCGCTGAGACGCGTGGAGGCGGAAGCAAGCGCTGGGCATTATCTGGTCCGGCGTTTGAAAGGATCAAAGACGCCCACACACAACCCAGCACCAGCATGTTCTCCAATCTCGCCATTCTCTCGAAGAACCTGTTGACTCTTCCAGGTTAAACGCGGAAGCCGAGAGGTCTTTCTCAGCATTGAATAGGTTGAAAATGTATTGGCCAAAAGTGTTTGAACGAACTTGCGCTCCTTTGTGTCCACAATGACATTCCCAACTCAGTAAAGCACATGTCGAATGCTCGGGGGTTATGCATGTATTTCTACCTTCACTTGTGTCTAATTCTGCATAACTATTTTTTGTAAAGGATTGTCATTTATGTATGACCTGTATCATGATCTTATATGTCTGTACTATTGCAGCTGCTGTTTATATGTTGAGGTAAACGCTTCTTTTTCTAATTTACCGTATAGTGATGACTTCTACCTGTTCAGATCTGCCTATTCACTTGTCAGATATTCAGTTGGAATGGTTTCTTGTTGTTGCTTGTCTGTTTAAATATTACCTTATTGCTTTCATATTTAGATGCAAGAGCTAATTAATTTGTCACATACCCGTTGGTTGCACGAAAACGGCGCATTTTAAGCGAAGAACCATCATTACTATGCATTGGTTTTCACTGTTCGGAGGCTGCCGTCAACTTATGAAATTGTAGCATCCCGCACCCCATTTATTTTCTAGATCCGCGCCTGTTTCTACCATACTCTAAGATTAGTCACTATCTAAAATATAATGTAGATAAGACTTGTACAGAACATTCTAGTTCTTTTATTGCATACAAGCTACAAAAATCAGCTTGGCACAACGCTGAAACGTACACAAACACTTGCAGAACGAACTGACACACCCAAATCACAACTCTCCTCGTCATCTTCTCTATGTCTTAGGTCACAAGTCTTGAGAGTCAGCCGTAAAGCACATAAGAGCGGACGAATCACGACTCGTGACCAGCTTCGACAGACATGCGCTGCGTACGGCCTACATCAATATCTCCCTTCCCTTTGTTTAAAAACAAAGAAATAAAGCAATCGTGTTACCAAAAATGGAAGGATGCATCTTTTTTTATTAACGATCAAACAAACAATTGAGTGATCATTGAAAGGGTTAACTAAGGATAATGAGTCGTATCTCAGACATGAATGTGTGAGACCAATAATTAATCAAAGCGAAGAAAGTTTAAAGAAAAACTTGCTACCGAATATAAATTGATATTATTTTTATTAAAAAAAAACTGTTAATAAACTAAAATAAGAAGTAAACAATAAAATTGTTTCTGTTCCAGAAAAGGGAAATTCTCAGCATAAAATCAAACAGAAAACGCGTTGTTTTTTTTTTACAGTAACTTAATGTAAATGGGAAAGCAGTATTTTGCTGTAAAAAAATATAGTACGGTTCTGCGAATTGTACAGTGCAGTATTTTAATGTAAAATTACAGGTACTGCCAATTTTAGAGTACACCTTGTACCTGAAGAAGAGTTACGCCCTCCCTACCCCACTGCTTCCAGGTAGTCTCAAACAAGACGGAGAATAACTGGACTAAATTCCTTCTATGTACTTCCATTTGGCATTATCTTTACAAGCCTCTTCTTTCTTACCTCCATTGACCCGCAGCTAATTCTGCAGGCTAGTCGCCGAACAGTTTTCGTTCACCCCTAGTCAAGGCTGAGAGGGGCGGGGGTCAACGCTTCCCTCATGGCTCCCATTCTACAGCCTCCATCTTTCTTTCTATTACGATCCTCCCACAAGAGGGCGCCAAGTAGGCATGGAAACCAGGCTGCAGCTAACATGCCGGAGTGCGTGTCCTCTTGGCTCTAACGCCAGCAAGGGCGTTCCCTCCTGGCCCCATTGCATGGTGCAGGAGTTTCAGCGACCATGATTCTTCGAACCATTTTCGCTTCCTCCAAAATCATCACTTTTTTTCTTGAAGCAGTGGCATTCTTAATGGGTCTTGAAGCATTGGTATTCTTAGTGATTCCTGAAGCAGTGGCATTCTTAGTGTTTCTTGAAGCAATGACGTTCCTAGCAGTTCTTGAAGCAGTGGCATTTCTAGTTGTTCTTAAAGTTATGGCATTCCTAGTGATTCATGAAGTAGTTCATTTTTAGTGGTGCTTGAAACAGTGGCATTTTTAGCAGTTCTTGAAGCAGTGGAATTCTTAGTTGTTCTTAAAGTTGTGGTATTTTTAGTGATTCTTGAAGCAGTGGCATTCTTAGTGGTTCTTGAAGCAGTGGCATTCTTAGCAGTTCTTTAAGCAGTGGCATTCCTAGTTGTTCTTAAAGTTGTGGCATTCTTAGTGATTCTTGAAGCAATGGCATTCTTAGTGGTTCTTGAAGCAGTATCATTCTTAATGGTTCTTGAAGCAGTGGCCTTCTTATTTATTCTTGAAGCAGTGGCATTCTTATTTATTCTTGAAGCAGTAGCATTCTTACTTATTCTTGAAGTAGTAGCATTCTTAGCAGTTCTCAAAGAAGTGGCATTCCTGGGTTGTTCTTAAAGTTGTAGCATTCTTATTGATTCTTGAAGCAGTGACATTCATAGTGAGATTTGAAGAAGAGGCATTCTTAGTTATTCTTGAAGAAGTGACATTCTTAATGGGTCTTGAAGCATTGGTATTCTTAGTGATTCCTGAAGCAGTGGCATTCTTAATAGTTTTTGGAGCAATGGCATTCTACGGGATTTTTGAACCAGTGGCATTCTAAGGGGTTCTTGAAGCGGTGGCCTTCTAGCAGTTCTTGAAGCAGTAGCATTCTTAGCAGTTCTTGAAGAAGTGGAATTCCTACTTGTTCTTAAAGTTGTAGAATTCTTAACGATTCTTGAAGCAGTGGCATTCTTAATGGTTCTTGAAGAAGTGGTATTCTTAGTGATTCTTGAAGCCGTGGCATTCAATTATTCTTGAAGCAGTGGCATTCTTACCTATTCTTGGAGCAGTAGCATGCTTAATTGTTCTTGAAGCAGTGGTATTCTTAGTGATTCTTGAAGCAGTGGCATTCTTATTTTTCATGAAACAGTGGCATTCGTAATTGTTCTTGAAGCAGTGGTATTCTTAGTGATTCTTGAAGCAGTGGCATTCTTAGCAGTTCTTGAAGCAGTAGCATTCCTACTTCTTAAGGTTGTGGCATTCTTAGTGGTTCTTAAAGCACTGGCATTCTTAGCAGTTCTTGTAGCAGTAGCATTCCTAGTTGTTCTTAAAGGTTTGTCATTCTAAGCAATTCTTGAAGCAGTGGCATGATTATTGGTTCTTGAGCAGTGACATTCTTAGCTGTTCTTGACGCAGTGGCATTCCTAGTTGTTCTTAAAATTGCGGCATTCTTAGTGATTCTTGAAGCAGTGTCATTCTTAGCAATTCTTGAAGCAGTAGCATTCATAGTTGTTCTTAATATTATGGCTTTCTTAGCGATTCTTGAAACAGTGGCATTCCTAACGGTTCTTAAAGCAGTGATATTCTAGCAGTTCTTGAAGCAGTGGCATTCTTAGTGGATCTTGAACCTGTGGCATTTTTAGCGGTTATTAAAGCAGTGGCATTCATAGTTGTTCTTAAATTGTGGTATTCTTAGTGATTCTTGAAGCAGTGGCATTCTTAGTGATTATTGAAGCAGTGGCATTCTTAATAGTTCTAGAAGCAATGGCATGCTTAGTGGTTCTTGACACAGTGGCATTCTTAGCAGTTCCTTATACGGTGGCATTCCTAGTTGTTCTTAAATTGTGCTATTATTAGTGATTCTTGAAGCAGTGTCATTCTTAGTGATTCTTGAATCAGTAACTTTCTTACTTGTCCTAGAACCTGAGACATTCATAGTTATTCTTGAAACAGTGGCATTCATAATGGTTCTTGAAGCAGTGGTATTCTTAGTGATTCTTGAAGCAGTGGCATTCTTAGTGATTTTGGAAGCAGTGGCATTCTTATTGATTCTTTAAGCAGTGACATTCTTACCTATTATTGGAGCCATTGCATTCTTAATTTTTCTTGAAGCAGTGGTATACTAAATTTATTCTTGAAACAGTGGCATTCTTAATTGTTATTGAAGCAGTGGTATTCTTAGTGATTCCTGAAGCAGTGGCATTCTTAGTGATTTTTATAGCATTGGCATTCTTATTTATTCTTGAAGCCGTGGCATTCTTACCTATTCTTGGAGCAGTGCCATTCTTAATTGTTCTTGAACCAATGGAATTCTTAGTGATTCTTGAAGAAGTGGCATTCTTATTTATTCTTGAAACAATGGCATTCTTAATGGTTTTTGAAGCAGTGGTATTCTTAGTGATTCTTAAAGCAGTTGCATTCTTAGTAATTTTTGCTGCAGTGGCATTCTTAGTGATTCTTGAAGCAGTGGCATTCTTATTTATTCTTGAGGCAGTGGCATTCTTACCTATTCTTGGAGCACTGACATTCTTAATTGTTCTTGAAGAAGTGACATTCTTAGTGATTCTTAAAGCAGTGGCATTCTTTTTTTTCATGAAACAGTGGCATTCTTAATGGTTCTTGAAGTAGTGGTATTCTTCGTAGCAGTGGCATTCCTACTTGTTCTTAAAGTTCTAGCATTCTTAGTGGTTCTTGAAGCAGTGGCATTCTTAGCAGTTCTTGAAGCAGTGGCATTCCTAGTTCTTGAATTTGTGGCATTCTTAGCGAATTTTGAAGCAGTGGCATTCTTAGTGGTTCTTGAAGCAGTGGCATTTTAATGGATCTTGAAATAGTGACATTCTTAGCGGTTCTTGACGCAATGGTATTCTTATTTCCTATAGCTGTGGCATTCTTAGTGATTATTGAAGCAGTGCCAATCTTAGTGGTTCTTGAAGCAGTGGCATTCTTAGTAGTTCTTAAAGCAGTGGCTTTCCTATTTGTTCTTAATTGTATGGCATTCTTAGCGTTTCTTGAAGCAGTGGCATTTCGGTTCTTGAAGCCATGTCATTCAACCAGTTCTTGGAGCAGTGGCATTCTTAGTCGATCTCGAACCAGTGAAATTATTAGTGGTTCTTGAAGCAATGGCATTCGTATTTTTTCTTGAATCATTGATATTCTTAGCAGTTCTTGAACAGTGGCATTCTTAGTGATTCTTAAATCTGGAATTCTTAGCACTTCTTGAATTAGTGGCATTCCTATTTGTTCTTAATTTTATGGCATTCTTAGCGTTTCTTGAAGCAGAGGCATTCTTAGTTTTTCTTGAAGCAGTGGCATTCTTAATGGCTCTTGAAGCAGTAGTTATCTTAGTGATTCTTGAAACAGTGGCATTCTTAGTGAGTTTTGAAGCAGAAGCATTCTTAGTTTTTCTTGAATCATTGGCATTCTTAGCAGTTCTTGAAGCAGTGGCATTCTTAGTGGTTCTTGAAGCAGTGGTTATCTTAGTGATTCTTTAAACAGTGGCATTCTAAATAGTTCTTAAGCAATGGCATTCTAAGTTATTTTTGAAGCAGTGGCATTCTTAGTGGTTCTTGAATCAGTGGCATTCTAGCAGTTCTGAAGAAGTGCCATTCTTAGCAATTCTTGAACCAGTTGCATTCTTAGCGGTTCTTGAAGCAGTGGCATTCATAGTTGTCCTTAAATTTTGGTATTCCTAGTTATTCTTAAAGCAGTGACATTCTTAATAGTTCTAGAAGCAATGGGATGCTTAGTGGTTCTTGAAACTAGCATTCTTAGCAGTTCTCGTAACAGTGGTATTCCTAGTTGTCTTTTAAAGTTGTAGCATTCTTAGTGATTGTTGAATCAGTGGCATTCTTAGTGGTTATGGAAACAGTGGCATTCTAAGTGGTTTTTGAAGCAGTGGCATTCTTAGTGGTATCTTGAAGCAGTGTCATTCTTAGTGATTCTTGAAACAGTAGCATTCTTAGGGGTTCTTGAAGCAGAGGAATTCTAAATTATTCTTGAGCAGTTGCATTATTAATGGTTCTTGAACTAGTGGCATTCTTAGCAGTTCTTAAAGCAGTGGCATTCTTAGCAGTTCTCGTAGCTGTGGCATTCCTACTTGTTCTTAAAGTTCTAGCATTCTTAGTGGTTCTTGAAGCAGTGGCATTCTTAGCAGTTCTTGAAGCAGTGGCATTCCTAGTTCTTAAATTTATGGCATTCTTAGCGATTTTTGAAGCAGTGGCATTTTTAGTGGTTCTTGAAGCAGTGGCATTCTTAATGGATCTTGAAGTAGTGACATTCTTAGTGGTTCTTGACGCAATGGCATTCCTAGTTCCTATAGCTGTGGCATTCTTAGTGATTATTGAAGCAGTGCCAATCTTAGTGGTTCTTGAAGCAGTGGCATTCTTAGTAGTTCTTGAAGCAGTGGCATTTCTATTTGTTCTTAATTTTATGGCCTTCTTAGCGTTTCTTGAAGCAGTTTCATTTTCTGTTCTTGAAGCCATGGCATTCTACCAGTTCTTGGAGCAGTGGCATTCTTAGTCGATCTCGAACCAGTGGCATTATTAGCGGTTCTTGAAGCACGGGCATTCGTCTTTTTTTAAATCATTGGCATTCTTAGCAGTTCTTGAACAGTGGCATTCTTAGTGATTCTTAAATCTGGAATTCTTACCACTTCTTGAATTAGTGTCATTCCTATTTTTTCTTAATTTTATGGCATTCTTAGCGTTTCTTGAAGCAGAGGCATTTTTAGTTTTTCTTGAAGCAGTGGCATTCTTAATGGCTCTTGAAGTAGTTGTTATCTTAGTGATTCTTGAAACAGTGGCATTCTTAGTGAGTTTTAAAGCAGAAGCATTCTTAGTTTTTCTTGAATCATTGGCATTCTTAGCAGTTCTTGAAGCAGTGGCATTCTTAGTGGTTCTTAAATCAGTTGAATTCTTAGCAGTTTTTGAATCAGTGGCATTCCTAGTTGTTCTTAAAGTTGTAGCATTCTTAGTGATTCTTGAAGCAGTGGCATTCTTAGTGGTTCTGAAAGCATTGGCATTCTCAGCAATTCTGGAAGCAGTGGCATTCCTTATTTGTTCTTACATTTGTGGTATTCTTAGGGATTCTTAATAGATTGAACTCTAATATCGTTTCCTATATCTTGTTCACTATTATCTAGTTTATTAGTAGTTTTATCACTGATGAAAACTCCAAATATCGTTAAATTTAATAAGTACCCCAAGCACTATAAAGTGAACTAAGCCCAAGAACTTTAAACTCTAATGGGAACTTAAGGCCATAGGAAGTTTAATGAGAACCAGGAACATTAACATTGATGAGAATTCAAAGCACTGTGAAGTTTAATGAGAACCACAATTTTAGGTTTGTGTTAACTATAGTATGTGACCTTCGTAAACTACTGGAGTATATGTTTTGTTTCAACAGGAGGAGAACACTGGATTTGGGAGAAGTGTAAAGATGGAACCACTGTTAGGTTTGAGCAGGAGGTGAACACTTCATTTTGGAGAATTGTAAAGATGGAACCACTGCTGGCTTTGAACAGGAGGTGTACACTTCATTTTGGAGAATTCTAAAGATGGAACCACTGTTAGGTTTGAGCAGGAGGGCAACACTTGATTTGGGAGAAGTGTAAAGATTGAACCACTGTTAGGTATGAGCAGGAGGTGAACACTTCATTTTTGAGAAATGTAAAGATGGAACCACTGTTAGGTTTGAGCAGGAGGTGAACATTTCATTTAAGACTCTTGTGAATATGGAACCATTGTTAGGTTTGAGCAGCAGGTCAACACTTCATTTAAGAGTCTTGTGAAGATGGAACCTAGGTCTTGCACGTATAGACCAGAGATTGGGTTTGCCCAGCCATCCTCTCTAGAATTTCTCTTGGCACAGGTGTTCTGATTTTTCATGACCATCGAGAGGACTCGGCTCCGTCCCTGGTGCTCCCCATGGGGCACCCGAGAAGGCATTCACTCTGCTTGTTCTATTGACACAGTTGCCAGGCCCATCAAGCCAACCGCTTAAGATATCTCCCCCCTGGCAGCGGGGGAAACGCTTGAGACCCTCTCCGCGAAAACCCATCTCTTAGAGCAGAAGGTTCCCCCAACTGGGGAACTCGCATTCCTGCGGGTTGCCTACTAGCCAGCACAGCTGCCCCCTTTAATTGGCCGACCAACCCATTAGTCCCCATTACAAGAGTCCACTAGTCACTAATTCGAGGTCGAAGAGACGAATTGTAGAGTACACTCACATAGAAGGTCCGAGTTTAATTGCCACTGGGCACGTACACAAATGTGTGTACGTATATGTTTGTATCGGAGAGATCGATTTTATACCTTTGTTGGTATAATTCTTGCCCCGAATAGGAGGTACGACTCACCTCTTGACCGTTCCCCTGCCAATTACCCCAGAATAAATGAACCCCCCCTTCCTCCACCTTTCATGCAGGACCCTACTTACCGTTGGGTCAAAATGCTACGCACTGGGTGGAAGGGGGGGAGGCGATCCCCGGGGTCACTGTGGGGGTAAAATTCGTCAGACGGATGGAACGGTCGTTGGTACCTCTCTTTAATGTCATCTCGAGTGACGGAGTGGGAAGTTAGAAGTCCCTCTTCGCACTGAGGTGGATCCCACTTCATCACCCAATCCCGATCCCCCAAGAGGTTAGGTAACTATCCGCAAATGCAACGGAATGAGCTGAGAAAGATACACACACACACAGATTATGAGAGAAATAGAGTTGGGGAGAGATGTAGAGAGAGAGACATAAAAAGAGACAGATAAATAGTATGTGTATATATATATATATATATATATATATATATATATATATATATATATATATATATATATATATATATATATATATATATATAATAGGTTCAAATGTGGCGAATTAGATCTAGGGCCAAGGGATTCTCAGGCAAGAACTTTGTTATTGCATTTGCTTTGTGACAAGGTGCGTCATCATGCTGACAAATACAGTTATCATCTACAAATTGATCCTAAACTGTTTGGGAAAGTGGCTGATGAAGCACGTTTTGGTACCACTTTCAGTTCATGGTGGTCGTTCTTGGGCAAAAATCTGAGTGCTGCAGTTGCCTTAGGTGAGAAACAGCCCCAGACATGGACAGCGTCCGTATACTTCACCGTGGGCACGGCACAAGATTCGCGAATGTGCCTCCCTTTTCTCCACCTCACAAAACATCTTCCAGAAACTCCAAACAAGTGGAAATGAGCTTCATCACAGAATATCAGTTTTGCATAAGTCTTCAACAGTCCATTCTTTATATTTCATACTAAAGCAGAGTTTATTCTTAAGGTTCTTCTCGGTGAGATGAGGCTTCTTCTCTGCCCGTCTCGACTCGAGACCTTGTTCGAAGAGTCTCTGCCATACTGCGGGCGCTGAAGTTTTCCCACCTGCTTCTTTCCAATCGTGAGCGAGCTTGGAACTAGAGGCAACCCGAACATTACCAAGAGGTGATTTTGGCGTTCATTCGAAGTTCTTGGGTGTTCAGAAGACTTCTTAACAGGAGTGTAGCCTCATTTTAAATTGGTTAATGATCCTAAAGATGGTACTACTTAATGCAATACCTCTAGAAACTATTTCTTTCCATTACACACCACTTTAGTGCAGAGGAACAATGGTTGAACGCTTTTCTCTAGAAAAATCAATTTTTGGGATTGAAAAAGACTCAAGCATTTATTTTTACAAAAATCTAACTACAAAATAGATTTTAATTATACATCATTCATTTAACACATACATCCTTCATTTAACCCATACATCCTTCATTTAGCCCTTACATGGTTAATTTAGTTCTTACATGGTTCATTTACCCCATACATCCTTCATTTAACCCATACATCCTTCATTTAACCCATACATCATTCATTTAAACCCTCCATCATTTATCCCGTACATCATTCATTTAACCCATACATCCTTCATTTAGCCCTTACATGGTTCATTTAACCCATATATCCTTCATTTAACTCATGCATCATTTATTTCCTCTTTGGATCGAATAGGGAAGCTCCAAGGACTGAAACTCGCCTCTTACAGGAACAGGACCAAAGGGCGATTTGGGATTCAGTGAATAATCTTCCCTATCACATAAAATTTAAAAGCAAATGATATATATATATATATATATATATATATATATATATATATATATATATATATATATATATATATATATATATATATATATATATATATATATATATATATAATTTAGGGGGCCCGTGACTGTATATCAGCAGGCATCAACACAGTTTTCCCATTCCACTTAACTACCCACATACATACATACACGTAGATACATACGTACACCACGACTCCTCCCGCGAATGACCACTCGCCCATATCTCGACCTTGAGGTCCTTTGAGAAGGACCCACTCTACCGTGAGGCCTTTGTTCAGCAACTGCCCTTCCCCCTCTACCCACGCCCTTCTTCCTTCTCCGTAACTCACACCCTTCCCACCCTGGTCACATCTTGGGTCGCACCTCACTATACCCCTTCCCCCCATTTGACCCCGTTTGAATCCTACCCAGGGCCTCTGGGTATGCATATGTTACCCCTACCCCCGCCCATAAGTCACGAATTGGGGACTTTTTACAGCAGGGAACAAGTTCGCACCCAGAAGCACAGGGCTTCACAGATGCTACCCCTCTACCCACCATCCCTCTCGCCCTTAAGGCCTGGGAGTTTTTTTCTGTACTCGCTTCCCTTGTTCAATACGTTCGTACTTCTAAAAATCTATATATACCCGAATGTACGAGCACTTCGTGGTGGGTTTTGAAGCACAGGGCCTCACGTGCGAATGCAACATTCCAGAGTAAGGTTCTCAAAAAGTCCGTTTTTCAAACCACGGGTTGGTACTTATAAAACCCATCTATACCCGGAGATACGAACACTTGGTGGTGGTGGTCATAGAATAACTAGACCTTACCTGCGAATTCAACTTGCCAGAGTAAGGGTTTTAGAGAGGGGTTTTTTCCCAACTACGGGTTCGTACTTCTAGAATAAATCAATACCCGGAAATACGAACGCTTGCTTGCCTTTTTGGAAGCACAGAAGCTCTCATGCGAATGCAACCTCTCGGAGTAAGGCTCTCAGAAAGTTCATTTTTCAAACTGCAGGTTCGTATTTTTAAAATCCATCTACACCTGGATATACAAACACTTGGTGTTGATCCTATAAACACAAGACCTTACATGTACTCTATGTACTTCCTTCTCTTTTCATTGTGTTCGTATTTCTAAAAATCCCTCTATGGCCGGAGGTAAGAACACTCGGTGGTGTTCCTAGAAGCACAGGACCTCACCTGCGAATGCAACATCCCGGAGTAAAGCTCTAAAGAGTCCATTTTTCAAGCCACTGATTCGTACTTATAAAATTTACCCAAACCGGCATGTGCGAACACTTTATGGGTCAAAGTTCGCACTCATATGTCGCTGGCTTCCTAGATACGAAAACTGTATCTTGTGTAAGGTTATATAAAGCTCTAAATATTTTGATCCGCAACTTCATCGACGGATTCGTACTTGCAAAATTCCTTGGTACATGATGGTACGAACAGAGTGCAAGACGTCGGGGTTGTCATGAATGTACCTATGATAAGGGTTGGTGCCTAAGTGTCCTTGGCATTAGCCATTCTTAGTCCTTGTAATTCTTATTCGTTTTCATTCTTTATTCTAAGTGCTTATCATATTCCGTCAAAAGTCCTTGCCATCCTTCTATCTTGAGTCGTTGTCATTCGTAATACTGAGTCCTTTTTATCATCCATACCAAATCCTTGTCATCTCCATCCCAAGTTCTTATCATATTCAACAGAAGCCTCCGTCATCATCCATCCCGGTTCCTCATCTCCCAATCCCGAGTCTTTGTCATCATATTCTATTCCTCACATTAGTAGCATTATCCAGCCTAAATCATTACCATGGTCCATCAT